>JAHEWK010000014.1:1800000-2396072 GCA_020740775.1 Ilyonectria destructans
TCAGCTTTGCGAGCACATCTTTAACATTGATATCCGCCATTATACAATCCAGACAGTCTCTAATCGGTGTCTGCTTTAGAGATTGGGATAAAGACTTGAGCAGCTGCGAACAGTCATCTTATGGAATATGAGTTGAGACTGGGTATTGGATTCTTCTACCAGCGCCCTATGTCTGAGCTATGCAGTGAAACCCACTCTGCAAGGAGTTGACTGACACTAATGATAAATCGGGAAGGCATCGTCCGAGACTCCCCGTCGGCTGCAGGGCACGCAGGGGTGGTTCGTTTCGGCGCTCAGCATTTTTCTCCCCGCTTTGGGGCATTGGCGGCCTAAATATGAAGAGGGGGAATACTTGGAGCAAAGGAGCTAGAATGAGATGGGATTAAGGTGTAGCAGGTTTGAGATGTAGAGATAAATCACACACAAGGAGGAGTCTCGGTAGAGAGGGACCTTAAGCTCAAGAAACCATTTAGGGGAGTATCAAAGGATGGAATTTTACAATTGAAGTATTGTCTACTCTAAAAAACACAATTTCGGTCTGTTCAGTCCAAGTTGACGTCACGCCTTGGTGCCGTTGGTGCCGTTAACGCTATTTGTGCCATTCTTTCCGTTCATCGCCTTGGTCGGCAATCCACCAGTCATGAAACCCCCGTCATATCCCGCCTTCATGATCATGCCAAAAATCTCAAGATCAGCTCTAGAATCGGCCGCGGTGGTCTTGACGGGCGTTCCCTGAGTCACAAGCGCATGCAGCTCCCTGAATTCGAGCGTGTACGCATCCTCGTACGTCCTCCGCACCGTCGTCTCCTTGTAGACGCCGTTGACATCCTCGCACACCGTCATGGTCGTCGGCAAGCCCTTGATGTATGGCGAGTCGTATTGGACGCGCACGCTCTTGCGCTGCGAGTAGATCTCGATGTGCGCGTCGAAGCGAGGGATGTCGTCGATGCCGCTCTCGTAGCTCACGCAGAACCCGGGATACTGGAGTAGAGCATTCCAAAAAGGGAAGCCCAGGCTAGCGCCGCGCACCGAAGTCGGCATTCCGAGGGCCTCGCGCATGACACTCAAGTCGTGTGAGCCCAGCCCGCCGAGGAGGAGCCACATAAGTCGGGTGTTGGCGTCGACGGGGACACCGCACTCGACTGTCAGGCCTTGGTTCATTTGCGCATCGGATTGGGCGTTTTTGTCGTCCATGTCGGCCTTTTTGAAGTCGTCAAATTTCCGGGCAAAGGTACCGGATTGGGAGACGAAGCCTGCATTGGGTCCGATGATGTCTAGGGAGAGTCAGCTAGGGGTTGAAGATGGAGGGTTTCGGGCTTACCTCGTACGCGAGCATAGAGGATCTTGTCCATGCCGCCGACTTCCTCAATGGCATCCAAAAAGGCCAATGCATACCGGCGCATGTATCCCACCATGACGGTGCCTTTGCTCTTCTTTTCGGCGGCGATGATTGCATCCGCATCCTGGAGGCTGTAGCACATGGGTTTCTCGATGAAGACGAACTTGTCATGCTTCAGGCCTAGGATGGCATGTGCGGCGTGGTATTCAGTGCTGTTGGCAATGAAAACCACATCAACATCCGGCGACGAGCAGAGCTCCTCAGGATCAAAGGTAGTCTTTGGCGGGGTGCCAGGGATCTTGGAGGAGCAGTGGGTGAGGGTATCGGCGGACACATCGCACAGGTAAGTGATGCGGTAGAAGTCGGACATGAAGCCCAGCGTGGGAATATGGGCGACCTGGCTGATTTCACCGCAGCCGATCATGCCGACGCGGACGATACGAGAGGGAGAAGACATGGTTGTTGGTGCGTAAGTGTGAGGAGTGTGTCAGTGTGTAAGGAGCGGAAGGGTTTAGATGTAAGTTAGAAAGAGGTCCTTGGGAGTGAAGGCCAGAAATTTGATTAACGAGTGACAAAGTGGGAGAGTTGTCATCGGGTGGCTGCGTAATAAAGGAAGTATCATGAGTGATGGTTTGGAGTGGGGTCTTGGCTGGCCCGGTACTCCGCGGGAGGTGTGGCACGTCCGGGGTCCACAAGTGGGTGTGCTAGCACGGGCCTTGAGTGCGGGGTATTTTCCGGGGGCAGGACCAGCTCATTGATTTGCCAGCGCTCCTTCCTGAGGCCGACAGGAACTTGGAGACCTTCCCCATCTGTTCAGCGGACATCCCCGTCCAACTCAATACCTAATATAACACTTCTCCATCCCCGGACGCATCCCCGCAACCGCAAGACCGACATCTCCCCGTGTCGTCCTCGCCCTCGCCTCACACGTATCATTCTCCTCCTCTGGCATCGGGTACTCGGCCGATACGCCCGATCAACACAACACTATGGATCCCCACACAAACCAGAGCTCCTTTCAGCCTCCTCTACACCAACCCACTAGCTTCGACTCCTCCCAGTCTCAATCCGATGCTCACACCCACCTCAACTCCGTCCAGTCTATGGACGCCTCCATCTCCTCCTCCTACCAGCTTGACCAGTTCAACCCTCCCCTCCATCATGTCCGCCCCACGAAGCGTCCCCGTGTTGACCCCTCCCGAACCTCAATGTCCTACCCGCGCAAGCGCGCCGTCACAGCCTGCCAGCTCTGCCGCACTCGCAAAACCAAGTGCAGCAATGCGCGTCCCAAGTGCAAGTTCTGCGCCGACACGGGCGCCGAGTGTGTTTACGAGGACTCTTTGGACCATTCTTCGTAAGTGCTCTGCTGATATTACCCTTGCACTACGCCTTGCCCAATCCTTCTCCTCTCCTACCGTACATGAAGCCATGCCCTGACAGTAAACAGATTCGATCCTGCGTCGCTTCTGATCCTCGATCGCCTCAACCAGCTTCTTGACCGCTTCGACTCCGCAACTATTCCCTTTTCTACCGCTCAGGTCGTTCCTCCTAGCGATAATCCAACTCTTCACTCCAGTCAACATCTCCACGTCAATAAAGAAAATGAAACCGCAATTGACCCCTCCGACGAGGATCACATGCGCATCCCCTCATCCCGCACTACCTGCGACGCGATGCTCCTCTGGCCCATCTTTGGCGGTCGCTACCCAGCCAACCACCTCCTCGAACCTTTGTTGTCTGCGGGCTGCGATGCCGAGGACGACTCCGAGGAGCAAGGGGCTGGAAGCATAGGGCAGCACGCTGCGGCGAATGGACGCAGTGTCGCTTTGGCCAACACTGGGATAGGAAATATTGCCGTCGAGGAGAACGTGGTTCGCCTGGTCGATAATTTCATTGCTGTCGTGCATACTAAGAATCCCATCCTCGACATTTTAACTCTGAAGAGGTATGCGAGGAGCGTAGCTGAGGATGGGCCTGGGTGGGATGGGAAGACATGCCTTGTTGTAAGTTCTTTCTCCTCCTTCACTACCCTGGCTTTGATGAGGATCCTATGTTTTCTTTCTGCCGACTTTATTACAATACCACCTATCAACTCTGGGCCTCGCACTGATGTCACTGCCACAGCTCCTCACCTGTGCACTCGGCTCCCTCGCAAAGCCCTTCTCAACGTCCCTCTATAATTCTTCACTTCTTGCCACGACGTCTACCTCATCTCCGTCCACTGACCCCAGCGCGCCCACCTCCCTTACTAGCTCGGCATATGACCTTCAACTTTCGGCTTACTATTACTCCCTCGCCCGTAAGCGCATCGGCCTCCTCGGTAGCACAATCATTCGCTCGCAGTGCTATCTACTCTCCGGTGTCTACCTCATGTACGCTCTCCGCCCGCTTGAGGCGTGGCATAATTTTGTGCAGGCGAGCACCACATACTATACCTACTTGCAGGGGCGCATGCGTAGCGCGGCCAGCCATGGTGGCGACGGAGCGCAGGTGAGCCGCACGCGCAGGCTTGAGCAGAGGCTGTACTGGAGCTGCTTCAAGAGCGAATGGTACATCCCTATACAGTGTGAAACGCCGTTTCGTTGTAATCTGACAGCGTCTAGTGAAATCCGTGTCGAGCTCTCGCTTCCCGAATCCACCCTCGCCGCCCTCCAATATCCGGACCTCTTCCCCTCTCCCCCTGTTGAAGAAACTGTCTCGTCGCCCTCCCCCTCCAATGCTGCCTTTGACCCTTCTTACTCCGACTTTGCCTCTCCGTCCTCTGGTGGCTCCCAAAAGCGCCACACCGAGTCCATGAACGAGAGTCAACAGCACAGCTGGTATTACTACCTCACTGAGATCGCACTAAGGAGGATCGGTAATCGCATTTTGAATGCGCTGTATAAGAACGCAAACGTGCCTGGATATGGCGTGCCAGTCATGGAAATGCTGGAGATTGCGGCTGATTTTGAAAAACAGCTGGGGCAATGGTGCGCATTAATTCTCTTCTCTCCTTTCACGCCACCATGTCAAAGCCTGTCGGAATGGGATGCTAGAAGCTAAGTACTAACCACCTCTCAGGCAGTCCAACCTTCCCGCTTCCGTCACATACTCCCACACCAACCTACTCATCATCCCCTCCAACGAACTAGCCTATATGGTACGCGAGCGCACACTCGAAATACAATCCTGGCTCTACCGCCCCTTTCTCTACTACGCTATCCACCATCCAAGTAGCGACCCTTTCCGCCCAGCCATGGAGGCGTTCGTGCAGAAGGCGTTGGTTTGCGGCAGCGCGCACATCCGCGGGCTGGGAGTACGGCACCGCCATCATGGGAGTTGGTATGCGTTACGATCAGGGACGGCGGAGGCCTTGTCCATTCTGGCTGCGGTGAAGAGTGGAGTTGTGGATATGGGTGATGAGACGGGAAAGTACGGTGGGATGGGAGAGGGGGGGTGGAGGGAGACGGTGAAGCAAATGATTGAGATTTTGGCGTATTGGGAGGCGGAGTCGGTGGATGTGGGGAGATCCAAGGTGGTGCTGGAAGAGTTGTTACAGGATGTTGGGGGCTGATGATCCAGGATGGAGCCTGTGGGCTGGACTAAATGGTACCTGCACAGGCATAGAGCTCAGGCTTAAGCGTACATGCTAGGTTCCGTTCTCTAGCACTCGATACCCTTCCAGCGAGGTTCGACACGATGGAATCTTCCGTAAAAAACAAGGAGGCGAGTTCGCGGCGGTCCTCACTTAGACCGAAGCCGTGGTATCTGACGCCGCACATTCTCAACCTAGCCTTGCAAAGCCTCTCTCATTGGTACGAATTGACGTCTATAAGGAGATGTGCCTTGCCAATATTAACAATCATAACATAACTATACTTGTAAAAGCAAGTCACAAGTCTAGAAGGGCCCAAATACTTTCAACCCCGTAAACGAACCACTTTGATGTGGAATCAGTTCAAGCATGTCTCAATCTGACTAGCCCGATGGCTTGGTTAAACTAATGGATCGACCAAGCAAGGTTTGGGAAGGCTGCGGAATACCGGGTGGGAGAGTCCCTGACGTGATGAAGGGAGTCGGGGACTGTCGGGGGACCGCCACGAGCTAGTATCGTCTCCCGTATCCAGTAACGGGGTCCCCGGATCCTCCCCGCGTTAGGGCCACCCTATACCTATACCCCAGGTTTCAGTACGTACCAACCTCTGTGGTCATCTCAAAAGCCTCTATATGTATGCTCCTTCCCTCAAGTCGATGATCTCTTCCCATCCATCTTCATCTCATCCACCCGATTATATCCACTCATCTCATTCACTCCATCATATCACATCCAACATGGTCCTCGAACACATGAAGGGCGTCGGCCCGGAACTAGCCGCAGTCCTCCCCCAGGATGGACTCCCCTGGTACAAGAAATCCCACCTCGTCCGCCTCAACTTCTCCATCATCTGCCTCGTCCTCTTCTCGTCCGCCAACGGATATGACGGCTCCATGATGAACGGCCTCCAGGCTCTCCCTGAATGGGGCCACTTTATGGGAAATCCCACTGGTGCCTATCTCGGCTTCATCGTCGCTGTGCAGTCTCTCGGTGCTACAGTCTGCTTCCCTGCCATTGCCTGGTGCAACAACTACTTTGGACGCTGGAAGACCATCGCTTTTGGTTATGTCTGGCTCGCCCTGGGCGTTGTTCTGACGGCCGCTGCCCACAACCAAGTCATGTTTATACTCGGAAGACTGTTCATTGGAGGTGCCACGGCCTGCTGGTCTGCTACTGCGCCTATTTTGATTACCGAAATTGCGTATCCCAGCCATCGATCCATCCTCACTTCCCTCTATAACTGCGGTTGGTATGTTGGTAAGTCCTTCCGGCCATTTGAAACTACCTCTTGAGAACAGTCCTAATGGCAACAGGCTCTCTCGTCGCAGCCTGGGCTACCTATGGTACCCGCAACTACGGTAACAACTGGACTTGGCGTGTTCCTTGCCTCCTTCAAGTCCTCATCCCCGTTTTCATTATTCCCGGCCTGCTCCTCGCACCCGAATCCCCCCGTTGGCTCTTTAGCAAGGACCGCGTCGAGGAGGCCCGCGCGTTCCTTATCAAAGCCCACGCTGGAGGCGACGAAAACTCCAAGCTTGTCGCCTTTGAGCTTGCTGAGATCCAAGGCACCATCGAGATGGAGAGGCTTGCCAAGTCTTCCACCTCGTATGCCGACATGGTCAAGACCAAGGGCAACCGTCACCGTCTCTTCATCTCCATCACCCTTGGTGTCTTTGCGCAGTGGAACGGCGTGGGGATCGCGTCTTACTACCTCGCACCCGTCCTCGCAACTGTCGGCATCACAGACGTTACGCGCCAGACCCTCATCAGCGGTTTCCTGCAAGTCTGGAACCTGATCCTTGCCGTTGGCGGTACGCTTTGCGTCGACCGTCTCGGCAGACGCCCATTGTTCTTGACCTCTTGCGTTGGCATGCTTGTTTCCTACATCCTCATCTCTGCGCTCTCTGGTTCCTTTGCCAACACCGCACAAACCGCCACCGGTCTCGCCGTCGTCCCCATCCTCTTCATCTACTACGGCTTCTACGATATTGCCTTTACACCTCTCGTTGTCAGCTACGTCTGCGAGATCTGGCCGTATACGTACCGTGCGCGTGGTCTCGCCGTTTCCCAGCTCTCCACACAGGCTGCTGTCTTCTTCAACATCTTTGTCAACCCAATCGCCCTCGAAGCCATACAGTGGAAGTACTACTGTGTTTATGTGGGCTTGTTGGTCATCATCACAGTGACAGTGTTTTTCACTTATCCTGAGACAAACGGACATAGTTTGGAGGAAATGGTCAAGGTTTTCGATGGCAAGGACGCCCGGGTACCAGGTGAGGACGCCCTCAATGCGCAGATGGCGTCGAAGCGCGTGGACATGGGGGACGCCGAGCACTTTGAGGCTCAATCAGACGAAAAGGTCTAGATTGAAAGAAGCAGCTTATCTCCTGTGACAGGCGGTCACAGACTCTTGGGCTAATAGGTCGCGAGCAAAGACACAGCAGGGGTGGAAAGGGAGGTGGCTGCAGACGAAGGGGAGGAGCATCGCGTTTTCTTTTCATAAGACTTTTTCTAATAAGTCAGAGAGTCAAAGGCTCGACAGACTGATTGCCAGAGTCAATAAATTTATTGCCTTTATTTTGAGACATTTATTTGAGTCTATTTCGACTGACGTCACGATCCCTATCTAACCTCCGTCTCTCACTCTGTCAAATATCAGGCTACCGCAGGCCCTATTGAAGCCTTGCCAGCGAAATTTCCCGCAACCAACTCAATTGACTATCTCATTAGATGCTTTCCTATTAGTAGACATAAGCCTCAGATCTATCAAACTATAAACGTATAGTCTGGTGCAGCTTCAGGCTGACCTTGTAAGACGCCTTGCGACGACTTTCTGTATATCTCCCTAAGGATAAGTTAATGAGTTGGGTGTTGGTTTTCGTCCTTTTCCGCCTAACTGCCTGAGTTACCCTAAACTACCTGTGGTAACTCTGTAAGAATGAGTGGTTACAAGTTGACGGTTAGCAAAGCAGTCAATCTTGTGTATGAATAAATTGAATTACGCATGTCCGAACACCTCCTTGGACTGGTACGCCTCCTCCAAATACTTCTTCTCGTCCTCAGTCAACACAAACTTGAGCGACTCTACTGCCTCCGTGATGCGCTTTTCGCTCCCCAGCCCGACAATTGGACAGCACCCCTTTGATAGCACCCACGCCAGGCCGACGATGGCCATGCTCACACCGTGCTTCTTTGCCACAGACTCGACGCGCCCAACAATCTCACGGTCTACTTCCTGCTCTCGTCCCCTCAGCGCCTGCAGCACCTTGTCCGACTGCTCACGGGCCGTCCCAGCGGTCGGGTCGGCGGGGAACGGCCTTGCGAGGACGCCGCGAGAGAGCGGCGACCAGGGAATGATGCCCACGCCGGTTTTGCGGCAGAAGGGCAACATCTCGCGCTCTTCCTCGCGGTATAGGAGGTTGTAGAATGGCTGCATGGAGATGAAAGGCGTCCAGTTGTGGAGGATGGCTGTGTATTGGAGTGTAGCGAATTCGTGTGCGCGCATGGACGAGGCACCTATTCGCGTCTGTCAAGGGGATTCTTTCAAGGTCATGGGGAGAGAAATAAGAGACGATAGAGCGTGGACTCTTACCAATGTACCGCACTTGTCCGGACTGCACGACATCGTGCAAAGCACGCATTATCTCCTCGCTCTCCGTTTCGTGGTCCAGCCTGTGGATCTGCAACACATCGATATATGTTCCCAGTCGCCTGACGCTGTTCTCGACCGCCGTCATAATGTGTTTGCGGGACAGGCCGTGCTCGTTGACCCATTCATTGGGCGTGGGATTGTTGACACGATTGGCAATGTCAGACTCATTAACAACACCAAAGACTTTAGTCATAATGACAAGCTTGGAGCGAGGGATGGAGTATTTTTCCATTGCGATGCGAATGAGCTTCTCAGATTCGCCGTTGGAGTCTGGATGAGCGAATTAGCTCAGGCGAATTATGCGCTTGAAATCATAAAAACACGCAAGAGTGACCATACAAATGTCTGCCGTATCCCACGTATTAATCCCGGCATCGTATGCGGCTTTCATGAGAGGCAGGGACTCTTCCTCTGGAAGCACCCAGCTGGAGTCGCCCCAGAGGGGTGAGCCGTACGACATGCATCCGAGGATGATTTTGGAGACTCTGAGGCCCGATTTTCCTAAGCTGGGAAGTTTAGTATGAGAATGAAAGACGCAAGTAGGAGATGAGAGACCGTTGATACTCCATGACGGAAGATGAGACTTTTAGTATAGAGCAAGAGGCGTTTTCAATGTTGACGAGGATATCAGTGCTAGAGAACGAGAGGAGGGAGTATGGTGTTAGATTGATTCACACGTACTAGTATTTGTCAGCATATTTCCCCTCCCCCACACTTCAAATGGGGTAGAAAATGCCTGGGATTGCGGAAAGCAGGGGAGGCCGGGGAAAGACTCGAAGGATACTCAACCTAACCTCAACATGGATTAGCGCTCGTAGGTCGGGGAGCGTGTCAGGGAGTTTGTCAGGGATGCC
The DNA here is from genome assembly GCA_020740775.1 of Ilyonectria destructans. NCBI lineage: Eukaryota > Fungi > Ascomycota > Sordariomycetes > Hypocreales > Nectriaceae > Ilyonectria > Ilyonectria destructans. The sequence goes on from JAHEWK010000014.1 coordinate 1,809,420, forward strand.
TTTCCAATCGCGGAATTTCGGGCATCGGGGAGTTTCGGCAAGTAGGGCTTCGGTCGTCCGAAGACATGCCAACTCTGTAGATCCACCACCTCTTAGGCCACAGAGCATTGGTTCTCCATGAACCTCGAGCATTCTCAGACATGACTTACTCACCATTCTACTCTGCTCTGTTTAGTTCTGCTCCATATAGTTACTGTCATCTAGCAAACACCTCTCTGCATTTGCGAAAACGACAGCTTCCGAAGGACAAGACATACGGAAACTCACCATGGCCACCGCGATCCCCCCGACAATGCGTGGCATTGTAATCGAGGAATTCAACAAACCATATGTCTACCGCACCGATATCCCAACCCCGAAACCAAAGTCAGGAGAGATGCTCATCAAGATGAAGGCCGCGGGGTTTTGCCACACAGAGCTCATGGCTGCAAAGGTTCGTTTCAATTCTTCCTTCATGTTGCTTATCCAGTTTGGAAGAAGTGCTATTGCTAATTGCATGTTTCCGTATAGGGAGATTTCAACAGCGCACTGCCTATGGTGCCGGGACACGGTTCGTGAGACCCAACTGCGATAGAAGGCCAACCGATAGTGCCATCTTGCGCTGACGGCCGATAAACAGAGAATGTAGGTGTGATTTGTGAAATCGGGTCAGATGTCAAAGGTGATTTCAAAATCGGCGATCGAGTCGGCGTAGGAATCTTCAGAGACCTTTGTGGTAGGTGATGTCTTTGTCAATCTTGCCGCGTCTCAATGCTGTTCTGACTATCCCAGGAAAATGTCGCGAATGCCTCCGTGGTTCTACAAACTACTGTATCTCCAACACCCTCTCCGGCCTAACTATTGGGGGTGGCATGGCCGAATACATGATTGCGGACCCGCTATGGACAGTTAAGCTCCCAGATGGCATGCCATTTGAAGTGGCGGCACCGCTCATGTGCGCTGGTTCTACCATGTACAATAGCATCCAGCGCGCAAAAATGCCAACGGGGAGCATTGTGGCTATTATTGGACTCGGTGGGCTGGGGCACTTGGGTAAGACTGTCTCTTGAACCACTCGTACACAATTCCGGAATGGTATTTCATGCTCGCCTACGCAAGATCTACGAATAGCTGGGTGTGGGAGAATGCACGAGCAAGGACTAACATTATCAGGTGTCCAATTCGCAAAAGTGATGGGCTATAAAGTCGTTGCGATCGATACGCGAGATGAGCCCCTCGCCCTAATGTCCACACTCCCGACACGCTTCCAACCCGATCTCATCCTGAACGCCAAATCTGGCGTCCCTGCAGCTCTCGAAGCCATCTCCATGGCCTTTTCGTCTTCCACCGTTCCCTCTCTCCGTGCTACTGGCGTCGACTTTGCCCTCGTCTCCACTGACGCCCTCCCCGCCTTCGCCTTCGCGACCGACATCATAGAGAAGCACGGCACTCTCGTTGTCGTCGGACAACCGGAAAGGCCGATCCCACTGCCATACAGTGTCTTCATCTCGACAGATCTCGTCGTCATTGCCGGGTGTCTAGGGCAGCCGGGCACAAACAGTGAGATGTTGGCAACAGTGCAGCGGGAGGGTATTCATGTGGAAAGGAGGGCTTATGAATTAAGCAATGTTGAAAAGTTGATCAAGGATTACCATGACCCTGGAATGAAGGGTAAGTTGATTTTTAAGATTGAGGATTGAAGAAACGGAGGCGTTGGAGAGTTGCCGACCCGGTGGCTTTAATACTATTGAATATGATAAATACAGATTGAGATGATTCTTGTGATTTTATATGTAGGCAAGTGAATAGTACACTATAGTTCAGGTTGTACGTGTCCTCTTGTAGCGAATAGAACCACGAATACCAATTGACGGTTTGATGTAGCGCCCTTGGTAGGAGAATCGCAGGATGGGCATGGGACACTGGGGCTGAGCTTTGGGCCGAGGTGCCCACTTTTGGATCGCAATCCCCGCAAGGGACCCAGATCTGGAGGACCTGAATTATGGCCCACGATGGCTTTTCCTATTATCGAAGCATCTGGCCTGGTCTTCCCTTGCTATTTCCGCCTTACCCCTCGGTGGAGAGTTCCAGATCGAATCCGGGGAAGGCCAACTAATGGTCGCTCGACTAGTCTAGACTTTGCTAGTCTAATCATATGCAAGCTACCCCGATGATCTAGCACTAAGTCTCGAGCTAGTCGTATTGTCCTGCTTATCTTTTCCGAACCCCAAGAGACGAATTCACCCGTAGCAAACTCCCCGCCTCTCTTTCTCCTCTTCCCTGTCTCCCTCTGTCAACCGTCGACCACCAAGCCCTCTTGCATCTCTGGCTGCTTTGTCCATACCGCCCGTCTCGATCATGAAGGCCACTTACCGTGTTCGGTTCGCCGCTGACAGCAAGTACCAGGGCTCACCGGCAGACCCGGCGCCTCAGTCTTGCGCCGTCGCGCGCCTGTCACCCTCGGTCTGTTCGAGCCTCTCCCCAACAAGCGACAGCAGGAAGCCGAGGAGCAAGAGCAAACTCGGCTGCAGGGAATGCAAGATACGAAGAGTCAAGTGCGACGAGACGTATCCCGTGTGCCTCCGATGCCAGCGCCGCGGCTCAGTGTGTCTCTCCGCTCCGCCTCCCGTGCAGTGGCAGGCTGAGATGCCCTGGATCGTCGAGAGACCCATCTTGGATCCATGGACTGGCATCGTCAACCCGAATAAGCGACTATTGCAGTACTGGCTCGACAAGACCAGCCGAATGATGTCCCTAATCCCTGACAACAACCCGCTCTCGTTCCCCCTCATCGAGCACCTCCTCTCCACGCCGTCGTTGGTGCACGCCGTCCAGAGCATCAGTGCCGGGCAAGAACACTTTTTCCATCAGTCCTCCTTGAAGTCATGCCTCGCCGAACGCGGCCTTGCCATGCAATCGCTCCAACTCGAGATGGAAGACCCCAGCAAGATCAAGTCCTCTTCCCTCCTCACCGTCTTCCTCCTCGGCACCTCCTGGACCTGGACCGAGGATCATCCTGCTTGCTATGGGAAAGAGCACCTTTTGGGGGCTAGGGCTCTACTAGAGAAAATGCTGGTTGACGAGCAGAAGCGGGAAGATCCGCTGGTAGAGTTCATCTTGGGGTGGTACATCTATTGGGATATGTCCTGCTCATTCATCGCAGAACCCGGCGACCTCTCTCCACTAAATACCGCCGAGTTCTTTTCTTCTCTGCAGAACACGCGATCCTCCTTCCACCCCATGCTCGGCTTTTCGGCTGAGTTGTTGTACTTGGTCGCCTGTTTAGGCCGCCATTGCCGACAAGTGATGCAGAGCGGAGTCCGGGATCCGATTCTAGAATCCACCTTCGAAGAGCAACTCAGGGCATGGAAGCCTGATTGCGAAGACAAGGATTTGGTGTATTTGAGTAATGCATATCGAAATCACGGGCTTATCATGCTATACGAGATATGTGGACAGTCCACGCAGAATCACGACCCCGATGCGCTATCGGATGACGGTAATATAAGCACAGACTCTGGTCATGTCATGCATGCTCTCGCTCTTGAGAGCCTACAGGAAATGTTCCAGACCCCTGTCGATGTGCCCTGCTTCTGCTATCACTCGATTCCGCTGCTCACTGCAGGCGCTGAGCTGTGGCAAGGCGACGCTCACCTGCGGATTGAGGTCATCAACCGCTTCAAGGCCCTGTACTCGACGAATCGACTTGCTATTAATATATGGGCGATTGATCTGCTGCAAGAGGTATGGGATCTACGGGATATCGGTATTCATGTCTCATGGTTAGATTTGTTGGTAACCCAAAAGTGGACTTTGACTTTTGCATAAGCGAGGGCTGGTTGGCAACGATTGTATTCGATCCTGTATGGAACAGACCTCGAAAGCAGGTGTTTCGGGCTTCACGGGGCAGCCTCAACGTTCAATCTCACAGACTCCCCTCGTGCTCTAAAGACAAAGTTGTCACTGTTCAGGGTCATTTATTCATGCAGTTTGATATGGGATAAATTGCAAAATGGGATAAGTCGAACTTGTGGACAGAGGCAACAATCCCGAGCTTTCCTTAAATGATGGTGGTAGGTAGTTTAAAGGGTTCATTTCCGGGATAATGGTTCAGGCCGCCTTGAGGCAAGTTCCCCATTGAGGGCGATATATTCAGAAGTGGCAGCAGAGTTCTTTCGCGTTTGCACTCTAGATAGAAAGTAGCGCCATTTAGAACTAGCAGGGGATCGGCGTACTCCCTACTCCGCACGGTCTTCACCTCGGGACCTCGCTCAATGCGGAAAGTCTTGGCTATGTCGATGCGGAGCCGACCACATGGTCTTGTAGATCCAGACTAACCGTCTTTGTCTCAAACGCGAATAAGTACGGTATGAGCTGCTTCTGGGTGTGGGGAAGCGCCGACCTAGTAGATTCTCGCCTTTTGCAGATAAGAGCGGTCTATTTAGCCAAGGCATCCCGTTCGCTGCCTTGACTCTGTTCCTAATGCTAGACTAATTATTGATGAGTTTGGGCTATGCAAGGCAAAAAGAAAGAGGCGAAACGCGTACACATTTGTTCTTTAATTAAAACATCATTTCATTGTCGCTATAGAGGTGACGTCTATCGGTCCGTCGCCGCCAGAACATGAGGCATGGCCTCATCACACCAGTCAGGCTGATCTCTAAAGTATATGTTGGACATGTTTATCTCGACTGCCCGTCCAAAGACGTCCGCTCCCTGAATTGTCCTTCCTCGAGCGTCCGACATGTCCACGCCATCGACTATCTGCAAAACAGTGCCCGTGACAATCTCCAACGGCGTGAAATACTCGGGAGGGTAATGCTCAAACTCCTCGTCAGTCATGAGGTTGGTCGCAACAACTCCAGGCAAGATGGCATTCGCGCGGATTCCCTCGCTCTCAAGGCGTGGAGCAATGGCGCGCAAGAAGCCAACCACTCCATCTGTTCCAGGAAATTGCATTGTCAGCATCAAGGTCTCTTCGGCAGGTCTGTTTACTTACGCTTTGCCCCTGTATACATGGGGATGGCGAAGCACGGATACAGCGAGCCCACACTGGCCGTCATGATGATATTTCGTGCCGGTACATGGGGACAACGTCGAAAATAATGCAGCGCGAGGTAAGTCGAGCTGATGACCGACTTTAGGTCAATGTCGACAGCAAGCTGGTTCAGCTCCGGAGGGGGACCCTGTTGGTCGTGTGTTGCGTAGAAGTCGACACTGTCGACGATGCCTGCATTCGCAAAGACCAGATCAAGCCTTGCATGTTCCTGGAAGATCTTGTCGAACAGCGCAGCCAGCGACGCATAGTCATTGACGTTGCTCTTGTGGAATCGTGCAGAGGGTCCGAGGTCTTTCAGCGCGGCCTCGCCACGATCGGAGTCTAGGTCGAGGATATGCACCAGCCACTGACCGCGCCGTGACAGTTCGGTTGCCACGCCGAGGCCGAGGCCACTGGCTGATAGGTAGTCAGCACTCCATGATCAAGTATGCACGGGTCAGTCCTCTGGACTCTGGGGAAATAGAATCTCAGTACCTCCGCCAGTGATGATGGCGACTTTCTTCTCCGTCTGTTCTTTGGCTGCCATGATCAATCTAGATTTCGTTTGATAGCTGAATTAGACGGAGAAATGATGGCGGCACAGAGCGTAGAAATAGCCTCCAGGATCGGCCCAGCTGGAACGTGGAACGGTGGAATCTACTCCGTGTGCGGGGTTCTCCGAAAGCCTGAATCATGCAAAGTTGACGAAAGAAGCAATTCAGGCACGTTCCTCCACGGCCGGGAGTGGAAGATGAAAGATGGGGGCGGTTCATCGCATTGCGCTACCTGAAGGTGTCACATGTGGGATGTTAGTCAAGATAGCAGCTCTGCATTGTGGAGTACTTCACTTTTGCTAAGTCACTACTCTTACACTACCAAATCGTCCAAAAGCGGAAGGTGGCGTCGGGTTTGGGCCCAGAAGGGCCTTGCCAGCTCGGCATTCAGAGTAACAGCACAGAAGCCGCTGAAGAAGAAGGGTTTATATGTTGGCTTCAGAGTCCCTGGATCGAGACAGAACAACTCAAGCTTCATCTCAGCATCTCCAACACGGCTCACCATGTCCACTGTCAATTGTCTCTCCACCGCCGCTGCCGACTCCTTTGACTATGTCGTCGTTGGTGGCGGCACCGCAGGCTGCCTCGTTGCCAGCCGCCTTGCCGAGTATCTCCCCAAGAAGCGTATCCTCTTGATTGAGGGCGGACCAAGCGACCTGAACGACCAGAAGGTCGCTGACATTCGCGAATGGATCGCCCTCCTCGGCACCGAGTATGATTACGACTACCCCATCACGGAGCAGTATCGAGGTAGACGCATCTGATCTAATCCCCCGGCATGTCCATTCGTTGACAATTTTCGTCTTTCAAGGCAACTCCTCCATCCGCCACTCTCGGGCCAAAGTCCTCGGTGGCTGCTCGAGCCACAATGGCGGCATCTCCCTGCACACGGTCGAGCACGACTGCAAGCTGTACGAGTCCCTTGGCGCCAAGGGATTTTCTTGGCCGGAGATGAAGCGCTTGATTGCCAAGCTCCGTCTTCCGTACCAAGTTGTCGAGTCCCAGCACCAGAACGCCATCGTGACGGACTGGATTCGTTCCACTTCTAGCGCCCTCGATATCCCGATCGCCGCCGACTTCAACAAGAACATAATCGCACAAAACGGAAACTTGACCGAGTGCGTCGGCTACATGCCAATTGCATACGATACACAAAAGATTCATCGTCACAGTGCCAGCACCGCCTACATCCACCCGATCTTGCGGGGCGACTGGAGGAGGAACAACCTCACCATCCTCACCGATGCTTGGGTATCCAAGCTGAACACCAGCGCTGATGTTGTCACCGGCGTCGAGGTCAAGCTCGAGTCCGGTTCCAGAATCACCATCCGAGCTCGAGATGAAACCATTCTTTGCGCCGGAGCCATCGACACCCCAAGGCTGTTGCTGCTATCAGGTATCGGGCCCGAGGAGCAGCTACGCTCCCTTTCCATCCCCGTCGTCAAGGACATTCCTGGTGTTGGGTCAAACCTGCAGGACCATGTTGAAGCCATCATCGTGTGGGAACTCAACAAGCCGCTGCCCAAGGAAACCGTCACCTACTCCGACGGCTTCTGCTTTGTTCGACGTAACGAGCCCAACACCTCGGCGGATGGGGCGACCCCGGATCTCATGTTCCATCTCTACACCGTCGCGCAATGTCCCAATGCAGCGCATCTTTCTTATGAGGTGCCAGAGCATGGATTCTCCATGATGCCCAACGTCCCGCGCCCCAAGTCCCGCGGCCGTCTCTACCTCACCTCCTCTGATCCCAACGTCAAGCCCGCCTTGGATTTTGCGTACTTTACGGATCCCGAAGGTTACGACGAGGCCACCGTTGTTGAAGGCTTGAAGATTGCTCGCAAAATTGCAGCCCAATCGCCCCTCAAGGACTGGATCAAGCGTGAGGTAGCACCTGGCGATAGCGTCCAGACCGATGAGCAACTGTCGGATTACGGCCGTGCGGTATCCAGCACGCTCTTCCACCCCTGTGGCACAACCAAGATGGGAGATGTCGCAAGAGATCCTCTCGCTGTCGTTGATACCCAGTTCAACGTTCGAGGTATGCGCAAGATTCGCATTGTGGACGCCGGTGTCCTGCCCGCGGTGTCCACAACGAATCCCATGTTGACCATCTTGGCCTTTGCCGAGCGGGGTGCGGAAGTTATTGCTCAAGCTGCGGGCTGGCAGGAGGGTGCTGTCACGGAAATTAATGGCCAGGAAACAAGTAGGTTGTAGGTTGATTGCCGGGTATTGTAGAGGCTCAGCTGGGCGCTTGAGGCTAGAGCTACTATAAATAATAGTAGTATAACTTGGATACATTCGACGATTCAAATAATATTTGCATTGATTTACCGTGATTAATCTGGGATTCTACTTGACTGAATATATAGAGTGATTATTTAAAGATATTTCTTTCATATTATATCATTTAGAATGAAATTATTAGCTTTAAAAATAAATATATATCTTTATAATTTATCAATACTATGTAGCTTTAATACGTTTAATAATATTATATAAAGCTAAGAAAAAAGACCATTATTTTTACAGATTCGGCATAAGCACAGTCCTACTATCCGGATAGCAAAACGTTACAGTTCGATAGCACTACTCATTACCAAGACTAAGACAAGCAGACTCTGGAGCTAGACGGAAAGCGCAGACCAACGGGGTTTCAAAAGACTCTAGTTACTCTGACAGTTGTCCAAGCATAACCGAGCAGGGTAGGGAGCAATTGGTCTTGGGGTGGCTGGCACATTCACAGTTTATTTCCGTTTTTAGCAGAAACGCGATGGCCCCACGGGCTAAACCCAACCGAGCCACTGGCTCCTACTTACCAGAAAGGGTCAACGAGCGAGGCCCCGCGTTGTACCATGTAGATATGGACATGAATGTCCTGTTACCAAAGGGTTTCGTCCAGAGTTCCCAACATCAATTCAAACCGACAACCTAGACATCTCCAAGAGAGCCATCTTTTACTCAGTTGCTCCCACCCCCGTCTTCTACAACACTCGTCTCTTGCGCAGGAAGTGCAACCTCAATCCGGTCAAGATGCCCAAGATTACCATTCTCGGTGCCGGGTAAGTGTTTCGGCTTTCACTCTTTGCATCATCTCCGCCAACCTCGAGGCCGCTGACGACATTAGCATTACTGGCATGACCATCGCGAGTCAGCTCCCCAGGGATTACGATATCACAATCGTTGGCAATGATCTGCCCGGAGACGAAATGAAGCCCGAGTACGTCAGCCAATGGGCGGGCGCAATCTGGCTTGGAACGCATGACTGCACTGTCCGAGAGCAGCAGATGCAGCTTGGTAGTCTTGCCGACTTGTGGAGGATTGCCCAAAACCACCCCGAGTCTAGCGTACGCCACATCGAGATGAAGGAGATTTGCGACTACGGTTCTCCCGACAAAGTTTGGTACAGGAATAAGGTCCCTGACTTCGAACTCCTCAACGACAACGACCTACCTAAGGGCGCCAAGTTTGGAATGAGGTACAAGACGGTTGTCCTCACCCCAATGGCCTTTCTGCCCTGGTTCCGCACCCGCCTGGAGGAGCGAGGCGTCACCTTCAAGCGACTCTATGTCACCTCACTCGCCGACTTGAAGGGCATGGGGCACGATGTCCTCATCAATGCCACGGGATTCGGAGCTTCCAAGCTCAATGACACCGAGGAGCTACGGATCGAGCCCATGCGCCAGCAGAACATCAGGATTAGGAAGCCAGGATACAACAAGTTGTACATCCGCCGTGGTGAAAATGGCTATTACTCGACTGCCTTTTCTCGACAGGACGGCACCATCTACATTGGCGGTATCAAGACTCCCGGCTTAGTTGACTATACTGCTGATGCGGAGCATCGCAAGATTGTAAGTGTCTACCCGACCCTCTCTCCGACAGTGGAACTGACCACGCGTTCACTAGATCATGGCTCGCCAGCATGCCAACCAGCCAGAGGTGTTCCCCTCGCCCAATGTTGAGGATTACGACTTTATCTGTGACCACGTCGGCGTCTTCCCCATGATCTCTCAAAAGAACGGCGGTGTTTGTCTCGAGAAGAAGGATGTCGGCTCGCAAAAGGTTGTCCATGCGTACGGACAGGAGGCCGGCGGCTACACTTTCAGCTTTGGTCTGGCCCGTGAGGCTGTCAAGCTTGTCAACGAGTATCTTGCTGAGATTCCCGTGGCGAGCAGACTGTAGATGGTAGAAATGGTAGCGTTCATGAAGTAGTAGTGTAATTGGTAGCATTCATTACGAAAGAGCGTGAGCAATTGGCACCTATGATCTATGAGGCGCCGGTGACCCTAAACAGAGCGGGGAAGAGAGCCCCAAATGCTCACTGATGTTTAGTCCGTATCAAATCCAACAGTATCTTGATTACCTGCTTCTTAACAGTTCCGAGTGCGCATCCGCTGTGGTTATCATCCAAGGTTTTTACAACATTCGACCATTGTATCATTCCCTGGATCATTTTGGAGGGCCCCTCGGTCGCCCTCCAAAATGCCGTGGTGAGGCTAGTCGAGCTGATTAGGCCCCTGCAAGATCGTCTCCCCAGTCACTCAAGAAGCTGAGAGTAAGGGAGCTCCTTGGCTCCACGTAAGTGACGGCCAAATGTAGATACGTGGGACTCCAGCTATCGGGGTGCAAGTGACTGTTGGCCGCGGACAACAAATGATGGGGCGGTCCCGCATTGGCGAGGAGAGGAACGAACTAACGACCGATAAGAGGCTTCTGTTGATTGCTTCGCTAAGCAAAAGTGAACTTCTCCACCACGCTAGGCATTATCGTGGTCTATGTATCTCTCATGTCCCTCGTCCACCAACAATTCCACAGTTTAACTGGGGCACAATGACTCGCGACATACGTAAGGGGGAACCAACAAGCCGGGACAGGCTAATCTCAATCGAGACACCGTCGCGAACTATCCGAATTAGGAAAGCTAGCACAGCGAACAGCACAATCCCTGTGACACGCTTCGCGGGGGTATGAGGTACACTAGCTGAATCCGCCACCTCCGCAAACCGCTTCCCTGCCGTAGATAGGACTATGAACCCTTGGAGAATAGCCTTCAAGTTAGCTTTCCAATACAAACCCCCATGACACCCCCCGGAGAGATGGAAAACGAAGAGGCAATGTAGAAAGTGGACGTTGTATAGCAACTAGTGCCCTATTGGTTGGAAGGTACCGGAAGGAATAAACTGTACGTGTGTGTGTAGGGTTGCAGACTCCGCTAACGGGTCAAATGTTTTTATATCTAGCAACGTGCCGCACCCAATTCTCCAGTTTTCCCAAGGAACATTATGCTCTCCACCCCTCATTGTTGCATAGCACCTCGTCTCTTCTAAATCTCTTGGCAACTGCAACCCTCTCATCATGGCTTCGTCGCCGGAAACAAACCCTTCTGATGTTCCCCCATCCATATCCAAGGCAGAAAAGGGGCAGTCCCTAGGCAGGGCTGAGTCTTTGGGGGCTGGAGCCTCAGCTGAAGTCCATCATCAGAAGCCTTTTACTACATTCACTGCCATCGGCCTCGGGTATTCCATCACCAACACAGCCACCGGTGTCATCTTGACCGTCTCCGCCACGACGCCCTTTGGAGGATCACCTCTTTTCTTCTGGGGCTTCATCTTCATCGCGGCTATTGCTCTTTGCATTGCTACGACCCTTGGAGAGTTTTGCTCCATGTGGCCACATCCTGGCGGTCAATACGTCTGGGTGGCTCAACTCTCCCCCGAGCGGCCACGCCGCTTCCTCTCCTACATGACCGCCATCATCTCGTGGGCTTCGGTCGTGTGTATCAGTGCGTCTTGTGCGCTGGCGGCGAGCACAACCTTGTTTCAGATGATTTCCTTGACCCATCCCGAATTCGAAGTGAAGCCCTGGATGCTCTTCGTTACATACGAAGTGCTGAACATGCTCATCTTCGGACTAAACTGCTTCGAATTTCTACTGCCCATGATCGGTAAATTCCTCATCCTCTTCACCGTCACCATGATCACCATCATTTTCATCGCTCTATTCGCGGCCGGCTCGGGGACCAATTCTGGACACGATTTCTTCTTCGACTATTACAATATTTCAGGGTGGTCTGATGGAATTGCCTTTCTCATTGGTATCAACGGATTGAACTGGTGTTTTTCCTGCTTGGATGCTGCTACGCATCTGGCCGATGAAATTCCTCAACCCGAGAAGAATATCCCCAAAGCCCTCATCTGGACCATCCTTGTTGGAGCGGCCACAGGTCTGCTCATCATTTTTGCCATCTTCTTCACCGCGAAGGACTTGACAACGGAGACGAACTCGTTGCTGATATTTTACGACGTCATCCACCACAACAAGAACGCAGCACTGGCCCTCGAGGCTTTGGTGTTCGTATCGGCATACGGCTCGCTTATTGGCATTCACACCTGGCAGTCTCGTATCGCGTGGGCCCTGAGCCGAGACAGAGGATTTCCCTTCCACTCATACCTCAGCCGTCTCGCACCTGCCCCGTTCTTGACCCCAATCTGGGCTCATCTTTGGTCATCTTGCTGGACAGGTCTCTGCGGGTGTTTATACCTTGGCTCACAGACAGCCTTCAGTTCTTTCATTGCTGGAGGTATTATTCTGCAATACGCAACCTATTGTCTGCCGATTGTCCTCCTTATCTGGCGTGGCCGCAGCAACGCTCCTCACGGGCCGTTCTGGTTTCCCAAGATTGGACTTTTCTGTAATGTCGTTACAGTACTCTGGTTTCTGATAACTCTGGTCTTCTATTGTTTTCCTTATTTCCTCCCTGTCCAGGCCGACCAGATGAATTACGTCTCAGCTGTAATCTTTGTTGTTATTATCTACGCGCTCATCTACTGGTTCACCTACGGCCACAAGCATTACAGGCTTCCTCAAGACCTGCTTGTTTCAACGTCTCATATATCTAGGGATTGAGTAGAAGGCACACTAAGTATATTGGATTGAGATACAAAGGGAAGTGTCTTAGGAGGCTCAAGACTAAATGGTGCTGGCATTGTACAGGGTAACATGGGTAATGCAAAGCCGTTCTGGGATCGTTTCATGCCTCTTTTTAGTTTCTTTGCTTATCTAGGTATCATAAGAGTCTGAACATGTATTTTAACAAGTTCTGCATCAAACTTGAGATTGTGAATGGTTGGCACCGATAGTATTAGGAACTCTGTAGTCTCTTTCCGAATTGTGCCAATTTGAAGCCCTATCTCAAGGCTACTTCAGACCATGATATCTTGCCGGGGTTGATCTAGCGTATGTCACTCATAATAAACGATGGCTCTATCTGATGCGGACCCCGACTTCCTAATTAGGCGGAATCCCGACGCAATCCCCCTCTCCTCCTCGCCCAATGGCAACACTCGGTGGGCCCTCCCTGGGACTTGATATAAAACTAAACCAAGTCAAGGTTGAGCCAGCAGCGGAATTCTGACCACATACTTGCAATCCATTATGACGACTTTCAAATCGTACCACAAGTCTTTTAAGAAAGTCACAGGGCCTCAGCCTCGGCTTCAGTTACTTCTTGAGAAGGATTACCCCTTCGCATTCGAGGCTGGCATCTTCGTCCCGTCTAAGAACGAACTGTTTATCACAAGCAGCCCCTTTGACGATTGCAACGGGAACAGGACAGTTCATATTTCCAAGATTACGTTCAGCGTTGTCGATGGCCAAGAGAAAGTTGGCCAGGAAGTGTTGCCAAACGGCCAGATGGCGATGGCAAACGGAGGAACCAATGGTGGAAATGAGCTGCTTTTCTGCGCTCAAGGGTCCTTTGATCTGCCGAGCGGAATCTTCTCGATGACGACTGATCCACCTTACGAAAGCAGGCCGATCATCTGTGATTTCTACGGAAGACCTTTCAACTCTGTAAATGATGTGGTTGTGCAAAGCGATGGCAGCATCTGGTTCACAGATCCAGCATACGGCTTTGGAGAGGGATATCGACCACCTCCTCGTCTTCCCAACCAAGTTTACAGATTTGATCCGGCAAGTGGTAGCACTCGCGTGGTAGCTGATGGGTTCGGGCACCCTAATGGTATTTGTTTCAGTCCCGACGAGAAGGTGGTATACATTACCGATACAGATTCCATCTGGGGCGATGGGAGTATAAGCGATGCCAGAGCTTCTACAATGCAAGTTCCAACCGATTCAGGCTACTTTCCAACCAAGCATGCGGCTGACACAATCTAGCTACGCATTTGACGTCGCAACATACTCGGGACAACCCTTCCTCGTGAACCGTCGACTCTTTGCTATGGCGGACAATGGCTATCCTGATGGTATCAAGTGCGATATGGATGGGAATGTCTTTAGTGGATGCGGAGATGGTGTTCATGTTTGGTCTCCGGGCGGCGTCTTGATTGGCAAGATCTTGATTCCAGGTGGAGTTGCTAATCTCTGCTTTGGGAAGAGAGGTGAGCTGTTTATCCTCAACAGTACAAAGCTATGGCGGGCCGTACTAGCAGACTCGACGCGCGGTGCTCTTCTAAAGATATAATAGACAAGAAGAGTTGACCCAAGAGAGAATTTAGGTGCAATGAGAGAAGAGGTCAACTTTCCCCGCTCAGGATTCACGAGTGAGCCAGAATTGGATAGCTAGACGCGAGTCACGCGACAGGAAACAAGCGACTTCCCGCCCGCTTTCTTTATCGTTACATTGCGAGAGTGCAGGCACAGATCATTGTACGATCTCCTACGGTCAGCTAATTAAATATAGGAGCTTCCTCTTCACCCACTGTTGCACGCCCGAGATACTCTACCTATCAACTTTCTCGCGCGAGCCTCAAATGCCAAGAACAAACGCTCGAAGAGCTCCAGCGCCACCATTTCGGCCCTCAAAGACAAGATTCCCAAGCTAAAGAGTGGCGACTGGCAACTCCCGACAGGTCGTGTTTCCCCACAGGTCAGACATTTCCGTCAGAGCAGCGGAGCCTCAATAAATCTATAAATGTGCTCAGTTTGGTCATCAACAAAAGGCAATCTGATAGTCGATTGCCCAATCAACCGCACCAAAGGCTAGACGCCCGCAATGAATCTTCACCGAGAACCCCTCAATGATCAGTCGTATCACCCTGCATCAGTCGTATTACTCTGGACGACAATTCGTCGAGAACTGCCGCATGTGGACCAGTAGGCAATCGTTCGCCTCGTTTTCTCATGCAGGTTGCATTTCCCCGCCACGTCGTCGAATAATACCACGTCGTAGAACTGTGACTGCAACGACAGTTGGCCCACTAGTGTCTCGGTGGCTGACCGGCCAATCCTTGATTGGGCTGATGGTGAGAATCGTGTGATACATGTACTTGCATCATGCCGGGCTGACTGCTGCCTGGCCCCCACAACTTGAGGCTGGAAAAGTCTGCGGCCAAGTATAAACGAGGGCATCCCAAGTATTCTGCGGGGTATCTTCCACACCCTCGACAATCCTTCTTCAGTCAAGATGTCCTACCCAGAGTCCCGAGTCATGCAGATGAAGTTTGGAGGCATCATCGCCAACCTGGAAGGGAGGAATATCACCTTTCTCCCTGAAGACCTCCTCGCAAACAGCACCTTGGCTGAGCTCAACACGCGAGTCAGGCGCCTCGAAACCCATCATGCCATCACTCTCGCCCCTCCTAGCTTGGCCACGACCTGGGACTCGCTGGCATTGCGCATCTGCCGAGTGAAGCAGAAGACGGATGTAGCC
This sequence comes from Ilyonectria destructans, assembly GCA_020740775.1. NCBI lineage: Eukaryota > Fungi > Ascomycota > Sordariomycetes > Hypocreales > Nectriaceae > Ilyonectria > Ilyonectria destructans. The sequence continues at coordinate 1,824,664 of JAHEWK010000014.1, forward strand.
TATCCTACCAAGGGAACGATCGACAGCGACTTTGCTTCCATGGTTCCCGACAACTTGGACATTTCCATCGACACACTGCAGACGCTTTGCTCGGACCTTGCCAGATATCATCCATCAGCACCGGCGCCTTCGTGGCCAAAATGCGCCCATGATGATGAGATGCTGGATGTCATCAGGCAGAGGCTGTGCCACACCGCTGGAAGAAACAGAATTGTCGTGACTCCAATTCCCATCAGCCGGTTGGACGTTTATGCCCAGCTCGTTGGCGTTACCCTCAAGCTTGAAGAAGGAGAATTGCCCTACATGCGGGGGATACCTGGAGCCTTACCACCTGCTCCCAAAAAGGCATGCTGCGGTTGCTGTCTTTGCACATGCCACACTTCTCCTCCAAGGAACCAAGGAATCTATGTTCATGAGAGTAGAAGGGCCCCCCGAAGCTACGGCTACGGCAGTGAAAGGGAAGTGCCAAAGCGCAAGACCTTTGGATTCGGATGGCTTAAGGGATTGGCCTTTTGGCGGCGATCCAAGGTTAACGATGATGCGTCATCGTACACAAGCCGAACAGGAAGCACCATTGTAGACCGCTACTAGAAGGGTGGTCGCTAAGATGGAATTGTTGAGGGATTCTCTAGCCTAGTTTTAATTGGATTTCTTTCGCTCTCCAGATTTGCTGCATCCCTTCAACCAATTGCGTACGACATCCGTAGCACAAGCTTTAGCTAACCAAAGTCTACCATTCCAAAACGACAAGACGCGGTACCATACCTTTAGTAACAAAGTCCAACCATATCCCTGGGTCATGGCATATTATGTGAGGACAGAAGAGCGCACCCGTTGGTTGAAGAATGCGCGTATTAATTTAGTGATTAACCATGCAAATGACAAGGGTCGCTATTTCTGCATGGATTGATGAGCCAAACCCTTTCTTGGCCAATGAAACACCCATCATTGACTGGGTTCCAGTACCGGGAATAACCGCCCATGAGCTGTTATCATTTCATGCCATCAAAAATCAGCCAACGCGTCTAAAGTACACCGCCATACCTCACTCATAATCACAACGGTCCACGCGTCAAGTCAAAATCGCAATGCTGGGCTTTCTGAGGCCAGTGAGGAGTCTAGTGAAGACGCTCGTCCTCATTTCCCTCCCCGTCACGATTTTACCCTTCTTAAACGGCCTTATCGAAGGCGTTTTCGTTGGAAACTATTTGTTGGAAACCGGATATGCTTCGGTCCTCTATTTGCAGCAGGACCTCGCAGCAAAGGATTTTGCCGAACATCTCACTGTCTCTGGTCATCGCGTTGTTGACGCTGTTATTCCACCGTTTCACGTCCTAAGGCTTCATGATCCTACAGACTGGTGGGAAAGGTTGGGCCTGGAGCGGCTTGATTTTGACAAGGAGGCCTATCCTCCCTATGGGAGTCCCGACCCAACAAGTTTCGCAAGTTTGCATGGCTTGCACCGACGAGTGACCGACCCTGAAGAGGAACCATGGCATCATTGGGTGTATGCTTCTGCGCAGCCATGGCACATGGAAGGGCTTCTTATGGATGGGTGGGATACGGCATTTGAAGAGCTGATCCGATACCACTACGCCAATCCATCTGTCGCATCCGCCAGCTTCAAGTACATTTCCTGCCCAGAGAGCTTTCTTTGCGCGTCTTGGAGGGTCCATGGACCAGCCTTGTTGCATTTCACCACAGAAGGAAAGGTGGAGGACCAGGTTCCCAATTACGACGCAGTTACCGTCCGCATTATCGAATTTCCCCTCAAAGAAAATCCGATGCTGCCTGGTGTCTTTCCGAGTTATTTCAACCAACTGAAAGCCGTGACGGAAGACGTCGGTTGGGCATCTCATTTGCCCCAGTCCGAGTTTAAACAGTTCTTACGTCGATATTCCGAGGTCTGCGAGAATTCAGAACTTGCCTACCCTCGCTCATATGGACGGCTAGCCAAGTTGGAACGAGCTGTGCTCTGGACAATGAGCTTCGAAAATTCGTTCTCGCCTAAAGTTGCGCGTTTTATCGCCATCTGCTTATCGGGCGCGAGCAGAATTCTTGGCTATCGAGCCTTGAACAAAATTCTCGACCTTTTGGGGTACAACACGCTTGAACAACCTCCACCCCCCACAGAAAAAAATGATGATGAAATCTTGAGGGCTGAGCAGTTGAGATTCCTTTTTGCTTCCCTGGAAGATGATACAAAAGAAGAAATAATGTCCGCTTTCGAGGGAACTGAAGCTTTGAACGCGTTGTTGGATACCTTCAAAAGGCTGTCAAAGGAGAAAGACGAGCAAGAAGGTGTTGAGGAGTGATGATGGAATAAATAAAATTATATAGAGGATCTATTTAGCTCAAACTCTTCTCAATTGCGGACATGATACTATTTCTCCAGTCTTGTCCTAAAAAGAGCACTCGATGTTTGACTCTCTGAAGGCCTGCTTCAGCAATGCCTGCTTAGTTTCGAGTCCTGGAAATTCGACCTTGCGGAGGCTCGGGAAGTATACTCGGGTCTTGGTAGCCAGTTCAAAGATGTCGTCCCACATATGGTCTGGGCAAGATGTAAGTCGAAACGATTGAATTGTCGGGGGTAGAAGGTTCAAAAGTCCAACTGTCGGAGAAGGGTGATCAGACCTAGTAGCCATGATATTTTTGCTGTCGATGGTTAAACTCTCGAGAGCCGTCTTGTTGAGATTGTCGATCAAGTGGGAAATCGGTAGACAAAACGCAGGGTCAACGGCAAGGACGAAATGTCGAAGGGTATCGCGGCGGGTCATAATGGCTTGTTCGATTTGAGACGGTGTGGCATCGGTATTCTCTAAAAGAGCAAACTGGGGAGTTCTGAAAGTGAATGATGCAAGCTTGGGAAACGCCCTCATGGTTCTTCGGAAATCGTCTCGTGCCATGACGCTGCGCTCCAAAACCAATGTCCTGATGTTGCTATGCTCAGACAGAGCCGCCACAGCACCAATCCCACAAGCTTCGATTGTTTGGAGATTGGGTGCTGATTGCAAAATATTCTTGACTGAATTAAGCGAGACCTGACTGGATCTGTATCGACATATCAGGGTGAGGTGTCGAAGACGAGGTAGCCGGCACGGTCGCAGAAGGGGGACCGGTTCATTGCATAACGCAAGCTCGAGGAATTCCAAGTTGGGAGCCAGGCAAATAAGAAGCCCAAGCTGAATCAACTTGAGATCTTTGCGGAGAAAGTTTCTGTCGATACCGCTTCGGTCAACGTGGCTCGTCAGACGTTCCTGTACTGGCTGGTCATGAATGAATTTGTCTGCTAATTGGTTAAGGAACGCCATAGCATCAAGGTCAAGCTCACCTACCGACCAAAAGTTGGTGACCGAGCCAAGCTCTTTGACGTGGGATGCAATGTCGGGTCTTTGGGACAATGTTTTCAGTAGTGTGAGGGTTTGAGGACCTCGAGTAACGGGGAAGTGGTATAGAAATGGCCTAGCAACGTTGCGCAGCCACCTACATGAACGTGAAAGATTTGCCAGGGCGCTGAGTCGAGGCGGGCTCAACTCTTGGCGTCGATGCTGCCAACAAGGATCGAGACGTGATAATGGAGCTGTCCAAGGAGGGGTGCAGTGCGGGCACAACTGCTGGCAAATAGCCACCAGCAGTTCGGGGGGCATTTGTTGAAGGGAACACATGAATGAGTATAATGACACCAGTAAATGGCATGGCAGGGGGAATCAGAAGGCTCCGGCGTCCTCTTATATGCAATCAGGCTGTGAAGGTTCAGCAGCATCGCCTCCAACATTAATTAAGCGTTTCGTAGCAATTGACAAGTTCTTCGTCACCTAATTACAGTGCGTAGATACCCATCATTCGAAAGCTCCACCGGGGCAAAAACTCAGCCTCCAGGCAGCAGTGGAACTCAAGCTTACCACCAGAAATGCCCAGAATAATGTTCAGCCCCAGTTTATTGAGTTGGATACTGCGCCTTACTGCGTGTAGCGTATGTCACCAGACCATGGGACGAGTAGCAGTTGCCCTCGACCGTGAATCTGCTTGCTGTCCTTTCCCTGATTTATGGAGCTTCAACTTTATAATTTACCTTTTAGAGAATCAGAGGTTCAAAAGCGTCCCGTACTTGTGTGGTGTTGATTCATGGCACTCATGTTGCACAGCCGGCAGGGTATCGAGTTGATATACGCGAGCAGGAATTCAACTGGCTTCATGGTCTAGTGGTATGATTCGTGCTTTGGGAGTTCTGCTCAACTGTACGAGGCCCCGGGTTCGAACCCCGGTGGAGCCCTGATTCATCTTTTTGCCTCTTGAATCCCAGATATTACCGAACTGGAAGCCCAGACATTCCATGCAATGTGGTTGATCTCGCTGAATTCTCTGTCTTTTAAAGAACAAGTGAAATCGCTTACTCAACCACCAGTGTCTTGGTCAATTTGTGTGATGACGGGCTTGTGTTTGACCGAGCCTAAAAGAGATGTAAAGATTTGTAGGTTAAGCCGTTGAGGGGTTGAAACCATGGACATGATGGCTATTCCTGATTAAACCTTCGTGCTGGTTGAGAATTATCTGACAATAAGACGCCTAAAATTCACTTGCGGAAGCCTCTAGTCTCATCCTAATTCTGAACCACCATTTTCCCTTTTCCTTTGGGGTCATCCTTGGGCTTAGGAAGGTTCTTCTTAGGCTCAGACGGGCCATCCTTGGGCTTGGGAGGGGTGCACGTCCAGCAGCGCGCAGAGTCAACGTCGTTCTCCACGGTAACCTCATGCTTCGAGCAGCTGATTTTCTGTGTCTTCTTTTGGCAGATTTGCCAACGGAGATCTACAAAAATACAGTCTCTGCACGCGGAACATAGGAATTTGGATTCAATAAAAGTGCACATTCCAGCGATGCCGACTTGGTATGGGAAAGAGACTAGGATTCGGGTTCCTTGATGGTGGATCGGTTCTTGGGGCAATGCTCATGTATTTATATAAATACACTTGTCTGATTCACTCACTTCAGGAATGCGTCTTTGTCACCAGTCCGGCAGTCCAAGCGTCCAAGAATACGCCAACCCTGCCTTATTCCTGCGCGACTTGCCGCTACCCATGGACTCATCGGACTGATCTTTGTCATGGGCGCAGTCAATAAAGACAGTGCGAGTTTCTTTACACCGAGAAATTTCGTGCAATATTATAGTCAAAGCAGATTATTCTGATGCTTCCCGAGATCAGATACCTTGACATTACGCGTGTAATCAATGCTAGATATGACTTGATCACCCCACGTGTAGTCCATACACTGTCGTGAACAGAAACCTGAATTATTTTTGAGTAACGGAGGGAGCACGTTATGCAATGAGGCTAGCAACCAAACGACTTGAAAAAGAAGACAGACCATGGTAGCCACACATCTGTCGTACTGAGGTGGAGAAGCATGGTATTAAATTGACTTAGGCCTCTAAATAAACCATGCTAATGTCAAGTAACAGTAAATGGCTATTGTGCTGCATGACTCATAATCCCCAAAGATTCCTCTTGATATCCGCTCAAGTATATAAACTAACCTTGCATATATAGCTTAATCTTGCAGGGATAGCATTTACTACTGGTTCTGTCCGGTTGTGGCTTCTTTATCGTGCCACAGGAACCTATTTCCTTGCTCTTGGTGTTGCGTGCCGTGTCGCATTTGTAAGTTACATTTTGAGAGAATACCGTGTCACCACACACCCCACAAAGGTAAGAGATTTCGCCTTGGACACACATTATGTGAGTGAAGTTTATGTGGCTTGAGGTTGGTTGTTGGTAATAGAGAAGTGATGGTTCAGTTCTTGTGAAGGAGAAGCTAAATATTTATGCACATTTATCCCAGTGAATTTATGCATGGTTTGGGTTCCAAATGATGGTCTTTCTGGACAGCCGCCGGAAGAAAGCAGTGAATAGATGATTTTCTTTTCGATTGACCCTAGGTTCAGATCCTAAACTCAATAGTTTCCAAGCCATCCTCTTAGATTCGTTGGATTATCGTCGGAGGCGTAACCTCGCAGATAGAGCACACTATTGTGCCCACGCCTGGCTTCGTCACATTTCCACAGGACCCTATTTCCTTACTCTCAGTGCCAAGTGCAGCCTCGCATTTTTTGCTGACGTAGTCTGTTGATAAACGTCGGCGGCACTTCGAGCAGTCAACCCAGGTCTGGCCTTGGGAGCACATGGTTGTTGATAATGTCGAGGAGGGTAGTGGTTGAATAGGTTGTGTTTTTAGTTTCTAGACAATACCGTCAAGGTAAGAGGCTGCCTATTTATCTGTGTTGGACGCTGGTGAATTATTGTCGTGGTAGTCGTTAATAAGAGCATGATAATTTTATCATTAATTCACATCAATGATATAAACGGTGACTAGCTTATTTTCTTGCTTAATTACACAAATCATTTCTTGTCCTTGGGGTTTGGCTTCGTAAGCTCCTCAAGCTTACACGATGGACACAATGTAGATCTGTCCGGCGGCGGCTTTGTTAGCGTGCCACAGGAACCTGTGCGCTTCGATTTGGTTTTGCATGCTGTCTCGCATTTGTCGAGTTTATACCCAGTCGTGCACACCCAACTGCACTTCCTGCAATAGAACAAGGCTTCGCCTTCAACACACATGGTGGCGAGTGACTTTTCAGTTGTGAGAAGAATGAGATTTGGAAGGCAGTGTGATCTTGGAGTTTAGCTTGGGCAGTTGGATAAGAGGAGCTGCGTATTTATAGACGATCAGCATGTGTCACTGAGCAATGTCACAAGAAACACGAATTTTCGAAGTTGGTTTGTATCTATTCAATGATACTTAGAGAGTTTCATTCCTCAACTTGGGTATTTTGTCGATCTGAGAGGCACATTTAGGGCAGGCCTTGCTCCAATCTGCCGCCGGGGTATTCTTCGTGCCACAGGAGCCCACTTTCTTTCCCTCGGTCTTTAGTGCAGCAGCGCATGCTTCGCTTTTCCATACATTGTTATACGTCCCACCGCAAATCTTGCAGTAGACCCAAGTGAAGCCTTCGATGCACATGGTTGAGTTTCTTTGGGGATAGTGGTTGTTGAAATGTAAAGCGAAGCAATGAGTTAAATTGAAGGTCAAATCAAGTCGGGTTGGGTCGTGGTGTGGGCACATAGATATACCCGTCCGACGTTTGTGAATGAATGCTTCCTGGAATCAAGACATGGATTCACTTTCAGCAAGCACTTGAATTACATTGAATGGATCTGATATGCCTAAACTTAAATTGGGAACCTGCAATGATACTGTCTTGCCTTGTTACAACGTCTCATCGTCTGGCACCTTGTATCTCCCACGTCGCTCCCTCTTCTCGTGGCTCTAGCTTTAAAACCTCCCAATGATTGCATGACCTTTCTCTAGTGAATTTGGAACTTGGATCGTGATAGCCCGGAATTACTCAACATTGATACTATTATGTGTACACGCTTCTTGACGGTAAAACTATCATTATTGGACAATGCTTGATAATCTTCGGTGCAGGTCACGCCTACACTATATAAGCCTCACCAAAAATAATTCCCGACTTCTCCTTTCCAGTAATGACAAACTTTCAGTAGAGATCCAATATTTGCTTTTAATAGACTTAAGTCTTCAGTTTGGGGGCACACGCGCCGCACAACTTGCTCGTATCCCTCTCCGGCGAATTCATTGTGCCACAAGAACCTATTTCCTTCGACTCGGTTTGGCTCGCTACCTCACATATTTTTGATACCCACACGGTGTCAGACCGCAGATGACAATTCCTACATATTAACTGGAAGAAGCCCTGGACACACATGGTCAGCTTTGGTAATAGTTTTGGGAAGATGGTTTAGTTTAATATGTGAGTGATAGAATCTGGAGTTGGGCCCTTGGGTCGACGTTGGATATTTATGTATCTTCACGCTTGTGAATCAATGCTCAGTCACAACATAACATGTTGTCACTTGCTGATTAAATGGCGGGAAGTGATAGTAGCCTCCTTGCTATGACACGTCAAGTCGCCTTGCCCTTGCCCTTTTCTCGGGTCCTCCGACATAGACCACACTCAGCACTCTCCACTGCATCCCGACTCGTCACTTTGTTCTTACACCTCCCAAACCTATCCATTGACCCTGCGTCCTCGCAAGGTTCTTGTACCAACTGTCGCCCCAGATTTCTGTCGCAACTTTTGCAGACCTTCTTCGTCATCGTGTTCCAGCACATTTTGGGCGGTTGTTCAAATTTAGTAGAAGTTGAATGGGATGAGCAAATTGGACTTTGTGAAGATAATTCTACAACAGGCGGCATTCGAAGTTATATAGGTGGTGACCCGAGATATTTCGTTTAACACTGAAGTAGGGGGAGTGAAGCGTAGCTGGTCAATTGCGTGATGAAGCCTGTAGTGTTCTGAGGTGAAGCAGTGTAACTTGAGGGATTCCCAGGGCTGTTGCACACCGGTGTCTAGGCAGTGACTAGAGACAGCAGTGATCATCTTCGACCAGCGTTATGTGGGATTCAGAAATGGAGAAACTCCGGGTTTACAAAAGCCTGCCATTGAAACGCACCATGGCTTTCTCGCTGCCGATTCGCGTGTCGCAAGCCGTGGCGACTACGACCCCAAGCTGGCCCTCGCGTATGACTCTGGTGCAGGGAATGAGTCGTTCGGGTTCGGATGGAGCGTGCCGCTGCCGACGATCCATTACAAGACCGCGCATGGGATTCCACGGAACGTTGATGAGGACGACCTGGCCGTGTCTGAAGCAGATATTGTTAGACAGCTAAAGGAAGACGGCACGGCTAAAACGAGAGCCGAGTCGGGGCCAGGGCGAGTTCGAGTTACTATGTATCGTCTGCGAGTCGACTCTGGCAATATGCGAGTGAGAGGTGGTCCAGCAAGGTCAGCCCTGGCGACGTGCACTGGAGGACCATCACATCTGGCAATGAGACGACAATCTACGGCGACAGCGATGACCGCCGCATCCTGAACATTTCTGGCGGCTCATTGACCTCGGATACCATTGAGCTTTCTCTGAATATGTCGAGGGTCGTCTAAGGTCTGACTAGGGCGTCATGGTCTCGAGATCTCTATCGATCAAGATTCGGCCCTTTGCCACTCGAGCTGTCCCTGCGAAACTCTGCTAGAAAACAGTCCTTGATGAATTAGGTGAGTCAGGCGCCGGCTAAACATGGCTGCGACAAAAAGCAGGGGACCAGTAACAGATTCTGCCATTCGTGACCGCCTGGCCGCGAGGCACGTTGTAACAGAAAGGGCGGTATACGACCTTTCGTCCCCTCGTTCCTCAAGGGATTCATTCATTCACTCATCTTACATAACTACACAATCAAACAGCAAACGAATTCAACAAGGTTAGATGTCTCAGTACCTTCTCGCAAGCTCCAATGGGCTCCTGTGTCTTGAGAAGCCTCAGCCAAATGCCAAACCCATCTTCCTCCAGGCAGAACATGAGTGGACCAAGTCTGACCTTGACGAAATCTGTCAAGACTTGCTCAAAGCTGTATCTCTAGAAAGCCCGTCCCAAGACTCACGCACAAGACAAGAAAAGCCAGCTACATCTAAGCGGCCTACAGAGCAGCGCAGGCTAGTCAACCAAGACGGCATCATGACAATTTGGAAACCCCAAAGCGAGTACCCTCTGCGAGAAGGATCATGTGCTCTCGCCAGCTGCAATCTCGGGGGCGCAATGAGCTTCTCATCGTCTCAGGCACATATCCTGGCACTCCCTGTCGAACTTCGGCTCCGGATATATAGCCATCTTCTCCTACTCGAGGACTCTCGCTTGCCTACTTTTTACCCTAGCATCGGCAGCCTCCGTACGTTAGCCCGCACCAAGCAACACGAATTCCTTGGACCATCTGCGCAAGTACTCGCCACTTGCCGTCAAATCAACCGGGAGGGAACTCCTATGCTTTATGGAGAAAACCTGTTTCGTCGGGAGTTTTACTGGCCGTGCAACTGGTATAAGAAGAGGCAATATTTCTGGCCAGTATCCAACAGTTGTCGAATCAAGGCAGAGCACTTGCAATATGTATCCCGCATTTCCATTTTCCGGCAGTACGAGCAGTGGCTTCTCGATAACGGAGACCTAAAGGTGTTTCGGGACTTTCCGTTCTTGAGAGAGTTGCATTTGGGCATCAACTTTGCCGACCTTACCAAAGGTGTAGACCTCCAAGTGCTCTGGCAAGACGTTATGAAGTCGATCAGTCGAAAACAGCCCAAACTCGACAGTTTGAAGTACTGCACCTCGCTCGCCTTCGACCGAGACTACCGTGATTGGTGTCAGCGTTGCCGGAGTCGACCGTTAGATTTCAGTCTGCATCAAATAAAGCGCAGGCAGTTTGAGGAATGGATACGAGCTGAAAATCTATTCCCTGACCAACAGCTTACTTGGTCATTTACAACAAGCACTTCTCAGTATGCAGGGCCATCCTGCTCGATCGAACTTGTGATTGATACCAAGCACAATACGAAACAGACTAGAATTCCATGCCGCACAGTTGGGGACTATGACGAACAGTTTAGTCTAGAAGCAGCCTAGTCATAAATATTCCAAGGTCAAACCCAGCGCATCAGAATACAAACAATGTCTTGACTAGTTATACAAAGTTCCCATCACAGGAACTGGAGAGGGCACGACTCAGATCGTTAGTATGGCCATGATTTAGCCATAGGCAATCACGAAGCGTTTCATGCGTTGGTACACTGTATCCCGGGTCCTGATTGACGCCTACAGAACAAATTGCACTATCAGGCAAGATCCAATGTGACTCTACGGACGCCTTTCGCTTGCGTGGTCCATAGAGCGACATGGTGTTGCATCGCGAATGCCATGAATCAGCGGTCGGTTCTGAACAAGACTCAACGTCACAACTTGACAGAATCACGGCAGCCTCAGTCTCTGCATCAATTCCACAGTCAACACGGTACCGGTTTTAGGTGCAATGTCGTTGAGATAAGCATCCTCAGTTCCTTCCTCCCACTTCATCGAAACACTTCGGTGCGGCACGACCCTTATTTCCCCGTGGTGAACCGCCAAATGGCAAGACATACCTGCGTCGCGCAACCGTACTTGCCTTGTACCGGGTAGCAAAAGGCATGCGGAGCGAGGCTCCACTTAACGCGGGCACCAAAATAAGGGTCGGGCGCTAAAAAGCTTGGTTTGAGCGCTGAGGAACAAAGGCTTGGCGCTGAAGAACGGAATCGCCCTGAAAATTAACTTAGGGCTTCCCGACCTGTCTTGGTTGATCGACCTTTGTTACTATTTGGCTCTTTTGCACCTCCACGGACGCGTGGCAACGACAATGACTTCCTGTACCCGGAGCAATCAAGATGCTGGAACGGATGATCTGGGCCAGAGTCCAGATCCGCGCGGTTTCGACTGAAGCGCCCGCGGTGAATATGGGAATGATGCCCGACATTCCCAATGCTGACATGTCCGGCCTACGAGCCTCCCATCGAGTTTCATCGACGGCCGTACTCTCAGAAGGTGGGCGACGTTGCTGACCTCTTTCAGTTGTTCTTCAGTTTCTTTATCCGTCTTTCTCCCACTCCTCTGCTCGTCGACGGTTGAGGCGACAAGTGCACCTTTGACTGCACCCGATATACAACGTGGAGCCTTCCCAGTGAGTTCTGCGCCGTACGGCTTAGTGGGATGTCTAACCGTGTTCTAGGAGCAGCCGCTATGGGCGATCTTTGTATGATTCTGCCTGCATTCTCGGCCACTCGCTACTCTCCCCAACTTCACGAGTCGACACGGCGGCTGCCATCCGAAGTAATGCTCCTAGTCTCAACCACACCCTCTATCGATCAAGAAAGGCTTTGAGGAATGCCGAGCTAGGGGAATTCCAACTACGAACTTCCACGGACCAGAGACGTGTCATGTGTTGGGGAGGATGCCAGGTCAATAGGGTCGTGCTATTTGCTGGACGATCTTGAGCGGCTGTGGACATTGGCCAGGCGTGGCGCTTCAGGGAAACCGGGGTGAATCTCTTGTGGTTGAAGATTGTCTCGTCTGGGAGCCACTGGGGTGGTGCAGATGCAGTGGATTCCTCGTTGGAGCTCTGATCCATTCCCGGGTAGTGGAGGTGAGAACGTCACCGCACTCGGGCTCTGACAGCGTCCGTTCTGTGACGCGTCTGTTCACTTGGTTTGTCACTGAACATGGATCTTCGGCCATGCTTGAGACGTTGAGGTTGTAATTACGGAGTTGGGTAGCCGTGGTAGGACCGTGAGTTGGCAAAGAGCGAAAACATTTATTGGAACAAGGCAATTACATCATGACAATGAACTGCACAAAGGCCCGGTTGCGGCAATCTCTCATGATCGAGTTTCATAACACGGCAGCGGTCAAAGGCACAGCTGCAGACGGTCAGCTACGTCTGGTAAATACCGGTAGCTGCCACTAGACCCCCCCAAGCATTTTCCTGCCCTTATCTCCACCAAGATCTGAGGCGGCCGGCCCAAACTGACTTGACAGGCCCAGCCGCCTCTTCACTCTCCTTGGCCTTCAGGATCTTTTGACTCCACTCCTCGAACACTCCGGAGTACGCCTCTCCAAGCCCAGCTACCAGGTCTGGGTGCCGGGTCCATGGCCAAACCGGGCTTTTCTCGAATGGAGAAACTGTAGAGACCGCGTGAGTGAATGCTTTGCACGAGTTTTAGCGAGAACTTACAGAATCGCATCCAGGTCGCTCTGTCAACCTCATACTCGAACAGACCGACGGGGACCTGAGTCCACCCGCTGGCGATGAGGCCCTTTGAAGCCACCCTTTCGGAGATTCGGCGAACCTCCTGGTAGACCCCTTCAAAGTTGGTGCACACCAACATGTGTCGGAAGTAGGCCACCATGTAGGCACGCCGTCGACTCGAGGTTGGGTAGTCTCCAACCCAAGGATAAGAAAATGGCTTGCCATGGCCATGCAAGGGTTCGTGTCCGCGATGGGATAGCGTGTCTTCTTCACTGAGTGAAGCCATGCTTGGTGGTGGTGGTGGTGTTCTTGTTGTTGTTTTTGGTGAGATTACTTTCGTGAAAGAAATCCGCCCAAAATTGACCAAGTAGGCAAGATTCTGGGCCGGGTGAGTTTTGTCAGCTGCAGAATTTTTGCCAGCTGTGCGCATTTGGCCTTGGAAACAGTGCGATCGCATCTCGGGTCGACCAATACCGCAGCAGGTGTGGGCGTTACGCGTGGGAGTTATTTACGTTTAGTGGGACACAATCACGAATGAGCCGGGGACTCGTAGAACATGAACAAGTGCTAATACCAAAATCCACCCCTCTTCATTTAGCGAACTCTGGATATAGAAAAGTGATGAAATAAAGGCACACAAGCAGCCAACGGTGAGCTACCTCGTCCCGTTACTCATCTGTTTCCCCTCCCATCTCCACCTTATTGCACTCCTTGTCGGGCATTGGAGCTCTTTTTCCACGATGGTGGCCCTCGTTCGGGCTTGACTCACACATTACTCCCGGTGTGGAAAACGATCCCTTGGACTAAGCCGGCGTTCGAGTGCTGCACGCAACAGGCCGTTACTGCCCTTGGCCAGGCAAGTCCCGAATTCCACCTCTGGCATTGTTCCGTCTCTCAAGATGGTGGTATCAAAGGCGCCCTCTGCAGCAACGTCGTCGAGATAAGCTTCCCGGTTCCTTCCCCGTCAGTTCATCGGAACTTTCGGTGCGGCACGACCCTTCTGTCCACGTGGGTGAAGTGCCGAGGAAAGAGATGCCCACACCCCGAATTCAATGGTACCACCGTGTGCGCAAATCGGGTAAAGGGATGGAATCGGGGCAACGCGGTTGGATCGGGTGCCGAAGAACAAGGGTTGAGTACTGAAGAATAAGCGCTAAGATGGGAGCCTCGTGGGCTTGGGCATGTCGGTGTTGGGAATGCAGCAGTGTCCCCATTCCTACGGTCGTGGGGGCCCTCGGTAGGGCAGCAACAAATAACACAGTCCCCTGCGAAGATAGTTAGTGACTGGCCTAGCAGATATAGTATAGGTGAGGACTTGCAGTGTCGGCACGAGCCGTTGGGAGGTTGACCGCGACATGCGGGCGAAGCATCCGGGATCGGCTGCATTTGTGTCAGTGACTGCAATAATGATTTAGTTACTGACGTAGGAAGAGACCGTGACAAACGTTGAAATGAGATGTGTTGCGAGAGGCTGCCCAAGATGAAGGGCCATTCGTCTGGGGATACTTCTTTTCCTGTCGCTCAAGCAGAGACAACAAGTCTCGTTACCGGTGATGGACAAGGCCAAAAGTAGCTCCATCGACGCCGAGAGAGGCGCGGGATATTCCTATGACGGAGGCTTGGCCTGGGGATGCTTCTTCCTGAAGAAGTAAGCATTCACGGCATCAGCGCTCGCCGTGTCGGGGTCGGCTCGTCGACCGTTGATAGAGTCAGTGTCCAGGCTGGACCTGTATTCGCTGTAGATGTCCCCAATGAGGAGTCGCCTAGCAAACTCGGGAGTCCAAGGATACCCGCTTGGGGGATCAAGGTCTGGTTCGCCATCATAGTACTGGCGGAGGACCGTGAACCAGTCGGCCCCCGCCAAAGCTGGCAGTGACCTGCGTTTCAACACTAGCAAGAGCACCTGCGACTCGAGGTCGCTGTGGAAGTGTTCACAGTCGATGGTCTGATGTCCAGAGGCATTGTAGATGACGCAGCCGTCTAGAAACCCGTCCTGGTTCACTTTGATGCACTTTGAGAGCTCGTGACCCACCTCGGAGCAACCCCCACACACCGGACGGGGGGGTGGGGGCTGTCGCCTCCGGAGTGACATATGGCTCCAGCCGCCGTCCTCATTTGCAAGAGTCGTAATGAAGTCGCGGCCTTCCTGGCTGGTGGCGCGGACGACAAAGAATCCGGCACCAAGGCCAACCATGAAGGGCTGCGCTCCCTCACTCGACTCCGGGTCGAGGCTCCTTCCCAGACACCATGTTATCCGGTGGATCCCTGCGAAGTCACTCTCGGAGACTTGAAGCCCAGTCAAGACGTTGGAGGTGATTGTGAGAGACAACTGATCGGCTGCGTTTCGATTCATCGTAGAGAGAGGCGAGGAGATGCGAAAGAAAAGTTAAGAATCCCAACATAAATTTCCTCGACCTGCAGATAGCTGAAATCTCTAGTCCTGTGTGGTAACTACCTAAGCTACAGCACTCGGAATTACCGGCCAGCTGCCAGGCAGCTGTAAGTGCGGGCCCGTGCAAGTCTGGCATTGACGAACTCTCTATTGGGGGGGGTACGAAACATTGCTTTGCCATGGACCATGTTTGCATTATTACGATCTGCACGAGTTGTTTGGAGTCCAGTGTCTTTGTTCATCTATCTTAGGGTAGTAGCCTAGAACTTCGTCCCTGTTGTGTATGAGAACATGCCCTGGTCTTTGTTCCTTGTTCAGCCCTCTCGCTGCCAACACCAGCGCCTTGACCTTTCCAACATGGCAGCAAACTACGAAAAGGCGCCAAAAGTCGGAATTTAATACAGAAATATGTCAGTGTGGTCGACTACGGCCCTTTTAGGCAAAGCTCGTTGGTCTGATCTGAATCAACTGCCAGTGCTGTGCTGTTGAAATACCAGTCGCTGCCCGATAATTCTTGGGATGGAGAGACACCATTAAACCAGCGAAAAGTCATCTCGGTATGATAGTGCTCATGGTCACAATGCAGGGTAGTAAACCATTTGATGTCAGGACCTAGAATGAGGGTAGGTCAGCATGCGACTGTTGTCAGTAAATTCACCAGCAACATGAAAGGTTAAGCAACCGTCATACGCAGAGGTAAAAGCAAAAAAGTCCTTTCCAATTGATTAACTAACCCAAAACCAAATCATCCATCATCCCTTACAATCCAAACTTATACTCTTGCAGTTCGTCCTCGTTTGAACCCTCCCGAAGGGGCCCGATCATCTTATCCAGGCCAACAATCTCGCGATGCCATCGCCAAATCAGAGGCAACGGAATCCAGTTCCAGTCCAAAGCCACAGTGCTGGAGCCTGCAGAGGCTCTCTCGAGCTGAGTGTAAAACCCCATCGTCACTCCCTCCTGTTCCTTTTGTGGCCGATCTGCATTCCGAAAAAAGTCCCAATCAAGGGGCCACATGGCCTCATCACTCCATTCGATAGGCTGTTTAGAAACTAGGTCGTAGATCGGCCAAGGGCCATCTCCAACGTCGGTGGCGATGCCCAATTGGTGGACAAAGGCATGAAGGAGGTCCCACAGAATTTCATTGTACTCCAGGTCATTCAAGACGCCCGTCTCATCTGAGACCCGGCGACTGGGAACCTCGATATCCACAGCTTGGAAAGCGTCACCCAGCTCCTCGATCAAGTGTAGAACGCGCCGGCAACCGCGAGAACAAATCTGTACCGCGCCCTCAAGAACAACGTGCGCTTCGACTTGAAAGAAGTTTAGGTCTGGTTCCAATTCCCTTTGAAGAAGCAGACCTTTGACGTAGCCAAGAACAAGCCAGAGCTTTCCGTGCCCGGCCTTTGGCCCAGCCAGCCCAATGTTTGCAGCTTCCAGAACCTCTTCCCTCGTGACATACGAGGTATCGAGACTCATCATAGTGTCCACTCCGACTGTCAGAAGAGCAGCAAGCTGGATTTTCACCAGGGTGACATTTGGGAAGGACGAGGTCTGGGACAAGAACATGGCAATTCGCGCGTCGTACCCAACCAGTGGCAGAACTTTGAAGAAAAGTTCGTGGGTTGGTAGTCGCATGCCGAGAATGGGGTTGCCATTGGGTCCGAAAGTGACCAGATCCTGTTGAATCAATCGCCGCTTGGTTTCCTCCACGGGCACAGGATCGAGTTCCTTCAGGGCTGCGATTACCCTTTCACCCTGGATCGGCCAGTCGGAAAACTCGGCCAGACCAGCGAGGAAACCAGACAGTTGGGGGCCAGTGACGTCCATCCGTCGAGGTCTCTCCGCGTTGGCCCCATCGAGAAAGTCCACGTGCTGGTACACGATAGCACTCGCTCCCAGAAAGTCGTTCCTGTCGACCCACGAAATTTGTTCTTTGCGCTCGGATGCTGAGGTTCGCAAGTTGAGGCGGACGGTTTGGGCCATCTTTCGATCAAACACTTTTCTCGTCCTGGTGTCGTTGGTCACGATGTGGAAGCAATCCGAGTCAAAAACCTGCTCCGGGATCCGAAAATGACTCTTGGTGATCACGAGCCGTTTCTCGCCGTCAGTGTTTACACACAAATCGCGACCAGTGGAGTCTGATTGAATTTTGTCAATGGACCAGTCCTCAGGAGGAAAGCCGATCTGTTTTAATTCTCGAAAGGACACAACGGTGTGCGAATGCTCTGGGTCGGCCATGGAGATGCGATCAACAACGACCGGCAGGATCTCCTCTTCTCCCACGGTTATTGCACTTGCGACGCTGGCGTAGAGGATGATTTCAAAATCTGCCATCGGGGCACGTCGATAGATTTTGAAGAAGCTTCCAACGAGGTCGCTCATCGGTTCCGAGGACATTGTCAGAACTCTCAGCGTCGCCTTTTTTTGCTGTATCGATGTCTCTGTCGCCCAGGTTAGCAGAGCTACAAGGAGCAGGGCAAACTCTGCGGAAACATCCGCATCGACATCCACGATGAACAAGACCTTCGAGGGAAGGATCGAATCCTTCCAGCCTTCACGGCCCAAGAGTGGCGGGGGGATAGAATTGGCTCGAAGCATGGTCAACATAGTGCCGTAGGACTCCGTGGCCAAATCGTATGTAGAGTCGCCGTCGTAAAAAGCGGCTTGAAAAGACTCGTTGTTGTGCTCGTCGGTAATCTCCGACGACTTTTGTTGCGAGGTGATGTGAAGCACAAGGGTATCGAGACACGAATAAGCCATTGACTTATAAATCTCGAAAGGGACCGACTGCTCAGATGAGCTCTTTTCGGTGATGCCGGGGCCATGGATGTGACCAAGCCGGACGTAGCTGTCCCCGTCCTGTGGGAGAGTCCATTTGGTGATTTCTTCAATAACCGAACTCTGGTTAGCTGAAAACTGGGAGTCGGACACCATTTTGGACACACTTTCGGGTTCAATGGAGTAGATTGTTGACAATGTAGAGTGTGGTAGTTGTGGAGTTGGGGTTTGGTGTTGATGGCTGTCCTTTATCCAACTGGAGGTGAAGTGTTCAGTGAACATCGACCGACTATTCAAGGCCTGATACCAGAACACAACCGGCAAACAAAATTGTTGTTCCAAAAGACTTTGGGCTTATTCCGTCCAAACTGCGGTGGCTAGCGGAACAGTGGCGCCTGCTCTGGCTGCTCAACACACAGTGGATCAAGCAACAAGTCTCCAGCAAGGCCGTAGAGCACAAACGTGTTGGCGATGACCTGCCACTGGCAAAGGTCGACCGTGTGCTTGTCCTGGGCATTGTCGAGTGCTAGTGGGGTGACGACGATTGCTTTAGCCGCGAGCATGAGGCTACCCACCCTCCTTATGGATATGTGGGAGCTCGTCACACGCTGGCTCATGTCTGTGAGGCAGGGAGGTGTTGAGACACTGCTCGACTTCCTCCTGCGGAAGTGTGGCCCCAAGAAAACGGGAGGCTACCGAGCGCTGCAAGCTCTCGCAGGTCGGAAAGTAGACATCGGCAGGCAGGAAGCCATACCGAGAGAGCATGACGCCTGTAAGCAGGCTGTCAATAAAAGTATCGATGCCAACACCACGGTCGAAGCAGTAGGACAGGTGGCTCATGTCGCCTCGGGATGGCCTGATGCTTGGCTTTGAGGAGCGCCTCAAGCTCGCCGAAGCCACGTGGAACCGAAGGAGCCTCAATTCAAAGGCTCCCAGGACCGCTGTTAGCAAGTGGGCCGACTTCGCCCGCTCACGCAGGGCCATGGACAACTGAATCACCAGAGCCTCAAGGCACTGGCTGGTCATGGCGTGCCTATACAGGCGCGCTTAGGGGATGTTGAAGTCGCACAGTAGTTGACGACTGAAAGTGCAAATACAGCTCAGATGACTGGGCTCTACGGAGATGCCCTCATTGAAGCGAAGCCCAGTTAACACACTTGATGTTTGTGGTGGAAGGACAGTGGGTCAAAGGACAGTGGGATGGGCAAGCTGGATACGGTTTGGACATATTGCTGGAGGTGGATGGTTTGAAGCGCAAGGAGGAAAAGAAGGGCGAGAATGGCAAGATGAGCACACGCAGCGACTGCTTTTGAGAACAACATTGTGAATATTAATGCGAGTTATATGAGGTTTTTCTCTCTCGATCGACCGTTGTCCAGGCTGCTCCGTCGACTTGGGCTCGCCGACAAGTTCTTGCTCCTCATTTCCATTGCTCATTTCGCCTAATTACATCCTGAGCGCCGTATGATGTCCTGCCGGAGTTTCTCGTGTGGTCTTGTATGGTCTCGTGCGGTCTCGTGTGATTCGGTTCGGATGGTCCTCTGTCGGTAAGAGTTCATGGTCGTCTTCCGTGGTTACCAAACGTCCACCTATGGCAAGTCAGTCAAACATCTGCGACCAGTAGTCTGAAACATACCGCACTTGTAACAGTCCAGCCATCAGTTAGGCACTCGTCCCTCGGTCCAGCAACTACCCTCTTTACTCCTTCGACATCAACCGATTCCGTTTGAGCTCCAGGTAGTTGGGTTTCCCGGTCTCTTATCGTCTAACATCACGCCCGCGGGGCTTCCTGGTCCCAGGCTTTCCGACGTCATCGAACTCCCTGGCCTCACTTCAACGGACCCTGTCATTTCTGCTGGGAGCACCGGGAGTCTGCGGTTGACGGCGCTTTTTGGGAATGGTTCAGCTACCGTCGGCGGATGGGACACGCTTCCGCTTCTTTGGCATGGCCCGACGGGCATCGGGACCCGCCTCAGGCCTGTCGTTTGCAGATGTTCCCATTGTATCAGGCATCTTGGACATGGCTGCTGCGATAGGAGCTGATGAGCTCGCAGCATCGTGCCCTTCAGCCTCGATCTCCAGCTGAGAGTGATCCCGACTGACCCTCTGGTCCCCTCCAACATCTGCCTGCATTGCGCGGTTGTTCGGGACAGGGTCGGACGACACCTTTGGTTCGCTAGCCACTGGCGCAAAAAGCTCTGGATTGTAAATTGGAGGTACCTGGACAGTCTTCGTGTATAGCAGCATGTAAGAATGCCCGCCAGTATCACTGAGGCTCCAATCATCACTCATGAAAGTGGATGGGGTTTGAGCCATCGCAACCGGCTGGCCATTCCTCATGTAAGTTCGAATGAACTCACGATCTGGGGCATCGGATCTCATCCGGACCACCGCTATGAGATAGTAGTCCTTCCATGAGGACGGGAGGACGAATTTCCAACCCGCATCTCCTTTGCGGAAAGTCCCTATGGGCATCTCGAAGTTGCGCAGGTCGGCAAATGACCAAGGTTTGCTCGGGTTGGACAAATATTCCACCCTCACGAATCTGGGACGCCAACTGATTGGTATCTTGACCTTCTCGGCTTTCGGCATGAAAAAGCCGTCAATGAACTTCTGTAGGCTCACATTGGACTCTTGGTGGCAATGATACTGCAGTAGGCCGGCTTCGCCTTGTTCAGTGGGAGTACCAGGAGAAAGGCCTTCACGCGTGTCCGAATCGAAGAATCCACGAAGCAAGGCCCACTCCAACGACGACCACAGAGTGCTGTTCATGAGGGAGCTCTTTGCAAGCGATGCAAAAGAAAAGCCCTCAGGGACCAAGGTCCTGAGCTCGTCAACCAGCCGTTTCTTGCCCGCAACCATGGACTTAAACAGCTCAGGGTCATTGTCGGGAAGATCAAAATCCTGCCAAGAGTAGGGCAAGATGGGATTTCTCTCCTCCTCAGGGAGGCGAGGGTGCTCATAACAAAAGCTATTGGCGTGCCTGATAAGTTGAATCAGGCAGTCCAGGCCGTTTGTTTTGATACCCACATCGGCCTGCCGGAACGGCACTGGCGGTTCGGTGCGCAACTGTTGCACCCTCATGAAGAATTCGGAGGGTCTGTCAACCAAATCACGAAGGTCTCTCGAGGTAGCCATCGCGGCGGATTGTGGTAGGACGGGTGCGAAAGGTTGTGTGAATGATGAAATCGCTTTGTTGGGTTGGATTTGCGTGATATGTTTCCAACGCGCTGCCTGACAAAGGCGATGATTCAATGCCGACACGCAGTTGAACAAGCCCAACAGAAACCACCAATCATAAAAATAGGTTTGCATTATTCTAGGTACCTACTTTATCATCACCTGATTTATGTATTTTATCCACACAGAAGGCATCAACGCTCAGAACCCATCCCAAAATTTGCAACCATTCGAACCCATTCACACGTTCATTCAACGTGGTGTCAAAGCCAAAGGCCAAAATGCCCATGAACCAAGCAACTTTGTCAAGCCAGTTGCCAAAGTTTACCACGCCCACCACATTTTCCCGGCTCGAGGAAATGACAAAGCGGTTGGACTTAATGTGCTCGTCGATTAGGGACGAAGCAGACAAGGCCGGTTTACACTCGCCACTGCAAAGGAGGTCAGTTTCGAACTGTCGGAAACCGTCATCCTTGAACGAGAGGTTGACGGGATCCTTTTCCACCGGAAGTAATGTGCTCCAAGATTCCCGACACACATGCGCCGTCAATTACGACGAGCATCTCCGGGCGGCCTTCTTCAATTCACGTCACCTCAGGGCATCTTCGTTCACTCATTTTTTGTGCGCGCAACAATCGCCGCCACAACTTTCGAAATTCACGGAGTGCATCATTTCCCTTCCAGTACCTGTTCTCCCCCGCCATTCGTGCGCAAAGTAATCTCCCACTACCTGCCGTCATGTCTTTCGGTGAGCATCACGTCCTAATCACCACCATTGACAGAGGACATGCAGAGTGGAAATGCTAACGAATGACATGCAGCCAATTTCCCATCCTCCAGGACATTTCCAGCCCCAACCCCTTTCGCAAACCCACCGGGACGAACGATATTCTGGGAGCACCACGGAGAGCTTTAGGCTGAGGAGCCAACCAAGCTGCCGAGCGTAGAGCTCCGACCAAAGATATGGAAGGCTCACTTCCCTGGTGTCTCCCCTGTGGGAGAGGCCTTTGAGGTCAGGGTCCCGGCTGGGGTGGCCTTTGACTGCCTCATACTGGGCCCTGGGGGGGCTCATCTCAGGCGCCTGCAGGGAATTCTAGATGACCGTCTCACTATCACATGGCGATATGAGAATCCAATCCCAGCCACCGCGACTTTACACACCGGGTCGTTGGACGAGCTTCCATTTGCGAAGGTCGTTCGTTTCATGGTCATCAACCTCAAGGAAGTTCAATGGCGAGATCCACGGCGTCTGTGGTTCTCGCCAGAGCACCCAGTCTTTCAGGGCTACGTGGTAGACCTTTGGGACCGTGTTACCCAATGGTTGGTAGATCTTCTCAAGCTGGGAATTGTCGAGACACTCATCGACGTCATTCTACGACACTCCCTCACCACGCGAAGCTCTGGCGCCGGTATGTTGTTGCACCAGGTCGTTGACATTGGAGTGGACGATGGAATCGATGAGGCCTTTTTGAAAGAGCAAGCTGTCTGAGGTTTCCATCAACCACATCCTCGACAAGCACGAGATGATATGGCCACTCACCAAGGCCCTGGGCATGTGGGTCGCGTCGCACCAGGAGGGGCCGACGCTCAACGCTGGGCAGCGAATCTTGCTTGCAGAGTCGATTTGGCGTCGAAGGGTCGAAACCAATTGTACCTGGGGTGTCACGGAGTGGGCTAATTCGGTCCGTGCCAAGTTTGGCAACTAATCTGTCCCATACGGAAGGGAGCCTCTCACGAGCTGCTCATTCTACGAACCGCGTACCAACAAGACATGATGGGCATCAGGAAGGTGGAATGGGCGATCGGAGAGCGCAGGGTGTGGGTCATGCAGGATTTTGTAATTAAAATTGGCTCAGCTGCATCATTTCATGACCGTGTTCTGCTTGTGTGAAGTGACCTTGGCGCATTATTTTGTCGCGGTGCGAGTGCCATGGACGTGTGAGATTGCGGCGACTTGACTTCAAATGCGACGCCTGCCCAGCGCACACTGACGTTTACGTCCCCCCATTAATGGTCAGTTGTATGAAGTTCCTATTTCATCGCTTGACACTGATTCCAATGACGTTCTTTAGGTTTTGTGCAGCGGCTATCTCTTGCCATTCTTGTACGGCTTGTGTGGATCAGTGGGCCGTGCCGCAGGATAAGTTCGCGGCTGAAGGGATGGGTAAGGAAGGAACATAATGCTTATTTCAACGACATTGCTGCACACGCAAGACATGAATCGTGATGACGGCGTCATGACGAGTTGCGCAAGAAGTGAACAACTCAGAGTGAGGACACTGACACACTGAAACGATCGCCATTGTCACGGCAAGCACGAGCTGGGAAAATGACAAAAAGCCGACAGATGAGCCAAGGAGACACCCCACTGCGAACAAAGACGATGTCCTACCGTGTTCTTCGGAGTTGCACGAGGCGCGAAATATGGCCCTCCTGCGCGTAATTTTGTGACTCTACCAAGCATGGGCGAAAATGTATTTTCATCATGGTCGCCTTGCAGTCAAGTTCCTAAACCGTCCGACGAGCTCAGACTAGAGTGACCCGGACGCGTGTCGCAAAGATGGTGCAGAAGATATGCGTTTGTTTTTATGTTGGCAGTTGTCTGTTATTTGAGTAGGCTTCAATATCAAGCTGCTGGTCGACGTGGTATGGTGCTCATGCAATGAACCGCCTGACGGTTCACGAGAAGAGACTTGCGTGGCACGTTTGTGGAGACGTCGGTATCAAAAAACAGTGGACAAAAAAAATAGACTGGGATTTTCACCTCGCGAGAAAAGGAAGTGACGAGAATGCCACGATGGGGGAGAGAATCCCGTATTGATTTGTGTTTCCATCCCACAGCCAGCTTGCTGCATTCCCCATCCGACCCTGCCACCACAAATAAACATTGCCGATTGACCATTCCGAAGATGGTGACAGAGACACCAGAGCCTGAATCAGCCGTTCATCGGTGCAGATTGACGGCAAAGTGTCCCGGCAGGCACCAAGAATGACATCTGAGTGGTGACGTGGACCAGGCAATTGATCACACGTCGGGTCGTCCACTGCTACCAAATGGATGTTCATCGTCCGATAAGATGTCGTCCAGAGGAGCGACTCCTCTCCTGACCTTGGTTTCTATGATAGTGCGTCGATGCTTCGTTTCTCTAACAAAGGAAACTAGTCGACGCTTCCGGATCGGACCAGGAGTCTTAGAAGGTGATGGCTCCGTTCCTGGCAAGCTCGTATGATCCTGCTTTTTAGGAGTTGGTTCTTCTGACAGAGGCTGTTTTTTACTTCCAGGATCCTTGGCAGGCAATGACTGCGTTGCGCCCAAGCTCGTACGATCCTCACTCTCAGGAGTGGGATCTTCCGGCAGGGGCCGTCCCTGGCTTCCAGGACTCTCGTGATCGGTCATGTCGTGGCTTTTGACTGAGGAATGACTCGAATGTATCAAAGTATTGAGCAAAGGTTTGTGGGAAGGAAGAAATCAGGACGGGAAGAGCAACGGGAAGAGCTGTGAATCACCAGCAGTCGCCAAAGTTACGGCACTCCCTTCATCACCAACTCAACCAATAGGATACTGAGCGTCATTCTTTGTCGGAGTCATGCCTGAGGCCATAGGCCAAGTGGGTCGCATCGCCTTTGGGAAACAACAACGCTCCACGTTTGCTTCTGTGCAACATGGGGTCATGGGTCCAATTACTCATTCACCGATGGAACCCAGGTGAACAGGCCGGCAAGATGTCTACTCACACATGTCGTACTGAGATGCGTAAGAGGAAAGTTATTGTGGTGAATCTTGAGTGGTGAATGATTTAGAAAGGCTCTCGTGGATATGACGAGCATCTACAGACTCCCCCATAACAACGAAGCTTCATCCCAGGTGGATCTTTAGACACTAACAAGTCCCCGAAGAACAGCGACCTTTCGATTGAGGTTCCTAATCCCGATGGGTGGCCATCCCCAAGCGGATCTTCAGGCACTAATGCGAAGACGCCAGCCATCCATTAAATTGCCGACCTCAAGCAAGAACAACGCGACCAAACAGTAGAGTCGACATTTTTCGATGGCAACTACACGGTGTCGGACCATGCCCAGGAAGAGGCGACTTCAAAGAAATAATACCCATAAGCTAGCTAGAACCTAACAGAGTTCCCGTGTTTCGGTTGTAGGTTTCAGGGTAGACAGGTGCTTCTATTTCAGTGTCCTGGTTGCGCACCTGTTAGCGGTCTTGATGGGGAATTTCAAGTTGGATAGCGATGAGGTCATGCTCACCTAGAGATTGACCGTCGGCGAAAACACGGCAGAGTTCCTGGTGCAGCGGTTGCAGGCTTAAGTTCCTCTGCTACGCTGTGTTAGTTGCGCACATGTTAGCGGTCTCGATGGAATTGAAGATTCAGATAGTGATCAAACCTTACTCACTTCCTGGTTGATCGTTTCGCGACTTCAACCCATTCTCGATGGTACAGGCGGTAAAATATCCGTGAAAGTGTCCGAGACGTCGTTGTGGTTGGTTTTAATTGTCGGCTGATTATGTCCAGTTCGTAGCTGGGGCCGACCGCGTGAGACCGTTGGAGCCGGGAACCTCACTGATAGGAGTGGGTTTAAGGGAATTAGGAGTCGATATGTCTGGATGGGTCCCCTCGTGATAAAATCATCTGGTCTCGAAGTCAGCATATTCGTCGGTGCCCAACTCAAGGCTTTGGCTCCTGGTGAACTGTGATCCCGTAGGATGCAGCCTTACCTCCTGGGCGGCTTCCCTCTCCCAAACAATTCGCTCTCGGCGGTGGTTCAACCAGCAGTTTTGGTACGCAGTTTTTAACTGGTCGATGCCGACCGGCACGTCTTGGGTGCCTCGTGCTGCCAAGAACATCTGGTACGACACCTCGGTGGATATGTGCGAGCTCAACCCATCACTCTGCAGATTGTCTAGCGCGCATATAATGCGCGAGAGATCGAGGACGCTCACAACGACTGGGCCTTCTGAATGAGCCCGTGGCGTCACAAAGACCAAAGTGCCTAGTTGGGCCAACAGATCTGATTCGATGGAAGGTAAGATCCGGTTGGCGACGGCCTCATCCCGTAACTTCATATGCCGGTCGTGAAGCGGCATATCCGACATGTCTTGGACGTCAAACAGTCCGTCGAGAACGCGGCAAGCTGTCGGATTGGGAAAGTTGAACGGACGGCGATCATCTCCCCGACACATAGCGGCGTACCGGATGGTAAAGGTCAAAATATCATGTCTCCAAGGCCCCCGCCAGAAGGGATGGCAGATGATTCGAGACAGCTTCTTGCAGAAGCCGGCGGACCATATAGCGTTCGCCTGCACTCGTCCGTCATGTGAGATGGTTCCGTTTTCTTCGATATTAACCTCCAGGTCTTCCATGAGGTTGATGGGATCCATGTCAAGAAGACGGATGCAGGTCTTCCAGAGCGCATGCAGGTCGCTATCTGTCGCACTGATCATGTCAACGCAGCGCTTGATCAAGGATGCAGAATACTCCTCTATCAGATCCGTCTCATCATCGTCAGTCCATATCGGGGCAAACCGAGCCGGACCAGAAGATGCCCATCCTTCAGATCCGAAGAAGTCTTCGATTGTTGTACGCGACCGTTGCTTCAGGCCACGCTTAGAGTTCTTGACGTACACTGGCCACTGATCGGTGAAGGCCTTTGTCGCCAACCTCTGAGGTCGGCCCACAGGGGCTTCGTGGCCTCCGTACTGGGCGCTCCGTGTCGTCGTTGAGCCCAAGGATGCCATGCCTGGTGTTTTCTTCGAGCCGGTTGGTCGTCCCATGGCTGCAATTTTCGTAGTGATGGGTTTCTGAAGTGCTTGGTTGTAGAGTTGACATTGGTGGGTGATTAGGCAGCCACCAAACACCACTGCGGTCACTGGAGTGACCTGCAGGCGAGTGATTCATGGTCGAAATATGGGCTCGGACCTGATACAACTGGCAACGGAAAATGGACAGCTGTTACGACACACGAAATCTAGCTGGTAGCCAATCAGGTATTTGCTTTGTGGTGGTTGATTTTGGTGCGGTAGGACTCAGAGCAAATCCCTTCCCATTTCTCTTTCACTCCTCCATTTTTCTTCGCAACATCACCACCGCCATCGCCATCGCAATCGCAATCAGAAGCGGCAAGTACATGTTGAACTCATCTCTCTTGCACTATTTCTCACTGACTTTGGTAGAAAATCACCCTGAACCTGTCTCATGCAGCGATCCCGAACCCATCGAACGAACAAGCCGCTTCCAGCCTCCGAATGGCTCCTCAATAAGCAAACCTCTTCTCGCTAACTGTCAACGGTCCTGTGAGCACCGCACTAACCGGCAGCTCGATATCCAAGTCTAGAGAACAACGAATGCCAACACAAAGAGAACCGCATCTCTTCTGACACACGCTTGGGTCTCCACCGTATCGACCGGCTTTTTGTCCTTGTTCCAGTTACTATTGACCACGACAATAGCGATGGTTGCGGCGTATCAATGTACTTCAAGGCGTGGCTGAAGTGGATGCCTGAACAATGTGTCCGGAGGAGGTGGACTGGTGCATCACGATTCAGACGCACTGTGAACTGCTACGGGAGTGACAGCCATCAACTGACAGGATCGTTCCAGCACGCAGCAGACGTGTGTGATTGATGCTGGAGGTACCGAGTATTTAGATATTCCTTTCTTAGCAAAGTTGGTTTCTTGAGTCTCCTCTCCTCCACCACCCACTGACACCTTTGCACCAAACCAAGCACATTCTTCATCGACAACCGACAAACACACAGTTATGGATAGCGACAAGCCATCGGTCAAACCGCTCAAAGGGGTTCCGAATACCTATGTCATCTCTACCGAAAACGATGAGCAGTTTCTCGAACTCTCGAGGCGGCTCAGGGCCTTTGGTAGGGATGGAGCGTCGGTCATTTTCGACACCGAGGAGGAAGCCGTGGCACACGCCGTGTCGATGGAAGCAAAAGCCGCCGCCGCCAACACTGACACCAAGGGTTCCCAGGCTAAGACGGCTGCCACTCAGTCGCCTGCTACCAAGGATTCTCAGGCTAAGAGCACAGCCACTGTTGTTTAGACACATGATGGAACGAAGGGATACGCAGGGTCAAGATTGCCCTGAAAAAGAACGCCGGAGAAGGATTAGCTTTCTAGTTTATCACATGTTTATTCTATTTCGTCTCGGGACGTTGGTCCAGCTACGATAGCAACTCAATCCATATACTCCGGTCATTCCTTCAACGTTGAGCTCTTCTGCGTCCAGTCGTGAGTCAATAAGAGTCGAGTAGGCATTTGGGTACATCCCTAAGGCACCTTTGTGAGACATCTGGGTGATGGGGTTGCTGGACAGGCCGGGAGCATGGTACAGGAGGGTGCTGGTTGGAAGGCAGCTGGGTGGTTGATCTTGGACGGATCCCGGAGCCTTTCACGCCGCCACTCGGTCGGCGCAAAGCCGTTGTCATAGGTGGTGCCAGGTCTTTCTAAACTGTTAGATGTGTTAAGAAGGTGCTTCCGCTCCGGATGAGCTGAGTAGCGATCAAATCATACTACCGCCGAACACCGGGTTGATCGTTTAGAACCTTCGGCCACCTCCTAGTCGGACAAGCAGTAAGCGAAACTCCTCGGATCGCGGTTTTAGTGGTGGTGTTGGATGCTATCCGGACCACGGATCCCGACATTCGAGAGCGAGCACCTATGGAGCACGTCCAAATGTTTGAGGTGGCGATGAGGAGAATGCAGTCAACTTTGGTGGTGACGACGGCCGGTGATTCAATGCTCTACCTGCAGTCAGTGATTCACCACTGAGACTGGTAATCGAGTACACCGATATCTTCTCCCGGTGTCGCCGTCTTTCTCTTTCCTCCTTCCACAAACCTTTCACTCCGAGTTACGAACTCTCACACCAGCCCTGCCAATCTTCGTGAACATCGCAAACATGGCGGAAGCACTGTTTTCCGGCGATCGACGGTCAGTGATCCGTCGCATCGAAGAATGGTCGCGGCCTGGGAGAGGACGAAACACGATGAGGTTTGCTCATCTTCAGGTGCCACCTGGTGTCATGGAGCAGAGTTCTACTGAGGACTCTGTGCCTTGCGCCATCTGGACTGAGGTGACGAATGCGCGCATCAGTGTTGATGTGTCGCACGTCACTGGCGAGTGCAAGGCCAAGGACATTGTCGAGTCTCGCATGCGAGCCTGGTATCAGACTCACCCGGGCGTTGTCCAACCTGACGGGATGAGTTTGGACACCAAATCGTACCGTGAGATGGTCGACACCATGCGGAAAGCGAGCTTCCCGCGTGGGGGAGGGACGATGCCTGCAAGCATCCTCCCACCCATGTCCGGGTCGCTCTGGATCATCGATATTGATCCAGACATGCCGGCTGATCTCATGCGCGTCCTGGCCCTTGTGTTACCCTGGGCCGAGGCCAACAGCCGTGTGCGGCCTGTTACGAGCATGAGGGTCTTGGCGATGTCTTCAGACCCGCTTCACCCTCTCGTCCAAGGTCTATTCCAGGACTGGGAAACTTGCCCAACCTCGCAGTTTCAGATCTTGGAAGCGGGCGTTGGCCAGGTTGAGACGGTGGATGTTGCCAGCACGACCGACATGATGCCGGTCGTGATGCGCAAGGCCGCGAGTCTGGGTCCAGAGGCCTCACAAACGGTTGTATCCTTCAATTTTTTGCAGGGAGGGTGTCCGCAAGACTGGAGTCGGGACAGTATCCTTTTCAATGTAAGTCGTTGCAATGACTTTGTTCTCGAGAATGCTCAGCGTAGCATCCTGTTGCATGGGTATGGAGCTCGTGTTCCCGAGCGATCGATTGGCTCGGATTATGTTCACGTCATCACCCACGGCTCCCGTTACAGACAGATCTTCGACTACAGGACAAACACCATTGTCAAGGTCCAAGTGAAAGTCTCGGCGTCAGAGCAACGGGATCAGCTCTCGTGGGCCAATCGTGCTGACACTCGCCATTCCAACGTGATCCTGTACAAGGAACATGGCGATTTCAACACAGCCCGGCCTCGACGTTTGGACGTCGCAGGTCACCAGTTGTCTGGCTTCTTGGCTAGCCTGGCTGAATTTGCTCACTGGCCCATTCGGGCTGACCGGCTCATGGCAGCTCTCGGTCGCGTCGATCCGGTGGCTTTGCACGAGACCAAGAGAAGGCTCGTTCAGCAAGGCCTCCTGGCTTTCAACGGGCCAAGCCCTGCTCCTGTTCTGGCTCTTCCCCATGCCACACACAAGGTGTTTTTTGCGGTACTGGAGGACGTGGAGTACGATGCGCGACTTGCTCGCTTCCTCTCCGAGTCCCCACGGAACCCAAGAAGCACCTTGGTCAAGGTGCAACTTGCTACCCTTTTGACACTTGGGATGCACAAAATGGTGCAAATATCTACCGACCATATCACGGTCGAAGATGTTCTGCAATTTGCATCCGTTGGCTTGGTCGGCTCATATTCTGGGCTTGGTACGATGTGGCTTTTTCTCAACATCGTCAAAGCGGCTATCGTTGGAATGGGCCATCGCCCCAGACTTCCAAGGCAGATCGTGCAGGTACCTGGCAGTTCTGTGTCTGTCCGAGGACTTTGTGATTTCGAAGAGTTGTCAGCTCGTTTGAGAGGCTCGCTCCTTAGTCTGGGTATCGAGACTGCGGTCATGAACCCTGACACTGAGACAGGCAGCTTAACAACACTCGAGATCAATGATATTCTGTGGGATTTCCTCCGCGCTTTTGCCCACCAGATTTGCATCATGAGAGGTCTAGAGCGTCGCCTTTTGACGTTTTTGGACGTCGAGTCGCAGCAAGAGCTGAGCTGCAATAACCTCGGGATTTGGGCCATCCGTTGGGGTCTCATCGAACGATTTGATGGGCGGACTCGATTCTGGGCAGGTGTGTACACCAGCCTTGGAAGAGACCCAGGTCGCCCATTAGCTTCCATGCTGGACTTCAACTGGATTCCGTTGAGTCTGTTGGAGCGATGGAAGCAGGAGATGAAGCCCCTCTCCGAGCCGAGGGGGCCTCCTTCGTTCGGTTCCAATGTGGACGAGGTTTGAGCGGGAATGTCGGCCGATGGTGGTTTGACGCCTTGATCCCAGCCATGCGGATGCTAACTGCGACAGAAGATTGTCCGTCAGTGGACCGACGGGCTCAACGATGATGCCTCCCTGGGTGGCATTAACGACGCCTTTGGCCGGGTTGCCTGCGGCCCTGCGCAACACAGGATAGAGCATATATACCTCCTTCACCAAATGGAAGCTCCCTTACGAAGGAGTGAAGCCAAACAGGACCTACCCATCCCTTACGCGTACCTTTGTCGTGCGTGCTGGGTTGAAGTTGAAGATTAGTGGCGGCCCTGGAGTGGGACGGCTGCAGCTGCATGGCACTCATGTCCAGCGACACTGATAATGGCCCCATGGCGAGCCGGCCCACGACGAGCTGCATCGCTTGTGAATATTCAAGATCCAGCCAGCGATCGGGCGAGAATTCACACACACTGCGGTGTTCCTGCCGAAGGGCATGCAACGGGAGTTGGCTGCTGCATACCAGGTAGCCACTTCATTCGTGGCTCTTGGCACTGAGCCTTACAAGAACATCGCCGAACAACTGTGGCAGAGCCCGAATATCCAGCGTTTCATCAAGTACGTATTCCATGCATCACTTTCAACGTGCTTTACCACTAACCTCCACCGCAGCGTCACGACGGCCTCTGCGACGGCCACCGACATTGTCATCGACGCCAGGCGCGCAATCCAGAGAACTAGGCCTGAACTCGACCCAGAGCTTCGGTGCGATTCTCCGGCACACTCTCGACTGTGTGGCCACAGCCTTCTCTCAGAATCCAAATCCTGGCACGGAACTCAAATGACCCGTTGCCCACAAAACCAACGATGATACCGCTGTCATGGTTTACAATTTCTTTTTGTTGGTCAAGCACCAAAAGTTCCTACCAGCACCCTCAAAGTCGAGGAACCGGGGCGGAGCTGTGGCCAGTACCTAGTGAAGGTTTGGATCTGGACGGGATTCCACGGCAGCAATGGACCCCCCGAGGAGAAGAAGAGACAGACGAGGTCGTTCGCCAATGCCGCAGCAAGCGGACGAGGAGGATGAAGCCGCGGAGATATGCCAACTCTTGTGGCGCTCGAGAGGCTCTCGATCTGCCCGCCTTATTGCAGGCTCTTCCATCAAGACGACTACTCGCTTGCAGTATCCACCGCAACGACATCGCATTGACGCCTCAGGGCCGTCCCATTGCCTACTGGACACCCCTCTACGATACCCAGAGTCGCTGTATCTGAGACCAGGTGCGACAGCGCGGTACGTTTCTCCATTCTACCTACTTCACAGGAACTGATGCTTTATAGGTCACTGAGCAAGGGAAATGGCCCAGAATCGCCTGATCTGTGGCATCACGGCGACAAATTCGCCCAACGTTGTGAGTTGTGGGATTGCACCAACTCCCCGACAACTGTTGAGGCAGCACCAAGTACGTATTCGCTCGTCTTTCTTTCACTGCTTCCTACTAACCTTTGCCACAGGAAATCGCCCTGAACCCGTCTCGGATAGCCAAAGCCCATCGAACAAACAAGCGACAACCAAGCCTCGACTATCTCCTTCGACTACGCACTGCGACAATTATGGGCAAAAAGTCCGTTTCCCCGCCCAAGAGTGAAATGTGGTGGACATGGATTGGGCATTGCACACCGAGGAGAGGTGGAACAACTGCACGAGGGAGGTCGCGTATGGAAATACTTTCAAGACGACTGAGAAAATGATGTCGGTGCTTGCAATTTCGTCCACTAGTTTACTTTTTGGACTGGTACGCATTGGTGACTGAAGCTTTGAAGGGTGGTGAGGAGAGTCACCTCGGACTAGTAGTTGCGGCGTGCCAGCACTGCATGTTGCGTCAAACAATACGAAGCACAATCACCTGTCACTTTGTGGCCTACTCAGTGTTGGGGGCGTGGATTTGAGTTGCAAACGTTCACGCCGGCTACCATTTATGCTTGTCGCATGCTATTGAAAACGACGAATCGACCGTGATGGTGCAGTTTGCCTTATGGCAGGTCCTGTGGCTCGTGACTAATTGATGGCCTGGTCCCCTCGTCTTGGATCTCATGATACGCCGTGATGTCGGGTGCAATTCGTGACTGGTCGGGGTTTTATACATTCGTTCGACAATTGAGATGGGTAACTAGGAGGTCGGTTAGACAATGAACATCCATTGTGCGAAGGTTTCTTACATTTGTTGGGCCATACTTGCTGCCCTAGCGGCTTCGATGGGTTGAACCAGCCGCCAGGATCATACGTTTGTTCGCCAGGTCTCGGTCGCAGGCAAGGTGATTCTCGGCAGGTAGTTGACAGCGGCGGCCGTTTTGTGCTCGAAAAAGGCCATCCGCGTTACCTCACTCTGTTGACAATCCAGCTTGTGGTTTCGTCGTCATTGCCTGTGCAAAGTGTTAGTGATGTCGTGGGTGAAGTGGATCTGAACATACCACAGAGTTGGTCGAATGCCGCCGGCAGGAGTACTTTTTTTGACACGGCAGAAGCGCAATCTAAGACACACATGTTAGTGAGCCCTAGACGAGTAGCGAAAATGTTTACGTACCAGAGATGGCGCGTGACATCAGGCATCGATCTC
Organism: Ilyonectria destructans; assembly: GCA_020740775.1. NCBI lineage: Eukaryota > Fungi > Ascomycota > Sordariomycetes > Hypocreales > Nectriaceae > Ilyonectria > Ilyonectria destructans. The sequence continues at coordinate 1,858,321 of JAHEWK010000014.1, forward strand.
CGCGCTCAGATCCTCCACTTCATCGTCGCCCCCCAAAGGCGCGGCAGCAGCGTCGAGGGCAGCGCCCGCCTCCTCTATGGTATTAAATATCACGAGGTTGCCATTTATCCGCCGTTGTCGGGGAAAATTGACCGTATTGTCTGGCGGGACAAACGACGCACGCTGTCTCACGTGGGCCTCTGTGTCTTGAACAGGGCGCCTTATTCTGCCAATGAAGAAGAATACGTCGACTTCTTGGCTGCCCGTGGCTTCCCTGACTCGGTTGGCGGCTTGTATCATGTTGTCGTTCCCCTCCGAGCACGAAAAAGCGACGATTCCTTCTCGCCCACCACCTTCGGCGTCATTGTGCAGTCCCAAGGGAGGTCGATTTGAGCCCGGCCTCGTAGAACCGGTCAGCGAGATGGACTCGACTGTGGCGAGGAGGGTAGTTCTGCTACGGCGAGCACCACCTCTACGGGCAGAACCGCTGCGGTATGTGCGTCCCCGAGAGCGTCCCCCATTCGGGGAAGCTCCTTGGAAGTTACCTCGTTGGGTATATCCATGTTAGACACTACCATGTCGGGCATTGCCTCGACGGCCCCCATGGCCTCCACGGCGCCCAGTTTCCGGAGGGAACCGGGTATGGCTGTGCCTGCCAGGCCAGTCTTGGCCCCAATCAGGTCGCTCACGTCTCCCACCAACATTGTTGTTGTTGCTATCGCTCATGTTGGCGATGGTGGTGGTGATGGTGATGGTGATGTTGGTGTTGATGTGAGAAAGGTGAGTCAAAGAGGTGAGAGGAGAATCAACACCCAAAAGTACGGCCCGCTGACAAGCAAATTTCACTGTCTGTTGCATGTACAGCTGGCCGGCAGCTGTTCCGCCAATTCAGTTTGCTAGCGTCGCTTTCTATTGAACAAAAACACCAAGTGCAGCGCTATTGGAACACTGGTTTGACGTGATTGTGCTTCACGCACCATGCAGGGTTTGCAGCTGTCAAACGTGCGTCATGCAGGGCCGGCAGCTGTCAAACGCAACGCAGTACTGGCACGCCGCAGCTACTTTCAAATCTTCAGTCACCAAGCCAATCCGTCAAGCCAACCTCTTCATACTCGCCCGTCTCTTATCCTTCTCTTCACAATAAAGCGAGTTAGATCGAAAGGCATAAAATGGGGCGTGGTGTCTTTAACATAAAGTACAGTGTTCAGGGAGCACAGCTTGTGTCTACAACCAATGGTACGTCCCCATCAGGAGACATGCGAGGGAGTTCGGGGAGGTAGTGCGACGAGCTGGTTTGGGAACATTTAAACTAGATGAGCATTTTCTCTCCGATTGACTGTTACCACCCCTTATCTCCATCCATTATTTCGGGAAGGTGCCAGTTAATTGTCCTGGATCAGCTTGATATTAAACCTCTGCCTAACGCCTCCACACAAAACCACAAGTGCAATCCTAGTCAAGTTCTCTCCTCGACCAATGCAAAAACACAATACCCAAAGGGTATCCCGAGCTGGTCGTGCTTTCCGGTCGTCAGCTCTAGTGCGACATTCTTTGATCGTGGGCGCCGATATTGGGAACCCGACGACAGGTCGATTAGCCTCTGGGCTACGATAACTTATTTGCCCGTGGTAGACCGAGCGGAGTCTGCCCACTCAGCAACATGGTTCCTGAGCGACTGGGACCTCGCCATCCTCGCATTCCACACGCCTTCGGCCAGCATGATGTGGGTGTTCCTGCTGAGCCCGGGGGCACCTCGTGGCGCTAGGAGCCACCGGTCCAGGGCATTTTTCACATCATCGACGACATCGTTCGTGTCGAGGATAGAGTTGACAGCCGCTGTGCAGGCTTGATGCTGCTTCAAAATGCGCTCCTGTCCGACGGTGTCCACATAGGGATTTCCCAGCCCAAAAAGCCCAGCGTGCTCACAATACTTGGTCGGGAAAACTTGGAAGGGGTTTCGGGCGTTCGGGGCAGCTGGGAGCCTGGGCGACTTTGAGGGCTTTTCGGGGGCCTTGATACCCTTCTCCCTGGCGGCCAGGGACTTCAGGCGCAACTCGTCGAACCTCTTGGATGTCGGCTCCTCCGGTTCGGGATGTGGCTCGCTAACCGACGGCCAGCAGGGTGCCTCGTCGAGACTCGAAACTGTCAAGGGATTATTAGTATCCATCGCGAAGTCAAAAAAGTAGAACTTACACCAGCGTTCCCAGATCAGCCTATCGACGCTGAACTCGAAGGTCTTAGCCTGGATCGTTTCAACACCCTCAGAAACAAGTCGGTCCGCCACTTGAACCTCAGCTTCTCGACGAAGCTGGTCTATCGCTGCGCGGAAGTCCGGGACGGGGACCATCCAGTCGAGGTAGGCGTGCATGTAGCGACGCCTTTGGCCCAAATTTGGCCTGTCGCCAACCCATGGCACAGAGAATATGCGGCTGGGCAGTCTGCTGTGCGAGGGCTGGTCTCGGGGAGGGAATCTCTCGTAATCGGTGTTGGAACCCATGGCTAGTAAATGCGATGGTGTTGATTGATGATGTTTGTGGTGAGTCTCATTGACTGTCACTAAGTGCACGGAATGAGGTAGTGAATTGGGGAGAAATGTTTGCGACTCTTGCCGGCTACCTGACACTGCCAACGTACCCAAGGTACACTAATGACCGCAAACATGGTACCTAAATTCAGGTGGTAAACAAAGAATCACTGCAACTTTGCAACTCTGCAAACACAAAAACTTGATGCTCCATGCCGAAAACCCGAATCATGGACCAACAACCCATACAAAGGTACGGAAGCTTAGTCGCAAGCTGGCATCGCCGTCCCCTTGCGATCACGACACGAAATAGGGTCTCCTCCTGGGGCCCGCCGCTATAAATTACAGCACTTCTATAAATTTAATTTTCCTTAAAATATAATCTGAAGTAACCCTTTAGATCTTTAATATTATTGCTATTTATACTACCTCTAATTAATATAGTATTATTAGAAGGAATAATAAGCCAGTTTAAATATTTATATTAGAATAAAGCTGCTTACTATTAAGTAATTAATACAGTATTATTAGGAGGAATAGTAAGCCAGTTTAAATACTTATATTGGAATTAGCTACTTAATATAAAGTAATTAAAACGGTGTTATTAGAAGGAATAGCAAGCCAGTTTAAATATTTATATTGGAATAACAGTATTGTTTAAGTAATAGCTAGTAACTTCAAACTAAAATAGTATTATTTAAAGTAATAGCTAGGTACTTTAAATAAGTATCTTTAAATTCAGCTAAAAATAGTTAAAAAGTATTATTTAAAGGAATAGCTGGATATTTTAAACATACATACTTAAATTCAGCTAAAGATAATTAAAACTATATTATTTAAAGTAATTACTAGGTATTTTAAATAAGCTAAAGATAATTTAGAAAGGTATGTTTAAATCCAGCTAAGGATGATTCAGAAAGGTGTGTTTGAATTCAGTAAAGGGAAATTAAAACAGGTATGTTTGAATTCAGCTAAGGATAATTTAAACAGGTATATTTGAATTCATCTAAGGATAATTAAATAGTTGTATTATAAGGTTCTTATATCTCTTTACGATATGTAAATAAGTATGTATAGCTGGAAATATTTGTTTTTGGGATTTGTGTTATTTTTTGCACCATGTTAAATCAGAAACTACAAATAGTAGCATTGGAATTTAATAGCATCCAATTCACACACTCATGTTGGAAGTAACCTAAATTAGAGATTTTAAATAGTTACGTTGGAATCTAATAGCATCTAATTTACACACTCATGTTGGAAGTAACCTTACTGAGACTGTTTTGGAGTCTATTTAATAAACTCAAACAGTTCTATTGGAATCCAATAGCATCTAATTCATATAGTCAAGTTGGAATCCTCTCCACTTCGAGAGCTCAGGACTTTCCTTTCTTCTTCGAACATTCTTGTTCACACTAGAACTCCTGAGTTCACCCTTTCTCCTTCCCTTTTCAACACCACTAACTGCCGCAGCATTCTCTGTCACAATGTCCACTCACCCTGTCGCCTCGCTTCTTTCTTGCAGGCTCTGGAATGATTATCCATGCTCTTCACACCAAGGAAGCGGTTTGGGTCAAGCGCCCTGATGATGGCCTTCAGCATATTCTTATTGTCCCCCCGGCTCTCTCGAACAAATACGCCAAGATCCCACGTCCTCCCAACGCGTACATTCTGTACCGCCGGGACCGTCACCGCTACATCAAACTTGGTCAGCCTGGGATCCACAACAATGAGATTTGTGAGTATTGTGCCTTCGCATCCGAGAGACGTCGCCGCCGAGTTGCGCAGGAGACTGCTGAATCGGAAACCGCATTGGCAGCTGTTACTGTTGATGCTTCTCAAGCCATGCCGGTCCCTCCACCTCCCAACGCTGAGGCTTCTTGAAGCCTCTGGTTCTCGGTATATCCGTCATCGAAGGTGAAAAGGGCAAGAGTACATTCTTAAACCGGTTTGCGCTCTATATGTGCCCAAGAGCGGCGTGGATGTGGTTGTAACCATCACCGAAGGCGACCAAGCCCGGCAAGCGGCCGTGGAGCAGGGTATCGAGGAATGGGATATGATGAATGTCTTGGGTGGTTGTGGCTCTCCTTCCTGAAGCTTGCACGGATGGCAGCGCTCTCCTTTTGGATAACGGCTGTTGGTGGACCCGAGGTCGGACCCTTGTTCCGACTTGTCCCGCTTTACGCCTGACTAGCTAGGCATACGGGACAGAGGTGATCGCCCTTGCGACACACTGTCTGTCACACTTACAGTTCGTCAGGTCCTAGCATCGTCCCTGTGATTCCACGAGATGCTCCCTCCCAGACACTAATTAAACTGAAGATACCCAAAGGCCTGTCACATTATGTTCATCAACACCATCGAATTGATCCAACTAGCTACAGCTCAAATTACTGCTGCTACACAGCCATTTCCATTACGTACACGATCTCTCAGAGATCACTTGCCTCCCTTAAAGACAGCGAAATCATCATCATTAAGCTCCCCATCAATCAGCACATCATCCACAGTCTTGGCACGCTTCTGCACCTCGTCCTTCTCTGGCCCTGCCTTGCGCTTTTTCGATACAGTCTCAAAGTCAGCCCCAGCATCGTCAGGAAGAGAAGTGGGCTGGAGAGTGAATGCCGTCATGTCCACATTCTCATCCATCGTCTGGTCATCCATCATCTCGTCGTCATCTGACTGCTCATCATCATCATCATCCTCCTGGCGTCGGATGCGTCTCACAGTCCGAGTCCTTGGGGCGTTTGGAGTGAGATTTGTCCTTTCGAGACGCTCTGACATTACCGTCACATCAGGGCTCTTAGGCTCATCCTCCTCCTCCAAGTTTTCGCCCAAGCTATCCGTGTCGTCGTCGATCAACTGGGTGGACTTGGGTACCTTTTGGACCTTTCGAGAACGTCGTGCCTCGAGAAGTTTGGCCCGCTTCTCATCCTCTTCCGCTTGCTTCGACTCCTCATCCGCAATCGCCTTGTCGCACATGTTCTTAACAACGGCCCAAACCTCTTTTCTGACAGAGTCATTACTCAAGGCAAGTTTCAGTCGATCGGTAGTAATCGTAGACAACTCTGCCAGCGCGCAGCAGGTAGAGGAAATATGCATATCCAGGTTGTTCCACAGCTCAACATCGATGGACTTGGTTGCTAGAACAGTCTTGGCGACAATACTGAAGATGTGACCAAGACGAACAGAGTAGTTACTGTGATAGTCGAAAGTCTTTTGATGCAAGTCGTGTTGGACTGTCCAGGCGTAGCGATTAAAGTCTTGTCTCCAGCAACTCCGAATGGCCTCGTAGATGCAAATCTCGCGGATTGCATCGTCCAAGGTGGAAGGGAGTGCCACTTCAGCCGAAAGCTGTACCGCCCACTTGGTAATGCACATCCTCTCAATCTCGTCATGGTAAGATGACCCTACCTTGAGCAAGTACCAGACCACCGCTTTGTCTTGATCGATCCGCACAAGTCGGGAGATAGCTTGCTCCATTTTTTGGGCATTGAGATGCCAAGAGATGAAGATACCAGTGGAGCACTGATGATGGAGATTGACACCAGTAGCCATTTGATTGATGTTGGCGACAAAGATGTGGAATCCAGAACTCTCGCTGTTCCACTGTGAAACAATGCGATCCTTGTCGGCAGCTTTGTCGGACGATCGACAGGTGCCCACAATGTACCCGGCCATTGTGAGGAAGGCGACTGTGATTCTGCTTACAATTAGCCTTCTGTTCTAGGCTGCGTGGGCAATTCAAACATGACTGCAGGAGCTATTTGAACAAGGCTGTGTAAGTTCAGTCAGGCCTGCTGGAGGCGGTCCAAACAGTCCCGTTTGAAGCAAACTAGAGCCTGCCATAGCAACTCGAACTGTACCGTTCGAAGCAAGTCATTTCAGACAGTTCGAGGCGGTTCAAACAAGACCGTTTGAGTCGGCCTCACACGCGCTTGTCCGAACCGCCAGTCAATGTTCTCCCGCAGTCATGTTCGAAGTCCCCTTGCACGGATTGGAGCTGGGTTTCTGGGGTAATACTTACTGCTGCACCCAAGGGGTATCCACAAACAAAAGCAGTCGCTGCTTCTTCTCTCGAACATGGTGAAATGCCAGTCGCAACACTCGTGTGATCGTAGGCGACCTGGATCCCAGCCAGTAGAGGAATGACACTCGATCCATCGGGGCCAACATGCAGGGATCGGTCTTGACATGGTGGTAAAAGTACGTAAGGCCGCCGTTGGTATCCGTCGCAATCAGATTTTCCACCTGTGCCAGTCCAATGATGGGCTGGTCGTCCCCCTTCGCATTGTCGTGGCGAATGTATCGCAGACGTTTCAAGACAGCAGTCGAATCTCCAGCAATCTTCTCAAAGGCATTGTCGGGGTTCATGAGGGTCCAGTTCCGTGGGTCAAAGGAAACCAAAACACTCTCTCGATGCGCTGCAAATACTGCGCTGGTGTCTTCCATCCTGCTGAATGCTTGTCGGCTCAGCTTCTTGTCGATTTCATGTGTTCGAGTAGCCCAGTCCAATTCCTCCACACGTACCGAGACGGGGGGGAGGCTTTCGCCAGGATAACTCGAGGTGCCGTCGGGAAGTGTCATCTTTGTCGTGAGGAGTCGATGGACCTGGGTCTGCAGGAAAATTGGCTTAACCACCAGCTTGGAGAATGTCGTACCCCATCCAATGCTTCGTCCCGTGGCGCGGTAGAGGCGAGGGCAGAAGATCCACAGTCGTGCGAGTTGAGAATCCCACTTTGCCTTGAGCTCGGCAACCCCATCAGCATCCTCTGGCAGTGAAAACAAACCCCTTGTGGTGCCGCCTTCAAGTATATTCTCCTCCAAGTCTGGATTGTAACTTGGGTCGTACAAACCAGGAAGCCACCCCAAGGTACTGAGGTCCTGGGACCAAGTGACCCCAAATGCCGACCACATCAGATCGAGTGGAACAATAAGATCTCGAAGAGACCCTGCCAGTGGTGTGCCGGTTACCTACACCAGGCTTCTCCATCGCAACATCTTGAGCATCTGATGATAGGCCCCATTCTCCCGCTTTGCATTCTGAGCTTCGTCGACAATCAAAAACTCAAAGTCTGCGTGGCGCAAAAGACTCTCGACGCCTTCGTACCAGAAACGCTTGCCGTCTGCCTGTCGAGTTGAATCAGGTGGGAGAACCTCGATGTTTTCTTCGGCCACCGCGCCCCGTGCGAACCTGCGGATGTGACCCTTTGAATCGTCGGGCAATTCCTCTGGTTGAGAAAGCCAAACAAACTTATCCTCTCGTCGTTCAGTAGTCCTCGTCGACCAAGTCGGGAAAGTCGTGAGGATAATGGTGCGAGCAGTGGCGGGATCCGAGGAATTCTTGCGTAGCTGTCGCAGCTTGTTGCCCAGGTTCTTCGACTCGACAACATTGGCAGTCTTGTCCACAAAGTCGTAGCGACCCCCGTAATAGACGAGGATCTCTAGATCCTTCAATTGATCACGAGCCTCCTTGAAAGTCTGACAGATCGAGGAAACTGGCACCACGACCAGTGAATGTCGATACGGGAGAAGACCTTCCGTCTTCGAGGCGTTGTAGGTTTCCCTCGCCTTGGCCGCAAGAACAACAGTAGCAAGAAAGATTTTGGTCTTGCCTGTACCCATCTCATTGGATAGAAGGGTATGCTTGTATGGCCCTTGAGATCGTTCAACAATGGTGGTGGTATCTAGAAAGAATTAGTCAATGGGTCAAGCGCCAAGAGAGTTCAAGCAAGCTTGTGCAAAGTGTGAGGGATTTGGATAGGAATGGGTAAAGAACATGCGTGTGGGAGGGGAAACGTACCCATTACTTGATGAGGCTTGAAGCCTTGAACAGCTGAGCCAGTGTACAGCTTGAGCTCTGGGAATGGCGTAAACCCCCACTTGGCAGCCTGCTGCTTGAGATCGTTCGTATCAGCAGGTTGAAGGTCGGACATGAATTGAGTCAGGGCGTAGCGGTACGAAATGGTATCGACAAAGTCCTTTGTCGTCTCAGGATTGGTCGAGGTCGCATCGCCTGCGTTGGATACCTCCTGCTTGGCCATGAAGGTCTCCATCTTCTGCGATTCGATCTGGAACCGGAAGTCGGTCAGGGTGAGGTCTACTGCCTTTGCCTCTGCTTCAAAGTCACGTTTTGGGTAGAGCGCTTCGAGCGCCGTCAGCAAGGTCACCATTGTGTCGTTGGTCAGCAGACATTGACTCTCTGCGTTCATCAGCTTCATCTTGGCCGCGATCCTGGCACTTTGGTTGGTGCTGCCAACACTCTCGAGTGCCAATGCGTGTGCGTCGATGGCATCCATACCTCTGAGAATCGGCCCGGATATGTCTTCTGGTTCATCCCTCTTTTGCTGAGACTTGGCCGCAGCCAGACGTAACTGAGCAACAGCGTGGTAGTTGAATCCTACCTCCTCGGCGGTTGCCTCGACATCGTTGTAGTCGAGTGTCGCACTGGCATAGCCGTTGAAGTATGTACCATCCGTCTTTTTTGGCACTCGGCCAAGGAGTGACAGGCAATTTCGTCCAGACCGGCGATCCATGGCTTTCCAGAGGAGGAGAACAGCCCGATTCAAATCCTCCATCGAAAACTTGCCTCCAATTGTCGGCAAAACTCCACCGCTGCCTGGAGGCGTAGGGTACCGGCGGGGATAACTCCGAGTGGTTGAGTAAACCACGTCCTTGTTCCAAGTGACTGGTGCGAACATGAGAATCTGGATCGCATTGACCAAGATCGTAGCGCTGTTGTGAATGTTTTGCGGCTCGAATCTGTGATCGTTTGGGTCGACGTGTTGATGCAGGAGGATAACCAACGCGGGTTCCGTCAGATCTTTGACAATGGCATCCACAATTTTCCGAAGTACAGTGCTGTTGTGGTACAGGTTGACGATGTCGATTGGGGCAGGGTTGTCGATTCGAGTGTCGCTGTCAGGAATCTTTTCCACAGCATGGCGATAGGTCATGAGACGAGTCTTTGTCGGGCCACCTGGCATGTCGCCAAGGTTGTTGAATGAGGTGGACAGAATCACCTGTTTGACAAAGGTGGAATTCCACTTTGCATCCATGATCCGTAGGACGGGAGCGATGATATCACAGACTAAAAGTCGAGTATTAGCCAGCGAAAGGAGAATTGAACCCAGTTCGGATGAGCACGTATCAAGGAAAAGGCTGTAACTTCAAACAGGCGTGATTGAAGTATGCAACAATTCCCTCCAGCAACCCTGATGGAAGAGGCCAGCGCGAATGGACTTGAAACAGTCGTGTTGGAAGTGGCAAGAATTCGCAGTGGAAAGCCCAACGGGCATGCTTGAAGTGGGAAGAATGCTCACTTCGAGAGGTGAAATGACAGATATGTGAAAGATGCAACTCACCAACGGTATCACAAAAAGCAGTCATCGCAGCGGGGCTCGTGAAGTTGTTGTAAGACGCCAAGGCCACTTGATTCGTGAGCTGGGCGTTCCATTTGTGCTGGACAAAGATGTCCGGTGGGTAGTTGTACGACTGCCAAACCTTCCGATTGGCAAGACTGGCCCGTGTGACTTTTTCGTTGTTCACTGGGGCTGGGGTTTGGTGGAAGTCGCTGACAATTGCCCAGGCAGGCAGTGTGACTGTCGATGGGAGCCGCTGCAAACACTTGTAGTCGAAGTTATTTCCCACAGCAGGACTTGCCTGTGGTGCTGAGGGCTTCGCCTTTGCCCGTGGTGCAGGCTTGGTCTTGGTCTTCGGCTCGCCCTCGTTCGATGTGCTCGGCGGGGTGATTGCCATGGCAGACCTTTGGTTCGACGGAGGTGCGTCGGGCAACGGGTGATTCTGTACACTGCAGACGGGGTGGGGCGGTTAGGTATCGTGAAGGGTTTCCAAGGTGGTAGCTGTTCGCGATTGTCCATAAAGACTGAGTGACCGTACTTCGAGTCAGCAGTTGTGGCCAAGTGCATGGAGCGCGACGTACCTGGTGGGACAATGAGATTCGTAACACAAAGCTGTAGACTGCAGCAGGAAGATTTGAGTGCGGTTCCAACAGCCGGGCGCCAACGGCGCTCGATCAGGTGGGTGTGAAGTGGGACAAGAGAAGATGATGAAGAAGGAAGAAAGTTTGGCAAGGTCGGGGGTGACGAGAGATTCTCATAGTTAGGCCAGATTGTGTGCACGTGGCAGTAGGGCTAAGCCAAAAGCCCACTGACCCTAGCGCGTTCGTCAGGGCTTTCTTGAATTGGCAAACAATTGCTTCTGCAGTCTTGTTGGACTATTGGAGAACAAACCACAATATTGCAAACTTGGAAGGATGTTTGCCATACCGACATGCGACAACATATGACAGCCCCACATACAATTTAGAGTGGGGTGGCGTCCATCGTTGTACTAGCGCCCCTGATCCACAACCTTATCCTGTTACCCGCAATTCAGATCAGATGTGGCGCCACACCTGCCAAAACATGCGCCCGCTTACAACTTCACACAGGAATGTGTGAATGAGTTACTGAACATCTTCACGCGCGTCTGCGCAAAGCTCGCGTTCATGTGACTCATACGGGATCAACCAGCCCGGACAGAAGCTAGGGTTAATATTAATCCGGTTCAACGTGGTGACAATCAGATCATCGGACAAAACACCAGAGCGGAATCACGTCGTTGCAGAGTGGAATAACCCGGATTCCAAGATTGAGATCTTCGTCGCCAACGTCAACACGTTGGCGACGGGGTCAACATGCACATGTGTTGTTCAAAAGGGGTCTTTGTTTGTTGGCACCTTAATGGCGACATTATGCACCAGGGCTGCGCTCGCCTCATCAGAATTGGTCAGGACGAGACGGTTGAATGGGTGCTACTCAAGGTTCGCAACAGCTACCACGACAACCTGGAGAGAATGTGCGTCACCAAATGGGCCGTTCAACTGTCTGCCGAAATCGCCCTTCCAGACTGGGTGACGGACACTGTGAGGGAAATCTGCATCTACGAAACGATTAAGACCCACTGGCACCAAGGCTTCAACCGCGTGGCATGGAACATTGTTCGGGACATTGACGGCGGCGACTTTGAGTACCATGGTGAAAAGACGATCCGAATCGCCCACATTTGCTCGCTGATTGCCAAGATGGTCTTGTATCTGACCAGTCTAGCCAATGAGGATGCCCGCATCAAAGAGCAAACCCGATACCGGAAGGAAACTGGTGACTCTCTGGCAGCAGCATGCGTCCGCGCCGGTTCCCGCCAGGATATGACTATTGAACGCCTGGAGGGTTTTCTCGCAGGCACCGAGGCCAAATCTACGCCGAGTTTTTGCCAGTCCTCGCCCGAGAAGTCACCCACGTCAAGAAGGACGAGGACACCGACGACCAAATCTCCAGCAGCTCTTGTAGAGGTCGACGTCAACGTCAGCAAATTAAGTCTGAAGAGATTGTGACCGACTCCGATCTGGAGGACGATGAGGTCCACGATGGTGACGATTTGGTTGCTAGCGACAACGAAGGTCCTGACATGGCGGATGGAGACAACGAGGAGGCAGACGAGGCGTCTAGTGACGCGGGCGGGCAGATGCCAACTCCCCGCCCTTTCAAGTCTCACAAGACGCTGATCCCGGCGGACACGGAAGATGATCAGGCCCACAGCGAGATTGGCACCGATACTGAGGATTAGGTCATACATATGGGCAACAGCAAGGTCAAGCCTGTGTCTTGCGCCAACTAATTAGCTATTGGTTTGCATTTGGGGTGACAGATTTGCTTGAAGTGAAGAATTGGCTTGGTAATAGCACGGTTATGCTAGCAACTGGAATTAAAATGCTACAGTATTCTAAATACAATTGCATTCTAGTTATTTACTCTACATACTGCTATTTGGTAGGCAGATTATTTTTTGGCAACTTGAGATAGATCTCAGTTAGTAAGATAAAATTTGGAACACCACGCGATGGAAGCAACTTGGCCGGAAAGACGCTGGAGAGCAAGACTCAAAATCAGAGTAGCAGTCAAACAAATAGTTCCTATATTCAGAAAATGGCCAAGTTGATGGAAAGATGAATTTCACCACCGAAACGGAGGCGTCTATTGTGCCCGTTGTATGTTTGTGATATTTGTACCATGCTTCACACTTTCAAATACTCCTAGGTCGTCCTTCCCAATCGACCTGATCCTTCCGCCGGGCGACCGAAGGACTTGGCTTTGCCAGCGTTTGGCCCTTGGCACCACATGTGAGCACAGGAGCAGCTCAGCACCACAGACAAGGGCTGTCAAGCACTCACTGTCCCACAGATACAACACCGTCTGACCACTATTGCATCCGAACGTTTGAGCTTGATGCGACCATTGCGTAGCTGATTGATGAAGCTAGATTAACGACGTTCCTGCCGCGTCCCCCGCATGTCCATGCGGAGCTAATCGGCGTGGCCCCGCCACATCCGCGTGGGTCCCGGGTAGCATCAACCCAAATGGGACAACACTCGCGATACCAAAACGGCTGGAGTTTGTAATGAGTTAGTTTTGACTTGGAGGCTTTCTGGCTGGATGAGTCGTTAAATATAGTAGCATAATTGGAAAGTACCCAGCTGTTTTACCAATGCGTTACACGTGCTGCAGTCCACAAGCCTTGATGACTAGAAGTTGGGTACAATCGCCGTACGGGTAAAAAGGCGAGACACACATGGAACGGGCACAAGCAATCTACCACGCCGTTTCAACGAAGCAAAGCGGTTTGCTGATGCAAAGGTTCACCAAACACAATTTCAGGCCGCACCGTAGCGGGTCATGGGCCCGGGCTTGTGACGAACGCACAGCACACCCAGAGCGAGAAGAGCTCACTGCAAGCGGCACTCGGCCACTGGAGGTTGTCGTCATTTCAAATAGCGCTGCACTCAAACTCTCTGCAGGGCCTCCCAGAGAGCGGGAAGTGCTACGAAATTATTGGTAAAATGTAACGAGGAATTAAGAGCCTAGTGCACTAGAAGATAGAGTGCACTGAAGGAGAGTGCACTGAAGAGGGGTGAAGCGCACTGAAGGATGCACTGAAGAGTTAGGGTGCGGTGCACTAAAGAGTGCACTGAAGGAGGGCAATGCACTGGAGGATAGGGGATTGAGTGCACTAAACAATGGCACATTGCAACCCATCGTTGTCCCCATCATGCCCAACAGCAATCGCAGCCGGTCTATCCTCTAGATCAACAAACAACCAACTGGCTCATCGGCCGGAAACAACCCCGTAGGTCTAATTCCGTCACTTGCAACGTCGCTAACAGTTCACACTAAGCTACGTCCCATCCTCCGAGCAGTCCCCTACTCACAGTCCCCGGCCGTCTGCGTTGGTTCCACGGTCACATCGATCACGGTTTTACTTGGCAGGGACATGAGGTGGTTAGATCATGGTGCGGTAGCGTGGTCTGTGAGAATTTCCAGTACAAAGCCAAATCAAACTGCATTTTCGCTTGTGTGGAGCAAGGTGGCCCTCACATCTCAATACGTAGAGCCAGCAACATGCTGTGGCACCGATGCACGCAGACAAAGGAAGCGGCTACAGTGAAGTTTGGGTGAAGCGAATGAGTCATAACAAACTCATGGAAGCAATCTCCACAAGGGGGTCTGTAATTTGAAGTATTTATACCTTCATTTATCCTCTCATTTCACTCTCCATCTTCACCACCAGTATATATCACATCCATCCCGATCCCAGTCTTTGGTATGTAAAGTATAGCCACCCAAGTAACGCTACTAACATTTTCTTCGCAGTCTTGCTCGCGGTCAGGACCTACGCCGGGTCGGTGGCGGACGCCGCGGTGGTCTCAGTAGACTGACTGGCTTTTGACCCGGCTCTACCCTCTTCGCCTCAACGGGCGACGCCAGCGCGAACACTTGCTCCTATGAGTGTATGGGCTTTTTTGCTGCGCCAAAGAGATCCTCCGATTGTTTATTTCTCAATTTTGTATGTGGTCTTTTCCTCTCCAGTCATCTCAGCAATTACTAAACGTTTCCACAGAAAGTGCCAGATCCCATTGAACTTCTTTCCGACGATCCTTTTCCGACGGAACACAATGGCTACGTTCAAGGGCCGGACGAATCGGGGTTCCTGTCAAGCCTGCCACCACCAATCCATCACAACAACCGCGTCATCAAGAAGGAGGAAACTAAGGTATGGTCAGAAAACACAGCTCACTAGCACGTCCCCCCTATACCGACACCTCTCGTGACGGCCGTCCGCGCTCGCTGCGACCAGGCTGCTGCGGTGCCTCTGGGTGGCGGTGGTGACGTGGAGGATGAGCCAGGAGAAGATATCCTAGAGGACACGGTTATACCTGATGCTCTTGACATGGTCCGCCAGGAGTCCCGGTAGGCTCTTCCAGAGACTCAGTCTGCGAAGCGGAAGCGGACAAACTGAGAGTCTTTGCGCTTGAGCCTAGGACGGCCAGACGGCATCTCGTTGCCCACATGGCACTCTCCAATACCCCAAGGGCATCTCCGCTGCATTTTCCTCCCAATGAACCCCACGATATATACTATACGATCACATATTCTACCAAGAAGTTAGGACACGTCCTGAAGCGCCTAGCCACTCAATCATACCGGCTATATAAACCTGCTAGGCTGGCCGACCACCGTCACTTGCTGCTCGCCAACTCTCGTTTTCCTCTCCTCAGATCCTCCCACTTCGTCGTCCCTGGAGAGCCGCATGGTCAAGGAGGGCAAAATATATATACCCGGCCGGAATGGTGTCTGGAGACACAACCCACTGGCACGTCCCGCCATACCCGGAGCTCTCGTGGCGGCTGTCGTGGGGTTGGTCCGTGTGGCAGGCCGTGGTCGTGATAGTGCTCTTAGCAACTACGGCGGCAGTGCTGTCACCCGCCTGTTGAAGATGTGCTGACCGGTGTGACAGGCGATTGGGGACGCTTGGGCTAGCAGGTCGCTAGCAAGGGTGCCCAAGGAGGGTCCGGATGGGGGTTAAAAGGGAAGGTCAGGGACTGCACTGAGAGGATCATCGATTTTCACTTCTTCAGAGATTTTTCCTAGAAGTCAGAGAGACCAAAAGGACTCGAGACAGCTAGGGAATCTATTAAATTGTTGCCTTTATTTTTGAGAGATTTATTTGAGTCTATTTTGACCGTCACTACTTTCCTTGTCCAACCTCTATCTTTAATATCCCTTAGATATCGGGCTGCTGCAGATTCTATTGAAGCCTTGCCAGCGGAATTTCCTGCGACCGACCCGAGATCCTATCTAATGAGATGCTTCCCTATCAGGAGATATAAGCCTCAGATCCATCCGACCTCATACGCGTAGTCTGGTGCAGCTTCGGGCTGACCATCCAAGACGCCCGTGCGACGATCTTCTGTGCATCTCCCCTAGGGTAAGTTAACGAGTTGGGTGTTGTTCTCGTCCCTTTCTGCTGCTAAACCGGCCTATTACGTTCGGTCGGGGTTTGCCCCTCGCAGCCGCGCGAGACGGACTCTGGTAGACTTTGTTAGGCCAAATCCAGAGTAGGCCTGCGAACAAAAGCCGAGAGCGAGAGCGAGGACATCACGCATATCAACAGTCGCGACAACAGACGTTATATGTATAGTATCAAGAGGATGCGGTGATACCTGGCGCTCCTCACATCGTCTGCAGGCGTCTCGAAACTACCAGATGCTTGACGCATACAAGATGCTCCGGCAGTGCGATTCAACAAAGTTCAACGGGACACTGAATGCGAGCAAACCCGGGCTTAGGAAGACCTTCGAGGTGATTATGACAGCTGTTGTCACAGCCCTCGCCCATATCAGCAAGAATACGGAAACGGCAGGGAGACGGCCGCCGACGAACTCTATGCAGATGAAGCCGACACTGAGGTTATAGTAGGCGGGCTCGGCGACACAGAACTGGGGGACGACAGTGCATTATGGGCCCAGGCGTGCCACTTCTTTCGGCACAATGTGGAAGATAAAGAGACCGGCGTGAAGCTACCGGGCTTGACCGTCGCATCTCGAAATTACCAGATGGTCGATGCTTATGAGATGCTCCGGGCGTGCGACTCGGTTAAGTATAATGGGACACTCAACGCCAGCAAGCCCGGCCTCGGCAAGACCTTCGAGGTGCTCATGGCAGCTGCTGCTATAGCCCTCGCGCACTTGAGCAGGGAGCACTTCAAAGCGCATCCGGAGGAGCATCTTGCTGAGGGAAAAGGGGTGTGCGCGCTCGGGCATCCCTTTGGCATAACGTGCATCTGCATAGAAGACGGGCTGACGCGCCGGATTTGCCAGCGGGCAAATCGAGCGCCGCAGCTTGTGGTTGCTCCCGCCGGCATCGTGAACCAGTGGTTGCACGAGGGCTCCAGGTTGCTTGAGCCCAAGGTCCAATTCATGCACGGAAACGACGTTATCAGGACCGTGAACGAGCCGCTATTGCTCATGGCAAGTGCTAGCAACGGCACTATACACCATACCATCAAAATATCGAGTCATGGTATCTAATATCCAACTGGTGAGATGGAGACAAAAGACTTAAGAAGAAACCGACTCAGGATGCTCCGAAAGAGAAGCAATGCCTTGGGTCACTGTCAAGTCGCCAAAGATGGAACGTACCCATCGAGAGAGATGACCCGACAAGGTCGGCAGACTACCGGTTGCTGCATAATAAAGAAAAATACCTCGTTCCCACCTAGAGTCCCTTAGGATGCTGGAGTGTGTCGTGATGTTGGGACTCAACTTTATCCAGGCTTTCCCATCTCAGACAGATTTTAGATAATATCCCACCTTAATCAATGAACAATTAATTCCCCAAGCCAGACTCCAAAGCAACTCAATCTAAAACCTCTCGGACATGATTCAAGACAGTGGGCCACGGATTATGCGGCTTCAGTCAGCTTAGACTATCCACATCGCATTGTCCTCCTATTGAACACCGACTGTACGAATACTAGATGCACACTATTCTTGCCAAGAATTAACGCGCGGCCCGATGCGCGTAGCTTCACTGGACCCTACAGCCCTATGAGCCTTGCTGGGCTGACTGACCTCAGCAATTTGCGTCTGACACGGCTTATCTTCAGCCCCCAACTGACGAATATACTACCCTATCAGCGCCAGAGTATCATTCGGCTTGCATGATGGCGAATCAGACACCAAATTCCAAGACACATGATCGACGTGTCAACTTTGTGGCCGCCAAACTGCCGTCAGCGAATGATGAGCTAAGTGGCGGCTGAGGGCTTCACTGAGGCTGAACAGCCGCAAAGAACTCCGCACGAGAGCTCGTGAGGTAAAATGTGTCCTCCTTCTCCGGTTCATCACCATGGCCAACGAAATGGATCACCGCTCCAGCAATGAATGGCTTCCTAGTGGGAGCACTCCTAAGAAACGGCTTCAGTCTCCCTACGGCTCGCCACAGACGCCGCAGACGCCATGGATGGGACACTCGACGACCTTCTTCACCGATCCCGGCCGGGCAACAGACGCCGGATATCCGTCGAGCATTTGGGAGCCGGTGCAGCAGACCAGGCCGCCAGCGCGCACGCATGAAAGCCAGACAGGGCTTCTACAGTCGGATCCTCCGCCGCCGAAACCTCAACCGTGGATCGCCGGGTGGTTCAAGAGACACTGGACACCGGCGTGGAGCATGTACGCCTTTCTCCTGGCAGGAATCGCCTTTGCCTGTGGACATCACGGCTTCTACAACCACCTCGACGGAAAGGAGGCCGACGATCAGTTGCGAAAGCTCCGGTACGGAACGGCGCTGGCCTTTTTCGCCAAGGCAAGTTTCGTCACGGCGGCCATTCTAGCCTACCGCCAGCGAGTGTGGATGATTGTTCGGGAAAAGATTTTGTCACTGGGAGCAGTGGATTCGCTTTTCGCGGCCGCCGAAGACCTGACTGCGTTGTTCCATTGGGAGGCATTCAAGAGCGCCAAAGTCGCCATGTGCCTTGCCATCTACATCTGGGCGACGCCGCTGGTGGTCATTTTGACGTCTGAAACTCTGTCAGTGGTGCCCAAGACAATGCGAGAGAATACGACTTGTTCCGGCATCTACACTCTCAACTTTACTCATGAAGACACCAACGACTGGCGAGATCCACAGACGACAGACGAAGGCCTTTTCAAGCTGTCGGTATCGTCCTGGAACACAACCCAACCCAACCAAGTCCCCATTGTCGTCAGCAATCAAAGTTCTTTTGATTACTGGACCTCGAGCAGTCAACAATTCAAAGAGATTGCCATGAGAAGTCAATATCTCCAACAGGCAGTCTCGCGAAAGAATGCGGGTCTGGAAATCTGCGGCAATGGATGGAATTGCTCTTTTACGATTGAATTTACCGGCCCAAGCTACAAATGCAAAACCCTTGCCTCTGGAGTTGATGACAAGGTGGCAAAGCTCGGAGACGCAGAATGCCCGTTCAATACGAGTCAACTTGTACCAAAGGGTGACTTTCTTTACCTTGCCCTCGCAGACCGGGGAGACTACGGAGCGGAGCAGATTGACGCCTACACTGGAGGTATTCCTAAAATGGAGCCGCCGTTTCCCAAGAATCTAGGCGCGTTTAGAACGGAGCCGCTGTTGTGGATTGGCTACGCAATTGCCAACCGAACTTCCGTGGACATTCCCAAGAGCAAGTTGGATCCGAAATGGTCAGAAGATGCATTTATCCCCAGGATTATTGGCTGCGAGCACTACCAGACCAAATACAAGGTCAAGTTTAACTTTACCAGCGGCGTTCCATCCCACGAGGTCCAACGGCAGCTCGTCTCCAAAGTCATGGACACGCGATTCCTTCCAAACGTATCGATAGGCAACCTAGGATTATTGGACAACATCACAGCGACGCCCGAGGACAAGTACATATTTCCAAAGGATTTACGGAAATACCGTAGGACCGCAGCGTATCACTCCGTCGGAAAGCAAATGCGCGACATGATTAACGGGACGATTGCTCTTGCAAACCGAATCACCAATTCCCGAGCCATCGAGACGCGCCTTATCCAAAGGAATAATTACCTAGCCATCCATAACTTTGAAGTGGAACTAGAAAAGTTTTACGAAGAAATTCTCTTGTCATTGTTATCCGACGATCAATTTCTGGCCGTGTCCTGGGCGTCGCATCCTTCACGGACGGCACTCATGCCCACGGGGGAGGATAATTTACGGTATCCCTGTATGAGAGAACGAACCATCAATGTCTACAGGTACCATCGCGACGACTTGTGGGTGGTTTATGCGTTGGCAATTCTCATGACCACTATTGCAGTGGTGTTTGGTGTTGCGGCCATGCGAAATGAATACGTGGTACGCGACACTCGGTTTTCGTCCATCGTCGCCGCCACACGAGGTCAAAGTCTGAACAGAGTGCAATGGGAAGAGGATCGGGGTGTGAAGAAGCTCAAGGTCGGCTTCGGTCTTGTGCCAGACGTTGCTGGAGAGGCCAAGTATGGGTTTGGATTGGAGGGAGAAGTAGCGCAACACAAACCAGAGGGAGCTGCTCGATCGCCGGCAATTCAATTGAGGGAATGGGGAGGAAAGCGGGCAAGTTGGTTGATGGATGTAGCAAGGCCGCGGTAGTTGTGGGATAGTGTTTATCAGGATGAAATTGATAGTTGGATCCGCTCTAAAAGACAGGGGATGAACCTTCCCCGGAAAGGAATTTACAGGAGCTGCAGGGCGATACAGATAAAACGAGCTATTCCCAGACAGGAATTTTCAAGAGCTTGTGCATGAAAGATCCGGGGTAATACGCTATGCCGAGAAAGGAATTCACAGGAGCTGTGGGTCGTTATCTTGACTTTTATAAGAATACCTCTTAATGCAATGTTGGCCAGAGGTCTTGGTCTAGGGTGAATGGAAGTTCTGGGGATCTTGATTCTGGGGATGTTGGATGAAATTGCCAGGACACGTAAAGCTGGATGTCTTACAAAGCGGCTCTTACTATTTTATTCCGGACATCCTGGTAACCAATGACGAACAGCTAAATACACCAAAGAGGAAGAATCAAGAGGTCGAATTCAGAATGCAGCGGTCCTTGTTCTGGAAGAGTCTCTTACGAGTTGATACCCATACCATCACCACATTGAATCCGAACACTGAAGAAACACCGTGCCACCACCCAAAGTTCTTGACTCCAATGTCTCCTACTTCTTCACAAGCACCACAGATCTAGATCTTCAAACACATCAATCTCACATGAAGCGATCCGAACTACCCGATAGCCCAGACCTAAACGGCTTATTGGTGGTGACTATCAATGTGGGGGCAACGCCTTATCTCGGAGTTCTTATCTTGCGGTATAAATCCACCTCCCACCCATCGTAAGATACGCCATCACACATATCTCGATATTTGAAGAATCCTTATGCCTGGGAAAAGATCTCGACAAGGGTGTGAAGAGTGCCGAAAGAGGCGCAGAAAGTGTGACGAAAGTAAACCGACGTGTGGCCAGTGTTTGGCTTTCAAACGGTCATGCCACTACACGTTGAAGCTTGTCTGGGGCGGTCGAAAGTTCAAAAAGTCATGCTTTGGCGTGTGTTTGACTTCTGCAGGGGATTCGGCTGAAAGAATAGGTAATTCAATCCTCCGATCCCTCGTCCGATCCCTTGTCCAATCCTCGTCCAATCCCCGTCCAATCCCGTGTCCGTGGCTGATTTTCAGATGGCGACAACGGCGGGTTCGTCTACGGCACAAAGGTCCCGGATGGATTGGCTTTAATACCTCAAAGCCTGCCGAATGGTATGCATATGCCGCAGAGATATCGAAGGCTATTGGACTACTTTGCCAAGGATATTCTCCCATCCTTGTCGTGCCATCCGTCCATAAATGAGGATCTCTGCAAAGGTCTCCTTCCGGCCATGCTCCAATCGCCTCTTCTACTATCAGCGGGCCTCGCCTTATCGGCCGCGGGTTTCTCATCAAGAGGTCTGACTGAAGTCGATGGCGTTGACATCTTCCGGGTGATAGAACACCTGCAAGCTTCCGGTCTGTCTCTGTTGAGGACAGCCTTGGCAAATGGACAGATGGATGAGATTGTCTTGGTAACTTGCCTCATCTGGTGCCTAGCAGACGTTTTTGCTGGCCGACAAGAGATTTCTTCCTGGCGAATCCACCTACAAGGCGTCAAGGCCATTCTCGGTGGCGATCATGCGTATCAACAATTCGTTACAAATCCAGGACCTGTCCAATCCGCCATGAAGCATCTGTATATGTTATATCTTTCCCTTCAAACGCTTCCTCATCTACCGTCTTTACAAATTTCCGACCATTCAACAATGAGTGTGGCTACATCCGGGTCTCTTGGACAGATCGATGGTTTCCTAGGGTACAGTGAAGAGGTTTTGGAGATTCTACAGCAAATCAATCAGCTACCTAGCTCTGGCGAACCAACCACGCATTTTGAGGCCGACGTTCTTCTTGGCAAGGTCAAAGGAATGATTAGCCGAGATGCCAAGGCTCCACCAAACGTTTCAATCTCATCAGTTCTCACGCCGGAATCTGGGCGCGACTTTGCACTCTGCCACAAGACCTTTCAACAGGCCACGTTGATTCACCTGTACCGACGACTGTACAATATGCCTTCGGGGTCGCAGGCCATTCAATCTGCCGTCGAGGCAATCAATGAAATGATAAGCAACATGACACAGGGGCAGCCTTGCAACACCTGGGTGGCAATGGCGATGCCTCTATTCACCATTGGATGCGAGGCCTTTACTGTCGAGCAAAAGACATTTGTTCTGGATAAAGTCGACAAGCTCGAGGTGTGCCTTGGCTCACTCCACGTGAGAATCGTCCGACAAGCCCTTGAGGATATCTGGAAACTCAGAACAGAGTGGCAAGATTTTGAAGGAAAACTGTGCGCCAGCGAACTACTCAGTAAGTGAGAGGCTCCAAGACACAATTCAAGCTAACAACTTGTAGAAGAATTGCAGTACAATATTATTCTATTTTAGCTTGGTAAGTTCAGCCGGCACTCATCTGCAATGACTAACTCATGTAGGAGCTGGATTTGAGCGGGAATTGTTGCAATAGCCTGTATGCTGAGCTTATTTATGACTAATGAACATTGCTGGACCATCTCACAGCTCACCATCTGCCTCCATCATCTTGCTGAGAGGTCCGTTCTTGACCATGATGCTCATGACTTCGAAGAGAACATCGGCTGCTGCCATGGTGGTGTGTTCCGCGTTGGTGTCGTATGCGGGCTGGATGGGTTAGAAATGAATGTGACGAGGACGTGACACTTACTGCAACTTCCACAATATCCGCGGCAATCAAGTTGAGGTGCTCCAGTCCTCGGATGATGGTCCTCAACTCTCTGGTAGACCATCCACCAGTCTCGGGAGTACCAGTGGCAGGGGCAAAGGCGGGGTCCAGAGTGTCAATGTCAATGGACAGATACACAGGGTTCGTGGTGCCGACGCGCTTGATGATTCTCTCGATAATTCCGTCAGTGCCAATGGTGTCAATGTCTCGGGCCTCGACAATCTCAAAGCCACAGTAGCCGTCGTTGTCATAGTCACTGGGTCCGCTGAGGGTGGTTCGGATACCGGCGTGGATGTTGGTGTCGTTGGCGAGCAAGCCTTCCATGGCGGCATGGTAAAAGTAGGTGCCGTGGTTGATGCTGGCGACGTCGGAGGGCGAACCACCAAAGACCTTGGGTTTCCAAGTATCCAGATGGCTGTCGAAATGAATCACAGACACGGGTCCATAGGCACGGTTGATTGATCGAAGAAGAGGAAGGGTAATAGTGTGGTCTCCACCAAGAGTAATGACTCGAGGGAGCGTCCTTTCCTTCTTGGCGGGTCCCTTTTTGAATGCATCAGTCATCGGGGCACGAGACAGGATGCTGTAGTGTCCTTCTTCAATCTGCTGAAGGGCATAGGTGTTGTCGTAGGAAGTGACCGGGATATCACCACAGTCAAGGACAGTTGCCCAGCTGTTGAAAGGGTTTGTGGCGAGAGGGACATTGTATCCTCCACTATTGTTGTTAGCATTGTCAAAATGTGGACGAGGGACATACTAAAGGTTGAGTCGTCGAGATCCCTGTCGAATACCAGAGGGTCCGAAACGAGCACCAGGTCGGTACGACGTGCCAGTGTCAAAAGGAGCGCCTAAAGTGTTAGTCATGGACAAAACCCTGTCATTTTACTTACCAATAAAGGCAATATCATATTTGATATCACTGTGGCTCAGGCAAGGCAAGTATGGCAGACGTCCAAACGTGGTGATGCCGGAAAAGACAGAGTCGGCCTGAGTACCACCATCTCCAGGGAGTGCATTGTACCACAACGACTGATGAGGTCCAGACATGGACTCTTGATCATGTCCTGCATGAGCTGCAACAACGGCAGCCCAGCCCAAAGCGAGAAAAGTAGTAGAAAACATTGTGTCTGTGAGTGTACAGATTCAAGAAGAAGGGAAAAGAGGGTTATTTATGCTCTTCGCTCGTCTTCGCTCGTCTAACTTCGTACCAAATACCACACCAAATACCTCTTACAACACATCCATCATTCGCCATGCAGGCGCGTAAATGACCCAAAAGAGCTAGCATGCTTCATCGGATCACAAATCCAGACCCACCGAGACGCGCGATCAACATCCCCCACATTGTGGCTAACTTGCCGAAACGAGTTGGCGGGGAGTGCCAATCGATCAATGGGATGGCTACGATCAAGCTGCAGATGTGTTGTCCAGGTGGGACAGATAACCTCGTGGGGTCTCCGAGTGGCAGCGGTTTGATAAGGCGTGAGAGATTTTTGCTAATGTCTCTGTACAATTATCCGGTTTGAATTATTTCTTTACGTGTTACGATCATTGCGAATTGTCCAATTTAACCCAAGACATCTATAGAGTCTTGTCTAAACACCACGCTGTCTACACGAACACCTTGTTCAACTCCAAAATGACTACATCACGATCGCGCACGTCGGCAGACGAGAGGACTCCTCTGATTTCTCGTCCAGCTCAATCCCCGCCGGAATACCTACAATGGGCGACTGAAATGTGGTTTCTGACCAAGGCGTCCATCCCGGTCATCTTGGCGTACATGCTTCAAAACAGCCTGCAGACTATATCGGTCCTGGTGGTCGGACGTCTTTCTCCTGAAGCATTGGCCACTGCTGCCTTTTCTTACATGTTTGCAATGGCCACGGCTTGGCTCATTGCTCTTGGCGGAACGACTGCTCTCGACACGTTGGCTTCGACCAGCTTCACGGCTTCCAAAGACAAACGAGACCTGGGCATTCTTCTCCAGAGAGGCATGTTTGTCCTGACGGGTTTCTATGTGGTCGTCGTTGTCATCTGGTGTTTTTCTGAGCACATTTTTCGAGCTCTCGGCCAGGAGGAATTCATCTGCGTCCAAAGCTCCAGGTTCCTGCAATTGCTGGCTCCTGGAGGCTTGGGATACATCTGGTTCGAATGCATGAAGAAATACCTCCAAGCACAAGGCATCTACCGCCCAGGCACCTATGCTCTCCTCATTACCTCGCCTCTCAACGCATTTCTCAACTACCTCTTCATTTATCCGCTGGGCTTTGGTCTGTACGGCGCCCCGCTGGCCACTGGCATCTCCTACTGGCTCTCTTTCTTCCTGCTGGTTGCCTACGCGGCATTTGTCCAGGGAAAAGAGTGCTGGCCTGGTTTTGCTCCGAGACGCGCACTCACTCATCTGGGGCCATTTGCCAGACTTGCGTTCCTCGGCGTCATTCATGTCGGGACCGAGTGGTGGGCGTTTGAGATTGTGGCTCTTGCTGCTGGTCGTCTTGGAACGATTCCTCTTGCTGCGCAGTCGGTCGTCATGACGGCAGACCAAATCATCAACACGATTCCATTTGGTCTCGGCGTGGCTGCGTCCGCACGACTGGGCAACTTGCTCGGAGCTCAAGATGCTCTCGGCGCGAGGCGATTAGCCCATTGCGCGGCTGTGCTGTCTGTATTTTTCGGCACCGTGATCCTGGCCATCTTGCTCTCGACCAAAAACGTCATCGGCCGGCTTTTCAACGACGACGTAGAGGTCATTGCGCTGGTTGCGCACATCATGCCCTACGTTGCCCTGTTCCAGATCGCCGACGGGCTGAACGGAAGCTGCGGGGGAGCCCTCAGAGGCATGGGACGGCAATGGATTGGCGCTCTTGTAAACTGCGTTAGTTACTACGGTGGCGCTCTGCCTGCGGGCGTATACCTCGCTTTCCACGGATGGGGGTTGCCTGGGTTGTGGATGGGACAATGCGTAGCGCTCTCTCTCGTCGGCATCCTAGAGTGGATCATTGTCGGCATGAGCAATTGGGAGACGGAAGTTCGCAAGGCATCAGACAGACTAGCAGACGGCGGCATGGGAGAGTCCATCATTGACGGCGACGTTGAAGTTTAGATAGCCTCAATCCTACCCAATCCCAAAATGGCATCTTTTCCGGATAGCACCTCATGCACCTCGTGCACCTCATGCAACTAACGAGTCTGCGATTCGTCTCGGCACTTGACGTTATCTTGGAAACAAGGCCACTTCGCCCCACCCCCGTGGGCGATAAGACGACAACATGTCAAGGGTTCAGGGCGTTGATAAGGCTAAGGGGCTGAGCTGCAGTTGAAGCATGAACGAAGACCTGGGTTGATAACAAAGTCGCCTGTAGCACAAATGTCTGCCCTGATACACATGAAAACCCCCGCGCAGGGCCTGCGACAGGGTGAAGGTATTAGTCGTTATCTTTGGCCATTGCACGGCCGTCCATATAAGGTCCCATCGACCACTCCATTGCTCAGTAGTCAAGACATTGAACCTTTATTCAGCTACAATGAGTACCCACGGGGATGAAAAAGACGCAGAGTCTCTACCTGGAGTCAACGATGCTGTTGTCGTTGGCGAGACTGGCGTTCGGATCAATGCCTCGGGTCACAAGGACCAACTAGAACGGCAATATGGCCTTGTCGGTCTTACTGGCATTGCAGTGACGGTCAACAACGCTTGGGTGGTTCTTGGCTCTTCCATATCCGTCTCAATTTGTAAGTACACCAGCTATTACCAGACAACGCTAACAGGATAGTGAATGGTGGTCCTCCTGGAGTCATCTACGGCCTCATGGTTGCCCTGGCCTACTACACGCTCATCGGGCTGAGCTTGGCAGAGGTATGTCCATTGCCCTTCACACTCCCTCGCTAACAAAATAGCTTGCATCTTCTTTCCCAACCTCGGGCGGCGTCTACCATTGGGCTACCCTCGCCGCGGGCCCGAAATGGGGACGAATGGCCGGCTTCTTTGCAGGCTGGATCAACTTTTACGGCTGGATGTTTGGCCTGGCATCGTTGGTCCAGATCTCCGCCAACACGGCTGTGCAGCTGTATGCGACCTACACCCCCGACTACTCCCCGGCCGCATGGCACATTTACGTCACGTACCTGCTTGTGCTGTGGATCAGCACCTTGGCTATTATTCTGGCGAACCGACTGATTCCGTACACACAAAACCTCGGCATGCTTCTAGTCATTGTTGGCGGCCTGGTGACAATCATCGTCATTGCAGCCATGCCCAAGCGCCACGCATCCAACCATTTCGTCTGGGGCTCGTTTGACGAAAACAACGTGACCGGGTGGAACGGAGGGGTCGCGTTCATGACTGGAGTGTTAAACGGTGCATTTACCATTGGAACACCAGATGCCATCACGCACATGGCGGAGGAAATCACAAACCCCAGGCGAAATCTGCCCAAAGCCATCTTCCTTCAGATTGGCCTTGGCGGACTCTACGGCCTCGCGTTTGCCGTTGTTCTCGGCTACGCCATTTCCGACCTGTCCGTCCTGCAGAGCGGCATCAACACGTTCCCTCTGGCGGGCATCTATCACCAGGCCACCGGAAGCGCCGGGGCCACGTTTGCGCTGCTGTTCATCATCTTCATGTCGTCGCTGTGCTGCGTCATTGGCACCGTCCTCACAAACTCGCGGACATATTGGGCGCTCGCTCGAGACAAGGCCGTTCCATTTTCTGGAATATTCGGCAGGGTAAACGAGTCGCTGAGTTGCCCGGTTGAAGCGACGTTGTTCGTGGCAGTTGTCGCCTCGGGCCTGGGCGCTATTCCCATCGGAAGTTCAGTCGGATTCAGCAACCTCACAGGATCCTTCATCATCATCAGCACCGTCTCATACGCCATCCCCTTTGCTTGCAACCTTTTGACCGGCCGCAAGAACTTCCCCCGAGGTCCTTTTCATCTCGGCAACATGGGCGTTGCCATCAACGGACTCGCTGTCCTCTTCATTATTCTCTTTGACATCTTCTTTTGCTTCCGTAAGTACTCCCTGCACCTCCATGACGTCGCTAACAAAGCAGCCCTTGCTTTACCGTTTGATGCGACAACGATGAATTACAATTCCGTCATTCTCTGTGGCGTGGTATTCATCACAGGTGTCTGGTGGTTAATACATGCCACCAAGCATTACCCTGGTCCGGCGTTCAATGTAACATATATTCACGACGAAGGATCGGGTGAAACAGACACACACTAGACACTAGATCATCTCTCATTACAATACTAAGACTACCAACACCAAACTCCCCATCCAACCATGCTCATGATTCATAGACCAAAATACTCAAACATGTAGCGCAATCTCGCTTTTACTCGTACCCCTCTAGATCCCGTAGAGTCATGACCTGCCTTGCACCCATGGGGCCCTGGCCACCCCATTTCTTGGCTCCGGCACCGCCATGGCCAGATGCTTGACCGAGTATCGTCACCAGCTCTTTGCCAGTGACACTCAGGTCCTTGCCAGTGTATCCCTTCATGGCACACTCTTTGAAGATGTGCCCAATGAGCCTCTCGCCAAGGGTTTCGACACTGCGACCGCTGGCCCAGCCCTTTTCGTTGCTCAGACGATTGAGGAGGGTCATGAGAGATGTGCGGGTCATGGTGTCCATCTCGCGGGTTGACTGGATTGTGATGCCGACGCGTTCGACAACGGCGCGTAGTTGTTCGACACATTGCTCGGCGCGCAGAGGTCGGAATGTAAACTCGGTGGCGAATCGACTGCGCATGCCTTGGTTGCTTCGGAGTAGACGGTCCATGTCATCCTCGTACCCAGCCAGCACGATGATGAGCTTGCGAGCAAACTGCGGCTTGGTCACTGCGTCGACGAGCTCGCTCACGGCCTCCTCAGCAAACGACCCCGCATGACCTGCAAGTCGGTATGCCTCGTCGATGAAGAGCACCTTGCCAAGGGCCGACTCTAGCAAGCGCTTGGTCTTTGGTCCTGTCTGGCCGCAGTACTCGCCAATGAGCTGCGAGGCCGAGACTTCAATGACGTCGGGAGCCGACAGCAAACCCATGTCGTAGAAAATCTGGCCGAGCTTGCGAGCCGTCGTCGTCTTTCCAGTTCCGGGAAGTCCTTTGAAGACGTACGTAAAAGGGACGTACGGTCGCGGATCGACGTTGCGCAGACGCATGCCCTGGACCATGTACTGGTAGGACTCAAACTTGGAAATGATTTCTTCGTAGCCGACAAAGCCGTCAAACAGGGCGCGCGTGTTGGCGACGGCTCGGGTCAGGCGGTCGTAGTCTGCGTCGAAATCCTGGGGCTCAATCGGGAACACGTCGAGATCTTCATCCGACTTTTTGTCCTTGGAGACGCGTCGCAATCGAGCCATGATGGCCTTGGAAATGAGATTATCCACTTCACCACCGTTGCCAAAGTTGGGTCGGACGGCAGCGCGCTTCAAGACTTCCATGGCAACCTCCCGTGCCTTGTCCGTTGCAATCAGCTTCTCCTTGTTGAGCTTGAGATCCAAAATCTTTCCCAGACTTTCCTCGTCAAAGTTCTCAAAGACAAAGGCAGAGTCTAGAGGGAATCGTCGTGCCAGGCCTGGATTGCAATTGCCGTACATTTCCTTCATCTGATCGGAATAACCGCAGAGGATGACGCAACGATCCTCGCCAGGTGTGCCAGCGACTTCAGCAACAATGGTGTCGATGATGCCGCCGCGGAAGTCTCCGTTCTTGGAATGGCTGTTGGAACTGCGCCCGGGATCCAGCATGTGGGCGTCGTCGATGATCAAAACACTCCCCTTGGCCTCTCGCAAAGCCTCCTTGGTGTTATTCTCCGATCCTCCTATGTATCGGTCCAGAAGATCAGTAGGAGTTTTGACAATAACCTCTCCTTTGGACAGAATGCCAAAGTCTGCCAGGATCTTGCCGTAAAGTCGAGCAACCGTCGTCTTTCCGGTGCCGGGCGCTCCCAAAAACACCCGATTGGCGCTGACGTTCAAAGGTTCGTCGCCTCGCATCTCTCGGATGTGGTTTTGGTTGACTTGGTTGACGACGGAAAGGATCGACTCTTTGACGGCATCCAAGCCCACCAATTCCTGCAACTCCTTCCACGCGGGGCTGTTGTCGGGTCCAAGTGAGGGTTTGTTGCCGAGCAAATCCTCCCTGGTCATCATGTAATCCTCGAGATAGTTGCCATCCTTTCGCGCCAGGCGAAATCTCTCCACCTGTCGCCTGCAGGCTTCGAGGAATGCTTTTCGGACGGGCCAGATGTTGCCAAAAGTCTTTTCGTTGATTCCCTGGGTGATCCGGCGCATCAAAATCTTCATGATTGGACCGTCGTAGCCCCCTTCAACCTCCATCTTCTTGTTGAACCATTTTCGCATCATACCGTGGAAAACCGTCTGCAGCTGATCCTTGTTGTAGTTGGGCAGTTTCAGCACAGGAAAGTGATTCGAGACTTGGGCACTGTAACCGAGTTGATCGGACAAGCCCCAATCTCCGTTGCCAGCAAAAATAATGACAATCTTGCCGGGGAGATCCAGGGAACGGACGTAAAAGTTCCACAAGTTGCAATCATCGTGGTCGAGGAGATGAGCGTGGTCGATAATGGCAATCTAACAAGTTAGCCTAGCTCTGGAGCAGCTCAGCGGACAAGGAACTTACACATCCGCCGGTGGTGATGCAACTGCTGTGGATGCTGCTGAGCGTCGACGTCTTGGACATGTTGTAGGCGGAAAACTTGCTGATGCCGTCGATGGCACCCACAGCCTTGACCACACCCATAGAGGCCAGGAATTTGGCATACAGATTGGCAAGCATCGTCTTGCCAGTTCCCTGATTGCCCATGAAAACCGCATCAAAGTTTTCCTTTTTCAAATCGGTTTCGCGTCGTGTCGCAGCCTGAATCTTGGCCTTTGCATGGAGGAAAAAGGCCTTGGATTCCTCAAGACCTGGTAGAGACATGAGCCTGTCCAGATACTTGTTCTCGGCCTTTTCCACTGTCTTTTGTCGTAGCCATTCGATTCGAGAGGGGGATTCGTCGTCGCAGTCTTCAGGGTCGAGGCCGTCTATGGATTCGTTGTCTGAATCGTCGGAATCTTGTTGGGATGACCTGAACAATTAGCATGAGTCGGCCGAGCGAGAGAATGGCCAACGTACTCGATATCGTCCAGCAACTGCTCCATCTTTGAGCAAAGCTCCAAGAAGCCCGCCTCTGCCAAAATCTCGGGTTCTCCATCTACAGGAAGCTGCTCGGCTTCCTCGGCTTCCTTGACCTCTTCCTCGGAGAGATCGTCAAACAACCTCCGCAAACCGAACGGGTCGATACCCAGATCATCCTCCTCGGGTTTGACGGGCTGTTTTACGGTGCGACGGGTTCTGGGCTTTCTAGATCTCCGGGACCTTTTACTGGGAACGATGCCTATGATGAAGCGGACAGAGAAGTTGGGGTCATTTGTTTCGTATTGCTTGGCCCAGGGCGGGGTCGTGGGGATATGCTGATAAGGCTGGAGGCCAAGCAGCCAGCTGACGCGGAAGCTTGGGTTTGTTGACTGGAACTCCATGATTTGGGCTTGCGATACACGATGCAAGTCCAAACCTGAAGAGCGAGCCAGCTAGCTAGCAAGCAAGGGGATGAGCACGGGATGAGGGTGAGGCGAGGCAAGGCGAGGGCGAGGCACGATGCACGCGAGGGACGATAAGGCGAGAGAGCGACGTGGGACGGAGCCGAGAGCGGGGACAGCGGCTAGGATTCCGATGTCGTGACGGAGATGACGAGATGACGGATATAGATGGACGCTGACGAAGGGAGTCGTGGGGAATCAAGAACAATGGATGCAGTGCGAAAGACAGACGTGACGATGAAGGAAGAGAAGAAGATCAGAAGATCAGGAAGAGGGAGGAACGAGGCACCATGCAGGCTACTTTTGACGTGTGAAGTTGACTCTCCAGGCAGCCAATGGCCGGGTTGATTTAGGCCGGGCGCTCTTGTCTCTAGGATGGAAGGCACGGTACGAAGCACAGCGTCAGTAAGGCATAGTGGGAGGGGCAGGCGAGACAGGGTCGAGGTACTTGGTGCCTGTCTAGAGGTACCTGACAGAGACTCATTGGCCTGGGGCTGGTTCAATGCGGTGGTAGAGACAAAGAGGCTGGAGCTATGCTGTCGACAGCCTGGTTGACAGCCTGGAAGACGCGGCGTTGTACCTCGCTACGTCACATTCTCAGCTTGGGGGGTACCCGCCCTGCAGCGGATCCAGGCGGACCAGCCTCAAACAGACCCACGAGCCACGCCAACGAAGGCTGGCCCACGAAACCTACAGGCTACGATGCGAAGAGTCATTCGGCTTGTTCAGCAGCAGCAGAGGCACAAAGTAGCGCTGAGACTGGGTAAACAAACTCTAGTCCAGTACACCAAAGCCATCTCAGGTACCGACTACTGTACTCCGTACCTCGTCCATCCTCCCTCCTCCCTCCTCCATCGGATGCCTCATGCACTGCCACGGGACCATGGCGCATTGGGGGGATTCGGGGCGCCTCGATGGAATGGAGGACTCTGGTTGGCTGTTGCCTGGCGGCTTGCGTGAGATGGACGCCTTGTCGGGATCATGGCGATGGATGGATGGCTTATGCTGAAAGTTATGCGGAGAAAGTCGCTTGGTTCAGGTTGTGTTGTTACTCGGCCTTTCCGAAATGTCACCAAAGCGTCATATCGTAGATTATCACGTCCTTGACTCTCCATCTTCTCTCATCCCGCTTCTGCCCTCCCACCTCTCCCCTCCCTCCAACAAGGCTGAACCCAATAAGATCCGCCGCCAATCGTTCCCACCAGACGGGGATGCCGCTGCCCCGGGAAACCCACTGGAGACGGACCCGTTGAGGACCACTAAGAGTCACAACCAAGCCACTAGGGCCACTGTAACTCCAGGGAGTTCCACTGGGCGACAGTGCGGTGGGGGTTGGTTCGCCTTGCCTTTTCCTGTGGGGCTTTGCTCGACAACATTGACGATGACACGAATGAATGCAGCAAGAGGGCATGTATTGGACTGTTTAGACATTGGGCTGCGTAAATTGAGCAGCCCGAACCAAGATGGATTCATCGCACCACCCACGATGATGCTTCTCTAGAACCTGAATCTCCTGCTGCTCCAACACAGTGTTCCCTCCCAGCCCCAAACAAAAGCAAACCTGGAAGCCAAACGCCGGCCCCGACTTTGTTGAGACGCCGGCGGTTACGGTACGGTGCAGTGCGGTGCGGTGCGCCCAGGTGAGAGTCTCTGGCTGCCGACAAGGGTTAGACGCAGCCTCTCACGACGAGTCGCCAGAGTGAGGCGGCGCTGGCGGCACATGGATGGCTGGATGGCTGGATGGCTGGCTCCCACTCTGCCACGGAGGATGCGCAACCCATCATCTGAGTCTGGGCTCTGGAGCGTCGCCGTGTGCCACGATAATGAGGATCCCGACTGCGGGTCATGCGTCGATTGCACTGGAATGTCATGATTCCACGAATTTCCAAGATTCTTGCTGGCGATTGAGGGCCTCATTTGACATTAGGAACCCCCTGCCACCGGCATTGAGAAAAGAGGGTCATCCATGCGTCATCTGCCGCTTTGGATCCTTGTCCACTACATCCGCTCAGCCTCCCCTCTCAACCTCTGACCTCACGCCTGTCTGCCTTGTCCAAAGATCCTGTCGCCAAAGATCCTGCCCCCAAGAACCAGGCATCGCAGGCATGTCCGAAAGTGTACATATTCGTGCCCGGGAAGCTATGCACAACATCAGCTCACAGAGGCCGCCTGCAGTCCTGGATCCTCACAACAAACACCTGCGTCTCCAGCGCGCAGTGCAACCGCAGGATGCGGTGGCGGAAGGATCTCTCGTATCCGGAACTGCACCGTGAATGTATTCTCAGCCTTGATCGTAGTACATTTGGAATCTCGAATCGTGGTGGAGCGGCTTAGGCAGGTTGGCGCGTTGTGGGGAGGGTGCCTAGGACGAGCTGCAGAATGCTCCTGATAGCAACAAGCTAGTGAGTGTGGATCGATTACCTTCAGCTTGCAAGAGATATTCTACAATTTCTGGAAAGCGGTCGTTAATATCGTTGTCCATGGCAGGCAGCAAGACTCCTGAATGTGGCGTTGCGAGTGATGTCTACGGGTCCTTCTATGGAGCGCACCATCGTTTACTTACACAGGGTATTATGCGTAAGATCGGCCTATCAGACCAGAAGACCGTACGAAGCATTACCCATTTCGTTGACCCCCACGGACATCAGGAGCATTATGAAGTCTGGGTAATGACCTCGTCTTGACTGAGCCAAATGGACTACCCTATACCCGGGGGAAATATGCTGTCTCAACAAGTTCAACTCGCCAGCTACTTCTTCCACGTTCATTGTTGAAGAGAGGTTTCACAATTGACGTCGGGTTCATTGTGTACAAATAGGGTGTGCTGTTTCTGATTGATTCGAAGGATTCATAAGTTTCTCTAGTTGACAAATAATTCTGTCCTGTGATAACTCTAGGCGCAGGCTCGCATTTGAGACGTCAGTCCCTAGAGGGTAACTCATGCGAGGACCCAACGATATGCAGCCAAGCCTCTATCGTTTTAGCCCATGAACCCCTGATGATTTAACCCGGGTAGCAGATGAAAGGCGTGTGTTTGAATGGCTCGAGAGCATGTGTCTGAACTCGACCAGGTCTGGTCCAGCCTTCCATTTGAGCACTAATGGGCATCGCCTTGAAGTCCTCATCGACGTGGTATGTTCATTTTATTTAAGATGCAACACCGAGGCCTCTATTACTGCCGCTAGTCCTGTGTCGAATGCAATGATGCCATGCAACGACACGGACAGCGGAAAGGCCAGTACTTAATCGCCTCTCTGGGCGTCCACTCTCAAGCAGACTGCTCTATCACGCAAGCTCTTCGATTCTAGGCTCTTTGTGTTTAATGCTCCTCACTGGGACTAGAAATGAGGATAAACAGGTCGCCCCTGGTTGGCAAGGTCGCTGGCCATTTAATGAAGACACCCGCTGAGGGGCACAATGTTCCCATCACGTCTTGTAGACACAGTCTAATTAGCTTCTTTGACGGTAGGTCAGCCTAAATTCGACGTCTACTCTGAGGGAGTGGTCGCGTCAAGGCGAATATGCCGGTGTCGTGATGTGAGAACACCGAGCTTGCGAGCTGCCACAAGAGTGATTGAACGTTGACGAGACGGGGATCAATTGGCAAATCCCGGCTTCAAACAAATGGTCCACCCTTGTGTCTATGAGTAAAATGAATCATCTGTCCCGCCTTCGTTGGATACTCGCGTGGTTGCTGTTGAATGAACTGCGCTGCGACGACAACATGGTCTACCACGGCCACACAATCAACCAAACCCCTATATTACACGTTCCTGGATATTTAAGGGACGAATCATGGACGGATTGTAATACAATATGTCAAGAGAGTGTTTAAAATAATGGAGATTTCTCATAACCACTTCCAACTCGTAGCAAAACACCACTTGCTCACCTAAATCACTCACACGTGGCAGGGCTTAGCACCCATACAGACATCTACTCATTCAAATCACTTCATAAACATCGAACCAACTACTAGACGAAGACCCTGCGACCTAACCGACCAACATGTCGATTGGATATAGGGTAGGAGCATCACAGCTGATTGAACCGAGGAAACGATGCATCTGCAACCGAGAAACACTAAATGTATCAGTTAACTAATCCATTTCCGTTACCGGACAAAGCGATTAAAACAGCAACTCTTGATTGGAGAGGATAGTTCGTCTTGGCGACTGGGTGTCCAATCTCCTAGTCTTGCCTAGGAAATGATCAACTAGAACCTTCTGCAAACGGCCTTTCCGATATTACTTTCTCTTGATCTCTCGGAGCATCCACTCCGATTTCGACGAGTGCTGATCAACTCGATCTCAAACAATGGCTGCGGAGGTACAAAGTGCCCCTGCTCGATAGTCCTCTTCCGAATTGATGGCGAATCCCCGTCTCATTCCAAGTCTCACTTTTTGTCCGTGCTACCACCTCCCACCAATTGTCATCGCCGGAGCTGTGTCTCAGATAGCCCCGGACCTCGGTACGGTCACTACCGACGACTCCGTTCGGCATGCTCAAAGCCATCTCGGACCACGGCGGTGACTTGAGCTGGCGATAATGACAAGTCAGGCGCTTGGTACGCGGAGAAGTGGCAAAAGCAAACCTCGGTCGTGGTGCGCTCGGTCGAGTCAGACTTATTGAGTCAGACCCTTCGAGTCGTACTGACCGAGACTTGGCCGGGAGCCATCTCCAACAACCCTACGTCATGGGAGCTAGGTGTGGTTAATACACACCTCGGTTGCGTTTCGGTCTGGATGCAAGGGGATTTTGAGGCCTTCTCTTTTCGTGACGGATAGGCTAGTATGGGTGGTTAGAGCGGGTGGCTGAGCAGACGGCGGGAGCATAGAGGTAGACGGTGCATAGGCGGATAGAGGTGCATAGACGGATAGACGGTGTGTGTGTGTAGACGGAAGAGGCGGATAGATGGTGCATAGGCGGATAGAGGTGCATAGACGGATAGACGGTGTGTGTACACGGAAGAGGCGCATAGTGGTGCATAGATGGGCATATACAGGCAAGTAGGGGCTTTGGACCTAGAGGGGTGAAGATTCAAATTGGCCATCTGCATGCTTCAAATGACCAAAGCTGTAATGGTGATTAAGCCACTGAAAACCATGTGGTGATCGCCATCCCGATCGTGATAGATGCAGCTGCAGCACCTATTGGCCATGTCTGATCGACGGGAGGGAAGAGACGACAGCGCCTATCAGAGACAGAGCCTTAAAACAAGCTCGACCAACGCCGTCGATCCACCAGTTGGGCGCGAAAAAACGACTCGTCACCTTTGTGCCCGCCCTTGGGTTTTGGTTGGGTTGCGGAGCATCGCATGCCTTGTCGTCGTGGTTGCACCGAGAACCCTCGTTGGGACCCGTTTTTGAACCCCGAATTCTGGATTTCCTTGAAACAGTGAGACAGACGATCGCCCTTGCACACGGTGCGCTGAGGGAAAAGCAAAACAAAGTCATTTTCTAGTCGCTGCCCCGCCGGGCGTCTCACTCTAGGTCACTTTTGCCTGCCCCGAAGGTCCGGAGCGGCGGATGGCTTGCGTTCCAAGGCTGAAAAAGAAACGACGGCATGCAGACAGGACACCGGATATAGCAAGGGGAAAAGAGGAAACGTGGAGAGAGGGGCGGTGAGAAATGGACTTTTTGGTGCTGGGGGCGTGTTGCCGTGGAAGAGGCTTGGAAGGATTGTGGAAGCGTTGGAAGTGCACGGGGCTTGGGGTTGGACAAGACGAGATGAGGCGAAGCGTGTGACTGGCCGGCAATCAAGGGTCGGATTGACATGCTACGTAGTATCTTGACGATTGCGATTGCGATTGACGACGTATGACCTGACCTGGTAGACCCAAGGGCACGTGCTGTCGGGACGACGAGGGGAGGCTGCGAGTTCTAGATCCTGTAAGGGATACCTTCAACGTGAGGTCCAGACCTTGCCACAACTGCACCCAGACCAGCCGAGCGAATGCCGCGTTCAACCCGGTGGCATCCGTCGACGGGCCAGGGACAATCAACCCCCAGACAATACCGAACCCATGCCGTCGGGGCCGAGCAGATGCTAGAGCAGACCGACGTGGAAAAAAAGCCGAAGGAAAAAAGACGTACGATGCCGAAATGCCATGCCAAGCACGCACAGTAAACTCCAAACCACGCACATGCGCCTGCGGTGCATCTCCGCTGGTGAAGACCCCGGGACTGGGGATTCGGATTCCACGCTGGCAACACCGGGGATTCCATGGCCTTTGACTCCCTGGCTTTGACCGGTTCTCTTGACTGCTGGTCCCTTGCTGGTCCCTGGCTTGATCCGTCTCTTGACTGGTTCCCTTGCTGGTCCCTTGCTTGACCGGTCCCCCTCCGCCCTGGACTCCTCCGTCACAGGCCCCGTGTGGCATGGGCTCATATCGACGTCCGTTCGCCGGCGCACACATGCTACGGTAGTGCTCAGCTTGCAATCAAACCAATGGCGGCTGGCCGGTCTTCCGTCCTGGGTAGTCCGTATTCTGGCCCCAGGCCCTGCAATTAGCCGTCCCTTGCTAGGCATCCCGATCCTGTCATCTTTGCCCGGTAGCGAGAGGAAACCGCCTTCAAACCGCCTCGGCCCCTCGGGCATCACCCGTCGGGCTGCTGTCCAACATGGCACGCACTGCCTGCAAGGACGGACAACGAGAGTGATGGGCGGAAAAAGAAATTCCCATAGAGCTCAAGGAGCACTGTACCTGCGATGGCAATGCAGCGTGAAAAACCAAGGGCTCCAACTCACCGCATGGCTAGCCCGGTGGAGATGGGCAGTGAAACCTGCAGCCCAAAACCCGAGCACAGGACGCTCTCTCGCTCAAGCTTCTCGACTCGACCCGCTTGGTGATTTTCCACGAAGCCTTCTGGAAGAATTGCCAAATGTCACAAGCGCCGCCCCACGCGAGAGAGCCCAGCGGGCATGCAGCACCCCTGCCCCCAGGAACAAACGATGTGGGCAGAACGGCATTCTGCGCCCCAAACCCCGGATCGATGCTGCGCGGATGGCATCAGGAATAGCGAGTCGGGGTCGAGGTCTTTTTGCACGGGCTTGGGGACTTATTCACCTCAGCCCACTTTGGTGGGCGGTCCAGCGGCATCGAAGCCAACGAGGCCCTGCAAAACGCATAGAGAGGCATTATCGTCGTGTTGTTGAGGCTCTTCTGCCCACAGCCCGGATCCACCGGGGTTAGGTCAGTCGACTGAAGAAGAGTTCGGCATGCTTGTCCTGCTCCAAGCAAGGGATGCGTGATGCGCGGAGGAAGTGTGTTTGCATGCATGCGCTTCGACCTGCTTTCTCTTGCGGTTGCAGAAAAGACAACCCGTTGGGGGTCGAGTCGCATTGGCCGCGGCCCCTTTCGTTACAAATGATCATCTCATTACTGCGTGGCGTCCCTGTTTGAGCTTGATGACGATGGTGAAGGATCTTTGCGTAAACATTTGCTCCCATCGCACTTCCACATCGGCGTCCTCGCATCTTCCTCCTTGTCTCGTCCTGGCTGCTGTGCGCCGCCGCTCCACCTTGGTCCTCCCATGTGATTCTATCTCATCACCCATCACCAACCCATGTCTGGAAATCCGGCGCACGCGACGAGTGGATCCCCAATCCCACTTCAGTCCCGAGTCCCGGCCATGTCGCCGTCTCGTTTTGTCGCCGTGCTTTACGTATTCAGTTGCGCCAGCCGCGAGCAGCTCCACCTCGGACTTGGCATTGTGTGGCCTTGACTCGTCTCTTTCTGGATTGCCTTGACTCGCTCTTCTCGTTACAGTCTCTATTACTCCGTACTCTCCTGTCGTATCGTTCTTTTCTATTCCATAAACCACACACGCTAAGCTTGAATGAACCGCGCCGTGGCCCCGGCATACGGTCTTGGCAGGGACTAAAACCGTCGAAACCCACCCGCGACCCTACGCTTTCTTGGTCTCTTCTTGTCTCCCCTTCCCCTTGTCCCTCCCCTCCCCCTCACAAGTGCCAACTAACTAACCCCCGTTGCGTCTCTTCCACGCCGGTGGCCTGTCTTGGTCGGAGCTAGTCCGCAGGTTGTTGCTCCCCCTGCTGGACCGACAGCGGAGTGCCCCCAGCAGCAGCGCAAGTGACGAGAAAGCACCTCCACCCGCAGGTCGGAGGCCCAACCGGAGGACCCCAATTACAAGGGAATTGGATTGCGGTGCTTGCTGTGTCGCTCTCGCACCGCCCTGCCGCACTCAACGAGCTCGGGTCGAGGGGCCGTTTGCATCTCGGTCAACTCGCTCCACCGGACGGTCCCACGGGGGATTCGCGCAGGTGCTCGTTTGAGTCGTTTCCGCCCGTGACGCCGGTGCCCTCCGCACTGGCACCATTGTCGAGGTCCTTGCCTGGTCCCCTGTCCGAGGTTCCCTCATATGAGGGAAAAGAATATCTGCCATGGGTTGAAGGTTGACGAGTGGTAGTGTCGAGCTTTGTCCATTTCGTCCTTTAATAAAGCAAAAAACCCCGCCATCCCGTTGATCCGTCCCATCGTCCACATCTTCAGAGCAAGTCAAGTCAACGCAGCTTCACTTTTCTTTCCACGGCAACATACATATCCCATATCTGCACTGCCGTTGCCGTTGCCTCTGTGTTGCGTTGGCGTTGCAGCTCGCAGCCAGTCATCTCGCCTTTGCGTCGGTAGGCAGATTGTTTGCCGCTTTGTTGCCGGCCGCTTGCGCGTGCACTGCAGCGAAACACACAGACACGACGCAAGACTGACGCACAGTCGCCAGCCACTTTCCCACGAGGCGAGGCGGAACGAAACGTGGACGTTGTAGTTGTCGCAGCCGCAGTCAAGTTGCAGTCGCAGCCGCAGTCGAGTTGCAGTCGCAGTCGCAGTCGCAATCGCAATCCCAGTCGCAATCCCCCCCAGTCCCACACCACCGCCGACCCCGAACCGACGCCAGCGGATCTCGCTTCACTACAACAGCTACGCCGGTGAGAAGGAAAAAGCCATCGCTGGGTTTCCTTGGGGCTCGAAACGGACTAGAACCTCCAAGTCTCCAAGTCTCCAACCCACCGAGTCTCCAACGACACACCCACTCGCGTACGCCAAACTCGCCCCAACTCGCCAACTCCCGCCCACTTACCTTACCGAACCTGCCAAACCTCCATCCCCCCTCCCTTCCTCTCCCAAGAAGCTGCCGACTAGAAGCTAGAGTCAAGCTAGACCCTACAAGCCAGAAGCTAGAACCCGGCACTCTCCTACAACTTGCGCCCACGCCAGCTTCCTCCACTCACGCACTACCCTTCCGAACTTAGTGAGGCCCCAGAAGTTTGTCTGTCCGTCGTTTCCGTCGATCCATCCACGCCAACAAACGGCGTCGGCTTTTTTGATTCTCTCTTTTCTCACTTCTGCCTTTTCTTCCTTCTCCGCTTCTGCTCCCTCTTTCCCTTTCCCTTTTCCCCTCCCATATCCATTCTGCGCCTCCGCCATCGTTCCTTTTCTCTCTCTCTCGGGTCGATTCCTATCCACGTTGCCACTCTTTGAAAGCATCCCCTCACTACGGCCCCCGCGCACTCCGCTCGCTTTCCCAGACCCGGCGCAGGACTTGAGAGTCAAGCCACAACAAGACAAGACATCGACGGCACAAACGATAGACGACGGCGCAATCCAGACGGCAATCGTCACCGCAATCATCCGCCTCCACTTCCCAACCGTCGACGACATCCAAGACAACCAGAGACAACGCGCTCGCCCCAGCTTCTCGACTGGCTGCCCGTCAGCCCATCAGCCTGCAGCTCGCCTACGGATAAGATTGTACCCCTCCAATCGATAAAAATCTACACCTT
The DNA here is from genome assembly GCA_020740775.1 of Ilyonectria destructans. Lineage (NCBI taxonomy): Eukaryota > Fungi > Ascomycota > Sordariomycetes > Hypocreales > Nectriaceae > Ilyonectria > Ilyonectria destructans. The sequence continues at coordinate 1,899,428 of JAHEWK010000014.1, forward strand.
TTCTCCGCCTGCGATTCGACTGATACGTCATGACATACATTGTAAGTCACCACCATCACCAACCACCAATCCACCACTGCATCCCCAATGCCCAATGCCACGTCCCACGCTTCCTACCGCATGTCCCACGTTCCGTAACCATCCCCATGTCTCAGGTCTAGCGGCCAGAAGCAAGCAATCAAGCGGCAAGCAATTAGCAAGCAGCACCAGCACCAGCAGCAGCAAGCAATCAACTCTCAAGCACACGCCACCCCACGCTCTCTTCTTCACATGCTCCGCCTTGTCTCGTGGGTTGTCACTTGGGTTGTCACTCTTGTCACTTGGCTTTCCTTGTCATTTGGCTGTCACTCGCCCATCACTCACCCGTCACTCACACATACTCTCTCCCACCCCTGTCCATCCTCGCTCATCGACGTTGCTTCTTCCTTTCCCCTTCCGTCTCTTCCTTGTCGTGCCACACCCCCTGCCATCATCTCCCTGCTTCCCCCGTGGGCGGCCCGTCTGCCGTACCATCATCTTGGCTCAGAGCCGCCAGTCTCATTCTTTTGCCCTCATTCATTTGTCCCACCATTCGCCCTCACTCCCTCACTTCCTCTCACACCTCCCCCCCATCGGAGCACAATACCCCGGGCACAAACCCTCCGAGGCAAACACCCCGGCAATGACAGACACACACACCCTCTAGACTTCATCCACACCGCCTCACCGCTCGACTGCTTGCTCTGAACCTCTCCCGTCAATGCCTCCGACACGTCCCGTTCTAGTTGACCGAGTGCCACACCACTTCCCCCATGACCTAGGCGCGGCCCGTCGCTGGCGAGATGTAGCATCCTGATATATATCACTGCTTGACGCCATGGTTTCGCTCGTCATCTCACTCCTATCCCTATGTTTGCCTCCATCCCTGCTGCAGCACACGTCATGGGCTCCTGATTTGATATCGCCCTATCGCCCTGTCGCCCTATCGCTCCCTATTGCTCCTTGACCTACCGCCAACATGGGCAAGGCACAACAGCTAATGGCGTCTCTCCAGCTATGTCTCGCCCACTATTGCGACCTCCATGGCCCGACTCCCCTCATGGTCACCGAGGGCCTCCCCGCCTCGTGCACCGTCTGCTTTGACGATGTGCCCCCAATTTCCGACCGACCGAGATCCAGCGCACAACCCACCGGAACGAGCCCGCAATCGTCAGCCGCCCTGAACGAAGCTTTGAGGAGTTTGAATCTTGGCCGCAGCTCGTCCGCGCCGGCTGAAGATGGCCAAACCCACGCCGCCCTGTTGCGCTCTGCCAGCGGTGGTGCGACGCCCTCGGCCATCGACACCCCCCCCGACAGCCCGCGACCGGCGACGTCACTACCGCCGCGGCGCGACTCCAGCTTCCGACGCACGTACGACGAGACGGTCACCAAGAAGCAGGGCCCTTGCGACAACTGCGCCATGACGCTCCCGCCGCGACAGCAGGGCGGCTCCGGAAACGTCTTGACGACCAACACCCGCGGCCCGACGCTGCGGACTCGCGCGCCCGCGGAACGAGTCTTTGGCGCCGGTGGCCAGGCATCGCCTCCCAGCTCCCAAACCTCCAGTGACACCGACGGTGATCGCGACGACGGTCACCGGGCGCGCAAGCGTACCACACCTTCAGCTAGCTCCCGCGACACGTCCCGGTCCAGCACGTCAACCGCCGCGGACCGCACGCCTTTCCACGTCCACTACGTCGACTATACCTCGACGCACGACCCGGTGCTGCCCGATTCCTTCTCTCTCGTCCGCGCCTCGTGTCTTCGCACGCTGTCCTTCGAGACGCTGCCGCGAGCCCCTGCCACCGCCACCCCCACGTCGCCCCTATCCTCCGCGTCCCCCGCCTTTGTCACCACCCAGAGCGCCGGTTCGGCAGTGTCCGGGGGCCCTATTTTCTTTGGGGATGCGCTCGCGGGGTACACCACGGCTTACATCTTTCGCATCCCCGACGTGCACGCCCGCGGCCACAAGCGCGTCTACGCCTTCATGGCCCTCAGCACCCACCGCGAGCGCCTGGCCATGAAGACCTTTGCCGTCGTGTCGGCCGCCTTCCGCGACTTTGCCGGCTGGATCCAGCAGCTCGCCGAAGCCGAAGCCGAGCGCGCCGCCGCCGACTCGTCCCCCATCGGCAGCACCGTCTACGCAGCGCCCAAGAAGCCCGCGGCCGACGCTCCCGCCGCAGACCGCGGAGGCAGCAGCTTCCTGACGGGCGGCAGCGGATTCACCCGAAGGATGGGTGGCGGGGGCGGTGCTTCGGCTCCCAAGGCCCGTGGATTGGCTGAAATCGTCGGGCAACCAGATGTCTTTATCGAGTTGCACCGACGCTTCGTCCACCTCCTGTTCGAGGTGGGCGTAACCCTGGGCTCTTAAGGAGCTGCGCATGCCTTTCGCATGCATATACGTTTTACGCGCCCGTCCCTGGACGTCTGGCGTGTCTCTGTCCAACAGAGATCAACGGCTCAATGCCAACTTTCTCACTGCAGTCCTGGGTTGAGTTTATCCGCTCCCCAACCACCGCAGTGTGTATTTCTAGACCTTGTCAGCATTGGCTTCATTTCTCATGGCACTGAGCGCTTCTGATTTTGTGATTTTACCGGCGAGCATGAACGGGAGGCAATATCAAAATAGACGGAGGAACGGAGTGGAAAACAACAGGAACGGAGTTTTGGGAGGCCATGTTTATGCAATACATGGTCATGAGCGTTCATGATTGGCAGGGTCCAATTTTGGAAGAGGAGGAATGCAACGTCTCTCTGAGAGAGATTGGATGATAGGACCCATATAGACGGTGGAATTGAGTTATGATCAAGAGCTGCTGGTCTGTGAATGGTCTGTGATGATCTGTGGATGACTTTGGTCTAGTGATGACTGATTGCATAATTGACTTCATGTATTCCTGTTTTACAAGTGATGTGGAAACAAAGACACTCCTGGAAAGCCTAGACGCCCTTCAATTCTATTCTAGGACGATACCCAGTTTATCCTTCCTCCATACCAATTACAACCATCGTCGGTTCCGCTCCTGCCTAGATTTCCGTCCATCCCAAATTAGGTTGTACAGCGGAGATACATGAGTAGCAGATCCTGACCAGACGAGTTTACTTGTAAAAGTCAAACTTGTTCTCGTCGCTGGTACCCTTGACCTGGCTTGAGTAAGCGTCCTCGAGATCGGTCTGGATGATGTTGTAGCGGTTCTTGCGGACGGCTCGAAGGCCGGCTTCCTGCATGATGGCGGCGATGACGGCACCGGAGAGAGGGTCGTTGCGGACGATGAGGGAATCGAGGTCGACTTCAGGGGCGAGGCTCATCTTGCTGGCGATGGTGCTGAAGATGAGACGACGCTCTCGGCGATCGCGAAGGGAGGGGAACTCAATCTTTCGGTCCAGACGACCGGGTCGCAGCAGGGCGGGGTCGAGAGTGTCGGCACGGTTGGTGGCCATGATGACCTTGACGTTGGAGGTTTGGTCGAAACCATCCATCTGGTTGAGAAGCTCAAGCAGGATACGCTGGACTTCACGATCGGCACCGGTCTGGGCATCGAATCGCTTGGTGGCAATGGCATCGATTTCGTCAATGAAGATGATTGCGGGCGAGTTCTCGCGGGCCATGCGGAAGACGTCGCGGACCATACGGGGACCTTCACCGAGGTACTTTTGAACAAACTCAGAGCCAACGACACGGATGAAGTTGGCAGTGGTGGAGTTGGCGACGGCCTTGACCAACATGGTCTTGCCGGTACCGGGGGGACCGTACAGCAAAACACCGCGGGGAGGGTCGATACCAATTTGCTTGTAGAGGTCAAAGTGCGTCAGAGGCAACTCGACAGCCTCGCGAATCTCCTGCTTCTGCATGTCGAGACCACCAACATCGGCGTACGTCACGTCGGGCTTCTCGTCAGCGCCGAGCATGGCAATGGAGGAGTCGGCCTCTGGGGGGAGGATGTCGACAAGGGCATTGGAGTGTCGGTGGAGGGCAACGGAGGAGGAGGCCTTGAGCTTCTCGCGGTCGAGGGTGGAGAGGATTCGGACGACGTAGTTGGATCCAGTGCTGGATTGAACGATGCCGGTACTGAAGGGGTTAGTATGGAGGATGATGAGGGAGAGAGGGAGCGCACTTTTGGTCGATAGCCTCCATAAACTGGCCAATCACCAGAGGTACACTCTGAATCCGCTTAATCTCTTCTTGAGCTCGCACCAGCTCGCGCTTCAAACTCCTGTGACGGTTAGGACTGTAGAGTAAATGGCACGCTGGACAAACCTTTGCTCATCCTTGATGTATTCCTCTTGCAGCTGGATATATCTGCCATCGTCAGTCATGCTCTTCAGCGCGGGCGGAATTCCTACTCTAGTTGCCGTTGAAGCTTCTTCAGGTTCGCGTAGTCGTCGCCACCCTCGGTCGTCACACCCTCGAAGCTGTCAATGGTCGGGATGGTCGAGGGCGCGGCCTTCTTGTGAGGTGGCAGGATGTTTGCCGGGTTCTCGACAGCGACGTCGCCCATTTTTGCGGTTCGGGAAGGATCGGCTATGGTTCTGTGTGATGCGGGTGGGAATCTCGATCGTTCGGTAGCGTGTCGTCGGTCGGGAAGGGTTTGTTGTCGTTGAGATGATGAAGCTCTAGTTTGATGCAGTCCAGGCGCCAGCAACGACGACGACGACACAGAGCTATGGCCTTGCCTTCAGCCGGGCTTAGTCATCCGTGGTTGGGTTGAAGAAGAGTCACGTGAACATCACATTTGGAAGGACAACGGGAGACTTCATGATTGGCCCACGAAGCACGGTGGGGACAGGCTCCAGCTGCAAGGCTCCAAGGCTTCAACCGGTGCTCTGAGGCTCCAGTGGGTCAGCCACAGCTCAGGATTGGGCGATGATGGGTGGTTGCCTCCACAGCAGCTGCGCCAGTGCGGGGACGCTTGGTACAACTGAGCTACGGCTGGCGGAATCGTACGGGTACATGGCACATGTCGGGCGGTTTAGGCCTTTGAGCCTGTGGAGACTGGCTGGGCTTTGGGGTCATGATGCCTAGAGCGGCTCGCTCCTTGGGCCGAATCCCTGTCGGAGGTCAGTCACGACCGTGTGATGCTACGATTCGCCCGATACCTGGCGCTGATAAGGCTCCCCGCGATTCTCGGTGAGGATGTCTAAGATGGGGGAGGTATTGTACTCTGTCCAGCACTGTGTGTGCTGAATGCTTCATGCTTCAAACCTTGGAGGAGCCATGATCCATGCTCCCCACAGGTACCTTCATGCCCTGCGTCAGGTAAATGCAAAGTACCCTGTGTCGCGCCTCCTGCCTTGGGCGCCCATGTCGGCCATGTCGGGGTGTGGCTTATCAGCCGTCGAGTCACTTGCCCGCTCACGGGATGATGCGGCAGTGAATCACTGGCGCAGCAGTGGCCCATCGGCAGCCGGAGTCGACAAGTCACCAGTCACCAGTCACTTGCATCTTGAAACCCTCCAGTGGTCCCACGGCTGTCATTCTCAACCTTCCACCTTTCTCTCCCTCAGTCTCTCTCCCATCTCGACAGCCGACAGTTGAGCCGTACTCTGTCCCTTGCGTCATTCCGTGAGGCCGTCACCTCCGAACCTCCTTCTGTGCCTGCTGCTGCGTCTATCGTCTACCCCTCGTTCCCGTCCCGCCGTATCCTCGTATCGTCGTCTGCCACCATCTCCCTCACTCTCCCTCACTCTCCCTCTCTCGCCACTCCTCACTCGCCACTCACACCATGTCGTCCTCCATCGCCATTCCCGCCGGCCCCTCGGCTACGCACTCCTACCACTCTCCCAAGGGCACCGGCTCTTCTGCCAACAGTCCCTACTCGAGCTCGCCTTCGTCCCCGCCTTCCGCCCGCAAGAGCAAGGCGCTGCACACCCGCCGCCAAAGCCTCCTGAGTACGTGATGCTCCCAACTCCTCACCCGCTGTCGCCATGACATGATTGTCTCAGATGGCATAATCGACGTCCCACATTCCGACATTGTGCTGACTCCATCCAGGCTCTGCCATCTCCAAGCAAGAATGCACTGTCATTAACATCGGCGACCCGGACGGACCTCCTCGCTTGGTATGTGCTCCTCGACATTCGACATGGGTCCGGCCACATCCACTGACACAACTAGATCTCGTACCTTTCCTCCAGCCAAGGCTTCGCTTGGAACCCGGGTATGTTGTCCAGTCCAAGACCTACATCCACTTACTAACCACCATTAGAAATCTTCCTCCCCTCCTACGTCGATTGCGATTACGTCCCCTTGGAGAACCGCCGAGACCCCGTCCACGAGATCCTCCTCAGCGATGAGGAGTCCAAGAACCTCCTGCCGCAATAGGTTACATTTATCCTTCTACATATACCCGGATCGACCTGCGACTTAGACATTTCCTTCTCGCGAGACTCGACATTTTTACATTACCTGGCGCCTCGGTTCGCCAATACTTTCGACTGGACAAGGAGTTTAACTACCGACGGTAGCATGGTAGCACTGTTTGATGGAGTAATTTAGGATGGGCATCCTTGTGAATGGGCTTGACAGCCTCTTTGAGGCGGAGTACAACAAACATGGTGGAGCATCATGCGGTCAATAGGACCTGGCAAATTGGGATTGGGATCGGTGCGTAGCCTGGCTTGGCGGGCACTGGGAGTTTGGTCCTTCAGATTGCTTTGACTCTCTGCGTTGATATTTGTTAGTTGCTGACTTTATCCTGGTGGCGTTGTTTCATGGCTGTATGTTAACTCTCCTCAATTTACTGGTTCCGAGTACGCCAGGTTATCCGGGTTGCAGTCGTGTACGGATCGACAGTCCGGTTTCGGTGATCTGCATCATGCGACCTGACGGTGTGACGACAGACGTCTGGTAGATGGTGTTTACCATGCCTGGATTACATCAATGGGCCCTCCTTGTCCATGGTTACAAACTCATACATATTTGACATCTAACGAAGATCACAACTGTTGTCCTGTCCTTCCAATTCATCTTGCTCTCAAATCACCGAATTTGCCAAACATAAACAGAACAACCAATCCCAATTGACACAGAGACCCGGCATCATGAATCGGCCTGGTCTATCTCTAGCTCCTTGTGCACGTCGCGCCACTTCTTTGGTATCCCGTTGAGGGTGTTGTGGATCTTTGCATGTTCGTATGGCGTCTTCCCATCCGAGTCGCAAGCGTAGAAATTCGCGCCGTGTTTTATGAAGAGTGTGATGATCTTGCTGATTGTCTTGGTTCGGTGTTCGCGGTAGGCCTTTTCGCTCCTCGTCAGGTCCCGGAATTGGAGGAGAGAAGGATGGGCCCTGTGCTTGTTGTTGAACCTTGGATTTTCTTTCTGGACAACCCCCAAGAACTGTGGTGCAAAGTCGAGGTTGTTCCTTGTTGTGGGTTCCATCAGACCCCAGACCGCGGGTGACGAAAGCCCCCCTCGAAGCTTGCAGATGCGATGGAGGAGAGAATCCGTTGGTTGGAATCCCAGTTCGACGATTCCTTCAACAAACCGGCATGTCTGGAAGAGTGTCCCAAATGCCATAGAGTTACTAACCCTATCTGGGTTGAAGAAAGTGGCGAGGGGAGATTTGGTATCCAGTGAGGTCTCGGTCGAGGCATATTGGGGAATCAGCATGTCCATGGCCCATGTCAGGTCCCATCCTTCAAGATTCTCAATCGCCCAATGCAAAACATGCAACCCGTCATCGGTGTGGAAGGTCGCTGGGTCGAGAGGCGGTTGGATCAAAGTCTCGAACTTTGCTTTCCGACATTTCTCCATGGCTTTGAGGTATTTAAGCTCTTCCATGGCGTGAGGGAATGAATATCTCAGCGAACGCAACTCGTGCTTCGCGTAGAACGCAGCGTCTTGAGGTGGGGGAAAGCCTGATAGAAGACACTGTAGAACAGAGAGGGTTGGACCATTCGGGTACAATTGTCCAATGTTCCCTCTTGAAGCACCAAATTCGATCAAAATATCGAAAACCAAAGCTGGAACTCTGTCGCCTGTTGCAAACATCAAAGGAGTGAAACCTTTGGGCGTGAATGATGGCTGGTCCATGTTTGCACCAAGAATGGACAACTCAGTGACCAAACCATCATCGACCAAGCTTATCATGTCATCTTCAAGAAAATGGCCGGCGAGGAAGTTGAATGGAAAAGAGACCATAGCCTGGGCAAGGGGGCATAAGGTGTTGGTGTCAGTAAAATTGATGTCGGCTCCCTGCGAAATCAGCGAGCGGGCAGACCACGCCAAGTCTTCAGCTACGGCCCGGGATAATGGCCTCCCAAAGCCTGGAAGGGACTCATTCGGTGAGATGCCAGTAGAAAAGAAGATGTCGAAGAGTTGTTTTGAAAAAGATGACCGCAGACATATCGGACTGCCTCGCTTGAGAACCTTTTGGCTTCCCATGACTAGCATGAGGGCATCCGCAAATTCGCCATTAGAGTCCTGAAGACTCAACGAACCGGATCGGAGAACAAGCTCAACCACGGCGGCACATCGGGTTTCAATGGCAGCAATCAAAGGACCTCCGCCCCAATGCTACTGTGGCAAGAGGTTCCTTGGCTGGGAGCGTCGAGGATGCGCCCTATTGTCGAGCAGAACTTTGACGAGTGAGTAGAGATCGGATTCCGTCCGCCCGTTTTGCCCAGGGTTTTGCACATGGTTGTGACGAAGCAATATCCTCTCGAGCGGTGTATACCAAGTGCCCTTATCATTGTTGATGTGGCAAATAGCGCCATGGTCAAGCAGTAACTGGGCGGCTGACGCAGATTGTGCGTGGCTGATAATCACTGGGTGTGGGAATGTGGCAAATGCTGTACTCCGAGGACTGTCAAACCGACGTCCATCCATGAATCCTTTTTCGACCACGGCGGCTGCCACAGGCTTTGCTTCGAGAAGAACCCTCATCACGCCGATATGGTTGCGCTTCGTGGCCAGCGCAAGGGGAGAGGACGGGGGCTGCCCGGTCAACAAGGCCAATCCGTAACGAATTCGGGTCGGAAAGACTGGGTGCTCGAAGTTGTCACTGACGTATCCTAGGTTTACTCCCTGGCCCACGAATGGCGGTTTATTGTGACAGAAGGTGACGTTTGGTGAAGCGCCCGCCTCGAGACATCTTTCGGCAAGAGTGACATCGCCATGATAGCAGGCCCAAGCTAGCGAGTTGTACGTTTTGTCTTTGATGTCTCGGATGAGGAGCCAGGGGCTAGTAATGGCGGCGGTCGTTCGGCAAGTGAGGAGAAAGCTCTTGATTTCACCCGGGGAGAGGTGATCGAAGATGAGAACAAGGACTTCGGCTGGAACTTTGGTGGTCCATGTTGGCGTCTTCATTAGCGAATTCGCGTTCCCTTTCAAAGTTAGAGTCTAGTTCAGCCTGGGGCCGGGTACATACCGTCAGAGCCTTTGTCGGCGTTGTTTGCCATGGTGGAGAACAATGCCAACCGAAGCCGACGGGACAAGTACGTCGCGTACTGGCCAGACGCGACAACGGAGATGGCGTAGAGAATTGCGAGTAGGTCCTATGGGTCGAGTTCGTCGATGAATGCGGAGTTGGCGGATCCGAAGTCTCGACTGGCGTGGATATGACTCGAGCGCCAGGAGAAGTGGTGGAAAGTGAGGAGACAGACACGGCAGATCAGAGTGTGGAAGAGACCGAAGCGCGAGGTGAAAGAAGAGTCTCGGTGGTGAAGGAAGAGAGGCGAGAGGAGACTAAAGGCAGCAGTGTTGATGCATGTGACCTGGGTTGCCTCAGGTAACAAATGTTGATTCACTGTCGCGGCAGGAACCAAGCCAGCCACCCTTGACTCCATGAGCCCGTGGCTAACCTCACGCTGTAACTTCCAATTACTGTGATAATACTTGCAGTAACTGAGCTATCAACAAGAGTGAATAATAAGATGCATGTGTGCGAATAACAATACCTTTTCTTTGACATTAGGACTCAGTGCGTGCGTAGCAAGATGCATAAGGCTCATCAGAATAAGCCACAATCCAGGACCTAGAGTGGGTGTGATTGTTGATGAAGCCAAGGCTGCGGTGTACGAATCGAGGACTCACACACATACAACTATTAAAAGAATAAATCCAATGAACAAAAGACTGCTGCGTAGTCAATCTTCCGGGAGGCGATAGCCGCACTTCTTTGCCTAGGTTTTCACAGTGTAGTCAGCCCATCGGCCTCCAATCAGTGTCCCAACAATGTACCCAGCCCAGGTGAGATGAAGAGCATTCCGGACTGAAGAGGAGTTGTGAGGTTCAAGCGGGGGTTAAGGACGTAACGGACAGGCGTCAGAAGTGAATACATGTTCCAGACCAGCGCTGAAGAAGCAAACGTCTGTGCCGGTCAGAACTGATTGCATAACAGTGAATGACTTACCACAAGTAAAAGTCAATCTGTCCATAGAGCTTAAAGACTTTGATTGGATTTGCCCATCGCCATATTTGTGCAAGTCTGTCTGCCAATCTTTGTCCGTTAAACTCAGTGACTCGCGCCTGATGAATGGTTTCTTGGAGGACAAAGTATGACAGAGTACGGCAACGCCGCTCAGAGCTGTTTGTACCCAGAAGATCACTCTCCGTGAATTGTACGTAACAATGATGCCCCCGATCAAGGGTCCAAAGGCAGGACCAACCATTGTCCCGCTGAGAATCCAACCCAAAGAGGCGGCTCGTTCGGTCTACGGTTGTTAGACTCAGTTATGATCCGATTCACAGACCTACTGGGTGATAAATGTCCGAGATACAACTAGCTCCAAGGATAAAAAAGGCTATTCCCTGGGAAGCAGTAAAGGCGCGACAAATGAAGAAAGCTGTCAAAGTCGCTGACAATGCAGTTCCCAAAGAGAATGCAAAGAATAAGAAAATGCTACAAAGGTATACCTGTTCAATGTTAGCGCTGGTTGGCTCTTCAGAAACCACTAACCGGTCGGCGGCCAAGATGTCGGTAGATGGGCCCCAAAGACATGCCGAGATGCCCATAAAGACCAGATAAATAGCACTGCTGAATTTCGAATAAACCGGTACATGGACGTGATTAGACTCAGTGCTCTGGTTTCTAGTCCAGAGCTCAATGTCGTCATGTAGCTGTTCGCTACGTGGGAGCTCAGTAATAACAGTCGTGGTAGCCATGGTGGTGAGGGTAATATTCCTAGAGTCATCATCTGACTTGGTTATTGAATTTAAACAGGAAATGACTCACGGGCGATGTCGGATTGCTGAATTGGAGCATTGCGGCCTCCTGGGGTATTGGCCGAGATGATGTGGGTTCCCTTGCTAGTTCTGCCAGTCACGGCAAGTTGACCGTCGTCGCCGAATACAGGGCGATCCCTCCCCATTTGAGATGGATTCAAAATCCGTTCCTTGGGGTAATTTTTAACTGCTGGCTATAATGGAAGTGGTTGGTTTGAAGAGGGCTGCGAGCATTAATTATGAAGACAACAGTAAACAATGCTGCCATTTGCCTTCAATAATATGATTTCGAAAAACACCCGGTCTAGGTTAAAATAAATTTAATAAAATCAAAGCCTTACCATTTATCAATGTTATATTACTTTTACTAAATACGATAGCACATGCTGGTCTTCATTGACAACGGACTTTCAAACGGGATGGGCCATGAGCATTGTTTTAGCCAAGGCTAATTATGCGATTTGCCCCTATTTGTGAATAGAATCCTCATATTAACTCGCGCATTTAAACTTGATTTCTATATACACCAAACTTACTAAGCTAATTGCATCTGCGTGCAATCCTTTCTCTAGAGCTCAACTCTGATTGTGGTCGCTCAGCTCGCATCCATATCAACCGCCTCAATACTCTTCTACCCAAGCCCCCGGCATCCGAGTCTTCAGCTTCAGTCTCTTCAAACCGCCCGACTTGCGCATTTTCCTGGCCTGCCTGCGCTCGAACCGACTCTCCATGAGATCACACGCACGATCAAGCCCGGCCAGTTGCTCCTGTGCCCATTTGTATATCCTGTTGGACGGTAATTGCTGCCTCAAATATGCTGGTTCATTTCGGTCCAGTGGAGGGTATACAGGGTAACTCGGGAGCAAAGAGCGGTCCTTGGGTCCGAATCGAGCTTCCCAAAAGGGATATTTCCAAGCCAGGTGCTGTTTTGTGACGTCGCGGTGAGAACTTCTTACACCAAATGAGCTCTTTTGCCTGAGATGAGGAAATTCCATAAAAAGCTCGCGTGCTTGACAAGATTCAGAATATACCTCTATCCAGCAGGGTAATAGTCTGCCTCTGGACTCTTTGACAAGGAACTGCCTTTTGCAAAGTGTTTCTGGCCCATGCCACCATATTCTGTAATTGCTCCACCATCCGCTAACCTCATCCCACGTTGAATTGCAATGCTCAATTTCCACTTGGAGATAGTGTTGTATATCGACGCCAGATTTTTCCAGCAAGTCGACCCAGTCCTGGACGTTCTCTAGAGCATTATTGGGGGTGTCAGTGCGCTGTAGGATGTGACAAAGAGCGCTGAGCCCATCACTAAAACGGTCATTTCCTGACCAAGTGCTGTTGTGGATGTCCAGCCCAGAAAACATGGCCTCTCGAACGATCTGTGCCCATCCTCTTGCGTCGTAAGTTTCTTGTCCATATTCACACCTTATCAGAAACCCTTGTAGAACGTGCTCCCACAACAACAGGTTGAACGGTGTCCAGTGACTTGACACGTAGACCTTACATGCATCTACACACCAGCTGATGTAGTCTACATCATAAATACCGTCCAAAAGTTTCTTGAACTCAAAGGGGGCAAGACGATCCTTACGCGTGTTGATGTAGTCTAGTGTAACCCTTGTGTTCGAGGAGGGGTGGTACTCCCAGAGAAACCCCGGGTTGGGAGACATGTGGCTTCTATGAATCTATTAGTGAATTGAACTTCCATTGTTTAGTCGTACAAACCGTTCTGAAAGATCAGGGCTATGCTGTATTAAGAATTGGCAAATCTCATACGCCCTCATCAATGTAGCAAACTGACCCTAACATTAACAATGGGTATTCTGAAAGTACGACAGCCTTACTCACACCAAACAATGAAGTCTCCGAGTCTGCCCTTGCATTACATATCAGTCTTGTGTCAAGGGTGATGACCCCTTCGCTGAAAAGCGTTTGGACTTCATCCAAGCTTTCGCGCTGTAAGGCACGCACAAGTCTATGGCCGGGTCCGTGGTGTCCGTGGTGTCCGAGACCGTGATCTAATATAGTTGGAAACTGAATGGCGATTGACAGGGGACTAAGAGAGCCATGCTGTATGGATAGCTCCACGTAAAGGCCTAACAAAGGTGAGCCTGTGAGAAATGATAGGCTTTCTTGGGTACCTGAGGCGTTTGGGCCGTGGAGGCCAGTTGAGCGTTTTCGTGTTTTCGTGCGCTCAACATAAAACACTGAATTCCATCCTTGTCTCCAACGCTCTACAACATTTATTTCGTACCTCGGCTGGCTCAGTTGTGCCAATGGCGCTTTGACACCTGCCTGATGTCCATTATTGGCCATAGTTGGAGTTGGAGACTGTAAAAGGATGGAAGGCCTCAGGTTCATAACCCTGCAATGTTTTAGATCGGGCTCTTAATTAAGTAGTCAAACTTACAACAGGTTTGTGGTCATCTGCAAATGAAGCGACTTGAGAGAGTCTTCCAGATCTGAATCATATTGCCTAATCTTGCCTCTGTGCTGCAAGAATAGAGCCCCCATCGCGCGTAAGGGGTTATGTTTCCTTGTCGGACTGGATGTGATTTTGCTGACAAGATCGTGCAGTTGGAAGACCTTGTCACGGCAGTGGGTCATGGTCTTATGCAGTTTCTTAAGCAGAATGGCATCCCACGGCTTGGGGGCTTGATTACAGCAGGTGAGTGCCACTTCAAGCGAGTGACAAATTGCTTCAATGTCTTCGAGCTTGTTCGACAGGCTGGCGAGCTCCGTGGCGGCCGACTTGTATGACGCAATCAACTGTTGGATGGCGGTTGCTGTCTGCACCAACTGCATCGCCAAGGAGACGATGCCGAGCGGGAGAGACGCTGAATCCATGTTGAGCGGGTGACGTAAGAAGCAGGTCTTTCGGTGAAGAATGAGAGAACATCAGGCTCTCGGGCTTTGAGGCGGGGTTGGGTTGGGTATGCTAATCTTTATTGCGAACCAAGTCTGCCTTGGGCGTCATATGCAATGCAGTCAGCCTTCTTCCTGCGTTTGATTGGACATCATTTCGCCAGCCTCATTATATTTCCATTGCAGCCTGATTACAATTACCAAGAGGTTAGGGTGCCCTAGTACACACATACCCAGAGGGGGGACTAGAAGCTCAACAGTAAAAAAAAAACACCAACAATAGTATCAACAATACTGATTACAATTACAACAACGCTATTTGGAGGAGAACTTTGCACAGCCGGACTCGTCAGTCGTACACCATCATCAAGAAAAATAGCCAGGGAAATGATAGTTACAGCAGAAGAGACTCTAAATTTCAGATATTGCATACCAAGACAGACGCAATCCAGTGCCTGAAATCTATGTGTAGTAAGCGTTGTTGATTGAGGACAATGGCCGAGAGGATAGTTCGTCTCTTAGGAAACTCAAAACGTGAATCCCATGGCTTAAAGGCCAAGACAGCTATGGTACTCCTCATCGCAGTTTCACCCATCTCATCAGCGCTATGCATGCAACCCATATCCATGTTAGAGCAAGGCTCGCTTCAATTCAGGCTCAGATAGTTATTTAGTCTACATCTGCCAAGGATAAGTGTCCGCTTGAAATGCGGGGTTTAGTTTGGTGAAAGGAGGACAACAATTTTACCAGGTCGGATATTCGCCAAGGAATTCTCTCCCACGAGGCAAGATTCTTTTCCCTTGCAATAACCATTGCTTCCAAGATGTTGGCCATTTCTTGGCTATCCCAAATGCCTTCTCTTCGCCAGATAGATCGAAGCAATCGTATACACCTCCAATGAATGTCGACATCTGTGCAAGATACACAAACCATTGTAATGCCAGGAATCAGTCGCGCATCAAATGTAAAGACAGGCACTATCCCGAAAGTTCCAGAGTAGACAGTAGACTCTGCTCTCCGTACTATTTCATCGCAGTTTTCAAAGGAAAATTCATCGTCAATGTCTTCCAGTCGAAGAAAATATTCCCACAATGCCTGGTCTATAGAAAGCATCCTCATCCGGCGTAGTTCTTCCTTGGGAACCTTTTGATGCTCAAGTTGTTCCTTGTACAGATCAAACCGAGCGCTCCAGTGATGAAAGTACGGAACCAAGGGACTTTCCCATTGGAGTTTGCTGGGCTCCAGCTCAGTAGCATGATCGCGGCATGAAGCATCAGAGTCAGTATAACAGGGTTCTTGTTCAGAAAGACGCCTAGCTGCATCATACATGCTCTCCACGGCATGAAGTGACCTCTCCGCTGCAGCCGTAGAAGGGAATGGTATCGGGGGGTGGCGTATGTCGGTGTCCGCATGAGGAATATTGAAATCGGGAGTGATGTCATCTCCTGCGTATAGAGACACGTCCATGCCTAGTCGGGAAAATAGGCCGGAAAGGTCTTCGAAGAATCTAGACACGTTTATTGGTGCTCTTTCATTGGTCTCTGTTGACCTTTGATCATGGAGTTGGCTGAGAAGGGCAGATCCTGCCCGCAGATGGCGAAGAGACTCAGCATAGCGCCCGTGAAGATTCTCTATGCAAATAAAAATAATGCAGCATATTATTATCACCTCCATATTTTGTTTAGAGGGTATTTGCATAAGCGATTTAACGTGGTGTATCGCTTGATTGTATTGTCGAACAGAGAGTTTCTCGTATGGGTGGATGAATTGCATGGATGTCCTTAGATGTTGGGACTTGAAGTACTTGTGCGCACCTCCTAGAGCGCAAATCGCATACTTGATAGGCTCCATTACATGAGCCAACGGCAGGGCGTATGTGAACCAGAAATTAATTGGACCCAGAGATGTTGCAAGGTCTTGAAAGGTGCATGTCCGAACGTGGTGGAACAGGTCTACTTCCGTAGGCACTGTGGAGATGTCATTGGCCAAGCTGGGAAGCAGTTGGGGCCTAGCATTTGGTATGCGCTGAAATGGGGTTTGATCATTAGGGCGAGGTGTTGTCTGTTTGCGAGGTCGACGAGTTAGAGTGACTTGATAGCCATCGCACACGCGCCCGTCATTCTCGCATCTTTGACAATGTGGCTTTCGTTCGTCACATTTGAGATGGCGGATTCTATAGAAGTAAGTATTCCGAAGTCAACTGTTTCCAGGTAACGAACTTGCTAGAGCAATGTGAGAAATGTGAGCATGATTAATAGAATTGAGGATCTACATACCAGGTAATACAACCAGATCTTACTTTGGGTACCTTTGCTCTGGTCCACTTCTTTGGTTCTCCCATTTGGATTGTCGGTGAAAAAATGAGTGATTTTATGGTAGTTGAATCCGAAGTAAAAATGGGAGAAAATCCTTGGCAACTGGGTCCTTACTTACGAAACTAGTAGGCGAATACGAAGCCACGTGGTGGGGTAGCAATTGACATGAGTCATAGTCGGCCGTATTGACACAACGGAATGATTTGGCGAGTTTCCAACAAGGCACAGCGGCTTGCAGACTCAATCACTTCTAATGTTCAATGGAATAGCCAGGATAATGGAGGACTGGTAAGTCACTGAAAGTATTGTTCAATATGTGATTAAACGTCGCAGACTTCGAATATCCATCCGACTTGCACGTATTTCGACACGCTCCACCTACATGTAGTAGGAAAGTTTCAACTATTGTTAGGGCTAAGCTAATACAAAAATGTTGCTAGGAGAGAATATGGGTACTGGTAATTTATAAACTTCCGTATTGCAAAGACGGTGAACAATTTTGTGTGTGCTATTGTGGTCTACCAAACGGAACAATGTCTCCGTTAACTTCTAGGATATTAAACTAACCTATTTGTATACTTGAGCTGTCCCTTAAATTCAGCTGTGAGCACCTCTTTGGCTCTTCGTTGTCCACCGTAGGAAGAAGACTAAACAGGATTCGATCAGTCAGTCGATCCAGTCTTATGAACAAAAAGCTACTATTCCCCGAGTACAAACCCCTTTAGCTAAACCTAGCAAACTAATGTACCTAGTATGTACTTGTGTGCGCGAATAGCAATCTGCATATGTGCAAATACCTAGAAATAATACAGCTGTGTTCTAACTACAATTACGATAGGAATATGCTCTGTAATCTTATACGTTTGGCTAAGCCGTCTCTTTAAACTCAATTGTAAACCCCTCTTTCGCCTTTTCGTCCACTTCTTCAGATGGATTCGTTGCAGGATACAAACCAAAGTCCCGAAGAGAGACTCCCTTTCTGAATAACTCGCCAATCTGCTCAAGAGACTTTCCCTTGCACTCTGGAACACAAAAGTAGATACACATGAATCCCAGGATGAGAATTCCGGCAAAGGTGAATCCAACCTTGGAACCAAGTCCAGCATATGGCTCATACAACAAGTATGGATGCTAAAATTAACCAAGCCAAACGTGAGCACCTTTGGACTCGCATTCTTTGGAAAGAGGCCGACCGGTTTGTTCAATCAACTCATCATTCCAGGTAGCGCCTAATCTGCTGCCACAGGGGATGTAGAATGCTGGAACAGGGTTAAAAAACCTCGAGTCCCGACACCATTGGGACCATCGGTGCATTTTACGGCCGGGACACGGAACCAAGGCAGCGGCGCAGAATGCCAAAAGTCGGAACCTTGTTTACTGTATTAGAAGTCAAGTTGTAAAAAGGCGATTGGTCTCTTACCAACAAGAAGTGAGATCTTTTCGGCGAGGGTGGCATTCTCGAGGACATGCTCAACGTCAACCAGTTGAAGAGGAGGAATTTGCATGATGAACCGATTGGCTACACCATCGGTAGCCTAAAAGGTGAATGTACTTTGATCAAGTAGGAAAGTGAAGTCAGGTAAAGAAGAAGCCATTGTCCGGATGTCGGTCCGGATTGTTCCCCGACGCTTTAATTACGCGACGACACGCCAGCTACCCAGTCGTTCCAATATCGACGCCAAAAGGCGCCGTAGTAGAATTCGGGACGACATCAGTAATTGCCGCTAAGACGGTCTTCACCAAGCCGGATTCTGCTTAGAGAAAATGGGATGGCAGAAATGCAGCTTTTGATCACAATCAATTGTGACGAGCGTGCCGGCTTGGTCTAGATGCACATCGATCGTTGACATGTTGTTTCTATTCGCTGGTCCGACTCAGCCGAAGCACCTTGAATGTTTAGGTCAGCCTCCACGCAAAATCATTGGTTGCCACCATTAGTTACAAGAGCTAGTTGTTCAGCTGCCACGCCTAGTGACAGTGCCACCGCCACCACGATGGCCAACGCCGCCCGCTTGCTTTGTCTTTGCCAAGTGATAACATGGACATCTGCCCTTTACTAAACGTAGCAATTCCTTCCACTCTCCACTCCCCACTCATAGTAGCTGACGGTTTATTGTGTCTTCTAACATGGATACTGTATTTATGGGTAGCTCTCCTGCTCTCGACTCGGAAGGATATATCCTCAAAAATTACACGTATAAAGGCCTATGGCAGGACTTCCATGAGCCGTCTTGGAAGCAACGCAAGTGGACCGTGACAACTATCGAGGCCATAATTATTTTCGCCCTTTTCTCGACATTCCTAAGCCTAACGCAAGGCCAGTCTTGGACCATTTTGAGAGCTTGTATCCAAAAGTGGCGGCCAAGCGTATCCGATGGCAAAAAGAACATGTCACAGAGCGATGCCATGGTGGACCTTGCCAAGTTTATGGGAGATCTTTGGATGTGGGTGAGAGTTGGAGAACGACCACTCTGGGATTCCGTCAGCACCACCCCGTTGTTTGGCGTGGCCGTTGGCCTCAACGCCCTGGTTTTTATAACCATGGGCCTGGCAATTCCGTATGCTGTCAGCGAAGGAGCCTTGGGTGCTCCTCTTGTGAGGACTAGGGCAACCCACGATTGTCTTAATTCCACCTGGCATGACGCAGTCAAAACCACCTTCAACGATTTTTCAAAAGACGACGCAATATTTCAGCAATGTCTTGAATTATCTGAAACCAGATGCGACAATCAATTCTTTCTATCTGAGCCATCGATCGAGGAGGAGCGTATCGACGACTGCCCCTTTCATCCGTCCCTGTGCCTCAAGGGACATCAGTCAATCCAGCTAACGCACAACAATATAACGCCTTTCGAAATGGGCGTAAACTCTAAGCATGCAATCTCCATCACACATCGCTTGACTTGTTCACCCGTGGATCTCAATCCATTCATGGTTCACGGGCTGACTATAAGTGGAATCACTCTAAGTAACAACAAAGACGAATTTTGGGCCAACCACACGATGGTCCTGTCGACCCATAACGGACCGAACGATAAGTTTCCGGATGAAAGATCGGGCTACATTGCACTGCAAAATCACGGTTTGAGAGATATAACAGTCCTACCGGAATACTTTTCAGGATCAGACAGTTACCGCCACCCGGAAGCCATTCTCCCGGAACTCAGACGAGAAGATGGTCATCCTTTTCTTATTGTGTACCGGGCTGGCCATGAAATGTACCGTAATGAATCAGACGATCCTCTATTTTCGGCTCACTACTTTTTGGACTATGACGATGATGGGGTATACGCCTCGGATTTCGAAGCGACCGGCCTCGGCTGTGTTGAACAATTCCGATTTTGTGCCCTGGAGCTGCAACATTGCACAGATTGGGGACCTGGGGCGATCAAGGAAATTGAGATGATCGATTTTCTTGAAACGCAGGACTATTTTAACCTTTCTCACCTCACTGAGCTCGATTACTTGTTCACGCAGATTAGGAATTGGGTTTCTGTCTTTGAATATTTAGCACCGCGGACCCAGTGGTTTAACGCGGTGCCGTTGCGAACACAATACAAATTATATGACGTAACAAATTTGGGGAGGGAAAGTGGTGATCAATGGACAAAAGAGGTCAAGACATGGTTTGATAAGGCAAATTTGAGGGCTATAATTGATGCACGATATAGCGCTCGACTTCATACACCTATACTTTGGCGCTTGGTGGAGGAGCCATACACTGAGACCAACACCTTGTGCGGCAAGATCCTCTTTCGGCATCCCGATTATACCAACATTTACTGGGTTGGTTTCTGGGCTGCTTTCAGTGGGCTTATGCTCGTATGGGTAGTGAGCACATGCATTGCCCAAGCCAGCACCATCACGAATTCCTTTCACTGTGTTGGGCAATGGATACGGAGGCGTGGTAGAATTGTTCGAAGGATGAAAGCAGTTGCAACAGCCGCTCGGGGAGGAGTTGGTAACCGAATTAACGATATATTTAGCTTAAATCATTTTGACGATATGGAGAGGTAGTACAGGAGGTGGTTTGGATAATGACTAATTCCATCAGCAGTGTTAGTGAGATCTATGAATTAAAATACGCTTGCTGAAGCGTCATCTGCTCAGATAGTGTCCAGTATATAATGAACTCTACATTAAGAACTATAATTGGTATTTTCTAAATTGCTAATTAATAAAATATGTTACTCTATGATGTACATTAATCTTTAACAATTTATCCTTGTCTGGTAAAAGATTCACGACAAGCACCGCTTGTGTTCCGAGCCCGCCATCGCCATGTCTTACTATCATACATATGTGGTACATTACCTTGGCGATTCTAGGGAACCTGGCGAAGGGATGATTAGACAGCTTTTTATTCAGACCACCGGATACCTACAAAGCCAGCAAGAGCTTCGTTAGACATTGCCAACTCTAGCGTTTGCCTTCTCCGCCAAATTCAAGCTACAATATATCGCCAGTATAGGAGAGTAGACTTTTGTCGTGCAGCTTTGAACCTACCGTCGAAACGCTGATAGTGGGAGTGTCGCACTCGGGCAGTGATGTTAGGCCAGATTCTGGCAAGGTGGGAACGGAGGTGGGACTTGCCTGATAACGCAGAATGGCAATTGGCACGGGTGTCTCTGATAAGAGATGGAATCGAGTAAGATATGAGCTGTTTCGGGAATTATACAAAAGAAGATTATCCAAAACATCAAGTCGCACACGCTGCCACTTCTGCCGTCCAATAGACTATCTCCCTACCTATGTTACTTGCCTCCTTAAGGAAAGCCTTTTATTGTCTTCTCAGTTCATTGCGGAGTACTTGCACTAGTTAAATGGGCACAACCCCATTCTCGTAGTTTCTGTCGGGACACCTGGCGAATTTCTTGCTTGGCGTTTCGCATCTTGGAATAGCATGTCTATTATTTTCATGCTTCCCAGAAGGACTGATGATTGTACGTTTATATGGATAGTCGTGGGTTTGCGTAAGCTTCGAACAACGACGTTCTTTGTGTCAAACTGTTGTTATATTTATAGCAGTGAAGGTCGATTTATTAGTTCACCCAGCTTACGAGGGTGAAGGACTCAAGATGTGTTGAGAAGCCCTACACTCCACATGTCATGGAGGAAATGTCAAAGTTCTTTGGCTCATTTGGATGAATTATATTAATGATGACTAGAGCTCATCTATTGCTTAATGGCATAGAGTTGGCACAATACAAATATGGTTGTTGATGAGCACTCCAGGGTAAGCCACGATGACCAGACGCGTCAGGAATTAGAACAAAACTTGGAACATCTCTCGAAATGCATGACTCGAATCAGGAGTAAAAGTAATTGTGAATCAAGGTCTGTAATTAAGTTTCGACTACCAACGGAGCATTCCAACCCGGGACGGAGTGACGGCACGGGACGGACCACGCGAACTGGGTTGCCATGGAGCCTTGAGGAGAGGAAGAACTGAAAGGAATAAAACGAAATAAATAAATAAAAACGAAACTAACGCAGAATACGATATGCACGTGAGATGTAATACGTCACTGAGGATTGGGTCGGTGAGAGTCGGTGGGAGTTGGTGATTGAGTGACGACTCGACGTGTAAGACGCGTAGAGTGGGCAGGCTAACCGCTTTCTCTCGCACAGATCAGCACCAGCATACAATGCCGCAAGAATTGGGTCGACAAAGCGCGGTTAATCAGGATCGAACAAAGAGAAACGCAACACGTATTCACTGACCTAGTCAACGAGGGGAAAAGCACAGGCAAGACGCGGTCGAGTGACGCTGCAGAGGGGAACGAGGAGGGGTCGGTCGGTTTTTTTCAAGCGGTGGAGACGTGTCGCTCGTTGAAGAAAAGAGGAGGGGCTGGTTTCGGTTCTACTTTGCTGCATTGGGCTGCAAAGGTGAATAGGCGGTGGGTATTTGGTATAGACCGACTCATTCTAGTGTCTTTTCTTCAAGTGAAGACGTGTTGAAGCAAAAGGAATCAAGTCTCCCGAGTGTCGGATTGTGGCAGATTGTGGCAGATTGTGACAGATTGTAGCAGCCGGGATGAGGCCTGTAGCGAGACGTGGCGAGGCGTGGCGAGGCGTAGCGAGGCGTAGCGAACGAAACCAGGGCTGCACGGCCACTATAACATCCGAGTCCAGCGTGTCCCTCCAGCGGGTACCCGCCCGTCTTAAAACCCACTGAACGCGGCCCCCGGCGACGCGTAAAGCACCGCCCACCCACTGAAGTTATGCCACAGCGGGGCTCGCTCCAGCGCCTGTCCAGTGGGCTCAGCGCTCTGCTCCAGCGGACGCTGCACCCAGCCTGCACAAAAGCGTCACAAAGCCCAACGCCAACGCCAAACGCCAAAAACGCCAACGCGAGGGAGCGTGCCCCCATCGCGTCTGTCCCCGGTCACCACCAAAAGTCGCCCTCGTCTTAAATACCTCCTCCACCACCTTCTGCGCCCTCGCCCACTACACACCCGCACCACGCAACCCGCTCGCACAACTTTTTTTTCCAGCCTTGGCCTCCATCTTGGGCCTCTTGATTCTTTATTCGACCCGGGCTTGTTTCGAGACCAGCTACACCATTTCGAAAAGCCCTGCTGCCATCGCGTGTAAGTGTGGAAGCGAGGCACGCCATTCTGGTGCGAGGGGAGGACCACAATCGACACTTTACGCGTGCTTCTCACATCCGCCTCGACACGCGACGAAGAGGACATTTCCCGTCTCCACTGGCAACTGTCCACTGGCAACTGTCCGACTCCTGCAATCACCACACACCACAACCACAACCACAACCGCACCATGGACTCGATATCGTCATCACCGCGCCTCGGCAAGCAGGCCTCGGCCGAGCCCACGCTCCCCGCAATTCGGCAATCCCTCGCCGGATCCAAACGACCTGCTCCGACTCTGCTGCCGCCCTTTGAGCCGCTCTCGTCTTCTCCTGGACTCCCTCGACCGGTCAAACGCCAAAACACGAATGCTTGCTCCGGACGCGCCCATCTCAAGTATCCCACGCCCGTGCCGACATCCAGCACCGGGATCCTCTCCAGCTCGCCGCCTCGGGCCTCCGCTCCGGAACGCGCTCCTCTGTCGGCCGTGCCCGGCGTCGAGCTTTCGGAAAATGGCGAGACGCTCATCATGGGCCGCTCGTCCAACTCGTCTCACTACCAGCTCTCGGCCAACCGCCTCGTGTCCCGCGTCCACGTCAAGGCCCGCTTCATCGCCGCCGCGAACCCCTTGGAGCCCAGCAAGATGGAGATTATCTGCAACGGCTGGAACGGCATGAAGCTGCACTGCCAGGGCCGCACTTGGGAACTGTTCAAGGGTGATAGCTTCACCAGTGAGACGGAGGGTTCCGAGATCATGGTCGACGTGCAAGATGCCCGCGTGCTCCTGCAATGGCCCAAGCGAGGAGCCGACTTGTCCGACTCCAGCTGGGACTCACCCAAGTCCCCTACACGCCCAAACGTGCTGCTCCAGTCTCCTCTCCGCCGTGCCGCTCGCATCGCGTCCCCCGAGAGCCCTACGCCCGTCAACTCCAGCTCCCGCCGCCTGCAGGCCCTTCTCCCCGGCCACCGAGATGGCATCGACATCTACGAGGACGAACCCGAACTCCCAGCACCCAAGCGCGAGATTGTCGACGTCAACATCAGCATGCGGACCGAGGCCACGGCCAGCTTCACGAGCGAGCCCGACGTGGAACAACACGACCCCGACGAGGAAAACGACCCCATTGTGCACTCCTTTGGTCCCTTTGGCGCCGACATCTCGTGCCGGCTGGCTTCGATAACAACAAAGTCTCCCAAGGTGTTCAAGGGCATCAAGCGACCCAACCCGCTCGTCAGCGCCTTGGCTTCGGACCTGTTTGCTCCTCGCTACATTCCCTCAAATCCTTGTTCTCCCAAGAAGCAATCCTTCGATTTCGAGCGTCCTGCATCTCCCATGAAAGAGCCCGTCGAGTTGGATTCTCCCCTCTCCTCACCGCCCAGACTGCGAACACCCACCCCCGAGCTCACTGCCGAGCCCATCGAAATCAACCCTGCTGTTGTAAACCACGTCGTCAACCAGCTTGCCTTTTCACGGCTTTCCTCCACACCTCTATCCACCATTATGCAGAACCTGCCCGCCGAGGAGAAAAAGGGCCTGACCAAGACTATCCTCCGGGACTCTATCGAGGCCACATCATGCATTGGCGTCATCGAACGCCAGGGCAAGGACGCTGCTGGCAAGCTCCTCGAGAGCGAATACTACTACGTGCCAGAGCGTGACGATGACCAAGAACGACGTGCAGCCGTCGATGGCCTTCGAAAGCCCAGTCTAAGAGCATGCAGAAAGCAACACAAGGTATGCATCCACCTGCAAGAAGCATCCACTGCAAGAAGCCGAGAACCCGACTAACATGACGCAGCAATATTACTGGAAGCGCCCCAAGGCTCTCTAATCACCCAACGTACATATGACTCGCAGATGGATGGTGGACTTTTGTTATACCCAGGTTTCTTTTATTGTTACATACTACGACCAATCCACCTCCCACGAGATTTGCGGTTGCCTGCATAGCTGAGGCGTCTTTTGTTTTCACTTTCTGGAGGAGTTGGAGCGCATTTTCTCAAGGGTCCAAGGGATGGAGATCAATTAGATCTGGGAGGATGTTTTCCTTGAAAGGGCATTTCATGGCGATTCGGGTCGGGACTTGTAGGAGGGCGGATGTCAGGCATGACGCAGGAGTAGAGGAGCAATGAATTGTTACCAATCAGACAAGTCGAGAAGCTGAATTTGTTACCAATCAGACAGGTCGAGAAGCTGAATGTATTGAGACATGATCTCATCATCTCATGATACGGAGTCGTGAAGATCCCGATGATCGGACACCGGCGAGTAGCACGAGCCACCAATCAAGCCAGCCTCACGCGTTCGTCTCATTCCAGCCAGCGCCATCACCCCATCACGCAACAGCGGAAACCGCACCGCAGTGCAGTTGCGGCTAGCCCCCATCACGAGTCCCTCGCCGCGGACCAAACAAACACAAGCCGGCCGCATCATCCCCTCCATCATGACTAACCCAGTCCGATGTGCGAGCCTTCTCCGATCTCCCCCGCTCGATGACATTCACATTGCGATGCGGTGGTGGCAACCGACGCCACGGTGATTGGGCGTGGGCTGATGCTAAGTTGGATGTGCATGGGACTCGGATGGAGGGAGAGGGAGTTTAAATGGGATCAAAGGTCCCTGGAGGAGGGGAAGTTGTCCACGTTCGACAATGCACCAACGCTCAACGCACTAAAGTAAGTCATCGATGAAGCATCGCGAGAATGTCTCGCTGATTGATAGCACAAGCAAACCATCAATTCACCACCAACAAACATCACAAACACCATGACCAACACCACACCAATAACCACCACCTCCACCATGTCGACAAACCTCGCCCAAGAACCCCAGTCCTGCGACTCCAGCTCCCCTCCCGTGTCCCCATCCCTCACCCGCCGCATGAGCGCCCACGCTGAAGCCGACGCCGCGCGCGCCATCAGCCACACCAACAACTGGACGCCCGTGTTCGAGCACTGCCACAAGTGGAACAGCGAGGACCGGAAACACGCCATGCACATGGTTAATATTGGCGCCGTCAAGACCGGCCCTGGCTTTACGGAGCGACCTTGATCGGAGTGGGCGGGATGGACGCGCTGGAGACGCGTGAGGGGACGTTATGAGGAACAAAATGAACAGGGCATCAGCCAGCCAATGGCGGGTCCAATGACTGTGTTCAACACAGATTGAACTGTACACTATGGAACACGGGACGTCAAAAGAATGGATTGTATTGTAACAGTGGTAGCTATATTGTACCAGGTATCTTTACTCCAACGCTCCAGAGTCAAGGAAATAAAGCAACTTAATCATCGCTGTCCGTGTGCCAATCTGATGCTTCTCGGTAACAAATGGAATCCTTCTCCAATCTAAAGCCCCTTCGGCTTTGGTTCGTCTCTGTTGGCCCTGTTGGCCCCGTTGGCCCCTTTGGTACTGAAATACTCTCCAAACACAGCAACGGCATAGGCAGAACCTGCAAGCCCTGCTGTCCCAAGAATCACCTTCCTCCCAAGTCTTCGCCTCCGTCCTTTGACCGGGGCCTGTTCGGGGATGGACTCATTGACGACAGGGTTAGGTGGTGCCGGCTTGGCCGCTGACTCCGTCGCATCGTAGTTGACAAACCCAGTAGGACTAGCAAAAGTTCCAATTGCAGACTTTCCCATCATGTCAATGGGGTTGATTCGTGGAGAAAAGATGGGCTTGTCATCGCCTTGTCGGACTTTGCGAAAGATGAGAACGTCTCCACTACCCGATACAATGTCGTACCCTTGCGACTGGAGAGACTCGAAATAAGGCAGAAACTTGGACGGGCTTGTCAATCGTAGCAAGACATCGGAAAGAGTAGAGGTAGAATCATCATTCATCGTTGTAGTGGCGTCGGCAATGCTCATTGTGTGGGATGAGGCATCGTAGGCGAGAATCTTGTACGATGCTGCCAAGTCGGCCGCGGCCTTTGCGTAGTGTTTCTCGACGGTTGGCAACGTCTCCTGCCCACACTCTTCCGCAAATGACGTCTGAAGGCCTTGGGGTTCTTGCGAATAAGGATCCTTAATCTCTTTGTCGATTTTCGCCCAGTAGCGATCAATGGCTGGTTGGATCTTGTGGTCGTCGATTGGGAAACTTTCGTCCATGGAGCTGACCTCGACACTGTCGTGATTAGCCTGCGAGTGGTCCTTGGGAACCAATGTGGACGAGCTTTTTGTCCAAGAAGTTGCAAACTCCTCGGGGAAATCTCGTGCGTAGTTGCCAGTCAGATTGGGCTCCAAGATACCTTGCTCGGGTTCATCCTGGCTCTCTTGGACCCGGCGCATGGTCGTGGCACGAATTTCCTGGGCCGTCAGGTCATCGACCTCACTGTCGAGATTGGTTCTGTGGTGAAAAGGATAAGTAACTGATGGTCCAATCCTGGTATCTTGGGGACCTGCCTTGGAATCGAAATCTTTGAGACCACGAGCGACAGCGTCTGGAATGAAAGCGGGCTTGCCATCCGGCTCATTGTGACGGATGGCTGAATACCTATCCAGGTCCTTGTAGGCCTTTGTAGCTTCCTCTGGATGCATTGGGTACGGAGTGTCGACAGAGTCAAAGGCCGATGGGCTGTACTTGTCCAAATCCTCATAGTTCTTGGTCAGCTCCTCGGGATGTTGGGCTTCAACACTGGCAGAGTACTCGGAAAGGTCCTTGTAGTCCTTTGATGCCTGCTCTGGGTGGACGCGGTCTGGCCCATTGTTCTCATACGCAGCGTACTTGCCAAGATCCTCATAGTTCTTCGAGGCCTCCTTGGGGTGAACTCGAGTGTTGGGAGCACTGTCAAAGTGATGATAGGCAGGCAAATCCTTGTATTCCTTGGAAGCATCCTCGGGATGGATCCGGGAAACCTCAGGTTCCAAATCACGCGCGGCATACAACGGAACATCATGGTACTCTTTGGATTTCTCCTCGGGAGTCAATCTTCGCAGACCGTCGGGTTCATTCCACTTGACCTGACCATACAGATGCAAGTCATTGTAGTTCTTGGACGCCTCCTCAGGCGTCAGCTTTCGGAGGCCATCTGGCTCATTCCAACGGACCGGCCCATACTGGTCCAAGTCTTTGTACTCGCTGGCCGGATCATGCACAGGTGCGTCGACCTTGTTGGGAAGAACTTCTCCCTTGACAGTAGTATCCATCTGCGCATCCTCATGGGCTTGGAGGGTAGACTTTTTGGCAACAAACGGGGTATTGTAAGTGTCAAGATCCTCGTAGTTCTTGGACAGTTCCTCGGGTGTCAAGCGACGGAGACCATCTGGCTCGCTCCATCGCACGGCATCATACTTGTTGAGGTCCTTGTAGTCCTTTGACAGCTCCTCAGGAGTTAGTTTCCTCAAGCCATCAGGCTCGTTCCAATGCACAGCCCCGTATTGATTGAGGTCGTCGTAGTTCTTGGACAGCTCTTCTTGGGTTTGCATTCGTAGACCATCCGGTTCGTTCCAACGCACGGCGTCATACTTGTGGAGATCATCGTAATTCTTGGACAATTCTTCGTCGGTTTTCTTCTGCAATCCATCTGGTTCGTTCCAACGCACAGCGCCGTACTTGCCAAGGTCGCCGTAATTCTTGGACAATTCCTCTTCTGTCGGCTTCTGCAATCCATCCGGCTCGTTCCATTCCACCGGCTTGTACTTGTCCAAGTCGCCATAGGATTTAGACTGTTCCTCCGGAGTCAGCTTACGCTCGGTGTCTGAGTTGTCAATCTTGGTCGAGTATTTGTCGAGGTCATTGTACTGCTTGGAAGCCTCCTCTGGGGTAATCTTTCGCAGGCCATCAGGCTCGTTCCAACGAACCGCCTCGTACTCGTCTTGGTCTTCGTAGCGAGCCTTGATTGGCTGCGGAGTGGAAGTATCCTTGACGGGTACATACTTGTCGAGGTCGTCGTATTTCGGGGCAGATTTGACTGGTTCGCTAGATGAGAACTCTGTTGGCCTGTACCCGTCGAGGTCGTTGTACATTGGAGTAGGGGTAGACTTGGAAACTCTGCGGTTGGTGATGGGGTCGATATAGGTCTCTGTTTCCGCAGCGCCTTTCAAGTCTTTGGGGGTGATTGACCTGGACTCTCGTTGTGACTCCAGATAACTTCGAATGTTGTGTAGAGGAGACCACATGTCATAATCGTAGCTGAGAGGCTTATCGCCTCGAATCAAGTGATCGATTGCACCTCGTTCCACATCCTCAATGTTCTTGCCAGGGCGAGTACCTGAAAACTCATCCGACCAAGACTTGATCTCGTCGACGTTGACGTATTTCTTGTCGGTAGGCTCAGTGGCTCGTGCAAAGGCGGCCATGGCCTTCTTGATGGTCTTGTTGGCATCCTTGTCCCATGAAAGTTTGCGATTTAGCGACTCCATGTACTGATATCGGGCGCGATGGCGTCTGCGACCGTGTGAGCCGGAGCCGACGGACAATGACCAGGCGCCAAAGCAAAGCTGTCGCGTTTGGAGGCCACATCTCAGCAAGGCTGTGGAAGGTGAGAGCGACGTGCCCGCACTGGACTGGAGGATCGTCGCCCGCGAGGTGTGAGTAGTCGACAACATGATGGTACGGAGGTGTTGCCTAATTCTAGATTCCATATTAGCAAGGGTCAATTAAGAACTGTTGGAGGGAATGCTGCATCTCGAGGCAGGACAAATCGGAGGATGTCTCGACCAAGTGAGGGGAGCTTACCAGACGAGCGTTGTGCGCAGCCGAGAAGCTGCGGATGAATGCGACTAACACGATGGTGGAAGCAGAGGATCAACGTCTCGGGGCGCAAAGAAAGATGATACGGCTGGAGGCTTATGGAAGCTGAGAAGAGTGAAATGGATGGAGAGATGGGAATAATGCGGAAGAATGAAGCGGAAGAAGCAAGTAGAAGTAGGTGCGAGACCTGACGACGACGAGGTACTGGGAACGGCCTGAGGTTCGTGGCCGAGCCGGGGAGTGGGGACCTCCACTGAGCTGCGCTTGGGGGACTGCTGGAGTGAGACGCCTGCGGGATTGGGGGGCGTTCTAGGCTCGTTTGGGGCTTTGGGGGCCACTGAGGGGGGTGGTACAGGGGCCCAGTGGTGGTTTTGGGGCTGACGACCACTGAGAGTTTGCGGGGTAGAGGGGCGGAAGGGCCACGGGGAACCTCTCTGCGTCAGTGCAGCTCCCTGGAGGGAGGATGCAGCCACTGACGTACGCTGCTCATGCGACAGTTCAACAGGGAGACGATGCAGCGACGGAATGCCTCTGACTGGGACAGGAACACTTTGAGTGGCCTCGGCACACATGCCCGAGCAGTCGCGCCAATCAGGTCTGTCAGCAATACATTTGCTGGTCAGGGTAACATGTGCATGTATTGCAACCCGAAACGGTAGGTCCGCAGCTGGTGGCGTGGCACTCACAATCATGGCTTGTCACGTGGCTTGCCTCGTCGACAGCGGAAGTGCCACTTTTAGATTCGACCAAGCTGCTTGACGTCGTATCACGATACTGTGATGTACGGAATGGGAGGTCGGGGTTGACATCCGCTGGACCAGACCAACCTCGGGTGGGGGGAGGTAGCCAACCGAGGACTGGATTTATGGCGTGGTTAACGCGGATCACTGAGACAAACACAGGGCTTCGTTTCCAGCGGGCGGGCTGAATGCTATCTATTAGCCCCGCCAGCCAGGATAAATGCGGCAGTGCGGCTGCGCTGCTTTGGGGCTCTCGGTGAGTGGTAGTTGACGCGCAAAGTGACCAGGCCGTCCCCGGCCGTCCCGAAGCCCTCCAATCCGGACGTTATCCTCTGCCCAGCGCTGTGACTCTCTGCATTCAGAAGGAGGTACAGGGGACCCATATCCTGGCGAACCTTGGACTTTGGTGACGGGATGTTCTGGACTGACTGTGGAGTCCCGGCGGCTGGCAAGCTGAGGTGGTCCTCAACCAGGCATTCATCATTGAGAGTCAGGATGCGGCGGTTGGGATTGGATTGGATCGGCGTGAGTCAAGTCGGCCAGGGCGTGTCCACACTCCACAGTGAGGCATTGCTGTTGTCACAAACGATGAATTCCCATGATAAAAGACGTTGAATTAAATACACTCTTACCATTTCGTATACTCTTTCATATCTTCCCAAACATTCCTCCAACGCTCCTTCCTCGCGCGTCGCGTGTCCGGATGAGGCTCCGACTCCATACCCCGCTCCCGCCTCATTCTTGCCAAGAGCGGCTAGGTCCGTGCTTCATGTGACATCACTCGTGCCCCTCCGAGCATTTTCTCATCCCTCACCAAAGCCAGAGTAACAAGCGCTGCAATAAGCGCATCACGCCCACGCGCCTACGCCCGCCGCCTCGCTTCACACACGCCCCCGACAGGATCATGAAGCGGGCTCAGGGCAAACCCGCCGCCCGGGGCTTCGATACCGGTGCCCGCTCCGGATTTGGAGGGTTTGGTGGGTTCGGCGCCGCTGCAAGCGGCAGCTCGCTGTCGTACCTCGCCGAGCCTCCCTCGTTTGCCGCCGTCTCGGACCCCAATGTCGTCGTCTCTCTGAAGAACATCTTGAAGAAGGATAGCACTACCAAGTCCAAGGGGCTGGAGGACTTGCTGGCCCATGTTCTGGCTAACCCCCATGACAAGGATGGTGGGGTTGAGGAGGCCGTCCTCGAGGTTTGGGTAAGTGAACCGTCAAACTGTTGATGGAGCTAATATCTTGTAGGTTCAAGTATACCCCCGAACATCGATCGACAACTCTCGTCGAGTCCGCGAACTTTCCCACAACCTCCAGTTCGAGCTCATGAAGTCGGCCCGCAAACGATTTGAACGTCACATTCCAAAAATTGTCGCTGCTTGGCTCGCCGGTCTCTTTGATCGAGACCGGATTGTTTCCAGAGCTGCTAGCGATGGCCTTACTTCTTTTCTTACAACTCCCGAAAAGATCTCGGCGTTCTGGAACAAGTGCCAACCCCAAATCCTCGACTACGCGATCGATGCCATACAGGAGACACAAGACACCCTCAGCGATGAACGATCAACGACCGCGGAGGATTCAGAGGCAAAATACTACCGAGTGGTCACGGCTAGTTTGTCTCTGGTTCTTGGTCTACTCCAGAGAGTCGAACCTGCCAGCCTTGAAAAGTTTCGATCCCGATACGATGACTACTTTGCCGAGGAAAGTGTCTGGAAAACAATCACCTTCAATGACTCCAGCGTGAGAAAGACTTCCTGCCAGTTGCTCTTTGCCACCATTGATCGAAAGTTGCCGTACGCCGAGTCCAGCAAGGTCAAGCAGGCATTTATTACCGGCGGCCTCAAGACCAACCAAGCAAGTTCTGCCCTCGAATATGTTCGTGCATTAACAAAGATGACACAATCATACCCCGACGTCTGGTCCTCGTCCAAGTCACCGAGTGATCCTAAATCGCCACTCTCTCGACTTATGGCCTTTATCGCCAAGGGATCGCAAGGTAGTCAGCCAAGGTTCTGGGAATATCTGGACCAGCTGCTTTCCATCTTGCCTGCCGATCAACTAACACCCGAGGTTGCTTCCCGTCTGTTGGCTTCGCTCAAGTCTGGCATTACAAATCGAGAAGAGCCTCGGACAAACACCTCTCCGGCATGGAAATGCTACATCGATACGGCGAAGCGCTTACTAGGTGCCCTTCCTGTCGACAATCAGCTACCGTTTGTCCAGGAGCACCTTTTTCCTCTCATCGAACAGTTCCTCTTTTCCGTTTCAGAAAAGACGGCCGCCATCCCTCTTGGACCAAATGCGATATCCGTGCTTGTCGAAGCCTACATTGCCACTGTCCAGTCGTCACCTCCGGTCGTTTCGGCATCGGCCGAGGAGTGGAATCGCCTGGCTAGCGTGTTTTGTGCCAAGATTTCGGGGTCCCTTCCTGAAGTCTCTCGGGAATACCATCAGTCTCAGGAAAAGATTGCTGAGGAAGGCCGGCGCTGGTTCAGCCTTGTGGGCCAGATTGAAGACAAAATCACCGCCTTGGATCTTCCCGACCACGGAGCCGCACCTTCAAACGTCGTGATTTCTCAAAGCATCGCCCTCTTGGAAAGTCGCAACATGAAGCCGTACGGCGCCGCTCGAATTCTCGAGTATGCTCTAAGTACCGCTCCCCGCTTGTTTGTCGGCGGTGCAGAGAAACGAGTGTCTAGCTTTCTCCTCTCGCTCACTGAAGGGGATACGGCCAAGGCTGTAGCCTCTCCGTCGTCTCGGTATCTTCTTTCTTGCATCCACCTCCTTGGAGCCGTCTCGGACGAGCTCGCCACTGTCTGGACTTCGTGGGTCAAGGCTATTTTGGAGCTTCCCTCTGGATCCGCCCGTGACTCTGCACTTGCGTCTCTCATCTCCCGAGACAGCGGATCAGCTCTCGCACAAAAAGATAAAGAATTGCAGGATCACATCGTTGCTCAGTCAGTTGCTCTGGCCAGGGGTGATGCAGGTTCTTGGGAGGTGCTTGAAGCGGCTGTTACCTATCAAAGCCTCACGGACGACAGTTACCGACATCTCGTGCAACAGCTTGTCACCATCCTCGAGAAGGAGCCCCAGCATACCGAGCCTACATTGAGAGCTCTCGAAATTACCGCCAAAGGCAGACCCGACCTCTTCTCACAGGACGAGGACATCCACACCACCCTAGTTGCCCAATTGTTGAGTCTCTCCGAGATTAACAACCCTACCATATCCTCCAAGGCCACAGCTGTTCGCTCCTTGCTTGACAGTCATGGCGATGGAAAGTTGCCCGTTGTCAGCATCATTCAATCGAACCTCGAAAGCGCTGGGCCACAGTCTTTGGAGTAAGTATCCCTCTCACATGCCCACATCTGCTAACCAATCAGTATCGAGACACTCGTTCTCCAAGCACAAAGCGCTGCAGCCGATACTCCCTTGGAGGAACTATTCCCCAGCACCAACGTCTGGATGACAGAGCTTACACCTTTCTTGGAGCAACCTGTCAACCCATCGCTAACAATCACCAACAACCTCGGCGGTGCCGCTGCACTTGCAGAGGTTCCCGAAGCCGCCCCAGTTCGAGTGCCCCGGGACAGAAAAGGTCGTTCCATTCCCATGAGAATGGCCCTTTACGTCTGTCAGCTTTCAGAGTCGAAACTTTTGCTCTCGCAACTACCAAAGCCATTCCAAGTAGAACTTCTCTATCTGCAATGTCTGACTGTCCAACTCGTTTCGGATCAGATCACTTGCATGGAAGAAAATCGACTTTGGAAGACGGTAGGACACTCCGAGGCCAGTTCCCAAGCAGAGGGCTTCGTCTCTTCGATGCGCAACGTTCTAAGTACCTTGACCTCGGAGGTGAAGACCTGGGACGACTCTGTGGTTCACGACCTCGTCAATCTCTTGATGGAACACTCGATGGAATTGACACCACGGGGTCTGTATAGCGCGAGGGCTCTGGGCGAGTTGGTTCAATCCTTGACAGAAGCTGGCGTCGCACCTCATCTCGAAGAGTCGCTTCTGAAGCCCGAGGTTCTCAAGATATCGCCTGCGACAGTCTTTTTAGCCTCTGCACTCATCACTGGATTTGGCGAGACCCTCCAGCCTTCCAAGCTGACCAACACCTTTGCCAATCGGGTTATCAGCGAGGTCGCTGGAGCAACTCCTCAGGGAGCAAAGACTCTCATGACACTAGTTCTCCTCTCGACATGCGCCCAAGTCTACGAGCTTGGCGAATTACCTGTGGCCAATAACCGAATCGTATTTGCCGTTCGCCAGATCACATCCTGGTTGGATGAACCCGAGAGCCTGAGCGCGCCTCTCTGTGCTGAGATTTGCCGTTCCTTGACATATCTCCTCCCATGTATGAAGGATGTGTACGGATCATATTGGGAAAAGACCATCGGATTTTGCATCTCGCTCTGGAACCGCGCCAATGATTACAAGCTTGACCAGGCTCTCCCTTTTATTCATGCATCACTCAAGCTATTCAAGACGTTGGAGTCCCTCCAGGAACCCAATGATGATCTCGTCGACGTCATCAAAGAGTATGCCAGCGCTAAGCCTCGATCGTTGATTGAGCTGCTACGACTCTCAAGATACGCCACTTCGCAACCCTTGGAAATTGTCGACGCGATGCTCTGCCGTGAGGTTGACAAAATCCCCCTTCGACACATCTCCGACTTGTCAGACATTTTCGGGCTGGTGGCTTCGGAATCCCGAGACATTCAGACTGCGGCCTTCAACCTCCTCCACAAGGCAATTCCCGCACAGCAAGAGCAGAGATCTGTTGACGTTTTGCTCGACAAGACAGGTATGTACAGTAACTCCATGTAACTCAGCTCTAACCTTGGTAGATGCTCGATTGCCTGACGAACTTCTCTCGCTCCTGCTGGATGCTCCAACGTTGGAAAAGTACTCGGATGAGATGCTCGCCGAATTCCCTTCACCCATCCGCGCATACCTGCTGTCCTGGAAACTAGTCTTTGACGCGTACTCGACGTCTTCGTTTAAGATTCGAAACGACTTTACCGAAAACCTCAAGATGGACAACACTTCTGGGCCGCTACTGGACTTTATGTTTGACGTCCTCGGACACTCAGCTGCCCATCCCCTCAAGCTGGAAAGGGTCAATCTTAACCCCGAGCACATTAGCGACTATGACGTCAAGCTTGCAGAATCGGAGCCAGAGGAGAAGAACATGCAGTGGTTGCTGGTTCACCTGTTTTACTTGACGCTCAAGTACACACCCGGCCTGTTTCGCGCGTGGTACATTGACTGTCGGTCAAAGCAGACCCGAATCGCCGTCGAGTCTTGGACTACCAAGTACTTTTCCCCTCTAACAATCTCAGACACGTTGGATGAGGTTCAAGAGTGGGCAGATGGACAGGAGCCCCCTGCCATGGACGAACAAGAACTTGTTGTCAAGGTTGCTAGAGCAGCCAGGGAGGTAACGGCAGGCTACGAAGTCGATGAAAGCCAAGCAGCCATTGTCATCAAGGTCCCTCCCAGTTATCCCATCGAGGGTGTCACTGTTGCTGGTCTCCATCGCGTCGCTGTGAGCGAAAAGAAGTGGCAGAGCTGGATCATGACGACCCAGGGCGTCATCACTTTTTCCAACGGCAACATCATCGACGGACTACAAGTGTTTAAGCGCAATATTGTCGGTGCGCTCAAGGGGCAGAGCGAGTGCGCCATTTGCTACAGCATCATCTCGACCGACAAGCGCATGCCCGACAAGCGCTGCACTACATGCAAGAACCTGTTCCACCGAACATGCTTGTACAAGTGGTTCCAGAGCAGCAACCAGAATACGTGCCCGCTGTGCAGAAATCCCATCGATTATTTGGGCTCTGACACGGCAAAGCGGAGACTGTGATAAATTATGAGGAATGAAACGTCATGAGGCTTAGATATAGAGTTGAACAAAAGCGTTGGCATGTGATCTAATAGTCTTGTGATGGACGTGATAGCACCTAATATGTAGCGTTTCCGGCTATACACCCACCGTATGCTATAGTACCCAAGTCCGTCCTGCTCATCCGCTTCCCGGTCGTAAGCGTCTCGAAGCATAAGCACATCATCCTTGAGCTATGTGATTAGACGAGAATGGCGGAAGGGTGGTGAACTTACGCTTGCGGTGTCGGTGTCCTTGTTTATTTGTGCGCTTCTTGGCATAGGATTTGTATCATATTGGTTTGTCTTTGCGTAATGACGAGTTGAGTGCTGTTTGTGCAAGTGATCTGGCATGGCAGGTTTTATTCATCCGCCCCGTCCGTCAACGGGAATTATTGGGCGCAACTATTTTGAGCGTATTGAATAATTGCTTCACTTTTGTTGGTGGTCGTGGTCGAAGCCGGGTTTTGTCAACCCATGCATCTCATCATTAGCGACCTGTCATGAGACTGTGATGCTCCAACGCCTATCGACTGTCAGCTCAATCCTTCAGGTCAAAAGTGATACAAACCTGTTCAGCGGTGGCTCTCTGGCCGTCGTACCGGACGAGCGACGCGACGAGATGTCTCAAGTCAGGGTCCACGTCAGGAAGAATGACGTCCCAAGGTCGAGCTGGGAAGACGGTCCAGAGCTCAAAAGGTGAAATCTTAAATGCCTTGGCTTCTGGCCATGTCTCCGGTGTAGGTGTGCCTAGTGTCTTGAAGATGCTGAGAATGAGGCCCAGCTGGTTGCCATCCTCGTGGGCTGGACGGGACTCAAAGACAGGCATTGGAGGGTCTCGGATGGATTCCGATAGCATAACTCCCAATCCCCACATATCCACGGGCGGTCCGTACGATTTATTCCCGAAAAGAGTCTCCGGGGTACGGTAAGCGCCGGTGCCAATGTCGAGAATCTTGTCGTTGGGCGGCTCGGAGTGAGCTGAAAGCTCGGGGTGCCAAGCAGTGCCAAAGTCGGAGAGGTAGGCTGGACCAGTTGGAGAGGCCAGAAGAATTGCAGACGGCTTGATGTCGCGGTGGATGATGCCCTGCGCGTGGATGTCTCTCAAAGCGAGAAGAGCGTCGGTGAAGATGGCCCGGACGTCGGCGGGCGGAAGAGGTCCTTTATCGAGGAGGTCTGCCAGGGTACACGGCATGAAGGGAAATACAAGCACAAACTGCTGCTC
Source organism: Ilyonectria destructans (assembly GCA_020740775.1). Lineage (NCBI taxonomy): Eukaryota > Fungi > Ascomycota > Sordariomycetes > Hypocreales > Nectriaceae > Ilyonectria > Ilyonectria destructans. The sequence continues at coordinate 1,936,927 of JAHEWK010000014.1, forward strand.
CTGGTCACGAAAGACTTCAATCAGAGGGATGCAGGGACCGCGGAGGAGCTTGAGGATCTTAGCCTCGCGCTGGGGGTTGTGCGGCTCGATGTTTTGGTAGGCGACGATGACTTTGAGGGCCTTGTCCCCAGACCGATAAACCTGAGAGGTGACACCTTCGGAGATGGGGGTGCAGTTGGTGTAGGGACCGATGCGAACGCCTTCTTCAGAGTCCTCTATGAGGTCGGCTTGAGCGTATAGGGCTGGCGGCGTGGCGGTTGGCTGGCACGCAATATTGTATTCGTCCTATACCAGTCAGCATTGCACTACGAGGATGAACTCCTGCGCACCTGTGTGGACGACACTTGAAAGGCAGCTTGCTCAATAGCAATGGCGTCACTCATGCTAGCCGTGCCCAGGGAATGCTGTCTAAGCGGTGTGAGCAGAGATCAGAGACAAACCGGACCGCTCACATTTTCTGGATGGTTTCATATCTGTCAGAAGCAGACAGTAAAGTCTTCCATTCGGGTGTCGGTGAGGCCATGGCTGCTTTAGTGGTTGGTGGCGAGGATGAAGTAGCGGCGTTTCGTGATGTTTTAGTGGTGTTTAGTGGAGGTGCTCGCAATTGGTTAGGGCGTCGACAACACGTGCCACGTGCCGGTGATGACTTCCTTATTTAGCATGTTCACGGCAATCCAACCTTCGGGATTTACCATTACCTGTATGGAGACTATGACGTCTCATGTTTTATTACGAAGCTTAAGGACGCATTTTAGCCTGATGCCACATCAGCAAGTGTGGTTGAAAGTTCGAGAACTGCTACCCTATGCCTGGGCCATGAATACCCTTAACCTGCATATAAAACTGACCATAATATTCCTACAATCGCATCTCAATTGAACCATTTGAGATATTTTCCGTATTAAGCCTCGCCAAATATCGAATATTTTATATGCACAATGGTTCATCACGTTATTTCTCACAAGTTAGTTCTACTACTTAGTGAATTCTCGTATTTTCCACCCAGCCTCACTATTCTCAGAACCAGAAGAGCCTGAATATCCCACGACCTAGTTGTCTACACTGAACCCACCAGTGTGCAAGGACTAGACAATACGAGCTTGACTCCTTAATTTACAATGCAATGTATTCGTAGACATCGATCTGATATGTGTTTAAGCCAGAAACTCAGACAAGTTTCCAAAACGTAAGATACAGGTCTTCGTCTCTTGAGGGGTACAACTAGTCAGTCGCACATTCCCGAACTTTTTGACTTTGCCGATCCTCAATATGATATTGAAATAGGATCATCTTATTGGTTGAGCTCCTTCATCACTGGCACCAATGTCAAACAGTATCTTGCCATCTCCCACGTTCTGACCCAGCAAGATCAGGACACCAAGTGTTGATCTTCGATCCTGGATCTCAAGACCCTTAACTACTGGGTTGACCTCACCTATTGCACTCCCCAAGCCAAGGCCGCAACTGCTCTCGACAAGGCTTCTCCTCTTAATCTCGACTTTGGAACTTATGGATACAAGGCCACTTCAGACGATGGCATTTCCAAAATGGCTGCGTTTGCGGAAACTTCTGACTATTCTATTGACGCCAGCTGGGAAGCCACTTCCAACTAATGCTCAATGGTGGTGGTGGCATCATTGACCCCGGAACTCGCCCTACCAACGCAACTCATTGGGGGATTCCTTCTAGCAAAACTGAGGGAAGCCTCACTGTCGGAGACGAGGTTTTCAAGGTCGATCCCAAAAACTCTTTCACCCGGTACGATCGTCAGCTGTCTCATGGAACACCCAAGAACTGGACTTCGTTCCATGTCAACTTTCCGGGAACCGCAATCAAGGCAAGCATCTGGGCATTCGACACCGATACCACAAGCAAGCAATTTGCCACCGTCCGGGTCGATGAGTTGATTCATGTCCTAGCCTTTACCTTGACCCCGGATATGACAAACACGTGGACCTCTCCCAACACCAACCTTGTGTATTCTCTTGCCTGGAGACTCGACTTCGATAATGGCGACTATCTCAAGGTCAAGTCTGTCCATGCGGGTCAGGAAATGTATGGCTCCAGACACGTCGCGGACTCCGCATACGAGGGTTTTGTTACTGTTTCTGGACGATTCATGGGACAGAAGAAGGGATTTGGGGTGGTTGAGTTAGTTACTGTTTATCAGTAAATCATTCAAGTGGTTCCCTCGACTTTCTAGATAGGTGATGATAGAAAAAAAGTATACCTTTTAGTTTAAAGGTTGCAAGATGTGTTAATTTCAAATTGCATGCCGTTGTTAGAGTTTTAGTTAATTAAGGGCGACTAACAGCGTCAAAACAACTTGCAAATTGCTATATTTAGAGTATTACTATTCGCACCACCGATTTGCACAAAAACTATATCCTAGATCTTACACAGTACTGATAACTATCCTCTCCTACGAAAATAAGGATTTTACGTAATGAAATCATCGTAGGACTAATTCCTAATATTTATACCTCATAATAATATTTATTTGTTTATTCATTAGGTTCGTTTAATAAGAGAAATATTCCTCTCACAATTTACCCCTCATTTATGTACACTAGGCACATTATTTAGCTGAGGTTTTGGTAAAGGCTTGTGCCAGTCTGCGAATAGCAATCTCTACATTCAACCCTTTGGATCGACAGCGTCTTGGATAATTTGTCTTATCGTAAGAAATAAATTGCTATGTAGCAAAACTTCTCAATGAAGCCATACTCTCAGTCCATCTGTGATCTGGTTGACGATCCCACGAGGTTGGCAGCATATCCAGTGACTGTGACATGCTTTTGAAGCCCGTTAGTTTACAAACACGACGCACTTTATCGACAAAATATTTCCGTTGTTCTTCGGAACATGCCTCCATAGCGCCAACAAACCCAGGCCATGCCATAACGTGCAACCCGGGCTTATCGCCCAAGTCTTCAAATAGTCGTCGTAGTTGTTCGAGGAGGTTGTTCATGCGGATTTTGTCCGTGGGAATGGAGTGTGACTCCGCTCGTAGAAGATGTATCTCAGCAGCAACACGATACATTTCAAGGTGTGTTCGAAACATCGAGCGTTCCTGCACGGAGTGCCAACCCGGATCCAACTGCACGAATTGTTCCATCGGGCTCGGAAGCGCCAAGCTGGTACTCTGTATCCCTTTGGATAGAGCGACTATGTGATGGATATGAAATGTGATACTAGACGATGTTAGTTCATAAACCTCACGCTAAGAAAGGAACATACAGCTGTGTCTGGAAATATAGAAACTTGGCCAAGGGCGATTTCAGTTCCGTGGTCGCTCGTGCCGCCATAAAAGATATAAGCATACGATATAGTGAAATAATTTCATCGTTGCCATTGACAAGATCTCCTACGATCAACAAGATGATGACCATCCAGGTTGATTCGTCCAAGGCATCTTCGCGGCTGGCTTTTTTTCGAAGATGGCTGATGATTGCAGCCTTACCTTTCTCGGCAGCGCCAAGGTAATGTGGCATGCGTGGAGCAAGGTAGAACGCCGCATTGGCACAGATGGCCTGTTGGATTACTGGGTCTGCATGAGCCAGTGGCAACACGTGGTTTCGCCATCCATTTCCGGCGCCATCGAAGAGGTCCAGGGAAAGCGAGATACGCGCGAGAACTAGAATATTGTCAGTTGTGCTCAAAAGTAGTAGCGCAACACTTGCAGTGGTCTAAGAGGAAGCGCTTCTTGGCGTCGATGGGATCGATTATTCGTTGAATCGAACCTGAGATATTGGAGGAACGGAAATGGGGTAGGTTGAAGGCCCCAACGTGAGATGCGGTGGAAGCATCTGTACCGTGATATAGATGAGTCCTGGAAGATGGAATGACGCTCCACTGCCTTTGGTTTGGGGTTTCTCGGTGATCAGCAGTGTGTCGTTCCGGTTGCCTCTCATCGCCGAGGAACTTCCTACGCCGAGGAAGTGCCACTGCATGATTTCTAGTTGTGACTTGACTCTGTTCCTCGTCGGATGCTGCACGACCAGCAGATTCTCCAGCGGTGTGGATACCGTCCGACGCCGCCATTCGCGGATCTCCACGAGCGATGACGGTGTTAATTGGCACAAAGCGATACCGCACCCCATACCCAGGACATGTAAGACGCTTTGCCTTGCATTTGGTGCAATGCGGGACGGTCCTATCGCAGATGATTCGTCGTCTCAGGCAATGATGACATCCTTCAAGCAAACCCTAGTTGTTAGCAGGGAGGCATGCACGAGTGGGGCGAATGAAGCTCCCACATGGACCCTATAGTGACCCAGTGAGCCGCTCAACTCAGAATCTTACCTTTTGAAGTCTTTGAGCTATCCATCAGGACGATAGGGCGGCAAATGCCTTGTTTCTAATGGGATGGCGATAGGAGGTGGCTTGGTGGTGTTGGTTGACCCAGATACCATGTGACTGTCAGCAGCACCGCATCCTGCGATGAAGCTACTTTGTCATTTGCTTCGCCTGGGGCTAGATTCACGATTCGACTTGTCTGATTTGCAACGAAGCAATAACAAATACCAAGAATGCCGGTGTTCTTCGTCAGTTGCCCAGCTCTTGTGACCCGAAACGCGAAACAGCGGGGAAGAAGCTGGAGTAAGCCTGAGGCCCGCGGCTCAGAAGATTACGTACGACGCGCTAAGATTCATCAAGGAGAAACAAGGCTGTAGCTTGCTCAATTGCCGGGTCGGAGGAATAATTGATGCAATTAAATTAAACACTCGACCGATCAAAGAAACGAAACGTGGTGTCCACATTATTTACCACCGACTGGAGCTGCTCTGATGTTCCCGTTCAGCCCGTCGGTCGTGCTGCCGTCGTCATGCTTCTGTCCTCGTGACTTGGTAATTAGCTCGAAAAAGGAAGCTGCCACCTCGGCTGAGGCTTGGCCGCTGGGGCTGGTGAGTGCGGGTTGGTCGCTCCTGCTCTCAATGCTCATTCCACCAACCAACCAGCCACTTCCGCCACGTCTCAACCAATCGCGGCCAATCCCAGCCCGTTCCACCAGCTCCGCTCCTTCCTTCCTTCCCCCAAGCTTCGGCCCAAAGTAGCCCCAGCCCAGCCTTTCCAAGTTTCCCGAACGGCCCATCACATTCACATCCGCATCCGCATCGCCATGGTCCGGCTTTGTCTCTGTCTCTGACCTGGCTGACCATTCCACCTCCACGATCCTCTTAGCGGTGTCTCTCGTGTGCTCCCAAGTTCTCCTAGCGCTCTTCTCCCTGCGCGACCTCGACTCCGCCGCCGACATCGCCATGCGCTCGACCTCGACTCCTTGACCTCCGAATCGTTTGTCGCTCGTCTACACTCCACCTACGAAATCAATAGTCTATCCGATTCCTCTCCCTGCGCTGTCTATCCATTCATCCCTGCGCCACCATGGAGGACATGGCTAGGACCGAGTATCCGGCTATGCTGGTGAGGCCACCATCCGCTCGAGTCTGAACGGTGCAACGTCATGCCTCGCCAAACTCGACCCGACTCTTGAGCTCTAGCTGACTCGTTTGCGCGACTATAGGCAAATCTCCAGCCTAGCCAGGCAGTACAAACCCTCACGGACCGAGTAAAGCGCATCAACCGGGTCAATTCCGAAGTTGCAGATTGGCTCCAGGTACGACCATCTGAGGGACATGTCAATCATGGCGCTGCCAGCATGGATCAATCGCTCTCAGTTCCGGAGAGGCAGGCTAACTGTCCATGTAGGAGCGCCGTCGTGTCGAGGACCAATACGTCCAGAGTTTGCGAAAGCTCGCCCAATTCAAAGTGCCTAATGCGCAGACGGAGCTGAGGTGAGTGAATGCGACTATTCTCTCACCATGTCATCTAACAATCCATAGCGTCTTTCAGGCCCCATGGAATCGAATCGTTGACTCTGTCGAGGCCATCGCTCACTCCCACCACCTCCTCGGCGAGCGCATCGAAAAAGACCTCGAGTTCCCGCTCCGCAACTTCCACCACCGCACCGACGCCCAGAACATGAATACAATGGCCTCCAACCTGGCCGCCATGGCTAGGGATCTGGAGGATGCGCAGAATCAATCCGACAAGCTGAGCAGAAAGGGTGGTCGTGCCAACACCCAAAAGGTCGATGCCGCCTCATCCAGACTCGAGGCCGCTTCCCAGCAATGGGAGGCCCAGGCGCCATTCATCTTCGAGTCTCTCCAGGCACTCGACGAGTCGCGAGTCAACAACCTCCGAGATCTCCTAACGCAGTACCAAACCCACGAATCCGACCAAGCCCAGCGTACTCAGGACCACGCCGTTCAGACACTGGCTCTGATGCTCGAAATCGATACGGAAAAGGAGATCCAGACCTTTGTCCACAAGGCCACTGCCGGAAAGACGAGGTTGCCCACGAGAACATCCACCCGGCAGTCTTCCGTTGCGGGCACCACGAGCTCTGCACCGGCCCCCCCGAGCACCGCGGGCAGCGCCAGCATCCAACCGCCCAGCATCCCGCCCAGCATCCAGGCTCCGGATGACGATGTTAGCGAACACAACTCCGTCCCGGCTGAGCCCAAGCCAGGTTAGTCCAATTGACCAGCGTCCAAGCTGTTGCTAACTTTGTAGAATCCAAATTGAGACGTCTCGGAACAATGTTTGGCGGTCGACGACGTCAGAGCATGCATGCCGGCTTCGGCCAGCTCTCTCCTCAGAAGGCTCCCACCTTTGGACGACTTGGTACGAGCCACAGCCACCATAGTCACGGCGTCTCTCCCAGGTCGTCTTCCACCAACCTTCAAGACCATAACCGCTTGTCATCTCTAGCCGAAACCCCCGACACCCCCAGGCTCGCCGATTCCGATTCGTTCCCGCCCCAGTCGGCGGCTTCGCACGAGAACACGAATGGAGTGACGCTCCATGATGCTCCTATGGAAATGCCTACGCTCGTCCCGACTACCAGCGTCGTCAATGGCAACCATGAGAAGGATGTGTCGGACGTTCCACCTCCTCCAGGCCCGCCTCCGTCTCAGCAAGAAAGCCAACCGCCACCTGGGTCCAAGGATGCCGAAGGCTTCACGATCCCACCACCCATGAACGACCCCATTTCGGAGGCCCAGAAGGAAGCAGCTGGCGAGGACCCAGAGCAAATGTTCAAGCTCAACATCCATCAAACGCCTATTGAAGTGGAAGATCCACATGAAAAGCAAGCTGCCCTTTCCAGCGTTGTCAACAGTCTCAAGGTAGGCCCTGCCACCCGTCGATCCAGTACCATCAGAGGCCGTCGCGATATTCGCCATACTGTCTACGTCCCGCCGCCGAACCTGCCCGAGAGCAACACCGAGTCTACACTGGGAGGGATCCCGCTATCTCCCTCCCTGCCTACCTCGCTGTCCAAGTCCAGCGCCGTGGCTGCATTGGCGTCTGAAGCCAGCATTGCCGCGACCTCGGACACACAATCAGTTCGGTCAGGGAACTCCCTGGGAAGCCTCGTGCACCCCAAGCATCCCGACATGACAGCCCCTGGCCTGAACTCGTCCATCATCGAGACAGTGTCTGCTGTTTTTGAAGGAGGAGTTGTCAAGTCGTCATCCGTTGCTGGTGAAGTTGCCTTTGTCAACAATCCCAGTGACTCAGGCGACGTAAAGGGTATGTTATACTCGTCTCTCAAGAACGTCGCTAACTTTTCAGAACACGAGACGATCCGCATCAACAACTTTGCTGCCCTTGAACGCATTGGGCCTAACCGCATTTTCGTCCAAAACTCTTCTCCCGACCAGCAAGATCAGTTCTCTCTTGACGTTTCGCACCTCACGAGAACCTCGACGGCATTCTCATACCGACTTTTTACTGAAGAGCCGGAGGCCCTGGGACACCACGCTCCTCTACTGCTGAAGCTCGCCTGGAAGCCGCAAAGTGACAAGTTAGGATTACTTCTACAGTACCATCTCAACCCGGCTTGCGAGTTGACTGCCCCGGTGATCTTGCACAATGTCGTCTTTGTGGTGACTTATGATGGTCGTGCCAGTGGCGCTCAGACAAAGCCCACCGGAACCCATCTCAAGGACAAACACCTAGTCTACTGGCGCGTAGGAGACGTTACGCTTACAGACGCCCCGCAAAAGATTGTGTGTCGCATGATTGGCGCTGAAGGCGTCTGTCCCAACCCGGGACATGTTGAAGCCAGGTGGGAATACACCGCTTCAGGAGACGAAGTCGTAGGCAGCGGCATCTCCATCTCACGACTTGACGAAGGAAAGGGCAAGGTCAAAGAGCTAACCGACGACGATCCTTTCGCTGATGATACCTTGACGACATCGAGCCAAGAGCCCCAATGGGTAGATGTGCCCGCAATCAGAAAGCTTGTGAGCGGAAAATACGAGGGCAGGTAAGCGGCATTCGATCTGCTCCCATACAATATAAGACCTAAAAGAGGAATCGCCGTCACACGGACCAGGCGACATGACGTGTATGGATACCGAGACGAGGCGGGTCTCGGGAAGCGCATTGAATAGCGAGCGTGACGTTGGAGGATAATCCCGTCTTGTAGTTTGGTTCATTTCTTACATTTCCTTCTTTCCTGGTGTCTTGGTGGCTGGGCTAGGTGCGTGTATGTAGTTTGTACGACGAAAGAAACCTGTTTATATGTCGGCATTGTTGGTGTTTGGAGTGGATATCTTGGAAACCTATTGGCATGCCTGATTGATACCTAACCCACTATCTTGGTCCAGTCAGAAGTAATATTTTATGCAATCTCATGATCCTACGCTGGTCCTGCAATTAGCAATTCTCTAATTTGATAGTGGGTCGAGAAAGGGGTATCAGCCGACTTGGCATGATCGGGATATGTTTTGTGCATTTTCGTGTTTAAATTCATGCGAGATAGTAATAGGTTCATTGTGATGTACTATGAAAGCCAGATCATAACTGAACCTGGTTATGAGTACACCGCTCCATCAGCGTAGTCTCCGTCATACATGATACATGGTTACATATGAAAGGTGCTCGTGGGAGCTCTAGTTGTCGGTGAGCGACAATAGTGTAGTGTGTACAGGTGAAGGTTGGTCCGCGGATTCAACGCTCACTGGATGATGAGGCACGCGAGATTAGCAGTGACTATATTCTTATTCCGACTTCTCATTGGAGCCTTTGTCCTGCTTCGCCTTGTCTTGGCCCTTCTTCCACTTGGAAATCTTTTCCCCAAGGTAACGGACTGTGCGACTCCAGCCACCCATCATAACGCCCTTGATACTCTGGGTGGTGCTGGGCCAGTTGACCGTCTGCTTGATGACTTTGCGCACAATCTCCTGGAGCTTGGCAGGATCGTCTGTTGCGACCCGCTTCTCAAAGTCACCACCCTGTCGTCGTGAAATCGAGGTAGTCTCGTCGTCGGCCGAAGCCTTCATGAGTTGGTTAAACTCCTCTTTTGGCATGGCGAATTTCTTCTGGTACTGGAAGTATAGCCGGGAGCGGAACGTCTTGGGTAGGCGTCGCACCATGTTTCCACGTCTGACGGGGTCCATGTCCTGATGCAGCGTGTTATTTGCTTCAGGGTTCAGAACCCAATCCTGGTCGTCAAGTCGGAACGCCCCCGCAAAGTCGACGTTGGGAAGCGTCTTGATGAGGGGGGCATAGAGGCGACGGAAGTGGACAATGTTGTTGTCGACAATATTGTTGACCTTGCTTTTATTTTCCGTGGGCAACGACATCCGAGGGTCACCTAGATAACTAAGGCCTGCGATGGTGCTGTATAGCTGCGCCTCGGTAAAGTCGGGTGGGAGGAGGAGAAGGGCAGTTCGGACGGCGGCAATGAGGTTGTGCTGGTTCGCTAATCGCACCCTGGGGTGGTCTCGAAGAATCTTGACGGGTTTTTGAAGGCGACCGGCGAGGTAAAGGCTGTCCCACGAAGAAAGATCGTTGACAAGGTTATCGATACTGGTAACGCCGTATTTAATCAGCATACCGTTCATCTCGATAAACGGGTTAAAGTATACACCAGCACCCCAGTCCTGAACGCGCGAGACAAATCCGGAGCCCAAAGAGGCGACGCTGGAGTAATGGTCGCGGTGCTGCTTCATGTTGATGGAGTGCCAGTGCTGGGTATGGGTGACACCAAAGATAAAGTCGAGCATCTTGGGAGCTCCCCTTTGCGCCTTTATCAAGGCCTCGGGCGGGTGGGGGTGTAGGGCGCGGAACTCGGCCTCGGTGGCGTGGCGACCAGAAGACTCTTGAGGGAAGACGCCGGATCCATATGCAAAGCAGTAGACGATGGGGGCGTTGAACTGGCGCAGCATAAGACGCAGGACTTCCTTCAGCTCGTTGTTGATGATCATGTGTTGGTTTGCGCCGAAGAGTCGATGGGGCAAGTCGTCAAACGAGTGTATTGAGTTGTCGGTGGTGTTTTCCCATTCATCGCTGAAAGGGTTGAGCTTGCTGTCGGAGTTGCTGTCGCCGGATGAGGATGCGCTGCTTGGAGTTGTGCTGGTCGCCGAGATGCCGGATCTGTCGCTTTCGGTAGAGGTACTCCTGCCTTGCGTTGGAGAATTGGATGACCATCGCAAAGAGACGGGCGCTCGGTATTGGAGAGGAGTCTGTCGAAGAGAAGACGGCAGGCGAGTGGAGGCATTGCGGAGAGCTCGAGATGCGGAAGCGGAGGTTGCGGAGGTCGCGGAGGACTACAAAGACGTCAGAGGAAGTGTCGGGGAGTTTTCGTGGATCCAGAATCTTACCCTCAAGCATAGGGATGCCATTTCGAAGTAGGGGCCGACTTTGGGAGTATTGTTATAATGGTGATGAAGGAGCGACCAAATGTGGAGGGGCAGCTCAAGCTGCAGTGAGACTACCTAGGCGCATACTCCATACAACTCCAATCACAGAGCAGGATGCCAGTATATGTTGGGATGTAATTGGTGATTTCGGCAGTCGTTTGTCGTCACAGGTAGATCCCGAAGCCGTCGTTGACTTGTTCTCGTGGTTGATGTTTTTGTTGAAGGAGCTTCGTTTTGCTAGGAAGAGGTCCAATGCCGAGAGTGGGTCCAAGGCTTCTTTCCGTTACTGACCAATCACGTGTCAAACTATTGCGGCTAGGCAGGGTCCGTCCCTCAAGCAGGTACGTACTGTGCCGATAATCGCCGAGCGGGATACTACGTCACCGGGAAATTCAATTAGCATGGCGCGCATTTAACAGTGCCAAGGCAGCTTTGTGAACCGGACAGGGATATCAGCGAATGAGAGAGCCATATTGATATTGATAGCACGTCGATTTCCGCCCTTGGTCTCCAAAAAAGGATTGCTGATCTGTCCCGTGTCCAAGAGATCTTGACCAAAATTACAGTGCTCGCAACCTCTAACGCCAGCTGTGGAGACAGCACAAGAAAGCTGTCTTATCACTGTCAATGAGATAGAACAGCTCACTCGCATGCAAGCCAGTGAGTACGTCTTGGAAGGGTTTAATTGGACAGGTATCCTAAGCGTGTGTTGGACATCACCAAACCAGAGTAGTTTGGTTGAGGTCGCAGTGCAAGACGCGCATAGCATTCATGAACGTGGCGCGTATCAATTACTACTCAATCGAGATGATGACTTTGATGAAGATAGTTTTTTAATGAGCTCACCACAGTCTGAACGGGAAAAGAGAATTCTGTCAAATCTCGTCGGGGTTATTAACTTGTGTTTTGACTATCACTTCCTGCAACAAATGAAAGATAACTGCCAATTTATTTATAATAGACAACAGGCTCCCCACCTCCCACTATAAGCATCCTAGACTCATCTTAATCGAAACTTATTTCTCTTCATTCGAAGGCCTAGAACCTCCCACAGAATATTCCAGTTGATACCGGGTTGTAAAACCGGCCTGGTTACCCTATACAATGGGAATTACCAGCACTGTTTCTGTTTTAACCTTCTATTCATATTGACACGTAAAACGTATAGGAAATATTTTTTTAATATTAATTTTAAAGCTTTCCACGTCTCCAGTTGCCAGTGGACCCTTGACAGATTTATCCTCGCATGATCTGCGTTGTTGACCACATCACGTGATCAGCAGCTACCGTGGTGATGCACCAATCTGCGATTCAGATCGCGACTCAACATTGACGACGCGCTTCAACACCACACTAAAATGCGATCTCACACGCCACAAGGGCGTGAAGGTCCCGGAAACCGTCGCAATTCTACGTCCAACAGATTCCGCGCAAGCACTTCATCCATCGGCAGGCCCCAAACATCACTTCGAGAGTCCAGGGTAAGTCAACAATGAATCAAAACAAAGCAACATTCCAAAATCTGGATCTAACTCTCTAGATCTCGTCATTCCGTGCGACGCAACCGACGTACAACCTTTTCACCGGCGCCGAGACGAATAATTCACGACCTGCCTCCCGTCAGGGCCATACCGCCGAATCGGTCCGCCCAGGCTCGCGCGATAGCTGTAAGGAAAACATGGCGCCCCCCGATGCCGACGAGTATGAAAAGTACAGGAAGGAAATCGAGGCCTTGAAGGCTGAGATTGGCACCCTGCAATACCGCATGCAGACGGCCGAGCAAGAGAAGGAGATTGCCATGTCACAACAGAACAGCAAGATGGAGCAGGCCCGACGCCGCGAGCAAGACGAGGCCCAACAACGCCAGGTGGCCGAAGCGGAGCGAGAAAAGGCTGCGACGCAGATGGAGGCGATACGACGAGAGCTCGACGATGTAAAGGATGCGACCGAACAGGATAAAAAGGCCCTCGAGCGCAAGGCTCGGGATGCAGAGGATGAAGCACGACTCTTGCAGGAACAGCTGGAGGACCTGTCGACGGCCAAGGAGGAAGCTGCACGAATCGCCGACCGGAAGATTACCGACTTTGAGATGCAGGTTGCCGCCTCGCAGCGGACAGTGCAAGAGTTGGAGCAGGAGAGCCAACAAAGAGAAACCAGCCTTCAACAAACACAGGCCCAAGCCGCCGAAAAGGATGCCTACATCGCAGACCTGGAGGCCGATGTACTGCGGCTCAAGGCTCAGAGTGGCGACGCCGAAACCATGGAGATTATCCGACAGGAGTTGACCGAACAAGTCCATCACATCCGGAACCTCGAAGCGACCAACCGTGATCAGCTATCCGAACTGAAGCACCTGCGCGCCGTAAGCAGAGCGGTCGAGGTGGTCGAGGAGGAGAAGCGCACACTGCAACGAAAGCTCGAGGCTGCAGAGACGATCGAGACAGAACTTGCCGAGGCTCGGATTCAAAGACAGCGACTCGAGGACGAACGATTGGCTTGGACAGCCTACCTCAAGAACACTTTGGAGACTGGAGATGCAGAGTTTGACTCCCCAGAAGCCATGGCGAGGGCGTTGGTCCAGGAGCGACTGACCACTGCATCGTACATGGACAAGTTGGGCGCGGTCCAGGGAGAGATGACGGCCCAGCAACAGACGATCAAGACTCTTCAAGACGAAAAGGCCAAGCTCAAGGGCGAGGTCGAGACCGCCAAGACTTCCGCCAACGCCATGTCCACCGACAAGGCTCGTCTTCGGCTTGAACGACAGCGCGTCCTTGCTGTCAAGGAAGTTGAGTACCTCCGGGCTCAGTTGAAGACGTTTGACACCGAGGACGAAACTCTCCAGCCCGAGCAATTCGACCAAGCGCGCGTGATGCGGGTGCAGGAACTTGAGGACCTTGTCGACAAGTACAAGACCGAAGTTCAGAGCCTTCACGGCGAGCTGGCCTCAGTTGAGCCCGGCACGCCTCAGCCTGTTACTGGCAAGCGTTCGCGGGCCGAGGACGACAACGCACAAGAGCAGCTTGGACAACTGACACGTAAGAACCGCAAGCTCCAGGAAGAACTCTCGAGCACTCAAACCAAGGTGGCGCTGCTGGAGAAGGACTTGGCAGCGAACCGCGAGCAGCTGACGGCCGCCAAACAAACGACCAAAACGCGAGTCCTGTCGCTCAAGTCCAACCCTACGTCCGACTATGAAGCGATCAAGCGTTGTACTTTGGAGGCTCTGCAAAAAGAGAACACCGACCTGTTGGCTACTCTTCAATCTAAGGTCGGCAAGTCTTCCGTTCCGATGATCCCAACGTCAGTCCTCGGCGCCATGGAGCGCGAGATTGCTGCTGCCAAGGCCGAGACGGCATCTGCGCAAAAGTCCGCACGTCGCCTCAAGGAGGTTTGGGGCTCCAAGTCGCAGGAGTTCAAGGAAGCCATCTTTTCCACCCTCGGCTGGACTGTTACCTTTATCCCCAACGGCAAGATGCGCGTGGAGAGCACATTTTACCCATCTCAGACGGACGAGAACGAAAACTCCATCGTCTTTGACGGCGAGCGCGGCACGATGAAGGTGGGCGGCGGCCCAAAGAGTGCTTTCGCCCGGAGGATCAGCGACCAGATTGGCTTTTGGGTGCGAGAAAAGGGCTGCATTCCTGGTTTCTTGGCAGCGTTGACGCTGGAATTTTACGAAGAGCATACGAGGGCCTCCAAGTGAGGATGACTCGAGGAACACCCAGGACGGAGGATATTGTTCACCGATGGATGAGATGACGACTATACCCTTGTACATAAAAAACATTGCCTATCGGGCTTGTACACTATTTCAGGTTCAATTTGTTGGTGGCACTAGCCGAATATTGCCTTGGCGTTTAGTCTATCTGGCTCTATAGTTCCTTTGCAGGCCATGTCTATTGATTGTTTGCAAGCTCATTCCCGCGTTGGTATCCCGTTCGACCTCGCCTGTAATTTCGCTTGTAATCTCGCCTGCTGTTCCGCTTCACTTCCTCGGGCTTCGAGAACAAGGCTGACATGTTGGGATCCTTGCTGGCCACCTTCTCGAAATACGCCTCCCAGTTCCAACCCCGATTCGGAACCGGATCTCCTGTGGCCTCCTTGAGCTGCTCGTAGGTGTCTTGGAGCTCGTCTCTCTTTGCGTGGTAGAACGAGGCGTCTTGGAGGAGCTGCAGCCTCTCTGCCAGAACCTCGCAATTGAACAATGATTGAATCACCTGCTGCACGACGAGCGAGCGTTCGGTCATTTCGCGCTGCTCAGCTTCATGGTCCAGATTCTGGGCCTGGATCATCCCGATGATGTCGCTGTTGTTGGTCAAGAAGTGGATCAACCACTCCTTGATGGACGATCGCTCCAGTGAGCTTGTGTGCTGTTGGTACGGATCCTGGGGTGCTTGGTTCACGTTGGGAGCAGAGCCGTGGACCTGAGATCCCGAGTTATCCAGGATGTTGATGCCCATGTTCATATTGAAGTCCATTTCTCTGGTAATTGGTTGTGGTGGTATTGACTGGGTGAGGTTGCTGAAGTTAACATCCACGTTTCGCCGAGTATTTATACACAGTTCCTAGGCAGCACCTAAACGTTCCGATAGCTTCTTTGACTAGATCAACGCATTGTTCCAGAGCACAACCGAAAGCTCAGACGACAAAGAGGAACAATAAGAGTGAAAGAGTACAAGGGCCGCGGTTAGTGATCTTACGGGAACAAAGAGTTTCCGCGGCATGTTTGCGCGGCATTGACCACTCATTGTCACACACGTATCTCGACAATTGATGACTGTGCTGTTGTTCCTAAAATAGGGTGTTCTTATTGCCGTATCCTCCTTGGCTGAGCGCTGCAGGTGTCGATCAGATGCCGGCGAAGTCAGGGACGGATATAATTGATCAAATAAAGCTGAATAAAACCATGAAAAATAGGGATTATATAAAACCTTCAAGTAAATTTTTATAGTATTTATAATTTATGGTATCGTTTTATGGTATTTATCTTTAGTCATAACAATACTCTTTCACGGTCAACGTCAACCCAGCTCTTAAGACTACTCGCGTTGACAATTTCGCTTCGATCAAGCCGGGAAAGCGCTCGAGTAAAGTCACGCATGTACTCGGCAGCGCGGCGGGCAGGCCGTTCGTGGCCTTCGTAGGGGCAATTGAGGAGAGTGACGCCTACGTCGCGGACCTTGTATGTCTGTGTGAGGTTAGTGTCTGATCTAATGATCTAAGACTTAAGATCTAAGACTTAGGAACTAGGATAAGCCCTAGACTTACAAGATAGAGCCCGTTGGGTTCAAGGTGGGCATAGGGCATGCTGTGTAATAGATGCAACATTTGACGGCAAACGTCTTCACGCTCTGTCCAGCTTGCCTTGAGAGCCGTAGTGTACGAGCCAGATTCGGAGGAATCTGCTTGTGATATGTTTTGTAGCAAGACGTCAATTTGATCCAGTAGTAGGCTTTGCACCCATAGGTGAGTTCCATGAAGATTTGCCCTCATTATCTCGACTTGTCCCGGTAGGGCTTTGGCATTTGCGCTTTTGGGTCCGCCTGGCGGAGCTAAATCATCATACACGGATATGGCCTGGCGGGTCTCGGGAGAATGGGATGGGTCATTTGCGTCGCCCGTGGAGGCCCATTGTCGCATCGGGCCCGGTACGTCATCCAACATATATCGGATCTCGAGTAGAAGGTTCCGTAGACGCGATAGTCGTACCTCTGGGGTATGACGGCGCTCCCAATCGCAGTATCCCGGAGTAATGGCTTCTTGCACGGCCTTTAGGAAGACCTTGGAATGTAAAATGAATCCGCTGGTGAGACCGAGAGCGGATTTGGGTGATTGTGTTCCGGGTGTGGATGGGGATGCAATTGGGGATGGAGGGTTTATGATACTGCTTTCAAGAATGAATTCATCGTCGAGATCTAATGGGAATAGAGCCTCGAAGTTGACCTCCTGCAGCATAGAGTGATCGAGAAATGACAGTCGTTCCCGACGCCCGGCAAGGAGCGTTGAATGTCTATCAGGGTCAGTGGTATAAGGAATAGGGTGCATAAGTTAGGCTTACGCATAAGTATAAAACATAAGCCAGAATGCCTTCTTCCGTAGCTGAGTTTCGATACGGTTGAGCCCTTCATAATCGGAGATGCGGTGGAGCCCTAGCAATCGTCCGACCTGCATAGACTCTACCTCAAGCATGCGGCTTCGGTTTGCTTGACCAGTCTGGAAGCAGCCGACGGATAGGAGGTAGCAAACAGCCCATTTGCGCAAGTTGATGTGATCCCAATAGCTGTGAGTTCGAAGGCGCATGCACATATCGACACAGGTGTTGATCATGGCCATTCTTGTGTCGAAGCGAATGGCAACATCTGGCGCCATGGCCCGATAGGCGGGAAACCGCGACGGTAATAGTCCGACGGTCAAAGCCGCGAGGGCTATGACGATGGAGAGAAAGTCAGGGTCAGTAAGGTCCCGGTTTGACGCAAGATCGGCGCGGAAACTCGGACGGTGGATGACGGGCACCAGCGGGTAGATGAGATCTAGGTAATCATTCATGATGATGTTGAGCAGCGGCCGGGAGCAAAGCTCATCGGTCGGGAACCGAGGGCCAGCCATGGATGGAGATGCATTCTGGACGGTCAAACCTGGTGATGCTTGCGGTCCATACGGGGAAGAATGGTCGACAATTGGGAGAGGGCGGATATCGCTCCTCGGCTCAGCCTGGACCGCTGTGAATTGCCATTCTTGGGTTTCAGGGTTTGGATTTATAGAGGGCTCCGGTGGCTCCTCGTCGCCACTCTCACGCGGCGTTGAGGGAAGCCGTTTCCTGAAGGGCACGGTGAGCATGGGCAGTAAATCGGCGAAAGAAATGACAAACCGACGCTTAGGGCCTCGCGTGCGTGTCGGGACGAGGAAGCTACAAGTAATGCCCAGTCTTAGACAGTCATGACACTGAGCCTGAGCCTGAGCAGCTTGGCCTTGGGTCTGAGACGGCGGAGGACCCTCGGCAAAGACGCATTTCCGCCTCCGGGCTCTGCAAGCATCACAGGCGCGCCTCGCAAGAGTTTGCGGCTTCTTCCCGGTTCCGGTCCCGGCGACGGCGTCTCCCGAGCCGTTTCCTAGAGTCGGCGGAGATGGCCAAGCAAGAGGAGACCTCGAGCGGCGCATGGCTGGCTGTCGCGGTGCGCGGATCGTCATGCATAAACTCAGCTCAGTCAAGAGGAGAATTACCAGCGAGGCGGAGAAACGGATCAAGGTTATTTCTCCATCCTGGGGTGGCGTGAGGATCGGTCGGTCACACGGGGGACTAACAAATTGTATTAGTGCCATTTCGACGGTTTGACACCCACGTTTGCGCGCTTCATCCCCGCCTCCGCCTTTTCTTGTTCCGTAACCCCGGACGAACAAATTAAGGCCTGACGGAGGGATGCGGGCGGGGGCATTTGCTCCGTTTGTCGTATTCACCCACAATTGTATGGAGTCTCGGGAGTCGTCCGCCAGCAACGCGTGTCCTGGAAGAGTTTTCCGCTTTAGGCGAGTCTCCGTTTGGGCAATACGGTTGGTGCAGTGCTAAGTTGTTGGGTAAAGCAGCTGCTGGGAGTGCAGGTCCGATACCTAATGCCAAGGAGTAACTTGTTAATAAAAATCATTAATAAATACTAAGACTAAAGTTTATTAAATATTACTTCTCATGTATTAGGTGTATTATTGAGAATTATCTTTATGATCAGGGCATATCCTGCGTGCTCATAAATTACTAAGTGCGCTGGAGATTAGGGGGGAGACTGCTGAGTGCGCTGGAACTTGGGGGCAATTACGATGTCAAGTGCGCTGTAACTTCACTCCTGTCCTGAAAGTGCAATCATGTCATTATCCCTTACCAAACGCCTCCTATCCTATGTATCCAATATGCCCCAAGTCTATCGTATCGTAATCAATTGCGGAGTCCCTTCCAAGTCCTGCTCTTCTTCAGAACGACAGTCTTTTCTAGGAACGTTCCGCGGCTGCTCGTGCCGACCAAAATCCCGTACGACCCAGCATCACTACGCCAACAATCCACCTCCTCGCTCCAGTAGCTGGTCGCGCGCAATAGGTCCAGCGTAACCACAGCTGTCTCGCTGGCTCCAGCCTCGACGTGGACCTTGGCAAAGCCCTTGAGCTCTTTGGCGGGACGTGTGATGGTATCTCTGGCTGAGCTGGTTAATGGCGTTGATGCTGCAGGCTTGACGTAGACCTGGACGACCTCGGCACCAGCGAGGGAGCCGGTGTTGGCGACCTGAACATGGACAGTGAGTTGCTCAGCGTCGTGAACAATCAGAGCATCAGGTGTGTCTGAGGAGTGACCATTGACCAGACCATTGGTGTGTCCATTGGTGTGGCCATTTGTGTGACCGTTGACCTGACCATTTGTGTGACCGTTGGCTTGATCCTGAGTCACCTCCAACCCAGACAACTCAAACGACGTATAAGACAAACCATGGCCAAAGGCAAACAGAGGTGTAATGTCCAAAGTATCGAACCAGCGATATCCAACATAGACATCCTCGCTGTACAGAACACGGCCGTTTTCAGAACGGAAGCTCAGAGCGCTGGGGTTGTCAGCCAAACGGCGAGGCATGGTAATGGGAAGTTTTCCGGCCTAGTCAGGTTAGCATAGAACGCAAATCTCATAGAATACACGTACAGGATTGATGGCTCCAAAGAGCACGTCGGCAATGCCGTTTCCACCCTCGTTGCCACCGAACCAGGCCTGCAGCACCGTGTTGGCACGATCAACCCACGGCATAGCGACGGGAGTACCGCTCTGGATGACAATAGCAGTGTTGGGATTGGCGGCAATCACAGCTTCCACCAACTCATCGGTCCCCGGAGGAAGAGCCATGGTGGTGCGGTCCTGGCCTTCGCACTCCCACTCGCCGCTGGTTCCGACGCAGAGCACAACCTGGTCGACAGACTTGGCAACCCGGACAGCCTCCTGGATAGCGGCGCCGGCGTCAAGCTTGGGACAGCCGCTGAAGCGAAGACCACCCTGGCCAAAGTCCACCATGCCCGAGACCTTGAGCTTGCTGGTCTTGCAGCAGCCCCATTGCACGAGTATGCGGTAGTCTTTGCCGGCCTCGAGCGTGATGCTGCCAATCTCTTCGACGGTTCCACAGCCGACAAAGCTGTTCCCGAGTCGCTGGTTCTCAATGTTGGAAACCACTAGTTCGCCGTTGATAAAGAGCTCCGCGGTTCCGTGGACCGACAAGCCAAACTCCCACTCGCCAGACTTGTCAGGCGTCAGGATGCCCTCGGCCTCGGCGTACCAAATGTCCGCCAGGTCAGGATGCTCATAGTCGACAAACCACGTGTAGGTATCGTCAAGGATCCGCTCTTCCAGCATGGGTCGAGCACCCGTGATACCCTTGGCCTTGGGCGGGTCGTTGTAGAAACGGAGAGAAAACCCCTGCTTTCCGTCCACGGTCCGCAACGCCTTGCCCAGAACCGGCAGCATCTGGTGGCCGTAGGCGCCCTGGGAAAAGACGACGTCGCTAGCAAGGCTCTTGACGCCCTCGAGAGGTGTAACGGCCTTGTAGGCGCGGAGACCAGCGCTGCCACCGCCGCAGTATGTCGCGATATTGGCGTTGGGACCGATTACAGCCACGCTTTTGTTGGGGTTGAACGGCAGGACGTTTTGCTCATTCTTCAACAGAACAATTGACTTGGCTGCGGCTTCTCGCAGGAGAGCAATGTGCTCAGGGGTGTTGAGCTGCTTCTCTGGAACGTTGGGCGGAATGGAGGTGTTCTCAAGACCGTGCTTGATCAGCTTTAGTACGTTGCGCACCCGCTCATCAAGAGTAGCCTTCTTAATCTTGTTCGCCGTCACAGCGTGGCTAAGAGCCTCCCCCCGCCATCGCGTAGGTCCGGGCATCTCAAGATCTAGGCCGGCGTTGATGGCCTCGGAGGTGCTGTATGTTCCGTACCAGTCGCTCATGACCAGACCCTTCCACTTCCACTCATCCCGCAGGATCTCTTGTAGAATATGATAGTTCTCTGCAGCGTGGCAGCCGTTGACCTTGCCGTAGGAGGTCATGATGGCGCGGGGCTGCCCCATCTCGATGGCAATCATGAAAGGCAGCAGATAAATCTCTCGCATGGCACGCGCGGTGACCAGCGCATCGACGGCCATTCGCTCGCTTTCCATGTCATTGCACACGAAATGCTTCAACGTGGCAGAAACTCCAGACTCTTGGACACCGCGGACATAGTGCCCAGCAATGATACCAGAGAGGATCGGGTCCTCCGACACGGACTCAAAGCCTCTTCCACCAAGGGGTCCACGTTGGATATTGATGGTAGGACCAAGAAGAACATGAGCACCTTTGGCATGTGCCTCATCTGATAGCAAGCCACCAATACGCTCAGCGAGATTGGTGTCAAAGGTTGACCCTAGGGCGGTGCCGCAAGGTAGGCATGCTGAAGGCGTGCTATCAAAGAAATGCGTGCCCCGGACTCCATTTGGGCCATCAGAAAGCCGAATAGATGGGATTGAAAGGCGGTCAATTGCCGTAGTATGCCACCATCCAGTCCCTGTAACGGTCAGTATATGAAAGATCCCATGGTAAGGGTGAACTAACCGGCTGTCAACGCAACCTTTTCTTCAAGCGTCAACTGCTGAATGAGGGCTTCGACATCCATTTTGCAATAGTAAAGAGAATAGATGCAAGAAAGAACTCTCGTATTAACGACTAATGCAAGCTGGGAATAAAGAAAGACGAGAAACACAGTCACGGTCACGCGAGGAGTTTTCAGCCGTCAACATCCTTATCCCGTTGCCGAAACGGCCTCAGCGTTCCTAGTTTTTGATAGTCGATCCACATGGTTTACAGGTTGACAGCTTCTAACCCACAGAAAGCGTCTTTAATCACTTGACGCGGAGAATACGGGGATGATCAGCTGGCGCCCACATGGCGCTGGGGAAAGTGACAGTGCCGAAGCGGAGAATACGGGGAGATCACGTCTAGGTTGCTGGGGAACCGTCAGAAATTGATAGTTTCGGCGTGCCGAAGCGGAGAATAAAGAAGAGATCAACGCCGAAGCGGAGAATAACAGAAAGATAGCGTCAAAGCGGAGAATTAAATTGAATTGAATCTTCTTGTGTCGCATTGAGTAATCCCGTTCCGCGCTTCGACCTTCTTTCATCCTAATTCTCCGCTTCAGTCGCCACTTTATCTCGCCCACGCCGAACCCCTGACTCAATTCTCCGCCTCCGTACCTCTTGACCCGAAAACTAATGAACCAGACAAGGTAGATTGTTCACGAGGCCACCCCACGGCTCCGCGATGGGGAAATGGAGCTAAATTTCTCCACGGGGTAGAAGGACCTGTGGACTTTTCGCTTGGAGTTGTCGGCTGAGGACGCGGGAGGCAACGTGAGCGACAACTAAACTTACGACGTGCTGAATGAACAAGGCTTGACAAACTCCACTTGCCAGGGCCGTAGGACGAACCATTCTGGCGGGTCTCGAACGCTGTGAACAGATAAATTTTATTATATAGCCTGCGTCACCCCCGGTCTTGGCCAGTTATCAAGATCTGAATCCTCATCAACAACAGCCAACTGCCCGGCTCTGTACTCGATTCATCTCAGTGTTCACTTGCGAATACTCCATCACAATGGCTGGACAAGGCAATCTAGCAGGGCTGTCCGATGACACGCCCTGGTACACGCATAGCTATTTGCGCAAGCTAAACTTTATCACGCTGTCTCTGGTCTTGTTCTGTAAGAAAATGCTCCCCAATTGCTCAGTTCCGTCTAACATGCCATAGCCTCTGCAAACGGTTACGATGGCTCCATTATGGGAGGTATCCTGGCCCTCCCCATCTGGAAGGATTTCATGGGAAACCCTTCCGGTGTTTATCTGGGCTGGATCACCGCTATTTACTGGCTGGGTAACGGCATTGGCTTCCCGGTGGCTGCTTGGGTCTCCAACCGCTACGGACGCAAGCCCGGTATCTACGTCGGCTACTTGTTCCTCATTCTCGGTGTTGGCATGCAGACGGCTGCTCAAAACGAAAAGACTTTTACAGTTTCTCGACTGTTTATCGGTATCGCGGCTTCGTGGTTGGGTAACGCCTCACCTCTCCTTATCAACGAGATTGCCCACCCTAAACAGCGATCTGTTGCCAACGCGCTCTACATGTGCGGCTGGTACGTCGGAGGTACTCTCTGCGGTTGGGTTACCTTTGCTTGCCGAAATATTCCCTCGAGCTGGTGCTGGCGTGTTCCGGTGCTGATCCAGATTGTTCTCCCGCTGGTTGCGCTTCCCGGCCTGCTCATGTCCCCCGAGAGCCCCCGATGGCTTATCAGCGTTGGCCGCAAGGAGGAAGCCACTGATATTCTTGCCAAGCACCATGCTGGTGGTGACAGAGAGAATGCTATTGTCACGTATCAGGTGACCGAGATCGACAACACCATCACCGCCGAAAAGGAGGCCGCCTCCAGTGCCTCATACGCCGATATGATCAAGACTCCCGGTAACCGCCACCGTCTTTTCATTTCAATCTCTCTCGGTGTACTGGCCCAATGGGTGGGAAATGGCGTCGTGTTCGTATTCGGTCCTCAATTAACTATACATCTGCTGACTTGGATAGATCGTATTATCTTCCTCTTGTCCTCACATCCGTTGGTGTTGAGTCCGTCACGGACCAGACCCTCATTTCTGCATGCCTCAACGTATGGAACTTGCTCTGGGCAGTTGCTGCAGCCACTAGCGTCGATCGACTGGGTCGTCGCTTCCTTTTCCTGACTTCCGCAAGTGTCATGTTGGTTAGCTTCATCATTGTCACTGGCTTGAGCGGCTCCTTTGCGACGTCGGGTTCGTCGACCGTTGGCACTGCCGTCATCCCCTTTCTGTTTATTTTCTTCGCTGGCTACGACGTTGGAATGTGAGTCAGCTAAAGTCCTCACAAAATATTGATACTAATCTTGTTAGGACTCCTCTTCTTACTGCCTACCCTTGCGAGATCTGGCAGTTCAGCCTCCGATCTCGTGGTTTTGCCGTTTCCTGGTGCTCTACCGTTGCAGCCATCTTCGTTAACACCTTCGTGAATGCTATTGCTCTTGACGCTATTGGCTGGAAGTACTACTTTGTCTTTATTGTCATGCTCATCATCCTCCTCCTCTGCGCCTACTTCGGCTACCCCGAGACCCGAGGTTACACTTTGGAACAGATTGCTGTCATTTTCGACGGCGAGGATGCAATTGTGCCTCATGCGTCTGAGAAGATTGCGGAAGTTGAGCATGATAGTAAGGAGTTTGATAGTAAGGCTGAGCACAAGGTCTAGATGTTTAAGAGTATTAGCCTTGGGTGGGCGGAACATATACTGAATCCAAGGCATTAGAAAATAATGACATGGTTAATGCATATATAGTAAATCAACGTTCAGGTTTGAGACAACTCTTGTTTACTTGGGATGAGTGACTGGCGGCATAGTGAGATAAGCGTAGAAAGTCGAAGACTTCAAATACAACCCCATGGCTCTTTCACAGATAAGTTATGCATTTTATATTCCTCAAGGGCCAAGGCAGTTAAATAACTGTATCCCAAACTCTTCGTCTTCATCCTCGTCTTGCCCGTATTCTTCCTGCCCGTTTTCCTGCCCGCTTTCTACCTGTCCATATTCTTCCTCTCCATATTCAATTTCGTTGCCTTCATCTGACTCTTCATATCCTCCACGAAAGATCTTATTCTTTTGGTCCTCTTGATCCGCCAGGTGCTTCAGTTTGGATGAGAATAGTTTCTTGGAAAAGTAGATCCCGCTGATGAATGCCACTACCCCTTCATCATCATCATGGATCTCATGAGCAAGGTTCTCGGTACTAGACTTCCAAGAACTTGATGGTTTCAGAGTCAACAGACCCGGAGCGCTAACGCCAATGCTAATCTCAACTTTCGATGACTTGGATGACATGACAGCAACGCCACATCGGCGTGAGGTGTAGGTCTTGGTCACTATCCAGATGCCATGTCTTTCGACAATGGGCCTGTATTGTCTCATGATCTCGGGAGAGTTGTCTGTTACCCACTGCATCGCCGCGGATTCATCACCAATCCGATGCCTCAGAACTGGGCTTTCAGTTGTAAGAACTGCGCCCTCATTTCCTTCGCATGTGAATGACACAGTCACAGACGGTTCAATTGGCGCTACGACTAGGCTATAGAATGTTAGCTCAGTCATTTGCAATATGGTAGACTTACGGAGCACCAGCTTCACCGCCTAGTTGACGTGACACGACTGTTTTGGACGTCTTTGGACCCCAGATGAGGGTCTGCGGTTCTTCATCTTGGCTGTTGAAGCTGTCGCTTGGAGATTTCCACCCTTTCTGAGTCAATTCTTCATCACTGCTCATGAGATCAACGAGGGTATGCCAGTCTCCGTCGGTATCAAAGTAGCCACAGCAACCCGGGCGCACATCCTCTACCGTGGCTTTCTTGTATAGAGCCCATCCGTAGGGATGATGTTGGAGGAGCTGGGCATAGACCCTGTCAAGCCGTGACTTATTTCGCATGGCAATCAGAATATGGCAATATAAAAATCTGGTAAATTCGTTGCGAGGCCTCACCTTTAGAATGAAGCTGCAGAGTGAAGGATGCAGAACCCCTGAGCACAGATCTGAGAGGAAAAAATATTCTCAAGCGGTGGCAAGGGTGCGGGGTAAAACATGCCAATTTGTCAACACTGCCCAGCACTGCCCGTATTCGTGAGCTGACTATCATGCCTTTGTGAGGCCTCATTGCCGTTGGCTACGAATGATTACAGCACACTAACAGTAAACAATTCACATATTCTGAGCGCCCGAGTGGATTAAGGCACCTATAACGCCCTGGCTTGCCCTGATTCGTGGCCCAATACAACCCTGCATTCCCGCCGGCCACTCACGCCCTGCAGTGGCCTTTTTATGCATCCATTCAGCTGGAAACACATAGACGGAATGGTGAAGCTCAATAGGCTTAACACTGCCCAGTTCCTATTTGACGAACGTCTACCTGCTCGCCACGACATGTAGTTCTACAGCTTGTCGTCCCTAAACAAGCCGATGATATGTCGACTCAAGAGTAAAGCAGCGCCAAAGTGCATACTTCGTCTGTTGACTTTCCCGGGATTGTTTCGATCTCGCCTGGTTTCGCTGGTTATGTTTGGCTATGGCTACTTGAGGTCTGATCGCTCCCGCTTTTGAGAGTCTTTCGTAAGGACCGCAAGAAAGAGCAAGAAAATACTCGGAGCATTATTAACGCATCTACAAAGTACTCCTGTCATATAATTTACTGGGTCACGGATGCCCTCATAAGTTGAAATATAACTAAGGTCAGGGGACCGGGGTCGTGAAACATTGGGGGCGGAGCATGAAACCCAGCCACAACCTGGATATGGTTTGATGGGAGCTTGTGTAGCGGAGTGTCCAAATCCTGTATTACTTATTGACGAAGGATGGGTGATTGCCAGCTGCCTGGGAGAGGCAAGGGAACCTGAGTGTTTAGTACGACTTTGCGTGGAACGAGAATTAAACACAGACTGATCATATCTTCCTAGAATTGCGTCGTTCAATTGCGCAACATCGTGGCCAATCCTGGGTTGTCGATGGGTTCCGTTGAGCTATGAGCTGTTTGATTGGCTTCTCTTGAGACTTTGCCTACTTCGTGGGAAGTTGAGATTGGCTTCTCTTGTTAGACTTTGCCTACTTCGGGAAGTTGAGTCGCGAGCCACCGTGCCGGGTAATTAAGACTATTAACTGATCATTTCTCTAATAATGACCCTCGTGGACCGACTTATCAGGCCAGTTCAGTTAATCTAGTTCGCAACTCACCACTAGGCACCTAGAAGGCACCCAGAAGGCACAGCATCGAGCGGCTGAAGCCTCCTTGGCGAACCAACATGCTGGCTCTTTGTGCGCCAAGCGGGGCTCCTGAGACAACCAGGCCCTGATACAACCAATACCAGGGGGCCTAGGAACAACATGCATGAGCCTTATTGGCGAAAAAGACCACCTGCATTAGCTCCTCGCCGTAAGCAAATAGTCTGGAACAAGGGAGTCACCAGGCAGAAGATCAAAACCCAAGCACCCCCTCAAAGAAGCCGTCCCAGACACAATCCCCAACATCTCAGCACAACCCTTCCATATGGACCGCCCACAGCGTTTTGCCTTGCTCGTTGGCATCGATTTATATCTCAAAAACGGAACAAACAAGAGGCGCGATGAAGCCATCCACCACCTTAAAGGTTGTGTCAATGACATCAACGCCGTAAAGACGGTTCTTCAAGATAGATTCCAGGTGGAGGAACCCGTAGTCCTCACTTCTTCTCCGGGTGCGACAAGTACCGGTCGGTACCAACAGCCCCAGGAATCACCTGATGTCTTGCCCACATTCGATAACATTAAGAGGGAGTTCGATATCGTGACCAGAAAAGCGAATCCTGGCGACATTTTCTTCTTTCAATATTCTGGCCACGGTGGACGCCTCCCCAGGATTGAAGGATCGCCAGCGGGGCGGGACAGAGACCCTTCCCTTCTCACGGCGGACTTTTGTCTCAACAAACCTGCGGTGCGGGGGTGGAAACTCAACGAGTGGTTGAAGCGTCTCAATAAAAAAGGCGTCCAGATCATTGTCGTTCTTGACAGTTGCTACTCTGGTGGTTCATGGCGAGGTGATCATCTGGGCCGCACGCCAGTGGATTGGGAGGAGGATTTGGAGAGTCTGGGCGAGGAAGAACTCCAGCCAGCCGCGAAGCCCACCATGGAGCTATCTGCGGACGCCACAGTTCCATCTTATAGGAACTCCGAACTGGAAAAGTGTTGGTCCATCAATCCAGACGATTTTACGTTGATGGCGGCCTGCAAGTCGGGTGAAGTGGCCAAGGAGATCAAAGTCAATTCCAGATCCCACGGTGTATTCACACATACACTTGTCAAGCTTTTGGAACAAATTCAGCCGGATATTACTCCATCAACATACTGTGTGCTCCGCGACAAGATTGCGGAGCGGCTGGAGTCTCATAACCAGAACCCAGAGGTGTTTGGTCGGGACAGGCTTGGATTTTTTGACAATTATGAGCCTTTTTTGTTCAATCCCCTTGTCTCGCGAGTTGAAGGGAATGATATCGTCATTCCCATGGGAAAGATTCACGGTATCCATCCAGGGACCGAATTTGCACAGGTGCCTCTGTTGCACAAGGCCGTCTTCAAAGTCAACAAGATCAAAGACTGGGAATGTCGTGCGACTCTTAAATCTGGCTTTCCATCGAGCTCACAATACAGTATTGAAGTTGTGCCTTCGAAATGGGGCTTGGGAGGTGCGGCTTTTCGGGTTCTTGTCGATGGATCCCTTGGGGACGAGTTTCAGGAGGCCATGTACAAAAGACTTGGCAAGGTGCTTGCAGGCCCCATCGAAGTTGAAGAATTTAATGGCTCTTCACCCGATAACGAGCTGTTTAAATTGACCAGACGGGGTGTCGATGGTGTTGAAATCTCTGGACCCCCTTCACTGATCGGTTACGAGGGTCCATTGCGATGTTTGGAGCTCAAAGGCACCAGTGCTTTGCAGCTTGCAGCTCGGTCCGCCGTGGCTCTTGCACATCTAGCCCGTTTTGGACAGATCTTCTTTGACCTTCCTAAAGATGCTTGCGAAGATGTCGCTCCGTTTACATCGAGTATGGAAAAAGTCAACAGTGCGGGTGATTTAAAGGTCAGGATGAGATTTGTCTTTACAAACACTAGCGAGAGTGATTTGTACCTGACCGTTCTGAGCCTTCATCCCGGATTTGGCGTTCGGCAGATTTACCCTGGATCCAAGTCTCGCGAGCCAGTACGCAAAGGCAATTCGGTGAGATTTACGATGCAGATTACATTTCCCAAGGAGCTTCAAACGAACGAGGATGCTGGACCGACCTCGCATCGAGATGTCATCCGCGTCATAGTCACGAGAGGCGAGGACGTTCCATGGAGATGCTTAGAATTGCCAGATATATGGCAAGTGGATCAGGTGGAATCCAAGGCTCAACATGGTTCAGACAGGAATGTGGAAATTGCAGATGACGACTTTAGTTGGTGGATCAGAGACCACAAGGTGGATTCAGTTCCTTTTTAACCCTAGCATATTTCCTAGAACCCTTTAAACTAGCCAGAGCAATGATCAAACATGAAAAGATGCACTTAATTGCATGATGTGGAGCGAGGCACTTACTTGGCCATCTGAGAAACAACACTGGAAAGATGTCGTCGATCAGGAGGCAGAAACACCTGTTTAGCCTCACTGCTCCACCACAGCTCGGGCGAGTAGTACAAGAAAGGGAGATCTTCATATGCCAACTGAGGATTCCTGGTCACAAACTCTTCAAAGGTCAAGGAACCGTTAGTGGCCATTGAGATTTGGGCTTGCTGAACCCAAAACATGCTTTGAGTCGATCCCAAAGTTTCTGACAGATCCAACGCTGTTTTAGCTGCTGCCGCTCCAGAAGGGCCTCTGTTGTCCGTCTGCGTGGCCGACAAGTGGCGATGGAGATACTGAAGAAGGCTTGCGTGAATGCCAATATTTAAGCCCCCGTCGGGCATGAGATTAGCCTCATCAACCACAATGGCAGCGTTAAAGTCGAGTTCTTCCCGCGGAGGCAACTCGGATGGCGTCGCAAACCGATGGGTGACGGCATTTGCCATGCGCAGGCGAGCAAGGTCGACCTTGGCTTGGGATGGGCTGGAAAACACATTCGGAAGAGCCTTTAGGTCAGGATTGACAAAACTCATGCGCGCAGAAATGTCTTCCCACAGCTTTTGGGTGTAATACCGCCTCCATTCCGCTCCCGTAAGATCGAAGAGGGTCTTGAACGCGTCAAAGGTAAGTGCCGTCACTGGCCCGTCAAAGGCGGGCGGGGACTGTGCTGGGGTCATGTCTAGAGACCGGAGTGAGGCATGAATGAGTTGGATCCAGAAATATGCCTGCGTCTCCGAGTACGGCGGGATTGAAGGGTCAGAGGCTCGAAGGCGAATTGTGGATGATTGCAGCGCCGCGAGTGCTTGCTTCACAACACCTCCGCGTCGTAGCTTCGAGGACAGTGTCTTTTGCACAACGGAGAATGCAAACCGGGGGAGTTTGTAGTGGTCCACCTCTGGGCTGGGCGTGCTTGGTTGCGCAACCAGCTTCATTCCCTGGAACGGTGGTAGTGGTTGGAGATCGGGCAAATGCCAGTTCTCTCGGGCTCCTGGGCTGAACATCAAGTCTTTTGAGTAGTAGGTCTTCCAAAGACTAGCATTCATCAGTGACGGTGTGAGGAGAAGGATTTCCCAAAAGTCGGCTCGCAACGGGAACTCTTCGAGCTTCTTTTCCACTTTGTATGCAATTGCAGCCATCTGGATCTGATAGAGCCAGAATATTGTCATGGTTCTGTAAGGGTTAGTTAGTCCGATGTTAGGCTGGTGATCAAGGACCTACCGGTGCGCAGTGTTGCGGAACTTCTCTGGGTTCTTGAGTCTGAGTTCCTTCAAACGACCCATGAAGTTGCTCGCACAATCGAGAAGACTGGATCCCCTGGACAGCCCTTCGAAGAGGACAAAGTATCCAGCTCTGAGATGGGCATAATGATCCCACGAGTCAAGGTTGCCCTTGACGAAAGCCGTCCAGAAGCGATCAGGATCAACACTCTCCATGCTGGCCTTCTTAATCCGATCCACCAGCTCTTGCTCGCTGGGACCCTTCTCTAACTCTTCGACCTGAATATTGGTGAACTTTTGCGAAGGCTGCGGCGTCTGTTGAAGGGTCTCTCTGATTTCCTTCATGACAATGCCGAGTTGACTCCCAGAAGCGGCGCTTAGGCCTGGCTGGTCCATGATCCTGATGTAATGCTTGTCTTGATACTGGGCCAACTCTGACTCAAAGCGATTTCGCACGCCTTGGACGATGGTTTCTCTCTCTGATGGAGGGAGGAGGTCCTGCTTGCTTAACAAGATCCACATGTGGCGACAGCCCAGCTCGGACATCCATCTCATTGCCGTGTGCAACTGCTCAATTGAGTAGTCTAGCCTCTCCGAGTCCGCGCAATCATGAAGAAACATAAGGAACCGCTCCCTCACGATGTAAAACCGGATGTGACTTCTCATTTGATCGCACCCTTGTACTGTTAGATGTCTGAAGGTCTTGGCAAATGTTGACTTACCTCCAATATCCCACAGAGTGATACTCCCATCTGAGTATTCGATGGTTTCTACATTAATGCCAATCGTCGGAATCGCCTGCACCGTCTCCCCAAGCTTCAACCGATAGAGCAGCGTCGTCTTCCCCGCAGCATCACTGCCGAGCAGCACACCGGTGTGTTCGGGGCCTTTGCCCAGTAGCCAGCGACCGATACCTGGCAACGTCAGCGCGGATCCGAGTGAGTGGGACGCGTTGAACTCACGCATATTGTCTCGTTGCAAAGAGATCCAGTTGGGAAATTGGTTGGCAGCAAAAGAAGGATGGAGGTGGATAGATATTGAAGCTGCTGCCTCCAGAAGTGGGGGAGCTGAATGCCGCAGATGTGGCTTCAGCTTGGCTTGTCCTGCCACAAACGATTGGGGTAATGTCGCCTAATGACAAGGCTGATTCGTAGATGAGCTAGCAGGTACTAAACATGGATTCGGCGAGGATAAGTAATTATGCACCGACTCCAGACCATCGCGAGAGCTGAAAATAGCTAGATGCATTAAGTGATGCCTAGCGCGACGCGTAAATTGTTGGCGATAACTGAGTGAGCGAGAAGCAAGCTAACGACTTGAATGTGTCTTACTCTGAAGCATCCATAACGTATAATTCTTTGAAGAGGACAGATTCTTGGTCATGACCTCTTGCTAGGTAAAATACAACGCGTTGAGCTTTCCGGTATGTGTCGTCTCGCTAGATCTGTTCTTAGACGAGGGTTGTATGACAGGATTATTCTCGGAGACACATAGCCAGGCATTCCCTTTAGACTTAACTGTGGATCGTAGATACCCTCTGGCGAAACAAAGCATCAATCTAGTCCAAAGATCCAGCCAGAGCGACGGCACTGAACCTCAGATCCCCGCCCTCTCTCTCGAGGAACTTGAGCGCACCGAGAGTCAAACCCTTCTCACTCAACACATCCTCGTCCTTGTTTAAATCTCCTCGTCGGATAGGACCCTGGCGGCGGCCGTCTAGCTCCCACAAGCCACCGTCATTTCCCTTGGCGAAACAAACGTAGTGTAGATCGATGTCGTCCTCAGCGGCGGGAGCGGGGGTGTCGCCTACGGAGGCAGCCTCCCTATGGGCGGTAGCGAGGCCGTGGCTATCTTCGAGGATCTGGGATCGTTCGGCGCCGGCGAGGGGGATACTCTTCTTGATGATCTCGTCGAGCGTAGAACCCTCCTCTGCAGGAGGTTAGCGGGGCATGCGATGTATTTGAGGGAACTTACGGATGAAGCTTCTTGCAGGGCCGTTGCTAACGGCGTGCAAAATCCCCATGAGCCCACACGCGTTGCGGATGGTTTGTCGCCACCAAATAACAGGTTCAGCATCTCCCTTGCCAGTGTACGGTTCGGTCTGGCTATCCTCGGCCATGCGGTGGCTCTCGTAGGTGGCGCTAACGGGAAAGACGAGTAGGAGGGCGAGAGCAGGCCGAGGGATAAAGGCAAGCAGTTCGGGTTCGGTGAGGGAGTAGACGTCGTGGATCTGGAGGGCCTCGCTGACGCCGAGCTTGTGGATGAGGGTCGTCATGAGCTCAGGGTTGGCTTCGAGCGGGATGAAAGCGGGGCGTCCCTTGGGGACATTGGGATTTGTGAGTGTCGACATGGCGGGCTGGTGAGGTATGGATGCTGCGGGAGGAGGAGCGATTTGCGACAGATCAAATGGCGACAGCAAGTTTAATGGAGTTGAAGCTGTCGCGATGGACGATGGAGGATTTGGCGGGGTTCAGGCCCCGCGCCCTTCCGTAGTGGGGGTTGCTATGACGTTACCGCTGCAGCCTTGGGTCAGCAGGACCAGGTTTCAGAACTACAGGCTTCATCGCGAATGCAACCAGGGAATCAAGGATAAACGAGGTTGTTTGGTAGGATTGATCGTGAAGCTACCCGCCCAATAGGGTCAACATAGGAGCGACAAATGAAGTCTTCCTAGCACCTCTGTCCTCCATTAGCTTGTTCATCCGTTTGAGTCTCACAACCGCTGGTATGATGATTGCCTGCTAGGCCAAGCTATCCCTGCATATTTGCTGCACTGTGTCAAGCTGCATCAGTCGACTTGTCCGCATCATCATTGTCGGGTTTGATCTTGTCGCTCGAACTGGAGGTGGCATCTAGTGCAAACATCAGCTTGAACCTTCACAAAGCCTCCATCTACATCTCCAACCTTACCGGGAAATTTGGCCGGCGTGGATGTGTTTGTGGAAACCTTGCTGGCACTGGTGCTCGATCGTTTGCGCAACACTGCATCGATCTTGGCCGGTGCGATCCATCCGGGGTCTGTTTCGGGGTGCCGTGTTTCCAAAGAATCCTACATCTTGGCTTCCTGCGCACCAATGCGGTCGGTGTTTGCTGAGAGATCAGATCTCTTCATGTCGGTGGTTTGAGGGGCGTCGGCCGCGGTTCGAAACGGGGAGTCGGCTGTTGGGTTGTTTGATACGGGGAAGTATAGGATGAATCCTTTGGGTTTCTGGTGAGAATAAGTCATGATGGTCGAGATAGAATATTGTTATTGCAATGCTTCGTTGGACAGGAAAAGGTGATTATTTCGAGGATGCGGTGATCCGGCTAGGTTCGTCTCCTCTACTCCGTAGAAAGCACCAAAACAATAGCCTAGAGTTTCCTCAAATTGAGACGGCTCTTTCCTAATTCGGGTTGGGAATGCCTCCGCCCAACTTGGTCGAATACACCTGCTAGCAATCCCGCACGTCCCTCCGGTGGTCTTAGTTTGGACGGACGGCTTCATTTCAACCTCCCACCTGCATCCATGGACGGCAACTAGATCGTCTGAACCACTGCAACCTCTCAATCTTAGGTGCTCGTCTCCTGGATCATCTGGTCTATCCGCCATCTCTATCCGCTATCCGTCTTACCGTCCGTTCGCCAGCCCAAGTCGCAGGACAGCGTCGACTGGAAATCATTCAATCTCCACCCTAGGTCATCGCACCAGATCTGGCACACACCAGATGATGGTCCAGGCTGCCTCCCGAGCCATCACTCGATCAGTTAATTGGAGTAGGGCGCCGTAAAGCCACAACTAGCTGGAGGTTGAGCGGATGCGCCAAAGTCAAATGAAGCTGAACCCGATCGCTACCGAGAACAATCTAGCCGCCCATTCCTCGCAATTGATTCATTACGAGATGTCGACACTGTGTAAGCCACGGATTCGGCCACCAAAACGAAATGGAATTGGTTCGGGCCGGACACTTCCACCCCGGCTCGAACCAAGACCGGACAAGCATCAACATGACTCGGATGGATGTCTTGCAGATGTCGTCTTCCGGCTGTCTCGGGAGCCATGGCTATTGTGCTAACGGACTGGGGCCGCTCGCTAAATCGACTCGCTACGGTTTCAGTCGGTTGTTCACAGTATTGATGTTGTTCGACGTTGACGTTGTACCATGTTTGGCACAAATAAGCCAGTACGCGTGCGACATCCGCCACGGGGCCACTTACGCAGTGCGATGTGAGCAAGTCCAAGTGCCAAAAGACGCCTCCAAACCCAGGATCATGGCACCGATCCCAATGTTGGCGGCCACTTCCGGGGCCCTGGTACTAATTGGATCATCTCCTTGTCTCCCACGTGGAGCCCAGCCATGACTCGTCAGCAGGGTTTGTCTCAACGCAAAGGTCTGACCGGAACCGGTCACAGTGTCAGGTGGCCCAGCAACACACGGGCATAGAATTCCAGAGGGACACCTTATTATCAACGGGACGCGCCTCGACGTCGAGGTCATTAAATTCGCGGCAGTCTTCACTTCTTCTCATTGTGCATCAGACCACAACACCAACGGTGTCGGCACTGGACCGTTAGTCTCCAGCACCGCCTCATTAGCACTCTGCAAAGCATTGGATCGTATGGAACCGAACACATCTAGTGCAGGCCGCGGTTCTGTCAACGAAACGTCATCGCCTCCGTGGCACTCAATAGTCGGTCGAGGTAAGCCCCTGGTCCCTGCATCAGCTCCTCATGCCCCTGGCTTGGGTCTTCGATCCGAGTCCACACCCCCGTCTCTTGCAGCGAGTCAAACGCCCCTGAACCCGGCATGGGAGTTGATCGGCCACTCTCCCGCATCCTTCACTCTTGCCCTGGTCACTGCCCCCTTCCCCTGCGCAGCCGAGAGCCTGCGGGTCAGTCCCAAGAGAGAGGATACGGCGGACGAGACGGCGTGGCATCGTACATGGCGTGGACGTGTTTGAGGTGGCGCTTGAAATGGACCATGGCGTTTGCATCGAAAACCACCAGACCCAGACTGATCCAGATCCAGACAGACACCGAACCCACCACACTTGTTTCGCTCGCCATCCCCGTCGCCGTCAAAGTTGCAGTCCCTCGTCGCATTCACAGGGCCTCGTGCTAGCCCCT
This sequence comes from Ilyonectria destructans, assembly GCA_020740775.1. Lineage (NCBI taxonomy): Eukaryota > Fungi > Ascomycota > Sordariomycetes > Hypocreales > Nectriaceae > Ilyonectria > Ilyonectria destructans. The sequence goes on from JAHEWK010000014.1 coordinate 1,972,201, forward strand.
CGGACCTCCATTGCGCTACTGCAACTCATCCTTGACTCCTATTCCCCAGTGGACCCTGTCGGATCCCATCGCGCTGGAATCGTTCTATCGGCCTGTCCATGTTCGTCTTCCCCTCGAGCCACTTACGTCGAGGCTGAGCTGTCTGTCGAGTCGGTGTCCGAAGAACACCCCTCCAGCTATGGCGCAAGACCGTGATCGCGATCTCCAGCTAACCCACCTGTAGTAACTGACGACTAGCGGTCGCTGGACTTGCCCCAGGGTGTCTCTCGCCGCCTGTGCCATCCTTAGCGCGATTCTCCATCGACACCGAGTCTCAGGGTTGATTTCGTTTCTACTAAAGGCGGGACACGCCCATTTTCTGTCGCCTGTGCAGCGGCCATTCTGCGTGGGCACCGAACTTGCTCGCGGCGGGTCCATGAGGCCTTCGATTGAGATATCGTGAACAATTCAGCTCTGCGCAATCGACACCAGGCGTCTGCTGTCCAACCTTTCAACGGCCAGCCGCACGGCAGGCCGCCGCCATCATGGGTCTTCTCAGCTTCCTAAGCAGGAAATCCACCAGTGATCGAGTCCCGGGACGTTTGATCAAGACGCAGGCCTACGACGCAACAGTTGCCGCCCACCCGCCGGTCCGAGGTTCGCCAGGAAACGAACACTGCGCCGCTTTCAAGACTGACCAAACTCTAGGGACGTACCCTGTCGCGGGCAATGGGCCGAATCTTCTCGACAAGCTGCAACAGGCAGCTAAGAAACGAAGCACAGCGCAGCTTCCCGTCATTATCCCAAGCACAGTCGACACTCTCAACGATTTCGATACCTTCGACAGCTACACGGCGCCATCGCCTCAGATACCTCGGTCCAGGGATTCCTTGATTGGGAGGCCGACTACTGCGCCCGGACCTGGATTGAATTCGCGTTCCAAGTCTATGAGCCGGAGTTCTCGAGGCACCAGCCCGACTGTGGCTCTTCGCCCCGACAGTGATTTTATTCAGAAAGAGCTACTCCCGCCCGTCCCATCTATTCCACCGCAACACCGCCGCCGCCGGAGCTCTCTCGACTCGACCAACCGATTCATTGATATTCTCGACGCCCAGGGCGAGTTTAAGCCATACAATTTTCGATCCCGAGTCGAAGCAGCTGGCGCCCGCGAATACGGTGAGGATGTTGCCGATCGTAACATTGGCGTGAATAGTCACGACTTGAGTAACCCCGCCGTCCAAGCCTTCTATGCTGGCTCCCAAGGCAATTATTTCGACGACAGCGCACCAGCTCCATCCATTTCCACGGGAGGATACAGCAAGAGCGAACGAGCAGCTCGGCGATCGAGGAAGACGAGTGCGACATCTCTTGCCAAGACAGCGGACGTATCTGCGTGGAACTCATTTTCTGAGTGTCACGAGGTTGACATGTTGCGGCCTGAATATCCTGAATATCCTGAATATCCTCGCGGCCGACGAATCGAAAGACACGCAGAGTTGTATTACGCAAATGCTGGCAACTATGCGTCTTCACTCGTGGAGGATCGGCGCAAGTCCTTCCACACATTTGCCCCTCGATCGACAGAGCGGTCAAGGCCCAGACCGTTGAGCCTACATCCGTCCAAGGCCAGTTTCCACGATGACGAGTTGTATCTACCGCCGCTGCCCCGCTCCCGGCCGAAGACGAGCGGAGAGAGATCGGAGGTGCACTCAATTGGGACTCTCGACGTGCAAAGCATGATTGATGAAGCTTTTGGCGAACCAGCGCCATTTCCCAGTATGCATACCATTCCAACGCCACAGGCGAAGACTAATCACAGAGTTACAGGCATCCCGGGACACCCCAGACATACCCGGCGTCGATCTCGATCGGAAAGCTACGACTGGCAAGCACAGACTAAACACCGAGAGCCCACTCTCGCACTCTCACGCCCTTCTAGCTCATCCTCCATTGATCCCTCCCGTCCTCGAACCGGTTCCCAGGGTGGTTCGTCACTCCAACAACGGCACCGACTGGATGACATTACCGAGCACATTCCCGTGAGGACTTCCTCGTTAGGTCTCAATTCTCAGCCTTTTACCCCGACGACTGTATCATCTGTGTACTCCAGCAATGCTGCATTCACTCAGCCACGCAGCCAGCATACGCCCAGTACCTCAGTCGACGCTTCCATGGCAGGTCTGTCTGAGACATTGGTCTACGACCACGACTTGAGCCCCAGCGTGCCCAGTGTAAGACATCAGAGCCCGGCACACTATGCCGTAGAGGACGATTTCGGTCTTGACGCACTGGGAGTGCCACGGAGCAAGATCCAAAATCAATCTCGCGTGGAATATGAGGATCTGCCTGTCGGCGATAGCCTGCTCATGAGCAACTACATATCCGGGTTCACCGACGACTCAGATGTTGACTCCTTCGTCGGGACTCGGGGACGTGTTGCTGGAGAGGAAGAGCTTCTTTTTAACGAAGGCATATACAGCGCCTCAGGAGGTCTTCCAGGCTTGTTTGACTCGTTCCCCAGCCAGAAGGCCCCAGCCTCGTTGCCCAACCAGAGGTCAACGAGGCCAACCTCCATGAGCAGCCACAAGCCTGTACAGAAGAAGCGCCAGGACCACTCGAGACCGCGATCCGTCCAAACACGGCCCCGATCGCGATCTCACAAGAGTTACGAATCACGGCACGAATTTACCATTGATGCTGGAGACTTGGACGCCTTCTTAGAGTTGCAGCATGAGTTTCTCCGAAGCGCGGGTCCTATGATGGCAGCCATTGGCGCCGACGACAGACATGGAAGGCGGGGCAAGTATGAATTCGAAGATGATGATGAAGACAAGGTTGATATCCAGACGGCGACACGAATAAGAAAAGATTTGAAGAAAACGGATACAGCAAGGTCTCTGCGGAGTCGTCGATCAAGGCCAACCATGTACCAACGCCGAAGGGAGGAGGAGTCGGGTCACGCAGCCGATACCGAAGACTAAACGCACAACAACGATTTCTTATGTAAGGGCATTCATGACACGCCCCATAGGGCTGGGCTTTAGCAGGGTGTTTGGGTGTTTGGATAAGCATCCGGGGAGTTGTGCAGGGGCCAACTTGGTGTTTTTGGGATATAAATGACAGACTGCTAGTCGCAATTCCTTTGTACAGTCATATTCACCAGCGTCTGCTGTTAAATATGAGATTTATTTCTCCCTCAGGACACTTAAAGAGGTTTGACGCCGACTTAGCCACCTTGAAGTGACAAACGCGGGGACACCAATGGAAGGCATGATCAGATTAATGTTTAGCAGGTATCCCCTTAGGGTTGTACCTGAGTTGGTTAAGATCGGCTGTTCTCAAATTAGCTCGAAGCTTCCGCAGTAAAAAATAGAAGGAGAAATGAGGGAGTTTTCTCAACGTCACACTCCGAAAATGAAAGCATAATACAATAACAATTGGCTATACAAAGAGAAAAGCATCCAATATCTACATAACTATATCCGCTCCATTCTCCACTCTCGTAGTGCCACAGTCCTATCTTTTATCCCCTGTTCTAGTACTTCTTTCACCCCCTCTGACATCTTGACTTCATTGCTGTGTTCTATCAGCAGTTCCATCACTTCCTTTCCCTGCATCAAATTCCAATCTGCTGCCCTGACCACCTTCTCCGTAATCTCGACTCGGTTGCTGCTTTCCTTTAGGAGTATTTCCATTAGTCCCTTTCCTGTCTCAAATTGATAGCTGCTGCCTTAAGTACCTCCTCTGTAATCTCGACTTCGTTGCCACGTTCCTTCAGTAGCAGTTCCATCACTCCTATATCCCCTCTCCAATTCCCTGATGCTGCCTTGAGTACCTCCTCTGTAATTTTAAATTGGTTGCCACGTTCCTTTAGTAGCAGTTCTATTACTTCCTTGCCTCCATACCTTGCTGCTGCTTTGACTACCTCCTCTGTAATCTTGAATTGGTTGCCACATTCCTTTAGTAGCAGTTCTATCACTTCCTTCCCTCTAATATTCCCTGTTGCTGCCTTGACTACCTCCCCTGTAATCTCGACTTTGTTGCCGCGTTCCTTCAGTAGCAGTTCCATCACTCCTATATCCCCTTTCCAATTCCCTGCGGCTGCCTTGAGTACCTCCTCTGTAATCTTGACTTGGTTGCCACGTTCCTTTAATAGCAGTTCCATCACTTCCTTTCTTCCAAACCTTGCTGCTACCTTAAGTACCTCCTCTGTAATCTCGACTTCGTTGCCGCGTTCCTTCAGTAGCGGTTCCATCACTCCCTTCCCTCTCCAATTCTCTGCTGCTGACTTGACTACCTCCTCTGTAATCTTGACTTGGTTGCCGCGTTCCTTTAATAGCAGTTCCATCAGTTCCTTTCCTCCATACCTTGCTGCTGCCCTGACCACCTCCTCTGTAATCTCGACTTCGTTCCCGCCTTCCTTCAGTAGCAGTTCCATTACTCCCTTTCCTTCTATATTTACTGCTGCTATCTTGAGTACCTCCTCTGTAATCTCGACTTCGTTCCCGCGTTCCTTCAGTAACAGTTCCATTACTCCCTTTCCTTCTCGATTTCCTGCTGCTGCCTTGACTACCTCCTCTGTAATCTTGACTTGGTTGCCGCGTTCCTTTAGCAGTATTTCCATTGATCTTTTGCCATTTTCCCGATCTCCTGCTGCCGCTTCCACTACATCATCCGTAATTCGGATCATGCTTATCTTTGAATGGCTCAATAACTCCTGGAGGACCACTGGACCAGAATTCGCTGCCTTGACCAAGCAATCTTTGTCAAAGGCGTCTGATATCTTATCAGACACGCCATCGAGTAACATCCTCACCAGCCAGGCTATGTTCAGATATATTGCAATCTCGGAAATTGACTGCACGTTTGTTAGTGGTTCGCGGTGGGGATCAATCCAAACCCCTGGGTCATAGTTCAGCCAGAGTTGCTTGTTTGGACCTTGGAGAAAGCCCTCCAACATTTCAATATCGACGTCGCGGGCATTGTCGATGTGCTGATACCAAAATGACGAGGCATACCCAATAAATGGTTCTTCCTGCATTACCACATTCTTATTCTCGCACCAAGTCGCATCGCTGAAGTCTTCAAACGACAAAAACTTTAGACACACCTTTCCGAGGGCAAGTGTTGGTTGTGGGATTTCTAATTTGCGGTTGTTCTCCCAGAGATCACAACTCAATAGAAAGTCCCGTAGTGACTGATGGATGAGATATAACCTGCTGCCAACCACGTCGACCAATGTTCCAAGAGCCCTCTGAACAATACTCTCAGTCAATGAGGGTTTTTTGGCACAGCAGTTCTTCCAACTGCTAATATCAGCGTTCACCGTAGTGGTAATGGCTGTTTCCATCTCTTTGAGGCTAAGAGGTTCCTTCGCATACGTTATCCAAAGCAAAATGGCAACATTGTGCTCGTCTGTATTGAAGGCGTCCAGGACGAGCTTTGTGTATAGTTCACTCAGCTCTGTAGGCATGGCTTCGATCACCCTGGTGACCTTCACGTCACTAATGAATGGTAGGCGCTGGAGTTCCTGTAACACAATGCTTATCCAGAGAAATGTTCTGCCCATATACTGCTCAAGAGCTTTTTTGATATCCAGCGCCCTGTCGCTGAATTCATCTGGGAAGTTTCGTAACTTTTCGTCGACAAATAACTCCAAGTCATTGTTGGGCGTACGAAGATTCTTGGTTTGTGACAGTGAAAAGCCTGGGAAATGCTTCGGCCTGCTGGTGCAGAACAGCTTCAATGGGTATGTCTTTTGAGCCGTCGAATCCTTTAGCCGAAGTAAAAACGCTTCCATCTCAGTTTCGTACACATCCAATCCATCGATTACACAATAGATGCTAGTGTGTATATCTGATTTCACTAGATCATCAAATGTTCTCCAGAGTTCATCAAAGTCGGCGTTGTGAAGTGCTCGTCGTTCCGACTTATCCTGGAACCGATTCGGAAGTCGTCGAAACAATCGCGCATCCTCGCATAGTTGGACGATCAGCGCTCGAAGAATGTTGGAGGCGTTGCGCGAACTCTGGTCATTTTTGATGTTGCAGAAGTAGTAGATGACTTTGGAGTCGGGCCTGGTCATGTTGACGAAGTTGATGAGGTTGTCGATGACAAAATTTGACAGGACAGACTTCCCCTGGCCAGGAGGACCTAGAACAAACAGAGAGGCTGATCGGTCTGAGTCTCGCCATGAATCAAGATCTTCCTTTCGAAAGCTGTCGGTGCCTGCAGGTTCTTCCGATGGTTGATCAGAAACAAGCCATTGAAGGGTTCCTTCTGCTGGTCTTGCCAACTTGTCAACATTGTTCCTGAATGATGCGTAGTCAGGCACGTTGAGGTCGTGCCAATGGCGTCTCTCGTCTTCTGATAGTTCTTTGCAATGGGTCAGTAACTGCTCATAGATTGGGGTCATACTACATACTATTGTCGACAAATCTCCTTCCGACAGCCTTCGGTGCTCCCTCTGCCATGATCTTCAATCGATTCAATACCCGGCCGTAGTTATCGTCGAACTGACTTCGAAACTTGACCAATTCAGAATGGTCAAGGTCCAGCGGATACCGTTCATCGTCTCTGTCTTCAATCCCAATCCGGGAGGCCGACTGTTGGGTTACCATGAAGCAAGGTTCCCCCGCCCTTGAGAGCGTTCCATCGGGCATTTTCTATGGGATATATTAACAAACAGTTCATTGTGCTCAAGAGGGGGCGTTAGAAACCTTTGCAGTTACAGTCTTCCTTTGTTCGTAGTATGCTGTGATCTTGAACGACGGCTTTTGAGCCTCGCTACAGTCAATAAACTTCTTTGCCAACTCCCGTAGGTATGGTGTCGGCTCCGCTTCGTCATCAACTTGGAGGTCGTGTATCAATTGCCAGTTGAGTTGGCCAGCCACGACTTCTCTCAGTGGCTCGTTTCGTAGCCCCAGATTAGGAACGCCGAAAAACACCAAACCGTAGGACGCCTTGAAGAAGTTCGCATTTTGAGAATCCTTGCTGCCTTGGTGAGACATTGACAGGGCCTGTGACGCAATTAGTTGCCGTGACAGACAATGCACAGGCCAACTAGTATACCTCCTTGACAAGAAGGCCTCCGAGGCTGTGACCAATAAAGATGATTGGTCTTCGGCTCGTCTGCGTCACTTCCCGAAATGTTTTGTAGGAGTCGAGAAAGGCCTTGGCCAAGTCGGTGATGGAGTACTTCGAGTTCTGCTCGGCGACTGTCGTATCGTATCCGTAGGTCAAAACACGAGCGGTAGGGATATCGTCCGGGAGGAAGTCGCGAAGCCAGACATTGTTTCCTGTTTTGGCTTTGAAGCCGCCGATAGCATGGCTTCCTAAACCAGGGATAGCAATGATGCTGCCTCCAGTTAGCTGTAGCCACAAATCGAGAGTTCATTATAACATACTCTACAACCGCATCTTCCTTCCCGGAAAGCGGAGTGATGCCAAAAAAGTTGGAATCGACTTCGTAGGAGGGGAACTCGGGAGTCGCAGGAAGTAAACCGGTGGTTGCTGTCAACCATTTACCATGAGAGAGCGCGAGAGTCAATATCAAATCTGCTTCGGGCTTCTTAGAAGATTTCGCAAGATGGCTCTGCACCTCGTCTTTGGATGTGTTGATTGGTATGCCCCGGATTCGATAGCATATCGGCTTGACGGCAGCTGGATCAGTGCTTACTTTCGGCTTCTGCTTCCGCTTCTGCTTCCGCTTCTGCTTCTGCTTCCGCTCGGTCTGAGTTGCCGGGCTGTTGTGTGGGTTCGTTGAGGAGCCCTCGAGCCCAGACGCATTCTCGTTCTGCGCCATCTGATTGATGATTGCCGTACTTGCTCAGGAGTCTGGAGGATCGGTTGCGTGATGTTGCAACTTTGAGTGAGGCTGGCTGAAGAGTCGCGGGGTAATCAGGCTGGACTGGCTGCATATTTTCCCAATTGCCACGTCACGAGATATCAGGCTCGCAGCCTGATCGAATTTACAGCTGAAACATGTCAGCTTAGTGGAGAGTGAGCTGAAAGAAGGCTGCATTACATGACGAACAGTGGGAAAAGCTCCCTAGGTCTTTCCAAACCCTATAGGGACAATCGGTATCAGAGACTGGTCCAAGGATATTACCATTCTGAATGTCTTGATCAAATCTATGAACTGATCTGAATTCTCTGTACTATTATTCTCAATTGTCGCTCCTATCGGGTGGATCGACTCGCCATTCGACTTGCTAATGTTTGTCGCTTTGCCCCATCGAATTTGAGGCGATGGCTTCGGGTCAACAACCATTCCCCTAACACCCCTCCACTCTGTAAATGCAACTCAAAGTTAAGAAAAGCAAAGGGCCAACGTCAGTAGTGGGATGATACTAAAAATGCACTCGCCACACTCTTGGCCGTGGTAATATGATGGCGGCGTCAATTGCTGCCTCCAATGAGCCCTACCCGACACACAACCAACGCAACCCAGTGACGAGAAAGCAAAGGACAAAACAAACTGCAAAAAGGAAGCCATCTCACGAGGCTCTCAGCTTCTCCATTGCCCACTGACGGAATCGAACCGTCGATCTTTTCATTACGAGTGAAACGCCTTACCACTCGGCCAAGCGGGCTCTTTGACGGGCAGGGTGGTCAGATTGCTGTCCCATATTGCTGGATTGAGGTGTCTTCGCCGGTCTCAGCAGGGGCTGCACAGTCGCACCCAATAGTTGCCTTGGCCTCGTCGCCCAGTCCCTTAATCTTCTCGAGAGCCCGCTTCGCGACGGCAATTTTGGCGTACCGGCCGCTCTTGGCCGTTGCATGGGCAAAGACCTCGCCGTGGATCATGAGCGCGCAGATAACGTCGCTTTCTGTCATAGCGCTCACGCCCTCGTCGATTGCGCAGGGGACGTTGGACGTACAGATGCGCCACTGCGTGCAGAACAGCTCCGACTGCATCTTGCGAGCCAGAAACGTAACGGGGTGCTTCTTGGCAAAGGTATCGTACAGTGCCATGTCCTCAAAGTACGGCTGGACGAAGCGCGCAAAAAAGTCGACGACGACGGCGTAGTTGTACTGCGAGTCGACAAACATGGCGCCGACGAGGGCCTCGACAATGTCCGGAAGGGCCTTGGGCGGCTGCGAAGCGCTGAGCCAGAAGTTGCAGCGCACGGCGGTGCCCTCATTTTTGGCTTCGTTCTGGGCGTCTTCTTCGGCCTGCTCGAGTTCGGCAACGTACTCGCTGATCTGGCTGATGAGGGCGGAAGTAGTGATAAGCAAGTGCTTTTGGAGCTTGAGCTTAACGCAGACGCAGCCCAAGAACTGGTTCGAGGCCATGGCCATCCTGTGTTCCGTCAGCCACTGCGGGTCTGCCGCGGGATAGCGTTTGAAGAGGTAGTCGACAATGGCCATGTCCAGTAGGGCGTCACCCAGAAACTCGAGGCGCTGGTAGTTGGGGATGGGCTCGTATGGATACGACGGATGCTTAAAGGCGCTCCGGAGTAGTGCTGCAGACGCAAATGTGTAGCCAGTGTTGTTAGTGACTTGCTGGACGACAAAACGTTGAGCAGCGGTGCTAGCACCTGACTGCCATGGCGGGACTGCGAATTCATTGTAGTAGTCGCCAAAGCACTGCATCTTGTGGTTCTTGCTCCTCACCATCTGCGTAACCGCCTTGACAGCCATATCAAAGTTGCCGTTGTCTGTAGTGACATACGCAGCGCCGATGAGGGCCTCGCATACGTCAGCGATGGACTTGTCGGCCAAGTTGTGTCGCAGCTCCGTCTTTGGCGCCTTGCCCTTCTTTAATTTCAGGTCTGGATACCACGTCCTTCGGTCAAGCGACTTGGAGCGGACAAACTCTTGGAGCTTGCGGTCGACGGCGTGGTTGAAGAGGTTCTGGTTGCACACCAGAAGCATACGCTCGACGTGGTACTCGAATTCGTTGCTGTCGGGGATGAGAGTGAAGAGGGAGATTGTGGTGGCCATTTTGAGGAATGAGTCGCCGAGGAATTCAAGGCGCTCGTAGTTGTTTCCCATGCCGGCTTGGAAATTTAGCTGCTCCTCGTCGTGGTCGCCGGTGTTGTCGCTGTCTTTTGTGAGAGCCTCGAGGGCAAGGCTGGGACTAATGGTCAGGTCCAGCAGGGAGCAGGCGTCGAGGCTGATGAGAACCGAGTCTATGCGATGGATTATGGCGGGGAACGTCATGGCCATGAAGACGACATCGATCGGCAACTAATTTGTCAGTATGCCCTAGATACAAGTATGCTCTCACTTACCGGCGACACGTGAAGAGGCTCCAAGATGACGAAGCAATTATTGTCAATATCCTCATCGACCTGGAACTCGTCCAACAAGTTGCGACGAAGCGACAGCAACTCAGCATTCACAACGGGCTGGTCTTCTCGCCACTGTACCCTCTGGCGAGATTTGAGCCAGAGACTGTTGCTGTACTCTTTGATGGTGGGCTCGACGAATCGATAGGCTCGAGATTTTTGCTCGGGCACATTCTCTGGAGTCGGGTCGGATGGCCGTAGCGATTTGTTGATGCCGTGGATGACCATCTTTCGGGAGCCGGAGTGTGGATCGGTGACCAACTTGTCGTGGAAGAACTCTTCAGGCGCATTCTCCCAGTCGAGATTCTCATTTTCTTTGACCGTCTTCACTGCTGCCCAGTTGATCTGAGCTTGGCCTGTCCTCAGAACTTGTTCGTGTTCTTCAACGCAAGGGGCTAAGAAGTAAGGAATCTCATCAGATTCTGCGTCGTACTCTTTGCTGAAGACGTCGTCAAATACCTTCAGCGTAAACTTGGCAAGTCCCTCGACATCCTCTTTGGTCAACGCAATAGGCTCTTCATACATGACTAGTTGCGCTAGAGATGAGTGTCCATTGCCAAAGAATAGTGGAACGCCTGGTAGTTGGGGCATCTTTCGCCGTGAAAGCAAAAGCAGTGGCCGACTGCGACGACCTAAGGCACCCGGGGTGTCCAGGGCAATTACCGTCACAAAGAGCTGTGAAATGTTTGTGCCCACTTCAGACCAGATATTTGGTTTGAGAAGCATCTTGTAGTCGGCTTTCTTGTTGGCGCTGACAGCCAACCGGGCGTTTCGCATGGCGGGCAGCTTCTTTGTAAAGACAGGCTGGAAGTGCTCGTTGATGTATGTCTTCTTGATCAACGCCACACACATCTCGAATGCTGCGGAACATCTGGCTAGCATCTTGCTCCGCTGTGGAAAGCCAGGCATGGACTTGATGGGCGAAGAGTCGGGAAGGATGACGTCGGCGATGAACTTCGACCCAAAGGTAGTGACGATAAACTCCGGCTTCAGACTAATGTCTACAGGAGAGATATAAGACACGAACCTAGCCAGGACCTCAAGGCTATGGGGGTAGGTAAGGCGTGCTCCTGTGGACGGCACTTCATACACCTTTTGACCACCCTGCTCATACTGTGCAGCTGCAGCGGCATCAATGGTCTGGTCCTGTAGCTTTCGGTCGGCGGGAAGAGCGGAACAAAAGCGTCGAAGAGTAGCCGCGTCTCGAGTTGCTTGGAAGAGGCTGCGTAGTTGCCTCATGTTTCCGTCTTCAACCATACTGATGTACCTCGAGTTGTCCTGTCGCGCTCGCCCTTTTGACTGGAGGTATTGAATTACTGAGTTGTAGAGATCGAATCGGATGACGAGATCGCATTCTGGAACGTCGATGCCCTCTTCAGCGACAGGCGTAGCGAATAAGCAGTTGGTTTCACCTCGTTTGAATCGCTGGAGGGTCAAGACTTGGTCGCGGAAGGACATGTTGCCGAGGTTCGACGTGGTGGACTGGCAGCCGACCTGTACATATTAGCATGGATACTACACCAACTTGTCCAGAACTTACCATGAAAGAACAGTTCATACCGACGATTCGCATGTCCGGTTGCGAAAACAAGTCCGCGAGGAGGCAAGCTGTATATCTCTTTTCAACAAAAACGATGCAACGCCTTGTCCCGAGGTCGACGAATGCTTCTCGTAGGATTTCAAATAGTCGTTTGACCTTGGGTGATAGGTTATTTGATCTCGGTTCAATTGATTCCAACTCATAGTCGTCAATCACCTTCTGAACAGTCTGAATCGCCTCCGCAGCTCTCTCAGCTTGTGTTGATGCAAAGTGGTTTGCAAAATCTCTGCCCGTCCTGGCTGCGAGACGAGCCGCTTCAGTGTCGGTAATGAGAAGTTTCCAATACCGGTCGGCACACCAACGTCCGAGAGAGGAAGATGCTTCCTTGGTGAACTCAAGCGGTGACCAGAATTGGGCATTGTGGGCTATCTGTTCAGAAATGCGGTTCCACAGCTCGGTGACGGAGTCTCCAGGGCACTCCAGTCGAGCGTACGTCTCTTTAGTTTCCACGACTTTCTGTCTATGGGCGTAGGAATTGGCCATGACTTCGTCGGACAGCGTTGCAATCTCGCTGCACAGCATACTCTCCAGTTCAGCAGCTGCCACTTTGACATCTTTCGTCTGACAGTCCACGGGCGATGCTGTCATGCCCAAGACTCGGGGTCGATCTTGACCTTCGCGGATGTAGTGGTTCTTGATGATTCGAGCGTACGGATGGTTCTTTTTGGCATGGTGAGCTTCGTCGAAGATGAGCAAGTTGATCTGGTTCATCCTGATGAAGCCGTTGGAGAGACAGTCGAGAAGGATCTGCGCAGTGCATACGACAACCATGTTTTCGTCAAACTGCTTATCCCAGAACTCTTTGGTCTTCATCAGTCCCGTCATGTCGCCGAAGAACTTGGTCATCGGGTGCTCTAGGTTGCAGTTGAGGACGGCAAACTGCTGGAAGCAAAGTGCCACCTTGTCAACCAGGAAGAAAGAGGCTTTCTTGTGTTTTCCAACGGCACGATCTTCCAGCTCTTGGTCCAGAGTGTGCCTCAGAAGAAGAGCCGCGATGAGTGTCTTGCCAGAACCTAGAAATGTTAGAAAGGCAGCAATCTGGAAGCAGAGACATACCAGTGTCCAGCACCACAATAGTGTTCTTCGTCTTGGCCCGCTCAAACAACTCGGTCTGGTATTCTCGGGGAGTCCCAATGATCTTCTTGTCCTCGCTCTCCTTGACCAAATAGGCCACCGACTGGTGTACGAGGTCCTGGGCAGCTTTTGCTGAGTTCTTTGTGACTTCGCGCTGATTCTTGGTGATCCATGATTGGAAGGCGGCAGTGTCGAGACGCTTCTTTTCGGTTATCATCCGCGGTCGCTCTGGATTGACTGTCAGGCGGTAGGCGTCGTCTTCGTCGTCGGATTCAACGTACTCGGGCTCGTTTTCGGGATGATCAACGGCTTTGGCTTCGTTTGTCGGGGATGGCATGGTTTCGTCGCAGCTTGGAGGTGTTTTGTCCTTGAGCTCGGTTTCAATGAGGTCGTGCGGACGTTTGAGCGAGTCTTTCTTCGGCATTGGATTGGTTTGTCGTGTGGGCGACAGGCAAATGAGGTCGTCTTCCATCGTGTCGTTGGAGCCTTGCTCAGTGGATTCAGTGCGAGGTGATTGAAAGGGAGTACCTGTTAGGTAAATGTCGTCGTAGAGTCTCCAATATCAATCTCGGCCTTTGAACCGAGGCGAGGTTGACGAGTTTGTGATGCGGGATGAGGGAGAGGTGTGCTCAGTCCCGCGCGCGCAGAGAATGGGCAGGTGGCAGGCAGGTGTGAGCAAACACACAATCACCGCAATGCGCTCATCACATGATCCTTTATTTCGCACGCAATTAATTTGCCTAACAAAAGAGCAAGCATATCTAATTACCACCTATCTTAGTTGTGTACCTAGCGGCTAGCCGCAGTGGTGCCAACCGTCCAGCAAACAACCTCAACTCCACAAGAGGCCGACTACCGCCTGGTATCACAGGATTATCTTTGTCCTCTCTAGAGTTAAGGTTGTGATGTAATTTCCTGTCAGTTTCCTATTCAACTGGAATTTTCCTATCTTGCTCCTACTCTGCCGTGGTTGGATCTTGTCGGGACACTACATCAGGTCTACAATTCACCACAGTCCAAACACCCAACCTTTTGCACGGGTTCAAAACTCAATCGACCTTCATTACTATTAATATTTTCCAATGAGGTCTAACTCAAGTGTCCCTTGCACCTGCATGCGTATTGTCTCATTGGTGACATTACCATAGACCAAGACCAAGACCTCGTCCCTCAGCACTGCCGACTGAAGCAACTCTATCAAGCAAGATGTTGACATTGTATGCGGGAATCCAACGCTCAATTATAATCACAGCAAACCATAAAGCAAGAAGCAAGAAAGAGAGTGTCGGTTGTTGCGGATATGCCTAAACATCATTCGGGGCATCAGGCATGGGCATGTCGCTTCCCTCAATTTTGGGAGTTGCCCGACTATCCCCTTCTACCTCTCCTTCAATACTCTTATCCGCCACCTCATTCAAAGAAAAGAGAGCTTCTTCGGCTTGCTCCGCATATAGAGCCATGTCGGCGCACCCCGCAAACTTGGCGTGTTTGGCATCCTGCGCTACACGACCCTTTTGGTGGTTTTCAACTCCGGCAAACTCTTTCTTCAGCTGTTGAAACACCTCGAATTGCTTGGCTAGATCCGACGAGGTTATTGTGGTCTTCTTTGGCGACTGAACGATGCGGTCGGCCCTCTCTGCGAAATGAGCCTTGACGGAGATGGCGGCAAAGGTGGCGTCGTCGGCGGACCAAGCGTAAAAGGCTTGATCGGCGCGAGCAAGAGAACTGGCGAGCGGGGTGTTTCGAAACATCCCAAAGAGAGGTTCGTTCTTGACTGGAGTTGTCGGGGTGAATGGCACTTTTCCCGTGCTCGATGGTTGACCGTTTTCTGAAGAGCCTTGTTGGCTCTTGGGAGCAGAAACGATTTTGATCCGACTTGGCGGCGATTTCTTCTGTCCTCTTCCATTTGACCGTTGAGAACCGGATGGTGTGAAGCAAGTTGATGTACCCGCCTTGGCTGACGGGTCTCGATTGTTTCCCTTCTTTCTCTGTCCACCAGAAGATTTCCTGGGCGTCTTCTTCTTCGTCTCTTTGGGTTGGTAGTCGGAGTCACTCTCCGTTACCTTGGGAGCAAAGTCGCAAGGTTCATAGTCGTCATCTGGTCCCCAGATCGATTGGCTTTTGCTCTGTTGACCTTTCCCGGTCACATTCGCGGGAGGCCGTTTGGGGGTTCCTGGAAACTTGTTGCTGAGAAGATTGCGAAGCTGGTCCGGTGCAACGGGCTTGGGCCGTTGTATGGATTTGGCTGATCCGTTGTCTTGGTGCTGGGGATTCGGCTGGGCAAGTACCGACGACTTAATCGAGTTGTATCCAGCCGAAACAGCATCTACAATTGTGGATGCCAGACGCCGTCGATCTAATCTCTCCGACAGCTTGAAGAGGGAGCCTTCTACGTCGGGAAGCGAGTCTTGCGAAGCGTAGGTCGGCGGAGGGAGATGAGCAGTGAGTGCTCCTGAGCGTCGCTTGCCGTTACCGCCCTCGTTCGTCGCCAAGTCTGGCTGATCTTCGTCGACTGGAGTCAGCTTTGTTGGCCGCGTTGGTTGAAGTAGCACTCGTTTCTCTGATGGAGTGGGCTGCTTTAGGTACGTTGGACGAGCTGGTTTCGCCTGCACAGGCACAACAACCTTGATCTCCTGGTCGAGTTCCCTCTCATCACCATCAAGAGATTTTGGTGCTTCTGTAGGGACCTGTCGGGTGCGAAACGACGTTGCTTTTCTGAATGGCCTCATAGGCCTGTTTTCTTCAACCAAAGTGGTCGCAAGAGCGCCGCTGATGTGTTGGAAGCCTTGTGGAAACTGGCGATGTATGGCATGGCGTAGTTCCATACTCTCCTTTGGAGTGGGACCCCGGCGAATCTCGCCCGAGGGCCCTGGAGTAGGGCGGAGAATTGAGAGCTCCCGGCGCTGCCAATCTTGGTTTATCGCTGAGTTCAGGACGCCGTCAATTCCTGTGTCGATAATCGAGACTCGCTCCGGACGCGACGCATCTTTGTCTTGTTCCTCACGCGGCGGCAGTCTACCCTTGAGCGTCCCTAGGAACGGACTTCCAGGTCGTTTCGGTGGAACTTCTGCTTGTGAAGAAACGTGATTTCTGACAGCGTCCAAGTCAATCCATCCCCTCCGGGCAGCATTGTTGATGACCTTGTTGTCCAAACAGTCCTGCAGAATGTCCCACTCAATTGTCAACGACAAAAAGTCCAACCTCCCCGCCTTGATCCAACCTCTAAGTTCGGAAATGTAGTCTTTGAGCCCGCGAGCGCGCAAAAATGCACAGCCGAGTTCGATATCCAGCTGTGAAACCTGGTCGGTGCTCAGCAGGGGACGGTTCTCGTGAATCAGGTTGACGACGCTTGTTTTCGTTTCGACGGCGTGCATGAAGAGGTCTTGCCAGGGGATCTTGGTGACGTGTTGTTCATAGATCTGCCACTGTAGGTACTCGGTGGTGTAAACGGCGACGAACTCGTGGACTTGTGGGCTTGTGAGGCGGAGGAGCATGGACACGGTCTTGGCGAAGCGGTTGGTGCCATTGAGGATCTTGATGATGATCCATCTGACGCCTGGGTTCAGGTCCTCCCAGACAATAGGGCGGGGTTCCTCTATCACGGAAGGCATGTCTCGGGGAGAGAGTGAAGGTGTATGGCAGTTGTGACTCTTCACGAGGTCAACCTCCGAGTCGGAGTCCCAGTCGACCATGTCGGAGTTGAAAACGGCGCTCACAATATCCTTCTCCACGTAAGTGAGTCCGTGGGCGGAGAGCTTCGTGTCGAGAGGGTGAGCTTGTGGATGCATGCAGCCCTGAACATCTGAGAGTCTAATCATGCCGAACCTTCTTCCAAGATCGTGGTGGTCGCACTCGGAGGATTCTGGTGTTGTTAGCAGAGCGACGCGCCGTGATGGCTTCACATACCAGAACTGTCCGGACTCATCAGACCGCCATCGTATCTTGGAGATGGGATATAGAATTGGTTTACATAACTCAGTTCCCGCTCATCGTTCTCCTTGTCAGAGTCCGTTTGTGAGATCTCAGCAGGCTGAGTGACCTCAACGGCCGGCGCATCCCCCCCTGGATCGGCAGCAGGTCGCGATGGTAGGTCTTGTGAGAGCTGAGACGGCAGGAAACCAGCAACATCCATCGGTTGGAATTGAGAGTCGCAATAGGGTCCTTTCCCGGGGGCTGTAGATGGTTGATGGTCGGGGGTTGACCCAGGAGGGCGCGAAGTGTCCATTTTGTCGAGTTGTTTGGTTGCGTAACGCGAGAGCGTGACAATATGTTGAGACGGTCTGGAATTAAAAGTGAATTCTTGTGAAAGAGAGCATGAGAGAGCATTTCAAAGAGACGAGAGCGTAATAGTGCGACATGCAACGGCCGGATGTTGTGTGGTTCAGGACCAAGAACAAGACAGCGACGCGTCAGGGAATCAGAGATGTTTGTATGCGGCGCGCATGTGGACAGATGAAAGGAGTTGGGGCAGTGAATGGCAACGGCGGCGTTGCCTAGATCAACGGTTGTTGACGACGAGTTGACTGTGAATCAAGGTCGGCTCAAGTCAGTATTCACCTCCAGATCTCGAGAGATAAACACTCATTTCGTGCTCGAGCATAGATGTAAGAGTAAATGGATTGAAGAAACATTGTTTCTGAT
Source organism: Ilyonectria destructans (assembly GCA_020740775.1). Classification (NCBI taxonomy): domain Eukaryota; kingdom Fungi; phylum Ascomycota; class Sordariomycetes; order Hypocreales; family Nectriaceae; genus Ilyonectria; species Ilyonectria destructans. Next base: position 1,989,790 of record JAHEWK010000014.1, read on the forward strand.
TGCAAGGGGTAGTTGTAGTTGACGTTGTGGTGCGGCCATCAACTCGTCATGGAAGCCCTAAACATCGTGAGCTGAATGTTTGGGTTAATCATAGGGTGAAATATCCAGACACCAAGGGGGATGAGTTCGGTTCAAAGGTAAAGGAACTACAATTAACTACTGCTACAGAGTAGTTAGCAAATTGCATGACAAAAGCTCTCCAAGAATGCTCGTGTTATTATCTGTATCTTGGTCTAGCAACCAGTTCCCCCGACTCCGAGAGTTCCTTTTCTCATACCTCAGATCCAGTAATCTGAATGGCGGGAGTCTATCAATACAGGGTATCTAAACAAAACCACACGTAAACCATACGCCCAATAACGAAACCTCTAATATATGAAAGCAAGCCAATACCAAATTCCGTGTTTCTCTGCGCCACATTGTACCCGGCCAAAGTGTCTCGTCACTCACACCTGATTCCCTACATATGATCCAAGAAAGGCGCAAACGCATCTCGCCCCTCGAATCGATCCCGATCAGTCACGAGCCCATTCCCAGCGTCAAAAACATCCTCTTCCATGTCCATGACTTCGTCAATTTGCCGCTTCGCTTGTGGAGCGCTCGGAAAGGCATCAGACCCTGATGGCACAGCAGACCGCGACAGTGCAACCTGAGACCGTGCACGGAGGATGTCTTCCCACGACTGGAGCTTTCGCTTGACGTCCTCGTCAAAGCAGCAGCAGAACCGCTGGATGCAGATGAACTGCAGCGTCGTGATCATGTCCTTGCCAAACACCGCCATGATGTAGGCTGCGGCAATGGCCGCGGACCGGTCGTTGCCCGTCTCGCAGGTGATGAGGACCTTGCCTCGGCGGAACGACGAAGGTTCGACGATCATGTGGCCATCCTGGTTCTTGCCCTGGGCCTGGCTGTGGTAAACGGCGAGGAGGTGGTTGTTGATGGCAGAGACGGTGCTGGAAAACTCGCTGATCATGTGGTGAGGCCCCTCAATGTCGGTGTAGTGGACCTGGAAGCCCAGAACCTGGGCTGCCTTTTCGACGCTCATGAGCGGTGTGCCCGTCATGCGGACGTCGCGGGCGACAATGACCATGGTGATGCCCTCGCGCTGCAGAAAGGAGAGGTCACGGGCCACGCTATTCGGGCCCAGAAAGAGAAAGTCCAGCAGCGGCTGGGCCTCGCGGCGCTGTTCGTAGGCCCAGTCGGCTGCGCGGTCGGTGGCAACCTGGGTGACGTTCTGGGTGATGATGTCGAGGTCACGGCTGGTCAACTGGCTGGAGTCGACGTCCGCATACGACGGCATCAGTCCAAGGGTCCCATCGCCCGAGATGGCCATGCCCGTGGGGGGGATGTGGATGAAGGGCGGGCTCGGCGGACGACGGGTGTAGGGCGCCGCGGGCATCGCATTGTTGGCGATGGAGGACTGGTAGATGGATTCTGCGTCCATGGGTGCAACTGGCTCCAGCACGGGCGATGAACCGATGGATGTGGTGTGGTTTCTCTGATGAGGAGATGGTGATGCCGCAGCAGGAGAGCGCTGAAGGACGATTCTGTTGTGGGTGCGAGTAGAGGTGAAGTTGAAAGTGGGAGTGGGAGCCTGGCCGCCTGGAAGCTGTTGGTCCCAACGTTGGACGGCCCAAGCTTTATAGGGCGGGGCAGCGCTGTCGGTGACGGGCAGGGGTTGGTAGCCCCAAATGCGGATCATTCCGGCCCCTGTCAATGTACCTAAACCCAAACCCCCGTGGGCGTTTTCAGGGGTTTTGGTGGCTGCCCGTTGGTCCCGCCCTGGAGCTCAGGTTGCATCGGTCTGCACATGGTGATGTTTGTCACTGAACCTGGTCGATTCATCCAGATAACCAGGGATGCGTATTGTCCTACATTTGTTTGTTGGCTAGATGTCAATCTGTCCGTCACAAGTTTGTCAATCTGACAGTCACGAGTGGGTGCAATACTGAGACATCCTCATTGTTCAAGTGCTGATTGGGTTGAGCAAGCCCACTACTTTGCAAATTAAACAATCAGTCAAACAAGACAAAATGTTGGAGAGAATATGTTCCTCGGACAGATGCACCTATGCCTCGTCCTATCCTATAGTACAAAATAGTGGCACACTATGATGGGTCTACAATTACATTCAGGATATCCAATCCTAGTCTATCAATATTTTTACAGTCATCGGACCCTCACCAAACGCCATGCAGTACATGTATCGTGCCGTTCGTTGACATCTCCTTCTCTTCAAGCTCATACAAAATCCTCACGAGCGTTTGGGATGCCGTTCAAGAGTACCCATTCCATCTCCTTACCCAACTGGGGCATAGCGTACCGCCTGGTCGTGAGCCGGGGTCAAGTCCCCGTCCGCCTCGATCTCCTCCATAGCGCGCTTTGTACTCATCCGTGCATGTACCCGGAGCCGCTTGGACTTTCGCTGGTACTCGAGATCCTCGTCGGTAAAGTCCAGCCTCTCCAGCGTCTCAACCAGTCGCTGCTCAACCAGCGACCGCACATGGAACGCTAGCGCTTGGCTTCTGAACATGCCCGAGTATCGATAAGACAGCCAGACGTACTGGTTGATGGAGACGTGGAGGGACTCCAGCATGTAGAGGTAATCTTGTGGGGAGCCGCTGAAATCCTTCTGCTGCACGTCCAAGGACTCTAGGGGAATCTCCTTGATGTTGAGTAAGTCTCCGTTCTCGTTTTTGGAAATAATGGTCGCAAGGGCGCGTAGCACCGCAATCGACTGGTCGGCTCGGACCGACACGGGTACGTGGCAGAGAGTCAGTCGGTCGTAGATGGTTAGCGGAATGTCTTGGATGGCGTCGGATATCTCTAAAACGTCGGTCGGGACACTGAGGAGGAATTTATTGCCGACAGAGGCCAGCTCTCGAATGCGCATCAGGATGAATGACAAGGGCGTGCCGCGGGGAAAGTAGGTCGCGAAGCGCTCTATCACAGCCGCCGGGGGGTTGATGTAGGCGGCCTCGAGGTCATCAGCTGGAGAATCAAAGGCTCTGTGAATACTCCTCAAATCCGCTTGGTCCATGGCGGTGACGTATCCAATCTTTTGCTCTTCAACTTCGCCTTCGGGGGTAGATTCCGTGGCGTTCCTGGCCGTCCGGTACCGTCCAGCGCGGCCACCAATCTGTTTTAGCTCGGGAAAGGTGAGGAGTCGGTGCTGGCTCCCGTCAAATTTTGTGACGGATTCAAGGACAACTCGTCGGATCTCGAGGTTCAAGCCCATGCCAATGGCGTCGCTTGCCACAATGTAATCGTAGTCGTTGTCCGGGTCGTTGAACAGCGCAGCCTGTTGGACGCGCACCTCGGGGGGCAGCGAACCGTAGATGATGGCACAGCGCCGGCCGGTGTGCTTCTCGATGCTTCGCTTCAAGGCGTGTAGATTAAGTCGGCTAAAGGCGACAATGGCGTCGCCCTTCTCGAGCTTGTTATAATCACCGTTAATCGCAGTATCCATGGCTTCGAGTGGGCTTAGTCGCTCGTATCGGTGTACGATACATTCATCTCCAATGAGGGCGCAAAGTGACTGGAGAAGCTTGACAGTACGCTCCTCGCCACACACGTGGACTTCCTTAGCCTGGACACCCAGCAGAGCCGAGGTCCAAGCCGAACCACGATCGGCATCTCCAATCATCTGAATCTCGTCGATAACAGCAACGTCGAACTTTTCGTTGAGAGGCGTCATTTCCACTGTACAGCTTGAGAAGAATTGATCGGTATTCTCTGGGATCCGTACTTCCTCTCCGGTTAGGAGAGCGCAAGGCACGCCCTTGGCCGTGAGTCGCTGGTAGACTTCGGTGGCAAGGAGCCGAAGAGGTCCAGCGTAGACACCTCGTTTCGAGTTCTCCAGTGCCTGGAGGGCTCGGTATGTCTTGCCTGAGTTGGTGGGCCCGACGTGAACGTGAACGGTACGTTGCATGGCTCGCGTGGCGGGAAACCACTCGTGGGGAAATCTGAAATCGAGCAAGCGCTTGTGACTCTCCTCCAGTCCTTTAGAAAAGCGCTGTCGGATTAGGAACGACTGGAATGAGTACTGAATCTCGTTGGAGAGACCCTTGAGATCCTTTAGGATAAAGGCATCACGGAGGTTCCAGAACAGAGGGTTCCTGTCTCTTCGAGTGATGTTTTGCTCCGCTAATGCAAAAGCTTGGTCCAGGACGTCCATAAAGAGGGAGGCCTGTCGGTTGAGCTCATCCTCGCCAGCGCCAGCAAGGGACACATCAGACGAATTGAACTGCTTCAGAACGCCCTGGAAGCGCGCCAACACGGTAGATCGGAACACAGCATGGCGGCCGGTGTACTTTTTCTTGTCGTTCAGACGCAGGCGTGATTTGGGATCATGGCCTTTGCTCACCTGGACTTGTAAGTACTTGGAAGTGATGAACTGGAGGTGTGCTTACAGAACTGGCTCGCGAACGACTAGAGACTTTTGAGCGCTTATTGGGCTTGTTGCTTGCTGCTAAAGTCTCAGTAATCGATGGCTTCCCATTCTCAGAGCTTGTTTCGGCAAATTTGACGCTGGCCCATAGTCGTGGCGTCGTTGAAAGAGATCGTTGAGATGCTGGGTGAAGGGCGGCTCGCACAACACTAGCTCGGAGCAGAAATCTCATGACAAACGCCTTCCGACCACGTGTAACATGCTCTCCGGCAATTAAACACGCAAATTTTCAGTTAAAAGAGACCGGTTCGATCTCAAAGTTCATACCGGCTGTCTTTGAATATTTGCCGTGACGGATCAAGGCGTAGCTAAAATTTCTAGAAGCCGGATCATCAATTTAGCCGACCCCAGACGCGTTGAATCTTGCCCGGATCCGCCAAGTGGGGCTTCACGCAGATGACGCCGAGACTGAGCTCAGAGCGTCATTGTACATCAAGCTACTGTCGACATCTCCCTCGCTCAACGTTTTCATCTGTGAATCGCCTCAACGTCGTCAGTCGCATCAACTCTCAAGCTATAAACACCTGCTCTCGCGTCGCTGGACGATCGAAACCACTTAATCCGCAGCCATGGCGTCCTCGTCAACTCCCACAACTCCCCTTCTCTAGTGAGTCGCCTGTTGCCTACCTGGAGTGCGATGGATGCGCGGAGCGATTGCGAGATGTGGCTAACGTGGACAACAGCTCCTGCATCGCGCACAATACGACCATCCTTTCAGAATGCACCACATCCGCCTCGTCCCAGACCTCGTCCCTGGCGTCCCTGATCCTTCCGAAGATTGACCACAGCGAGTCGCAGAAGCTGACGTACACCCATGGCCAACACCAAATCCACTACATCGCCGAAGCGCCCTCAGAGCACCCCGGATCGCCCTCGGCCGGCGGCCTGACCTTTCTCGTTATTGCCGACTCGGCCCTCGGCCGCCGGGTCCCCTTTGGCTTCCTGTTCGAGATCCGCAAGCGCTTCTTCCAGCAGTTCCCGGAAAACAGCGACTTCAACGACATGCCCAACTACGGCGCGGCGTCCTACAACTCGGAGCTCAAGGGCCTCATGGTCGAGTACGGCACGACGACCGGCGGCCGCGACGATGCGATTGGCAATGCTCAGCGCGAGATTAACGATGTTAGAGGCATCATGACCAAGAACATCGAGAGCTTGCTGGAGCGAGGAGAGCGCCTGGATCTGCTCGTTGACAAGACGGACCGGCTGGGAGGCAGCTCGCGCGAGTTCCGGGTTCGCAGCCGAGGGCTGAAGCGCAAGATGTGGTGGAAGAACATCAAGCTGATGGCTCTTCTGGCGCTGGTTTTGTTCCTGATCATCATGGCCATTGTCATTGCGATCAAGAACTGATTGGAAAAAGCGACGGCGTGTGATGGATGAGGGCGGTTGACCTCCAACCCCGAACGGGCAAGTCATTCTTTCAAGTTTCCTTTACTCTTGTATACCTACGATGGCGGGATTATGGGCGGAACCTGGTGAAACCAAGGCAAACGGTGTTTCAATGCAATCAAGATGCTCCTTTCAATTTACTGATACCCACAATCCGCCGCGCCCAGGTGTGTGTGTGCCTGCTGGGCTTGTACGTTGGGCCTTGGTGAATTGCCCGTTGTGAATCAATCTCCTCTGCTTCAATCATGCCTTTGTGTCGGATTCCGTGAAACATGGTTAATCGCTTTCGTTTCCGCCAAGTCTTCTCTCGTCTGTCGTGCGCTGGTGCGGAACAGAACGTTCCGTTGATGGTGTATAATGAAATGTCGTGAATCATTTGCGTTTGGGTCCGTATTAGGCCCCTGCTCTCTTCGCCCGTCGCCCTTCATCCTTCATCCTTCATCCCCTCATCCCTAAATCGTCGTGGGAGTTGTCATAAACCGGCGCTTCAATTTCTTCACCGACTGGCTGTCGGGAACATGTCCGATGTTGTCGGCCTCATAGCTTGGTCCCCCTCTTCTGGGCGTCCTGATAGACATATCCTTGCGTGACGGGACTGTCCGACACACCAAATCCGATAGATACCGGTGCCTTTCGTAACCTGTCCGTGAAGAAAGCCGGATGCCGCGTAGACGCACAATGCTGGCCTCGAGCCGTCCACGCAACGGGCAGCGGCCGCGCTGCCGAAGCCGTGTCGGCGCCGGGGGCCGGAGACGCGGTGCCCATGTCCAGAAAAACGACGGAAGCTTCGGTGGGAAAAATGCGAATGCGACAAGGGACAAAACAAAGTCACATTCTCCTGGAGTCGTGACAGCGCTGACAACTAGGGCGACAGGCCTGCCATCTTATGCTGAATTGATTGCCCGGTTCTTCCACGTGCCTCGGTTTCGGGCCTTGCTCCGATCAATACGCCATGGCCGGGCAGCTTTCCCCGCATGACTAATCGGATCTGCTGGAGGCATTTCCAAATTCGGAAGCGGAAATACCGTAGCTTGTCGGAACGCCATCGGATTTGCAAAACGGGCAATGCACGGCGACGGCGGTATGGAGTTTTGGGCCCATGTTAGCCGGTATCGCGCTTCGTCGTGCATAAGTACCGCGGACGGGGGCTGCTCGTCTTACACGCAGGATCGTAGTCCATATTCCCATTCACATGATTTCCACCATGAGAATCTATCAACTCACAGTTCCAACTCCTGTCACCTCCACTGATCAGCCTTGTACACTCCAAATCCGAGTCAAACGTTCACACCCTGGCACTGCTCGACCCAATTGCCATCCCTGCCAAACCCAATCACACCTCCTGAGAACGACACAGCCCCAGAAAGCCGGTCCACTCTAAATGTCCATGTCGCTTCATCATCCAAGACCAACAAATGCCGTGCGCACGGCCGACCGCCTTGAAGAATGCAAAACCCAAATCCTCCTATCCCACCCAGTCACGTGGTGCGTCCGCGGCGCTCTCTCCAAGCATCATCCTCGGGTGGGCGCTTCGCCTGGCCTTCCAATGATCCCAACCCGTCTGATCCGCTGAAGAAACAAGCGCCATTCGTTTCCCTCTTCCGGTGACTGCCGGGGCTTCCGCTGGGCGAACATGGCCGAGGCTCCCGCCTTGCTCAAGACGTGCCAGACATGCTTCCACGCCAAGATCCGCTGTGAAAAGACGCAGGACTCGGGCCTGTGCGACCGGTGCTTGCGCCTCGGGAAGGCTTGCGTCTTTGCTCCGTCTCGTCGCCGGAAAGCCCAACGCACTGTGCCTGTTGTCAGTTCTAGTCTTGGCGCTGGGGCTTCTGCTGGGTGAGGTTGCTATTGTCTCTATGCTGGGTTAGGCTGACCACCAAGCAGGCGTCTTGAGCAGTCCGAGGCGAGCTCGTCCACAGCCTCTGTACCACCTTCAGTAGAGTCCTCAATCCCTCAAGGAACTCCAGAACATGCCTCCACCTCGGATACCTCCTCCCAGGCTCAGGCCCAGGCCCCCCAGGAACGCCCTGACACAACCCCTCCGTATAGCGCCTTTGCGCGCGGCATGTTAACCTTTGACAAAGGCCAAGTGTACCTAGATCTGTTCCGGACCAAAATGATTACCTACTTCCCCTTTGTTCTCATCCCGGAGACCATGTCCATTCGTGACTTGGACCGAGACAAGCCCTGTCTGTGCCTCGCCGTCATGTGTGCGGCTTCCGCCACAGACCCGAAGCTTCAAAAGGTCATGGGCGAACTCTTCAGCGAGATGGTTGCCATGCGGCTGATCAAGAATGTCTGGTTCTATGGCCTCGACCTCTTGCAAGGCCTCCTTGTCGTGTTAGCTTGGTAGGAACCGCGGCATCCAATTATCGTTCCGTGGCTGATTGGCACAGGGCCCATTTTCTCCCAAGACCACTTAGATACTCGCAGCACCTGTCTCTCGCAGCCAGCATCGTTGCAGACATGAGACTGGATAGACCGCGTATAACGGCCCTGTGGAGCCTCAACGAAGATCTCATGAAGAGCGATAATTTAAAGTTGACTGCAGATGAGATGCGAGCTTTGGCTGGTACCTATTATCTAGCGTCTAGGTATGAATGACCGCTTCAACCGGAACTCACATTAACCTAGTACAGCACATCGGTGTTGATGCAAAAAGCACGGCTGTTTAAATACACGCCATATATTCTCAAATGCTGCCACAGGATTACGGCGCACGGCGGAAAACCAACGGACAAATATCTACCATACATCATCTACCTCCAAAAACTCATCGAAGAGCTTGACGACGCCGTTTCCATGTCGCACGAAGCACTGTACCTTACCACCGAACTTCAACGGATCAAGGAAATGTATCTTCAGACTAAAACAACATTACCATTCGCGCTAAGCGAAAGCCGTAAGTCAACTCCAACCCAAGTGATTACAAGCTAACGAATCGAAGCAACTATCCAGCAGCAACTCCACGTTTTAGAGTTACTCATCTGCCAGCCCTCCCCAGATAGCGTCGCCCTCGGCCCCAACGGCTTCCAAAACGTCCAGGTGGCCGAGAGTTCCAACGGCCTTCTCGACTGGCTATCCCAAAGCCTCGCCGCGGCAAAGTCGCTCATCAGCGTCTTCCTGACGCTCCCCGGCGGCGAGGAAGGCCTGATGCCCAATATGAGCTGGGTTGTCCTGTACAGCAGCGCGTCTCTGGCCGTGAGGTTGGATCTCCTGGCGGCGCACTACGACATGGGACACCTGCGTCGGATCCTCGACATGACGTACACGCTGCGGCAGATCAGGCTGCGTCTGGAATCGGCCGCTAGTTTCGACAGCAGCCCTGAAGTTCCCCGAAATGCCTTTTACCCCCTTACCATCAAGGCACAGCAAGTCGAACGGTGGTATCTCCACCACACATCCACAACAAGCTCCCCCAGCATGGGAAGCATGTTTTCTTCCTCCAGCTCCTCGCCCAGCAGCAATCAACCCATCGAAGCCATGACAGCGACCGGGTTTACATCCGCCGGCAACCTTGTCCCCAATGTGACAGTTGCCAGTGACCCCGACAGCTCCTGGACAGCAGCCACGGCCATGGAGTTTGACCCGGGCATCTCGATGGGCAATATGCTCTTCACAGGGTCGTTTGAATTCCTCTCGGATCAAAGTGGAGGGCCCACGGGTGGTCAAACAGACCCGGCATCCTTCAATTAAGACAACACGCAATGTAAGAGGACGACTGTATAGGAACAGAGTTGTACTACACGGAGGCTATCGTGACACTTGGTTTTGTCTATATCTATAATCTAAATTCGTAATATTCATGGACCTGCTCCAGTTTGTTTTGACTTGGCCTTCTTCTTCGTCTTGGTCGCCTTTTGCTTTTCTTGCTCCTTGCCCTTCTTGATGGCGTCGACTAATCCCTGCACCTCGTCTTTTTGCTCCTGCTCCTTCTTTTTCTGGGCGTTGATCTCGACTTGGGCCTTCTCAGCCGCCCTCCTCTTGGCCTGTAGCTTTTCCACCTTTTCAATTAAAGCATCGCTCTCCTCCCAGAGCTTCTTGGCCACCTCCTCATCCTTGATCTCGCTCCTGGCAAAGTCCACCTCCATGCACTCCTTGATCAGTTTGCCACCGGGTAGACGGCCCAAATCACCATCCATCGCGGCGTACAGAATGGACTGCGCGGCCATGTTGGGGGACTTGAGCAGGAACCAGGGGAAAATGTAACCCATGAGGTATAGTCCAAGACCCCAGAGGGAGCCACGGGTCAACCACCGGCGAGTGCTTGGGGTGCGCGCGAGCCCTGGGTCGACAAAAATGACACGGGTGTTCATGATGCCGCCATCAGGTCGCTTGTAGGCGTCGAGGTGCTTCTGGAATGCTTGGCCAAACACATTCATGGCAAGCTTGCTTCGAGCGTAGGCGGTGCCGGGTGACCACGACTTTGGCGAGAGTTCCTTCTTGAGAGATGGTGACCCAATGTACGCAGAACATGTAGGAATGATGATGCGGACGTCTCGGTCGATCGGTTGGATTCGGAGCGCAGGGCTGAGGATGCTTAGCAGGTGGAAATTGGCCAGAAAGTTGACCATCCACGTCTCCTCAATGCCCTCCACCGACTCTTTCCGCTTCCCGCCCGGCGGCGTCAAGGTCGCAGCGCACAGGATAATCATGTCCAGGCGGCGGGGCGGAGCATTGTCGATCCATTTCGTGGCAAACTTGCGGATGCTGTGGAAATCGGCCAGGTCGACCTGCTCGGCGTAGATGAGCTGGTTATTGGTGCGCTCGCGGAGGTCCCGGATATACTCGACGAGGAAGGGATCCGAGTCGGGCGATTGCGTGAGCAGCACCAGCTGCGCGCCGCGCTGGGCGAGTTGCAGGGCCGTCTGGGCGCCGATGCCCGACGTCCCGCCCGTGAGGAGGACGACTTTGCCGTGCAGCGGGCGCTCGGCGGGGTTTGAGCGGCCGGATGTCCACACCTTGAGGAGCGTCAGGAAGGTCACCGAGAGGATTGTGTAGATGATGGCTCGGGCGTTGTCGCGGATGATGGGAGGGAACCCGTTCCCGATGATGCCCATAACAAGGACGATGGCCATTGTGTCGGAGGAGCCGGAATCGCGGCTGGTTAGTCGGATTGAATGTTAAGGCATGCCGGAGAATCCGCAAAATATCGCCAGACTTTCAGGGTCAGTGGATCGAAGTGCAGTTGGGAAGGACTAAGGAGAACATCTGGAGTCGTGTCCTGGTTTCGTCGCCACGCGGCTTCACGTGACGCACCTCTAACTCGACGTCGTCCACACACGACTTAAAGAGTCCATCTCTCAATGAATGCACGCTTCCACGCGCTGTAATATATTACGGGTGGATTAATCCGGGCTATCAGCCGTACAATTTCCCAAGCTACAGAATCCGGCACCTTTGTTTCCATCCAAGTTGCAGGTTCAGCCTTCCTTTTGCTTCCTGATCCAAATCTCTCCAACCGGATCGCCAGGCTCAGCGACACACAGCCATTCTCCAATTCCGTACTCTGGTGGTGCCTTTCTGGTGCCGCGACCACCCCCTCCAATGATCAGATTACCTGGGCGATAAGTCTCGTCCATGTTCATGCGACGGATGACGCTGCCATGGACGCGCACGCCCGAGGGAATGTCTCGCACCTCTCCGCAGGGCAGAGGCCATCGAATCGGCCTCCATGAGCCGTCGCTCTGCAGATCCATTCTGCGGAATGGGAGATATTCCATGAATTTCCACGCAGCCACGGCCAGGTCGCCGAGACCCTGGCCAAACTCGAGTGAGTCGTGGATCTTTGCACCGCATGCCCCGTATATGATGCCATGAAAGCCGTGGTGTGAATGATCGACGTCGGTCTTTTCGTCCGTGCCGAGGCTGGGCATTGTAGGCGTTCGACTCGGTCCTCCCGTGCCGTTGGCCACGCGGATATCTGGAATGTCAGGCGGGTCGATTGTCTTGGGTTCGAGCTCGTCGAATTCCTCCTCAGCGCAGCATCCCATCTCGGCGACCTTTTCCTCGTCGAATGGGAGCCCGACATTCATGGCTTCTCTCACCATCCACGCCAGCGGGATATGGCTGGCGCTCTTGCTGTCCTCGAGCATCTCCCAGCCTCCACCGACATCAGCATGCCCTCCTGCGAACCAGACTTCGTCAATGTCCTGGCCATCATCTTCAGGATCGACTTCGGAGACGGGGATGCCGGATATATTCGACATGGTTTCGAATTCCGGCCGTTGCCTAGATGCTGTTCTTGCGCCAGACTTGGATCGAGCTCGGTATGGGGCGTAATTCGCAGGTTCTTGGTTCGGAGCCCCTTTCTCTTTGTTTTCTCCGGGCCTGAGATAACTCGGCCGCCGTCCTCGCTCCTCTTGTCCCGTGGTATCCTTGTCCGCGCCGTCCTTTCCCAAGCTCACATCCCGCACATCCCGCAGGTCACCCCGCAAATCATCCAAGAATTCGCCAAAATGACGACGCTTTTCTGTATGTGTCGGTATAGCTTGGTACATGAGATCCTGACGAAACTTGGCACGTCTTTCATCGATGCTCACTGCGTGGCGAATCACTTTGGCGCTGCTTCGCGCCGTATAAGGGAACTTGCTGCGCTGCATCCAAGCTGTCTCGAAGCGTGGAACCGAGTTAACGGTGTCGAACAACCCGAGGAATCGAATCCTGCCGACTGGTCTCGAAAAGGTTTCGCGGAATCCCTTCATGAAGCGAAACATTTCATCTCTCTTCTTCCTGGTTTCTTCCGCCTCCTCGTCCGTGCCCGAAGCCATCTCGCGACTCTGCCATTCGGCAAATGCCTTCCAAGCAAACTTGACCATCTCTTCATTACCGTGGGATAGTAGGCCAATGTAGTCGAGCATCTCGGCAAGGAAACGAGCAATGTACGCGCCTCGACTGAATCCAAACATGTAAATCTCATCGCCCGGGTTGTAAAATCGCATCAGGAACCGGTAACCGCCGACGACATGCTGGTCAAAAGAGGACCCAACGGCTGAGTCCTTAGCCTTTTGATACCACGAACTCAACCTGGCGCGAAGGCCGGTGTGGGTGAGCGATCCGGATATGACATACGTGCCGATGCCAGCTAGAACCCTTAGCGAATACCGCCACTGTGGAAGACAAACTTACGTTGATAGTAATGATATTGGTCATTGGCTGTTCGATTGAGCATTCGGAAAATCTTGAGAATGTTGCTGTCGCTGTCGTCGCCATGGAACTTGTTCCCGGTACCGTCGAAGCACAGAACCAGCTTTCGTGGTTTTTGGCCAGGCCCTGGGGTTGGAAATACGGGGTTCATCGTGGGAGAGCTTGGTCGAGTCTGTGACTCCTTCGATGGAGGGTTGAACTTTGTGTCTTTGGCCGGCTCATGTTCTCTGACCGGCTCATGTCCTCTGACCGGCGCATGCTGCGCGGAGGTCGGGGCAAGATGAGATGCATCCATGGTGACACAGACGCAGACCGTGTACCGTGGAAGTCTGGGTCCGAGGTTTCTTCGAATCAACGGCTTAGGTGGCTGCAGTTATTACGGAGTGTGATGAGAGGGTGTGGTCGGGCTGGATCATACCGTCGGATCGACCCAAGAACTACCCAAAGAACAGCGACAAGCATGGCGCAACCTGCGGGGGACGGCGAACCGTAATATCCTCAGACGCGGACATGGCGCGATTTTAGATCCGGCTGTCTCATACGCAAGGCAAACCATCGCCGCCAAGTGGGCGAGGAGAGTACTCGGAGTAGGCTTTGGTGTCAACTCGACGGGCGATGGCGGCCAATGCGGTGTGATGGCGGATCTCAACCATCATCCCGTCTCACCCCCTCGAGGACAATTGGCCAATCCAGGAAGCCCTAGTCATATTACGAATAGCCGGCCAGGCCTGGTGCACGCGGGACGAGTCGGTGGCTCGCTGAGGCACGCATGTCTCAGAACACAGACCATTGAGAGGGGATGTAGTGGGTGCCGGGGCGCTCAGCAGGTGAGGCTACGGCTGGTGGCTATCTTTCAGCCCAGCCGCAATTGAAGATCTGGCGATCTTTGCCGGATAGGTGTGCGTACATGAGGAGCGGCACGGTCAAAGGGCCACATTGGGTTCGGGCCCTTTTTCAGTTCATTTACCATGTACTGGCCGACGAGTCCAAGACACGAGAAAAGAAGAGATGACAAACACGGATGCCTATTGTTTACCGCCATGAATGACTTCTTACCATCTCCGCAAGGGAGGTCCTCGCGCGATAATTGCTTTTCCCTAGCCTGCGGCCCGTCGTTCGCCAGGACTAGTCGCCAGCCTCTGACGCAAACAGACCCATACACGTCCGGCCGGAGGATTAATCGTCTGCCGGTGACAGGCCGGACGGCTAGCGTCACGGTGGCAGGACGATCCGGGGCTAGCAAAGAACGACGAAGGATTTGCATACTTCCAGCCATTCGTCCAAGTCGACGCAACTATATCCACGCGGGATGGCTAGGGCGCTGCAGGAAGAAGAAACTTGGCGACGGGGCGTCAAGTCGCTCGCTGGCTGTCCACTATTGCTGCAGTCTCTCCAGCCAGCGAATGGATTCGGCATGTCTTATTCTGTCTTGGACGCATTGCCAATCGGAGTCCCCAGTTCCGCGCCAGTGCGGCCGCTACCAAGGGCCGTCCCTAGGAGGCGACTAATAAGAAGGGCGAGCAGCGGCCTTGGACGGCGGCCAATGTGCGGCATGACAAGCTTTTGTGTTTGTGGATTCAATCGTGGCCGATGCTGAATCGCTTCTGTCCTGGTGCGCGGCAACAGCGTTTTCTCTCGCACGCCACTTGGAGATGAGAGACTTTAGAAGGTGAGCCAGTCCGTCCAAGCGTTGTTTATCCGCTGGCTGGCTTCGATGGGTCGGATCTATGCAGCGCAGTGGCGTGCAATGCAGCGCGGTGGAGAAGCGTAGGCAAGGGAAGAGAAGCGGCAGGTGAGTGAGTCGGGAAGTGTTCCATGGCTCTGTGGGTGTGGGAGTGTAGATGCTGGTTTAGTTCTCTGCATCTTGTCAGCTGGCATCAGGTTGCCCATCTCCGCTGGCTTGATCAATCTATCATGTCTATTGAGCTGATATATGCGTGCGTAGTGGTACAGTAACTAGACACTAATACACCAAAGCACACGCATCTACAACTTACTATTCTTCCAGACCGCCTTTCGCTTCTCAACAAAGCTCAACACGCCCTCCTTCATATTCTCCCCGCCGTCCAGCCCCTGAAATATGCCCCGTTCGACGCGCCCGGTGCTGGCCTTGGGATCCTCGCCGTCCCACCCGCCCAGCAGCCCGTCGCGCGTCACAATCACCGAGTCGGGCGAGTTGCCCGCCAGCTCGCCCGCCCACCACAGCGCCTCCTCGAGGAGCGCGTCGCCGGCTACCACGGCGTTGACGAGGCCCCATGTTTGGAGTTGAGCTGCCGTGTATGTCCGGCCGAGCAGGGCCATTTCTGATGCGCGCTGGCGGCCGACGCTGCGGATCAGACGAGGCAGGGCGCCGGCGATGGCTACCACGCCGCGTTTCACTTCCGGCAGCCCGAACTTGGCCGTTTCGCTGGCGATGACCATGTCGACGTTGAGCGCCATCTCCATGCCGCCGCCGAAGCACAGCCCGTTGACGGCCGCAATGATGGGCTTCTTGCCGCGCCGGTTGCTCAGCCCGCCGAAGCCGTTGTCATCCCACTTCTTGTCGACGTCCTCACCCACGGGCTGCTTATCCGCGCGGCTCTCCCTCTCATTGTTCTTCTCGTGCCACTCCTTCAAATCCGCCCCGGCGCAAAACGCCCTGCCCTTGCCCGTGATGACGGCGCACCGCAGCGCCGGCTCGGCGTCGTACCAGGCCCACAGGCGGTCCAGCGCAAAGTGCATGTGGCGCGGGAGGGCGTTGAGCTGCGCGGGCCGGTTGAGCGTGACGAGCAGCACGTGCGGCTTGGGCGACGAGATGAGCACGTCTGGGACGGCCGGCGGTGCGCTGGAGAAGGTCTGCGACATGATGACGGATTGCGGGAATGTCGTGACGCTGAGGGTGAAGAAGTGGGCGCCGAAGTGGGAGTGATGGATTGTTGGCATGGGTGAGTTGACCAAGATATTTGTAAAGGTTGGGCTCACTCAATAGTGTCACTGATTAATCAGTCTCAATTGCGATTCACTCAGCCTGATTTCTGTTCAACCTCAAAGATAACTCAATATCTCAGTAATGATCTGAGGTGGTGACCCCATCCATCAAGTGGCCTGTTACCCCAGATTTATTAGCACTCCAGTGTGTGGGGAACCTCGGTACCTCGGTTGCCGGCCAACTCCAACTCCAACATAACATCAATACCCGCGCATAGTCTTCCACCACCAATTGTTCAACTCTCATCACTTTAACGACAATTAACGACACCTAACGACACAAAATAGTACAGCATGGTGTCTTTTGGCAGAAGCATTAACGCCAGCCCTCCCGCTCTGGGAATCCCAGCAGCAGCCATCGAGAATGAATATTATCAAGATCCAACCGTCTCTCTTGCAACTCCGTGGATCTGCAAGTCTTCTGTGTGCTAGTGGTACAATACGAGTCCATCACTGTTCCGTCCGTTGACCTCTCACCTCTTCCGTCCGTTAGCCTCTCGCCTCTTAAGCAGGCAGTCCTCTCTTCTCGCACTCAGTAAAGAAGATGACCATGCGCCACAGCTTCTTGACTAAATCCTCTGCTTCGTCGTCCAGTGCCTGTCATACAGTTAGCTTGTTCACTTAGTTGGATTTCGGACAAACTTACCCCTTCTAGCTCCTCGACCAGGGTGGCCGCAGTGCCATGGCGCCTCAAGTGCTCTTCCACAGCCTCCACCAGCATCTCCTCCTGCACACCCAGATACTCGACAATCTTCTTCTCAACAAACGGTCGTAGCTTGTCGCGGACGATGCCCTCCTCCATGTAGTCCCATTTGACCTTCCAGTTCCAGAGCCCGTCCTTGTCTGCGGGAATCTCCTGTGCCAGAGCCCGGACGGCCTGCGCAATCTCCTCCTCGGTCATCGAGGCCGATGCGGAGTTGGGCTCGAACTGGATCGGGATGAGTTGTCGCTTGGTCGAGGCATCTGCCTCTTCGTCGTCCAGCAGACCCTCCACCTCGGCAATAGTACGTCGCTGAGGAGCCGCTCGTGAGGCCTGAGCCTTCTGAGCTGCGGCGCCGAGCGAGAGCTTGAAGGGCTGAGGCGCCGATACCGAGGGAGCCTGGCGCTCCTCCATCTCGTGAGCCTGCTTGTCCAGGAACGAGTCGGCCATACCGCGTGCCCGTTCCATGGCTGCTTGCTCACGACGCTGTTCGTCGTTTTCTGCTCTTCGGTCACTCTCATCCCTCGCCTCCTCTTCTGCTCGGTCAACGCCTCTCTTGCGTGCCCAGTCGCCGTGGTCTCGGTAGTAGGGATGCGATTTGCGACTTGACTCCTTTTCATCGTCCCAAGCCTTTTCCCGGTCGAGCTGCTCCTGTTTCCTCCGCTCCAGCGACTCTGCATCTTGACGCTCACGATCCCGCTCGCGCTCAAGAGCGGCTTGTCTTGATCGTTCTCGGTTGCCCCATTTTCGCTCGGCCTCCAGGTACATCTTTTCAGCGTCGGCCTTGGTTTTGGATTGGTGTCGGCGGTGAAGCTCTTCATCGTCGGCATCGGTGTCCTCGTCTTCCCTGTTAATGGAGTACTCCGCGTTGGAGACACCACCGTTGACAAAGGCGATGCGGTTCTGTCCATTCTGGCCCTTGGGTCCCGACGGCGCGTTAGGCACGCTTCCCCTAGGTCCCAGAGGGATAATGTTGGCACCTGGAGGCGGCGAGTCGAGGCGGGATGGTCGAGGTGCGCCGTTTCGTTGTCTTTCCTGTTCCTCCATCTCCTCTTCTCTCTTAAGACGCTCCATGTCTCGTCTCGTGCTGCGCTCGCGGAAGGCCGCAATTTCCTGTGCCACAACCTCGCGCATCTCGGCGGGGATATCTGCAAGCTCGTCGTCTTGAGCGAGGGGGATGTTGACTACTTCGACATTCTCACCAGACTCGTTATTGCCCATTTTGACGTCCCTGTCGGATGCTGTAGTGGTGGGATAGAACAATTCTCGGATGACATCCTTGAGAGCGGCCCTGGCAGCTGCTATCCTCTCTGTCGTGTCCGATTCGTCTCGGCCCTCTTCGTACGACTCGACGTACTTGACCGAGTTGGGATCGACGGCGACCTGGAGCTTCACCTTTTCGATTCCTTCAAACGTATCATCTTTGGGGGGTTCTCCGGATGCCTGCTGTCGCTTTTTAGGGACCTCAACTTCTCCATCGTGGAGGAGCTTGATGGCGACGGCGAGCGACTCTGTATCTTCAAACTGTGCAAACCCAAACTTGGATCCCTTGTGCTCGTCGGTCACGCTAACGGCCGCGTCCCACTTTCGGAGCTTGCCAACGGCCGATAGAAGTCTCTCAACGCCCTCGTCACCGCCCACGCCGTCCGAAATCTGGTGTATGAATATCGTCCGCAGCTTCTCTTCGTTGGTCGGCGGCACGAGGACCTGCATGGCCTCCCTGGCGGCACCCCTTCCCTGGTCCATTCCCCTCTCCATGCCGAGACCCTGGCGTCCACCGCCCGACCCAGACATTCCGTCGCCTCGGCCACCCATCTGCGGCGGGCCGGACTTGCCCGCAGCGGTGCCGAGTCGGATCACGGGGGCGTTGAAGTTGATGTTGGGCATGTTGGCGGGCGCTTGGAAGTTGGGGGGGAGGCCGCTTGGACGATTAGCTTGCGTGGCGCTAGACTGCTGGACACCCGGAGGCGCCATTCCCGGAGCAGAAGACATGCCTGGAGGAGGTCCTGCGAGCTGGGTCAGTGGGTAGTTCACGAGGTCGCATCGCGAGAGAGGCGCACCTAGACCAGGTGGGGGAGCCATGCCGGGAGCAGCATTGTTGGATCCGGGGTAGCCTCCGTAGGCGGGCGGCGCGCCATAGGGGTTATCTTTCATTCGTCAGCACATCAACAACTCGCGGTGAAGATTCCACTCACTTCCATATGGGTTGTATGCCATCTTCGGCAGCCCTGGCGCAAACGCCCCTCGTCGATCGCGGTCGCAGAACTCGTTCTCGTCGGTCGTGGTTCGTCGTGTCAAGGTCGTGCACTCGAGAAAGCCAAGTCCACGATGCAAGATGCAAACAGACAGAGCCAAACGACGAGCGGGAGAAGAGTCTCGTGGGCGCAATCACAATCAGCAGCTGTAGGATGGAAATTCCAAGATGCACAAGGCTGAAGGAGGAATGTCTTTCGTGGTGGAGCAGCCCCATTGATTGGCTCCAAAAAAAAACCGACCACGGCCTTATCGCACCAACGTTAATCCGGAGCATCGCGACTTTTCTGCTTCGGCAGCTCATCACCTGTCTGGTGCACCCAGCTCGGTCGACGACAACTTCAAGCAGCCAATTGCAATTGGTGGTAGTTGGTCCGGCAAGATGTAAGGCGCAGCTCAATTGCGAACCTCCAATCCCAATGCTAACGCTCATCAGGGCTACGACCTCCCGACTCGGCAGCGCAATGCTGTCAAGGCTATCAGCTCCCACCCTCCGACCCTCATCCCGGGCCTTTACCACCTCGATTGCCCTGCGAGCCGGCCCCAACTCCAACGGCCGCGATGCCCCCCCTCCGCAGCGAATGAACCCCCTCGTGGGAAATGTCTCTCGCAGACAGCCGACGGCGGAGGAGCCCGCAGTTCGAACCCGAGCCCCCATGACGCCCAGGTCGCTCAAATCACAGCAGCCCGTCGAGGCCTCGTCCCAGTCTGACCTGCCGCCTCCTCCTCCGACCCCCGAGTCCCTCCTCCCCGACATCGAGCTCAAGTCGGACGAGCAGCACCCCTACACGGCCTCCAAGACGGCCACGCCCTTCAACCTCGACATTGCATCCATCATCGCCAACAAGAACGCATCATTCGGCCAGGGCATCAGCGCCGACCCCATGACCCGACCTCGAGTCCGCGCCAAGGCCGTCACCGGCCGGACCGTCTTCGTCAAGGACCGCATGACTCCCACCAGCGGCCCCACTCCCATGCTTGCCTTCCGAGTGCTCAACAAGATGGTGCGCGAGCAGCAGGTCAAGACCAAGTTCCACAGCCAAAAGTTCCACGAGCGAAAGGGTCTGAAGAAGAAGAGGTTGAGGAGTCAGCGATGGCGGACCAGGTTCAAGTCTGGCTTCAAGGAGACCGTCAACCGGGTCTTGGAACTGAAGAGACAGGGTTGGTAACGACGTGTAGAGTATCTGTGCTGAGAGCATCATTGTACAATATAGAGATGTGAGCATGTGTGAGACGCAAAAGGAATTGGCATTGATTCTAAGGTGTTCGTCTATCGTGATGCATGTCACATGTATTCGTTGGCGTCCCATTCTCGAGTAGGGCTCGGAATGGGACTGGCCGCAATCTTGGGGCGGGATCTAAAGACCGCCTCCATGTCTTCCTCAACCATCAGCTCCTCGGCAAGCACCGTCTGGTCTGCATCTTCCTCGGCCACCTTGGGAAAATAAGTACCCTCCCTCCGAGGTGGCACCTTGGATTTTCTTAGTGACCTCCTCCTCTCCATCTGAGCTTTTTGCTTGGCCTTTTCAAAGCCAGCCATGCTCTTCCGTGTACGGCTGCTCAGATCCTCGTGTTCGTCTGCGATAATGGTTGTGCGCCTGTCTAAACCAGCCGGGGCGATTGCTGGTGTGGGGCTAAGGGGTAGGTCAAGCTCATCGGGATCGGGATATGCAAAGGATCCGCGGGCCATGGTGAGACGGGTGCGCTCAGCAAGAGAGAGTGTGTGACGCTGCTTCGGTCGTCTCGAAGGCGACGGAGAGAACCGGTCCATGGATTGGAGGATCTGATCCGCAAGCTCCTGCGTGGGTGAAGGCGACATATCCCTGAGAGTCGGGTCCAACACCTCCGGCTCCTGCACCATGTGTCGTTCAGGAGAGCCTGCCACAGGCGTAGGGTCATCATCGAGTTCGGGGGAGTTGCTGCGCTCCGGAGAACCCTCATCGTAGGCAGGTTCATCAGGTTCCGTTGAGCTTCTTGAGCCTGACGCGGTATTTGCAGCGAACCATTCACCGGAGAGGGAAATCTTGGATCTCAACGGCTGTCGTCTCGATAGGTCCAGCTTCGTCTGAAACGATTGGATGGGCTCGGGGCGGAAAGGCTCCTCGTCGTCGTACTCACTCACCTCCGATACCGCCTCATGATCTACAGACGAGGCGGACTGTGTCCTCTGATGCATCGGGCTCGACACTGCAGGCCGCTGCAGAAAAGCGAGGGCAGCAGAGCTTTGGGGTCCTCTTGACAACTCCTGGTCCAAGCCTTGAACCAAATTTTGGTAGTCGTCGTGGAGCGTCGGTTTCTGATTCCCAATGGTTGGTTTTCTGGGGCTAGCACGTCCGACCTGGAGCGCCTCGTGGGCTCCAAAACCCAGGTCAATGCCTTTTGTCGTCGCTTGTCGCTTCTGCGTCAAAGGAGATGGCCTCGGTCGGTCTTCGCACAGCCGCTTATGGAAAGTTTCCCACTTCTCCAGACGCTCCCTCTGAGCCCGTACACGGCCATCCAATTGCTCCAAGAGACCAGTACCATGCTCCTCCAGCTCGGAGAGTCGGCCTTGTTGAACCCTGCGCCAGACCCGGTCAAATGGCATTCCAAGCAGGCCGTCTTTTTTGGCGCCTGCGTCTCCATAAAGCAGAGTCTCCATCCACTGCTCGTTGCCCGACCAGTTGTTCCGGATTGTGCGCCACATCTCCAACTTGGCATCTTCAGACACGGTCTTGCCTCCCTTCTTCTGTTCCTTGACGTGAATAACTTCGTTCTTTCTCACAATGCTCCTTTCCTTGATGCTCAGCAGCTCGGAGAAATCCCGGAATCTGGCGTTGGCAGCGGCTTTGCCTCGTAGCACACCGCTCAGGGAAGCCTTGTGCGCCCAGACCATGGCAACGAGTTCCCAATTATCCCCTTTATAGCCTCGATCCTCAATCGCGAATGTGGAGGCCAACGCAGCATGCTCCCGGCTCGCTGTGGTCTCATCGCCAACGACCAGCTTCAGGACGGCAGATGAAAAAGCGGCCAAGACTTCTTCCAGCCTCTCGCCCTTGCACTCGTCCAGCATAGTCTTTCGAACGATGGCATCTCTGCCCAAGGCTCCATTCCTCTTGGCTTGGTCGAGAGCTCGGAGGAGGGCGGCTCGTAGGTTGACGGACTGGACCTGGTCGTTGGGAGGAAAGAAGGGCTTCATCTTCTGGGAAATCGGTCAATTAGCTGGAGGAAGCTTCCCTCATGGAATGCAACGCACCTTTCTCGTCTCTTCGGGGTCCCAGAGGGCAAAGAGCTGGTACAGTGCCCACTCGACACATTGTACCCGCTTCTTCTGCCCTTGCGCACTCGAGCCACCAGTGACAAAGGTCTCAGGGCGGATTCCGGGCCAGTCTGGACGCAAGTCAAGGTCGAGAAGTCTCAGGTTGGTCAAGAACAGCGACAGAGCCGAAGGCCCATGGGCGGGAGCCTGGCTGGCGGTCTGGGTCGGGCCGGCGTTGGCATGTTGGGCGGACTTGGTGATGCTAGCGATTAGACGGGCGGAGCGTGTGCGGGTTTGCTGGACAGCAGCCATGGCAGCATCTTTGAAGCAGCTGGGACTAGAAGAGGAAGAGGGTTCTCCTATTTGAAATATGTAGGGACGACCAGGTGCAGATGCGTAGCGAGCGTAGGCGGTATGTATGCAGCTGCTATGCGTTGCAACAAGGATGCCTTGTTTCCGAAAAGGCGGCATGAACCGAAGTAAACAAGATCCCTGTGTGGCATGTGCGTCAAAGTGTGGCTGTGTGCGGGGATGTGGCTGTTGGGTAGCTGTGGCTGGTGTGGCTCCGTCTCTGCTTCCGTGGCTGTTACTGTGGCGCGACAGGTGGCGCTGTGGCTGCGGGAGGGGCACAGACTACAGCTAATTCAGGGTAAGTGGCCCGATTGGGAAAGAGCCGAAATTCCTTGGTTGCCCTTGGCAGTCGTGTATCAACCAATCAACGCACGCACAGTTCTTCAGGGGCGTGATCGTCGTACACCGAGCTTGACTTGTTCGGGCTTCCTCATCTCAATTTTCGTGTGTTGGCGAAAATTTCATGAGTCAAAAAGCGGTGCCCCACTTGCACGACGACTTGTCACAGGTCAAGGACAGGCCTCTTTCAGTATCAGGCCGCACGGGATCATTCAACTCCTTGGCGAGCTGGTGAGCCGAGTCTTGATAGGGGTCATCTGGGGCAGTTGGACCAAACCAGGCAACAGCCGAGGAGGAAAGATTGGTGACTCGCAATACGGACAATACATCATTGGATGGATTATGCGTACATGGCGAGATAAGCATGAATAACCCGGTTTGCATTCTCAGCTCGCAGATCATAGGGCCAAAAAAAGCTTTAATCTAACCCCAGTTTGCAGCTGGGCTCTTCCAGGTTAGTTCAGCCTTAATTTATCAATGCACCCAAAAGGACCACAACAGTAACACCCGAAGCCCCAAGAAGCCTCCACTCAAGGGGAAACCGCGGCCGTTTAGCAGCTGCTAGGGCCGTCTACGTCCCATGGCCCCAGGTACATAAGCAATGCAGTCCGCGGCGTGATAATGTCCCGACCAGCCCTCGCGCCGTCGTCTCTCGTTTTGCTCGCGCAGCCATTTAACGGTTCGCCATCCCGCATTCCGCTACGGCCCGCCATCTCGATTGTGGCTGCTTACACTGTCTTAATCTTTGGGTCCTTTCGTTCTTTTCGTTCGTTTCTGTCCATCGACAGGTTGACACCGCAATGGAGTTGAAGCTCTCCACCGCCCTGCAGGCATGCGCCGCTCAGTTGTTGTTTGCTGGGTCTGCATATGCGTCTCAATGGACTGTGACCTCCTACTACGCCGTCGTCGAGACTACTTCAGCTTACTCGACCTACACCGAGGATTGGGCCCTCGACACCTACACCCAGACCATCACACTCAAGCCATCAGCAGTTGAGGACTTCTCTATCTCAGCTACCTCAACGTACGTCTCGGAGGACACCTACTACGACCTCAAGATTGTCGAGGTCTACTACGACCCAACCGACGTTGATTCTTCCGACATTGCGCCAACTTCGACGTACGACTCTTACGATACTGGTGCTTACACCTACTACTACCAGGAGGTCTTCTACACTGCTCCAACGTCTTGCGCTACCCCCTTTACTGTGCAGACTTACACCAATGTCTACATTCCTTCCGAGGTTCGCGATCAAATCACCCCTTCCAGCGTCTCGACATACATCTCAACCTACGACGATGGCGGCAAGTACACCATTGTCACGGCCTACTTGTCTGAGGGCGAGGTGTCCTTGAGTTCTGCGTCCACCAAAGACTTCATCCAAAGTTATTATCTGGACGACTGCATCAACCCCACCGCCACGGATAGTTCGAGGTATAACGGCGACAACGACTATGGTGATGACAACGACGACGACGACTCCAGCAGCAGCGGTGGCTACGGTTATACTGTCTGCTCCCTCTACGGATACGGATGTACCTCCCTCAAGACCTGGATCATCATCATCGCATCCGTCCTCCCGGGCATATTCGTCCTCGGCTTTATCGAATCGTTCTTCTGGTTCAGGAGAATGATGCTAGGCAAGGCAGCCCTGAGATTTGGCACCATCTGCTGGATTCTCCTTTCGCTCTTGATCCTCTGCTTCACAAGGCACAGCCCAGCCCGAAACAAGGCCGATGCCCCAGCTCTTCGCCAACAGTGGAATGCCATGAGCATCGGAACGAGGATCAAGCTGTGGTTCAGATGGGGCTTCCGACACGCGTATCCTATCGAACTCTTGGGCCCAGACCCAAAGACCTTCAAGGATCCCAGGCCGGCGGATGGTACGCAGCCTCCACCGATGATGTACATGGGACCTCCAGGACCTAATGGCCAGCCGCCCCCTATGATGTTCATGGGACCCCCTGGACCCGACGGCCAACCTCAGATGATGATGATGGGACCTCCTGGGCCTGACGGCCAGCCTCAGATGATGATGATGCCGGTTCAGATGCCTCCTCCAGTCGACGGACAGCCCCCGATGCAATACTACCCGTACCCGCAGTACCCGATGAGCACGCAGCCCCCGACAGACCCCAACAACCCTGCAAACACGCAGTCTCAGATGTACACGCAGCCTCAAATGTACATGCAGCCTATGTACATGCAGCCAGCGGTGGTTCCAAAGGACGCGCCCTCGTCGATGGAGACGCCGTCCCCGACGAACACACCGGCCCCCATCACCACCCCGTCACCGGTGCACACCCATACTCCGATCAACTCACAGCCTCCGGTAATCCCACCTCTTAGCAACGAGGCTCCTGCCGTTGCGACAAGCGCCGTCGAGGCACCAGCAGACGCCCCTCCGGGTGTTCCGCCGCCTGCCAACAAGGACGCATAGTTGGGGCAGCAGTGCTACCGCGGACACGGAAATTATATTCATAGAATCCGAGACCATATAATGTGAACCAGCGCAAGAGGAATACATGATGGAGGATATAATCAACAGTTGGCCGGCGCTGGACTTTGAATCGGAAAGCGTTTTTCTAGTTACATACCCCCAGATATCTAGGCATCTACCATCTCATATACCCCTAATTTACGTCTAAAGAGTAAATCTCATTTTGCCCCAACTTAGACAGTGTCCCTCTGGATCTGTTGCTCAAACTACGCTACGTCTTGTGGGCCCGACGACTTGATGTAACCCAACGTATTTAGAATGCTGACATAGGGCTGTCCGCCTAGATCCTGCAATCGGCTGTACGCGTATGGTCGTCTAGGGTATTAATTAGACTCGCCATCCCTGGACGTGCTCTAGGGTTGCCCACTCTTGGCTCTTGTTCGAATAATAAGCTTGAATTAATGTATTATAAATTAATCTGAAATAAAGTTCTCACTCCCCATTAGCTTTATTTCACCCTTCCAGCTCAAACATCACGCAAAAATAAAATTGCACCTCCAAGCTTTTATACGCGGAGCCGATAGCAGGGTTCCACTTCTACAGGTCATTGAAATACTATAATGGTCCTGAACTGACGTGCAAGTCGTAGTAGTCTCGACAAGGAGGAACTTTTTGCAGCTTTTTGTCATTCCATCTGCATAGGCGTGGGCGTGCTGATGCCGTTAGGAGTAGTGGAGCTGCCAATAATCGCTACGCAAGCATACGTGCTGGCCCAGAGGCCCGTACAAGCGCTGCCGACTTTGGGGTTCCAGATGACAAACTGAGTCTGGGTAATCCCATACTTCTTGGCAATGGTGTCGCAAGACTCTCCACTCTGTATATAGTAGAACTTGTTGCAGTTGGAAACCATGTCGGGCAGGGTAGGCTCAGGAGTTTCAATACCCTTGCCACCCTTGGTAGTTGTGGCGGGTTTCGTACCAGTTGTCTTGGTAGCGACGGTGGTTGAGGAATGAGTTGTTGTAGTCTTTGCTGTGTGGCAGTCCTGGCTGTAGTGATAAGAACCATAGTCTCACCCACTTTAACACATTGAGAGCAATCTGGCAGGGGATTTTCACAAGTGTCAGTACTAGAAGGATTTTAAACGAAAAAGAATGTATAAGCTACGGCTATAAGATTCCACAGTTTCAAAACTCACCTATTTTACAAGGTCCTCCAAAGAGATCCCTCATGAGAAGGGCATCATTTCGCATGGAAGGGTGCTGTCATTGTCAAACCAACACAAACAATCTTAGGCAGTTCTAGGAGCCGCTGGCATTGTTGGCTTTTTCTTTCGTCACAGATGCAGAGATTAGGCACCTTGAGCTCCAGACCGGACCCGAAGCGCAACGAAGCCGAGAATAAAGACGGGAGAAACTTGGAGCCTAGCGTTTTGAATGCAAGGACTGCAATGAGTTTGGGGATGAGAGAATAGATGGAAGGTGGTGGCTGTTGACGTGCAGAAAAGAGACATGGCTTTCTTTCGTGTTCATCTTATATCATAGACTCAAAGCAAGCTAGCCGAACCACCGTTGATTTTTCCCTATTCTAGTCCAAGACACGGAGCAAATCCATCACGCCATGTTAGCCACCATGAGTTTCTCGTTGACTCTCCCCTACTTTGAGAGAAGAGACAAGTTCATCACGTCGTGTTGGCCGTGAGGCATGTTCTTGTTGGCTCTAAGTTGACTATTTGAGCTCGCGCCGAAACTTGTGGATAAGAAAGGCGGACCGTGATGATTTCTGAGTTTCCTAAAGGACATCAAGAGCTCGACTTGGCTACATATTACGTTGAATTTCCGGTTTTGGTGAAGGCCGTCTTGGCAGGTCGATATGTAGCCATGGATGCAACATGTTGGTTGTACGTGGAGCCAAAACGGTGGGCGTTGCACTTTTGCCGGCCGCGTTAATTCATAAATATCAGTTGATGTCTTGGCATTCCGTTCTCTAACCGACCTGCCTATTGCCAAGGCGGTTGGCTGCCATTAACGGCCCACTTACATGGCACGATCCGAGATGCCTTGTCAATCCACCTAGGGTAGATGCATGAGGCATTAGGGGTGTAAGTCCAACTGCAGATAAATCGGTGCCATGCTCCGGCCTTGTTCTGTCCATCAATCTTGGTTCTCAACGCCCAGAATCAGTTGCTTGATTATCTACGTGAGCGAGATTCCCTACAGATTATCCACACGAGGCAAATCAAACGACACTTCAATCACCTGCCCTTCCAAGCAACCGGCCGATGAGGCGGCCAACGATGTTTTTCCTAAAGGTTCTCTGGTAATCTTAACAACTTCACAACTCGTTCGTTTCTCACCCACTGATAATATCGCCTAGGGCGCTCTTGGTTCTTGCTGCCCCGACACTGTAAAGTAGGGCAACGGCGACGGAACCATCGCGGCCATTTCTATTCGCTCTAGAGAGGCGACAGTAGGAAAGTGCAAAATATAAGACCGTTCTCGAGAGATTAAACTACTATTATTGACATCCCTACCATCTTTACCGTTGCTTTTACGCTGCGTTCCTCACTCTTCTCACAAGCTCACTACATTATGCCCTTAAACCCTCTTGCAGCAATCCCTCTTTTCCTACCTTCTTATAGCAATCTCTCTTTCCCCGCCCTCATGCGGTAATCTGTCTCTTTTTCCACCCTCCCGCAACAATCTCTTGATTTTGCCCCCTAGTTAACCTCCAACTACTTACATCTATGCTAGCTTCTAGCATCTCTTGTTACTTACCCAAGGCCGCACCTGATATAATTTGTAATACCGCGGAACGTGTCTACCCTATATTCCACCCCGAAGAAGCAGGAAAGGCATCTGCGCAGCGTCAGCGCGAACGACAGAGCCAACCACCATGTCACAGCTAAGCATCGAGAGTTTCAAGCACCTAATTGCTCGCTTTACCCACGAAATCATTACAATGAGCAGTCCCTTGGCTTCGCTTTGTGCTCAGTGTCAACCAGTTGAGCTTCGACTGAACCAAATCATCAAAGCTCAAGGCCATGGCTTTTACGGTGGAGGGCGAGATAGCACCAATACCACTGTTCTAGGAACTTTCCGCCATGTTCTGGCGCATCCTGGCTGTCCGCTATGTTGCCTATTGATTCGTCTTGTTTTGAACCTGAAGCAAAAGGACCTATTCCAGGAAGTGAAGAACACAGGTACCGTCCTGAGGTCGACAGCTGACTTACAAAATGCATTACTTAATTTATTCGGAGTTGATTGTGAAGCGGAGCTTGCATCAGGGGAAGCAGCGGAAGGTGAAGGTACCTATGATTCTGAATTAAACAGGTCGTGGATCGAGTACAAGCACTCCAATTGCTTCCAAGTCTCAGTGGATGCAATCCCCCTTACAGGAGCCATCTCTGTGTGGCTGCCCCTCGAACAAAGCGATGAGATCAACGATGAAGAATCTCAGCTATTTATGCACCCCCAGGACTACACAGACGTGTTTGGGGACCCTCAAAGCCATGTTTCCCTCCCACGGCCAGAAAATGGGACGCATCGAAACCTGGAGCTACTGCGGGATTGTTATGACTACTGCAATACCCACCATGTGGATTGCCGCCGTACGAGATCTTCAGAAATGCCATCCAGACTGGTAGACATGCTGGAAATGCGAGTCAAGGATATTTCGCAAGGCTCATCACTCGAATACGTAGCCCTCAGCTACGTGTGGGGGACGGCCCCCTTCATTACTCTGACAAGCGCCACGTCGGAGTTCCTAAGACGTCCCAACTCACTTCAACACCGCTCCGTGAGCCTCCCCAAGGCTATTGCGGACGCCATCCAGATTGGGAAGTTGCTAGGACATCGATATATATGGATCGATAGTCTTTGCATCAAGCAAGATGATCATATTGATCAGACGACAGAGATCAGGCGCATGCATGAGATTTATGCCAATGCAGGGTTGACCATTGTTGCCGCCACAGGTTCGAGTGCACAGGTGCCTCTCTTGGATATTGAATCAACCCAGCTCTCCAATCAGTACCATGCCATCGGAGGTAAAAGGTTCTGCCTCGATCGTCCAGAACTCAAACCCTTGGTCAGTTTCACGACATGGTTCACTCGAGGCTGGACTCTTCAAGAACTCAACTGCTCATCGAAGATGGTGTATTTTTTGCCCGAGAGAACGTACTATAGCTGCAACACCGGCTCCTGGAATGAAGACTTCCCACTGGACCCCAAAATTCCGATTGAGACTTACAAGAGCCTTCGAGACGAGGACCCAAAGGCCGCATCATTCTTTGGCAGCGAGAACGCATCCGAATGCTACGTCGAAATGGCAGAGCAGCTCTCCCGTCGGCAGTTTACTAGAGACGAGGATGTTCTAAAGGCGTTA
Source organism: Ilyonectria destructans (assembly GCA_020740775.1). Lineage (NCBI taxonomy): Eukaryota > Fungi > Ascomycota > Sordariomycetes > Hypocreales > Nectriaceae > Ilyonectria > Ilyonectria destructans. Next base: position 2,019,444 of record JAHEWK010000014.1, read on the forward strand.
TCCGGCATGTATACCTTGTTTACCCTCGAGAAGCTGGGGCCAGCCGCGGCCGGCATGCCTATCAACACTCTAGAGGCGGGACTGATGTGGCAACCGGCCGGGCGGTTGCGGAGAAGAACGGCGTCATACCCAGACCAACCACAACCTACGTGGTCATGGGCTGGTTGGGCGGGCCCAGTCACATACCCCTTCTACGGATTCAAGGACCCAAGCATCCGACCAACCGTCGAATGGTCCCTATATCTGCAAATGGCAGGAGACCAAGGCCATAGACAGTACATCGGTGTCGACGTCGTCGATGCCATCGCGAAGTCGAGCGTGACGTCGAAAAGCACCCGGTGGTCTACGCGAGCTCTCGAGTTGAGAAGCTATCCATCTTTCGACAAAGAAACTAGCTTTGAACCCGAGCAAGCAAAGGAACTCCTTCCCATCTCAAACTCTTTCCTTCTCGACCATGCAATTCTTTGCTGTTGCTCGCCCACGTACAATGTTCACATCAAGAGCATCACAGGTCCCGAGTTTGCGACTCACGCAGGCGTGCAATTTTTCTCCATCCTCAGCAGCGAGAACGGCGTCACGGTTGGGGAGCTAAAGGTCGACGCCGGCACTCTAGAAGCATTGACAGGACCGGGCACCCTGCCTAGCACAGCAGAGCTGTTGCAGATTGCCGAGCTCGACTTTTCCTCTCCATTCGTCGAAAGCGTGTTATATATGAACCGGTATAGTCGACTGGGCCAGTTCTCGGAAGATTTCATGCAAGTCGTAGATCAAGACAGTGACATGTCTATCGTTTTGTGGATAGTTCATCAGCGTGGGCTCTCTCGTCGAGTTGCTCTAGGATATTTAACGAAAGCTGGTTTGAATTGCTACGTGGGACAACAGAATTGGGTGGCGCTCACGTAAATCAATATTGGCGCCATATTCTTCAATGAAGAAGGTAATGAGGATAATGAGCCTGAAGCTGTGAGGCAAATAAGGTCACCATCTTTGTTAACGGTCAGATTGACCGTTATCAGTGTGGCTCGGGCACGGCTGGGAGAGTAGCTATAGCCTTTTGAAGAACTCGATGTTCTAGATGACCATACTCGATAGAACAATGAAAGGTGTGAAGTCAAGGGCAGGGCCTGACGGACGTGCAACAACATGTATTAGAGATTGGATTCCCCCCGATGACCCGTATACCCTTATGTGTGTGGTTCCCACAGCGAGGGTAAAATTTTCATTCCCTCGATCATGTTGGCGCCCGTAGTATCCGCACATACCCTCAGGAATGGCGAGACCCCAGTGTTCGCTCGCCACATGCTCTATCTTGGCATTTTTCTCCCTTTCGGCAGTGAGAGAGATAGAGGTACCGTCTGAATCAATGGGAGATCCGGCGATCTTCATGACAGTGGATGCAAGATCAATGTGCGACGTCACGGCCTGAGACATACCTGGCGGCGATGTCAGGACCGCGGATGACCGAAGGGATGTGGACGTCCGTCTTAAAGTCACACTCCTTTCCAGGGGCCATGCGTTGCTGAGATATGTGGTAGTTTTTGTTTTGTTTGTGGTCTAGATGATGTACATGTTGTCAAGCTGGCCACTCTCCTCAAGAATCTTGACAGTCTTGTTTCAGAAGAAGTAGGTATTGTAACTGATGTCTTGCGGCCAGACGGTGGAACAGTTTTCATTGATACCCTCGCAGAAAATCTTAGGATATCCGCCGTAGGCCGCCCAAACATCGGTGACCTACAAGCCTAACATATATATCCTGGGATGAGTTCACAGGGACTCACGTTGGTGTTGCAAGTCGCAGGTCTGTCCATAAGTCGGCTCTGGGGGCAGCACAGCGTAACGGAGTAATAGTTGTAAACTGCAAAGTAGAACGCTCCTCTAGAGAGCTCACGTATTCCCGGGTATTCCTGTTCAACAATAGTGCTGGGAGAAACGGGTGCTTCCTTGAAAAGGCGCCTCTGAAGCAAAGGCATATAACAAAGCGATTGCGAGTGCCTAGAAATTTGCAGTTTCGTCTTTGCAACTCCACACATGCTTTCTGGTCTTGATCATCCGTCAGGATAAAGACAAAGTTGGGCTTTTTGCCGCAGCCGCTCCAAGCCAGGCTAGCCATGGGCAAACGAAAGCCAATGGGCCGTTGCACGTCATTGAGGAACATGATGGCAGAATTGATTAGTTATCTAGACGGAAGCTCCTTTGTCCATGATGCGATTCGCCCAACTTACACGGCGGCTGTGGTAAGTCGTTCCTAAAATGGCATTCGAGTCTGGGGCGCTGACGCCATCGCCATCTTGTCTATCGCAATTGAATCTGCCCAGTCACCCATTCAAATACCCACCTCGGCCCATGAAGTCAAAGATATTCATAATATTACATGGTAATTGGATTGATCCTTTTGCAAGGTTACGGAAATCTTCTCATTGGACCTCACCCTTGAACCCTCACACTGAAGCAATTCAACCGCTTGAAAGCCTCCACTCGACACGCAAGCCGTCGTCTCTCATCACCATCCCCGCCTTATCGCCTGTATCCGTATCTGCGCGGCTCTTTCGGCTTCCATGACCCCTGCCAGCTCGATCGCCACCATGGACGACCCCAACTACCGGGCAGTCGTCAACGCCAACCGCCGTGTCGCCAACATGACCTCGTCGCAGATCGAGAGCAAGCGCTCCATCGACCGCGCCAACCAGCGGTACTGCCGAGCGAAGCGAAAGACGCAGCTGGGTCAGCTACAGGGCCAGGTCGATGAGCTTACCAGGGAGCTTGAGGATACGAGGAGACAGCTCCGGGAGTATCAGGAGCGTGAGACGTGGGGTGGCCTGGCTATGTCTGGACTTTTAAGTGATTCAACCGTCTCTAGGGTTTGTGATGACTTTGTCTTTCCTAGTGATGGCGAACTCGACAGTAATTCGGGACCATCCCATGATGCTGAAACCGACCTGGACAACTCCAGCTCAACAGCCCAGACTTCATCATTAGCCACAGTTGCATTCGACCAACCTTTCAACACCGACTTTGACTCCTTCTACCAACCCACCTCAGTAGACTTCGCCGGGAGCAATGTCAACCTTCTCGACCCGACATGGGATCCCCCGTCGACCTCCAGTCTGAACCACCAGATTCTATTTCAAGAGCACCCATCGCTCGGATCACCGTCAAGGCCGCTCCCATGGGCAGGCCTTTTCATACTCGACAATTACGACTCACCGTTTACAGCACCGCAAACAGTAGAGTGGAAGTCGATCCCGCCTCTCACTGATGCAACCACGCAGCTCGACCAAGTCATCCTCACCACCACCCAGACGCTGCGCAGCCGAGGCTTCCGAGCCGCACATAAAGAGTCTCCGTTCCCGAGCATCTCGTCTCTATTGAACCCAGCTGGCCTGGACAAATCCGGCTCCTGCTCCATTTCCACGGCCGCCGCTGCCCAAGTTGGCAGATCACCAGTCGCCTCTCTCCTTGCCCGCGTGGGCTTCATGTATGTCCTCTCACACGTCCTGCGATGGTACATATGCCGCACAAAGGAGAGCTACGACCAGCTCCCAAGCTGCATCCGACCTACACTTCTGCAAAGAACCATTCCACACCCTGCATGGATCGACGTGATCGTATGGTAAGTCTCCCGCAGTCATAAATGCAACAAAGGCTGAACCAGTTAGGCCCGAGGTGCGCGACGCAATAATCCAGCACATGGACTGGTCCCGCTTCTACGAGTTGCGCGCCGTCACGGCCAAGTCTCTCTGTGTTGGATGGCCTCCCATGGACACGCGGGCCGTGTTTGAGTCAGGTGACGGCAAAAACTACAAGCTGAGCAGTGTCTTTGAGCAACATTTGAGGGACGGCAGTAATTGGACGGTGGGTGCGGATGCGGCAGAGGTTTTCCCTTTTCTAAAACCCGTTTGCAGGGAGTCTCCAAAGGCCATGTGATCCTTTGTGACGATGATGTGCCAACATTAGTAACAGTTCTTTGATATACTAGCCGTGCTCATGTTTGCATTCCTCGCCAAGAAAGACCGTGACGCACTACTAAATTTCAAAGAACGATATTAACTCGAGGCCCCCTTCACAACACCAGGTGTCGAAGGTATATAAAGGCGAGACCCCGAAACATGTTGATAATAGACCAAATTACACCACTCGTTAAACAACTCACAAACATGAGACTCACCGTCGTTACCTCCATTCTCGCCCTTGGCCAACTCGGCCTCGCCGCCGCAACACCCCAGACCGTTGATCTCCAGATCATCGACAGCGGCTGCAGACCTTAGTAAGCCACGCCTCATGCTCTGCTCTTCATTTCTAACTCATTTAGCCAATCTCCAGGATGCTGCGTTCCCAGCCTCTGTCAGTGCCGCGATGGTAAGACTACATATCCGTGAATTGTCGAATGCAACTAACCAGACTAGGCCACTTCAATCTCTTCAACACGGAAAACAAGAAAGCCGGTGGCACAGGCTGTAACCCCCCGTGGGGGTTCCTGGGCGACACGATCGCAGATGTTGGTGGATATTGCTGCTAAATATGTCTAGCGTATCCTCACCTGCAGTTGGTGTTAGGGCAACTCCTGTCTTTACATATATTCTCTTCATAACACTCGTTTATTTAATATGGACCTATCGGTCTACAATTCACCCTCATCCTCTATAGTCCTGCTCCCTTCTAAACAAGTCTCCATTGAGACCGCAATAACCTCCAACTCCCTCCAGTCCCCCAAGCTTGGCCCCGCCGTGTGATTCCAGTCCACCGGCGCATACATGAACCACGCGCTCCCCGGCTGCAACATGGCATCTCCTTTCTCATCTGTCCACTTTCGCACGCCCACATTCCCGGCTAGAAGATACGCCTGTGTGTCCACGCCCGAGTGCGGGTGGTCAACCATCTTCAGCGGTGCTTTCGCGTAGCCAACACGAATCTCGTCGAGGGATTCAGATTCGTAGACAATGCCGTCGAGGTTAACCGTAGTAGAGTCCTCCCAGACCGTATCATCCGCTTCCAGACGCAACTTACCCTCCTTGGTCCAGTGCATAAACCCTGTAATCCAGCCCGAGACATCATACTCGGACGCGCCGCTGCCGCACGAGAAGCCCTTCTTGGCCCGGACAATCTGCTCCCAGAACGCCGCCACCTCGGCGCTCTCAGGCTCGTCCCACGTCTGCACGAAGCGCTTCAGGATCGGGCGCAGGTTCGCAGCGTACGCGGCCGGCTCCTCTCCCCAATCCTTCAAACGGTCCAGCTTCGCCAACAGCTTGGCCCAGTCCTCGCGCTCGCCGAGCAGCGTGACGGACGGGATGCCGCAGACGACGATGCCGCTAAACTCGAAGAAGTACTGCATCAAGCCCATCATCAGCACCGACGCCGTCATCTCATCGTTCTGCGTGCTGGTGGTAAACCCAGGCATGATCCAGTCCAGCAGCCACTCCGTCTTGACGCGCTGCTGGATGGCGGACCCAAACGCCGCCACGACCTCGCGCCACGTAAATGCTCCAATTCGGATCTCCTCTTTCCCCTCGTGGCTGACGAACAAGTCACGAAGCTCGTCGGCATGGGCGGCCATGTAAAAATTGAGCTGGGCCAGGATCTCGAACCAGACCTCGTCGGGCCGCAAGACCAAGTGGCGATGCTGAGCCCAAGCATCCAACGCGCCCCTAATGAGGCCATCCGACGAGGGGAATACGCCGCCGGGGAACTCTGCATCTCCATACGACGACAGCACAAGCTCAGGGACGTGAGGGTTGTCATCGGCAACCTCTTCGGGACAGCTACGACGGAAGAGGTCCTCGGGCGACGTGGCTGCGCCGTCCATCTTGAACGGCAGCGGCTCGACGGTCGAGACTTGGACGGTGACGTCGGCGGCAGCCAGAGATGCGAGCGCCACCAGGCAGATGTGCGTCAACTTGACCATGGTTGGTGATGAAGCTGGAGCCAAGGCAATGCGGTGTGCGTTCAGCGATGCTTTCGACCGACGGCCTGCAGGATAGCCAATTGCGTTGATCAATACACGCCTCTCAAGCACGGTGACTTCCCAAGACAATCATTCTCATGTTTTAGGCAGCTTCACCTCGCGAATGCAGGACACGGTGTGAGCATCCCAGATGGGAAGAAGTGGGTGTAGCCAAGATGGAGACGGGCTAAAATTATCCGCCCCATGCGAATAGTACCGCAGGGCTATTAAGTGGGCAGTGGTTCATGCTGCTGCTTTTGTCATGATGGACTAACACAACAGCCACGTCTGCCGCCATCATGAGTGCGGGCGAATGGTGATTGGAGGTCATTTGTAGTTGTAGAGTCAATTCCTTGTTGCCATACACACCAGAGATGCGGTGAGCTAGCCGGTCAACAGTGGCGCATTTCCTCGGTGAGTGTCTCAAAGAAGGGCCGACTTACACGTGAAGTCACCAGCCATCAAGCTCACTTACAGGAGCTGCATTTTGCATATTAACAAGTTGGTGTCGTCATGCAGACAAAAAAGCAAAATTTGTTGGGATGCATCTCCGGGGGAACAAGTCACAAGTATCACAATGTAGAGGTACAAGCTTTAAGGAGCAAGCCAGTGTATTGAGGTGCTCTAGTTTAACTATCAATCAATGTATCAAGCCTTAGACCTTCGAGGCTGAGGCAGCTTCTGAAGTGAACAAAGTTCTGGCCAATCCCAAATCCGTCCCAGCGCCATGCTTCCTTGTGCAAGCCAAATGTGTAATCATATCTCGTTAAACGCCGCCAAACCGCCTGGTGTATCTGATGCGTCGCTCATGTTCCGTGTCTAGTTGGATGCAATGCGCCATCCTTACTCTTCAGCGCTGTCGACCTGGACACGCTTGACAACCTCGACCAGTTGGGGGAAGATCTTTTCTGAGGACTGAATGCCGCAGACCTGCTTGACAACGTCCTCGGGGCCGTGAGCAGCCATGATCTTGGCAAGCTCAGCAGACTCGTCATCCTCCTCGACATCCTGGAATCGGAAAGTCATCTCGATGGCGTCGAGGAGGTACTTGATGGACTGGCCGTTCTCGGCGAGCTCAGCGGCGGGGCCAATGAATCGCTCCTTGCGAGAGAGCTTTCGGAGGGGAGCACGGCCAACACGCTCAACAGCATCCTCCAAATGGGGGTTGCCAATACGCTTAATGATCTTGTTGACGTAGGCCAGCTGAGCATCATCGTCGATGCCGTGCTTGGAAACAATGAGGCTCTTGGTCTCCATCAGGGCGCCGCGGACCTCCTCCATGATCTCCTTGTCTTGGAGAGCATCGTAGACGGTGCGCTTTCTTCGGTTGTACCCGTGGTAGGCAGCGGTGGCATGGCCAGTGTTGACGGTAAAGAGCTTGCGCTCGATGAAGGGCTGGAGGTTGCTGACCCAGTTGATGCCCTCAATCTCGGGAATGCCAATGTCCTCGAAAGGAGTGCGGTCGACGACCCACTCGAAGAACTTCTCGAGCGTCACGTCAAGACCGGCATCGGCGTCCTGGGCGGGCACAATTCTGTCGATAGCAGAGTTGGCGTAGCGGGCTCGCAGGTGGTGGTCGTCAAGACGAGAGGGGTCGGTGTTGCGGGGGTCCTTGATGTGGCCGGCCAGGGTGTCGGTGGCGCCAATGGCGTTCTCGCAGGCGATGACGTGCAGGGGAGACTCATCGTTGGATCGGCGGTCGATGCCCTTGGCGATGACCGGGGCGATGAAGCGGAGGATGTTGGGACCGACGGAGCAGGTGACGACATCGGCGGTGCGGATCTGCTCGATGAGGTCCTCCTCGTGGGTGCTCGAGTTGATGGCGCGGTAGTTGGTGATGGTGCTCTCGGTGGTACCCTCGGTGCCAACCTCGATGACGCGGTATGAGGGGGTTTCGTTGATTTGGTCAATCAGCTTGCCGTTGACATCGGCGAAGACGACATCATAGCCGGAGTTGTGGAGAAAGCAGGCGACAAAGCCACGGCCTAGAATGTGTTAGTGGGCTTGTCACGGTGTGGATGGAAGCACTCCAGTGCAAGTAGGAACGTACCGATGTTGCCAGCGCCAAAGTGAACAGCCTTCTTGCCCATGATGATAGGTAGAAGCCCTGGAGGGACTGTGTGGAAGATCTAAGTGGTGGTGTTGTGGTGTAAGTGGGAGGATGGAGGACTTGGACGGAAGAGCGTTCAAGTCGTGGAGTCGGATGGAAGACAAGATCAAGTGAGGTACAGATGGGATGAAGAGTGAAAAACGGTGACTGTACGGAATGGAGGGGGGACGACGAGTTTATATATCAAGAGTGAGGCCAAGAGACGAGGCGACGGACAGCGACCGAAGGGGCAAGCAGGGCAAGGCGGAAGGCGCAACCTGAAGCAAGCGAGTGCATAGACTGGAGCTGGAGACTGGGGACAGGAGTGACGGCAGGAGCGGTACGGTACGGTACCAAGGTACCTGGCAAGAGGTACACACCTCCTCCTTCCTCACCCTCACACCTGGGCGGGGACCAGGCAGGAAGGTAGGCAGGTGTGTGGAGACCCGAGAGAGGCGCCTTCCATCATCGACGGTGACGGAACAAGAAGTTGAACCACTCAGGGCGGTGCAGCTGCGCAGTGACTGGTCCCCAACCCAACCCGGCCAAATGGGCTCGGCGCCGTCCCATGGCCCGTGCGGGCTGCTCAGTTCTCACCCACTGAACACGCACACGCACACGACCCATCTCCACTCCGTACGTACCGTCTCGTACAGTAACTGCAACCGTCCAGGCCCAGACAGCCCGACCAGCGTCATCTACGGTACGGCCGCTCCACAGGCCCGGGCTTTACCCAGAGCAGGCCGGCATGGGAGAGGGGGCTGAGGTGAGTTTGGCCGGGGGCGTTGCGCAGGGTTTACTAGAGCGCAGGGGGACGACACCCGCGGAACTCAACTCCAGCGGTCCACTCCAGCGAGACGGCCAGTAAACGCCCAGTGGCAACTCCCAAACACCGACCTGCAGCACCCAGCCGACAGCGAACGCCCAGTGGGCTTGCGGGCGTGCCAGGGCCCAGCTCCAGTGGGCTCGGGGGAGGCCCGCTGTATGCAACCTCACCTCAGCCAGTATGTGTTGCAGCGTCGCATGCATCGACACGGCGTCATCGCGCTTCTGCTGCTCTACCTTCTGCCGGGCTCTGCTCGATTGTCTTTCTTTTGCTACGAGGTCGGTACCAGATACCAGCCATCCAGAATGCCAAGCCAGCAGGGTCCCTGCCGACTGACATGCATGTCTGAACGTACGCCCGCTGAGCCGCGGGCAGGGTTTGAGCGTTTTGTATTTGATGCTGCAATTGCAGAGTACAGCGTCCTCCCGCCTCCTACAGGGCCTGCTTGACGGGCGCCGCTGACGGGGCCCGCTGAAGGGCGCTGAGCCAGCCGCTGGACGATGTCACGATAGCACCCCCCTCAGCGGCGGCCCAGGCGGGTGGGCACCCCCTCTCATGCCGGCTTGTCTCACGCCACCGCTGTCAGAGGCTCGATTGGGACGCGGGCAGGCAAGCTGGAGGTAACCCCTCGATGCAATGGAGCGTAATGTGAAATTGTAATTCATCAATCAAATCAGCAGGATCGCCGAGGTGCTTCTGTTGTATCACGTTGTTTGTTGGGCCGTGGCCGGGCTGTTTCTTGAGCTGACTCCATCGTTGAACCGACATTGCATCTTTACGTCAATCCCGGAGCATCACCATGACTCTGATACGATATCTCTCGAGTTACTACGTAGTACTTCCGGCGGCGGCCCACCGTTTCTAGCAGCGTGTGCCACCGTCAGCGTCCAAGACAATCCCGTAGCCTCACCCAGGTCCAGTTATCCAGTTATCCGGGCCAACTAGACGCCTGGCACTGAGCGAGCTACGGGACGGCCTAACAAAGGCCGTGACGTCAAATGCGTCGCCAGGGTTGTTTCTTGGCTTGGGCCCATTAGTTAACTGGGTCCGTCCGTTCTCTAGATCCCCTCTGTGACGCCTTTGACTCTTTGACGATACCTGCGCCGGCGTCTTCAATGACGTTTGCGTCTGTTCCTCGACCGAACAAAGGGGCTAAACAGGGAGCTCTGAGATTGCCATGGACAGAGACCAGACTCGGAGCATCCCACAATCGCTCCATCCGTCACCCATTCATCACCTGTCAATGGGTGAATGGATGTCCCGCACAGGGCACCAGGCTGGGTGAGCGGAACGGGAACTCCTTTGTCCCTACCAGTGCCTCCCTTATCAGCCTCACTTCAGTAATTCTGTATCGGGCCTCGTACGTAAATGCAAGCAATACCCTGCGTCTAGGGGGCGGATAGACGGGAATCCATGACGGGAACTCATATAAGCGGAAACCCCTCACATGCACTGTCCTCTAACAAATCGCATCAATGCTCAACTCGGCGCCTTCGTCGAAGGCTGAAAAACCTCACGATAATAATGGCTCATTGTTGCTCGCGTGGCGCAGGGCCGCAGGGGGCGAGGGTGTCCAGGCCCAAGCCCCTTGGCGACCGATAGGCAAAACCCAACCCAAAAAAATCCACCTTGGTACAAGCGTTTGCCCGTTTGCGGCGCTGCCATTGATTCGCGGGGGCAAGGATCGTGAAAGTTGTTGGGATGGTTTTTTTTTTCGTTTCCATGTTTCGTCAGAGACTCAGATATGGAGCCGCCAGCCTAAGCCCAAGCCGGGCTTATTCCCCCCTACCCGCAGAGCCAAGGCAAGGCGCAAGGCGCAAGGCACAAGGGGTAAATAGATCAGGGCCGAAAAGCAGACGAGCGGACGTCAATTGACGCCGGGCGGCCAGGGCGGCAAAAGGACGACGGCACGACATGGGGATGAAGTGGTAGTAAGCAGGAAATGCAGTGCCCCCGTACCGTTCAGCAGGAGTGGGTTTCTAGCTGCAGGGAAAACGACAACAGACGGAGTGGAATTATTAGCGCCGGGGAATGAAGCTGGGGATATTACTGTGGGTTACATGTGAGAGAGGGAGAGAGAGAGGGAGACAGATGGAGACAGAGGGAGACAAAGGCGTGAAAGAGAGAACAGGAGATGGCCACTAACCACGACCAAAGATACTTGGCCACAGCTGGAGAGTGACTTGCAGCGACTTGGACAGCGACAATCCCATCCCCAATGCTTCATCCGTCATACCCAAGCTTCCCCAGACAACGACTCTGCAATGGTACACACGTGCGGGGATATGGCAGACGTGATAGGACGCCCAGCGCCATGTTGTATCTCGGGCTTTCTAGCCGCATGCATAGGTATGGATTTAACACCTTGCGCACATGAGAGGGAAACAAGCATGAGGAAACGCAATATGGCATCATGCGGTTGATTTCCCTCGGCATGATTATGCGCAGGCTGTTTGTTTCGCCTCCGAGGCATTATCACAACACGGCAAAGCCAAAGGCCCCTTACCTTACCTATGAATCCGTCGACGGAACGTGAATCCGTGACATCGCACCGCCCGCCAGTGAGGCCCTCAGCCGCGACCCAAAGAAGTACAGTGCATACCCACTACGTCATTTTGCCTGCCCCCGTTCCAACCCCTCCATGGCAAATCCAACCCTCCATCATGCATGCATCATCCCCATCATCATGTCCATGCCGAAGGGGGAAAATAAGCACAAGATGGCTGACTTTTACGTAGTACGGGAAAAAAGGAGTCCCCTTGTCTAATTCAATCCTTTGCCGTCCCATGTTTCGGCATCATTGCAACTCCCAGCCGGCAGCAGGGGCCTCGGTTCGATCCGCTTGCGCTGGTCCACATGCCCTGATCCGATTGTTGGTGTCCCGCATGTCCACAGTATCATCACCAAGCCGTCTCCAATCAACACGCGCCGGAATATTCCCCATGGTCCCAAACGTCCGTGGATCCATCCCCATCCCCTCCGAGTCGCTCCGTCTGCCGGGCGAGCTTACCGTAGAACCACCGAGGCCCGGCGTCGTCTTCTCCTTGGCCCATCACCTGTTTCTTCACCTTGTTCATCTTTCCAGACCTGGCCCGGCGAGTCCAGCCCATCTCACTGACTAATTCCCGCACGCCATTCAACCTGGGAAAAAAAGACCTCAAATCTCCCCCGTCGGACCGTATGCGTCCCTCCGAGCCGGAACAATCGCCCGACTTTCCCGCCAGAGGCAAAAGAACGACTACGCCCTGCTGGGGGCACAGCCTCCGTCTCCAGCTCCGTTAAAACAAACCAGTCCCACAGTTTTGCACCGTCCCAGATGGCCAGAGATAACGCCAGCCCGCTCATGGTTGTACTTTGTAGAACACGCAGCAAATCCGCGCCCGTCCCGACGTCCCCTCAGTGGAGCACCGGTTCCCTCTTGGCAAGCATGCATCGTTGGGCTGCATCGAACCAGGGCCCTTTTTTCTCCAAGTTGCAGGCCACTACATGGACGACGAGTGCTAAAACAGCGCCGCCGTCTATTGGTAATGACGATATCGTTCCTGCTACGGCTGTTGTTGGTCCGCCGGATCCTCCGACGTGCAGTACGCTGTGGTTTTCGCCTATCGCGCCAAGTTCGTTTCCTGACGGCCTCCCAAGTGTCATTGTCCATTCGACCAGTTGTCCATTCGCCCAGACGGATTCCTTTCCCTCTTTGTCTGTGCTTGTCTCTGTCCGTGCTTGCCTAGAGGCACTACAGTATGCCCGTGCCTGTTGATCTGTAACCGATCCCGAGTACGCATCTAACACGACATGGAAAGACACAATCCAAGCCGCCAACTCAGGGGCTCCCAGGGATAGTCCAGTAAACCCGTAAACATCGTACTACTCCCGTCCTCTATCATATGCCACCGCCCATCCCCAATATTCATGACTCTTCCGCCGCACCACTGCTTCTGACGCCGAGACAAACCCACGGCTCGTCATCGAACCCAACCCAACCCAAGTGGCGACGTCACCCCCCTGAAAGAAGACTCCTCCGGGGCGGTGCCCACCCGGTGGACCTCCGGAACGGTCTCGATTGTCCCGTTGCCCGCCGCCCGTATCTCGCCGTGCCGCCCAGCGCATCAAGCATCGTGAACCAAGTGTGGGTGGAGTTTTGGCCGTTCGACGAAACCCCAATCTCGCCGGCGCTTGGCTAAACCCCCCCGAGAAAATGTCGATGACTCGCCTTTGCCGCAGTTATTCGTCATTTTCACCGTGAGTGGCATGTGCAAAGTAAAGCCTCAATAGTCCCGACCCCTTAGCATAGCACCATCTCACGCTCCTCGGCCCGGATATGTAGACGAGGACCTCCTAAACGGCCCTATGCAAACAGGAGACGTTCACGAAAAACACGAGACCCGTTCCCCATCACGCCACATGCCTCTCCTCAACCCCAGGTTTTTCTCCTCCTTTCCCCCCCATCTCGGCGACGCTCCGACGGCCACCAGTTCCTCCTCTCCGTTTCCCCGCGACCCCTCAAAACCCCACCAACCCTGCATCCCACGTCTCCGCGAAATGGGACACAAGGGGCACAAGGGGTCGACAGCTGACAGCCTCTAGAGTTCTAGATGCTGTCGCTGATAGGCACAGCTGGGCCGACCTCCTGGCGCTCTCCCGAAGCCACCATGCACATGCTTCTGGATGAGACACACGTGGCGTTTGGGGTTGTAGAGACGTCCTGATGTACAGTCCTGTAGTCTGTTCTGTACCAATGTCCCTTGATGTCCTTGTAATGATGACCACCGGCCGGCCGGACCATCAGAAGTCATGAGATGGCTCCCCTCCCGCCTCACCATCTCATAGTTGTCCGTCCATTATACCTCGTCTCGCCAGTGCCACCTCACCTTGCCTTAGATCAATATCCATGCACATTCTTACCCCAGACTCGACCCCGACTTCTCCCGACACCACCTCTTTTCTCGAAGTAGTAGGGATATATCGGGTAGCCCGTCACAATTCCCTGCTGGGCCTTTTGCTTCGTCTCTCGGTGTAATTGTGGCCGGCTGAATTTGCTATATCCGGGCCAGTATTGAACCGGATTGTTCTTGGTTTGATGTCACATTCATAAAACCAACAAGGATTCATATCGCGCAGATCGAGATGCCCCTCATCCAACACCAAGTTCACATGGGTCGACACTTCGGATTAATGCCGCGGCCATGGAATCGGCAATGTCTTCGTGAGACACCAGAATCTTCTCCAGGGCAATACTTGCGAGTAGATTGAGATCAGCTGTCAATCGTGTCAGCTAACCAACAGTCAACTCCTTGAGTCATCTCAACTTATCAACTTATCAGACCAACAACAACACTTCAGTCGAATCAGAACCCATCACAAGGGTCTCGAACAATCCATATCCCAACAACCCCTGAGTGGTCTACAACAGTCATCACTCGAACAAGACACAGGGACAACTGAAATTGGTAAACTTTGCAATTGGCATCCAGTCCAAGTAGCTTTTTGTCTCGTTTCATACATTAACATCATCCCATGCCGGAGAGACTTCGTCCCATTCCTCCTTTTTCTTTAAATCTTGGCGTACTTCTTGAAAGCACCAATGAGACCGCCCGTGGACGAGTCGTGGCCCTCACCGTTACCAGCCTCGTCAAGCTCGTTAAGGATCTTCTTGGCCAGCACCTTGCCCAGCTCGACACCCCACTGGTCGAAGCTGTTGACGTCCCAGATGGCACCCTCAGTGAAGGTCAGGTGCTCGTAGTAGACAATCAGAGCACCCAGCTCAGCGGGGCCAATGGTACCGCCGACCAGGATAGAGGTCGTGGGACGGTTACCGAGGAATCGCTTGTGGGGGACCAGGTTCTCGGGGGTGCCCTCAGCGCGGACCTCCTCGTCAGTCTTGCCAACCATGAGAGCCTCGGCCTGGGCAAAGTAGTTGGAGGCAAGCATCTTCTGGTGCAGGTTGCCGGTGATGGGGTTGTGCGACTGGGCAGCCAGGATGAAGTCGGTGGGGATGAGCTTAGTGCCCTGGTGGACAAGCTGGAAGAAGGAGTGCTGGGCGTTGGTGCAGGGCTCTCCGAAGAGGATGGGGCCTGTGCGTGTTAGCAGGGCAATTCACAAAACATGTGCGAAAACTCACCAGTGGTGTACTTGGCTGAGGAACCATCGGAGGTGATGGTCTTGCCGTTGGACTCCATGGAGAGCTGCTGGAGGTAGGCGGGGAATCGGTGAAGGTACTGGTCAAAACTGCACGCGGTTAATACCAATTTCGTCAACAGATGGAAGTACATACGGAGCAACCAGGTGAGTCTGAGCCTGGAAGAAGTCAGAGTACCACACACTGAGGAGACCACCAAGAAGGGGAATGTTCTCCTTGAGAGGAGTCTCTCGGAAGTGCTTGTCCATGGCGTGGGCACCGCTCAGGAACTTGTGGAAGTTGTCGTAGCCAACGTAGATGGCAACACTGAGGCCAATGGCGCTCCAGACGGAGTAACGGCCACCAACCCAGCTCTCAAAGCCAAACATGTTCTTGCTGTCAATGCCAAACTTGGTCACCTCAGTCTCGTTGGTGGACAGGGCAACAAAGTGCTTGGCGATCTCGCCCTTGCCATCAGTCTTCTCGAGGAACCAGGTCTTGGCTGTGTTGGCGTTGGTGGTGGTCTCGGCAGTGGTAAAGGTCTTGGAGGCAACGAGGAAGAGGGTGGTCTCGGGGTCAGAAGCCTTGAGGGCCTCGGCCATGTGAGTTCCGTCAATGTTGGACACAAAGTGCAGAGTCATGTCATCAGCACCGTAGTACTTGAGGGCCTCAGTGACCATGACGGGGCCGCTGCATCATGAGTTAGCGGGGTAAGATCATGGAAGCGGGTAGGGTGATCTGGGCAAACTCACAGATCAGAACCGCCAATGCCGACATTGACAATGTTGGTGATCTTCTTTCCGGTGAAGCCCTTCCACTCGCCGCTGCGGACCTGCTCGGAGAACTCCTTCATGTGCTCAAGGACCGAGTTAACGCCGCCATCAGCATTCATGACGTCAACGCCATCAACCTTCATGTCCCAGCCGCCAACGTTCCTCAGGGCAGTGTGGTAGACGGCACGGTCCTCGGTGAAGTTGATCTTCTCGCCGGCGAACATGGCATCGCGCTTCTTCTCGACGCCGGCCTGCTCGGCGAGCTTGACGAGGAGGTCGAGGGTCTCATCGGTGAGGAAGTTCTTGCTGAAGTCGAAGAGGATGTCGGAGCTGACGCCGGCGGCCTCGAAGGTACGGGTGAAGCGGGAGAAGCGCTCGGGGTCGGAGGCGAAGGCCTCCTTGAGGACAAACGACTTGCCAACGCTGTCGCGGTGAGCCTGAAGCTCAGCCCAGGCGGGGAGGGTGTTGGCGGGGGCCATTTTTTTGGTCGGGAGGTGCGGGGGAGGGAAACTGCAAGACAGTTGAGATTAGATTAGAGACGAACCGAACAGCAGATGAATTGCTGGTTTGGAGAGAGGCGAGGATGAGGAGAGTAGAAGAAGAAGAAGAAGAAACGGGGAGAGGAGAGAGGAGTGATATTAGACGG
Source organism: Ilyonectria destructans (assembly GCA_020740775.1). NCBI lineage: Eukaryota > Fungi > Ascomycota > Sordariomycetes > Hypocreales > Nectriaceae > Ilyonectria > Ilyonectria destructans. The sequence continues at coordinate 2,035,831 of JAHEWK010000014.1, forward strand.
GAGGGAGGGTGTAGGGCAGCAGCTACGCATGGCAGCTCCTTCCTGACGTTCCGTGTCCCTGAGGTCAAAGCCACCCCACCTTCCAACCTTCCACCCTTCCCACCTTCCCACCTCACACCTCACGCCTCACCTCAGGACGGCGTGGCGCGGAGGAAGAGGGGCAGGGAGCGCGGCGCGGCGTCGGCGGGACAGGGAAACGTGGGGCATGATGCCACCGAGCGTGCGTTTTTCCACATGATATGATAGATAGAGCAGCATGATGTACAGCAATACATACCTGGACACGGGGGATGATAGGGGCGAACAATAGGCCAGCTTCAAGAGGCAAGATCAAAGATGAGGGATAACAGATGAGGAGGGGGGGGAAACAGAAGAAGAAGTAGGGATCGAGAGGGATGCCATGCCGGCCATGCAAGCCATGCCAACCCCTCTTTGGACTCGAAATCCAGACGCTCCTATCCGGAATCGGGACCGCCTCACAGCGTCCACGCTCGACCAAACGAGCGACTCTGCCTGCATCAGGTGTGCGTCAGGTCCCGAAATGAAACTTGTTGGGGGTGGGTAATAAAAAAAAAGAGCGCTGGAGCTCCGTCGGATGAGCGAGCGAGCTACTTTGCACGTCGCCATCACAACCCCGCCATAGCTTGCGAGAGCACCTTAGCCCCTCCAATGGCGGGTGCACTCCAGGGCATGTTGCCCACTATGAGGTACCTGGCAGTAGGTACAGCTCTCCCTCCCGTCGGGTATCATGGTGGGGGCAGCGGCCTCTAGGCGGGCTCCTGGACACACCCCGCTGCTGCATCATCACTGCTTGGACATTTCTCACTCAGCAGCCTCGAGGCTTTCATCACCCTGACCAAGACCATGTCATCCAGATATAATCCTTAGATATCTCGCTCGACACGAGGCTTCCTACGATCCGGCCTTCCGAATTACCGTCAATTCGCTTGCCTATCCACTCCGTCTCTCCCGTCTCTGCTCTGTAATCGCTGCTTAGTGATCCGAGCAACCAAATCTTCCCCCATCCTCATCTCCACCCACATCTCCTACATCTCCGTCTCCGGCTCCGGCGACGATGCCGACCAGACAACCCATTTCCGCCATTCCCTTCTTCTCCATTGCCGACCAAATTAGCGTCGGGCTGACACACCGCGGTGACCATCGCGAATGCCGAATTCCTCCTTGGCTTCTCTCGTTCTCGCCCTCTCGCCCTCACTTCTCCTCGGTCTCCTCGGCCATCTCGCCGAATCACCCACTGGCCCACTCACTCACAAACCATTCACCCATCACTTTTCTTAGCCTCACTTTTAGCATGTCTCGCGTCTCAAGATACCGGTAGTCAAGATTGTGGTCCCCCAAAACTCCATATTCAATCACCCCACCCCCACTGTCCTACCTACCCCTACAGTAACATTTCCAACAATGCCTCCCTCTCAAGCAAACACTACAGAACAACACAGCCATGACGACATAAACACTCATCTCATCATCTGAGCGAACGTACATCCTTGTTTGTACTCAAGGCCCCCTTGTTCAAGGCTTGGTCCTATCTACCTCATCTAGCCTCTCCTCTTGTCCGTCCAAGATGGTCATCCTATGGCGGCAAGACTCCTTCGTCCCATCCCAAACCCGCATCCTTCCACCGAGCTTGATGGTCATCGTGTAAGGAGGGTGCTGGCTCGCTCGTTCTTGTGTGACGAACCGCCTCGCAGACTCGAGCCTGCTCGCCGTCTATTCTGCCTTGCGCCCTTGCGAGGCCATTCATCTCGAGCTTCACTTCAACCTTCACCACTCCCCTGTACATCCATCAACCGCCGTCTATCGGTTATCAGTCAGGCTTCCAACAAACGAGGGGTCCTTGACACTGCCGCCAGCATCTCCCAGACCCGCAATCGGTCGGTTGTAGCTGAATCCCTGGAACTGGTTCTGCATCGTCTGCGACAGCATAGGGCCGTCGACATAAGAGTCTTGGGGCGCCTCCGAAGTGAACTCGGGGTCAAAGTTGGCAGTATCCAGTGCGTCCGCCTAAATATTTGGGTCAGCTCATGTGCATACAAATCAGGCGGGACGTTACTTACAACATTGGGCTTAAAGGTAGGCTCATACTTGCGCTGGAGCAGCTTGCGCCAGTCGATGGCATGGAAGAAGGGATGCGCCTTAATCTCAGCCGATCCGTTGGCTCCCAGTCTCTCATCGGGGTTTCGGTTGAGCAACTTCGTCAAGAGATCCTTGGCTGCGGGTGGCACAACATCCGAGAAGTGAAGAGGCTCTGACAGAATCTTGCGATACATCTCGTTGGTGTTCTCGTCGTAGAAAGGAGGCAGACCCGTCAACATCTCGTAGAGCAAGACACCCAGGGTCCACCAGTCGACAGTCTTGTTGTAACCCTGTCCCATGAGCAGCTCGGGTGCCAGGTACTCGGGGGTACCACAGAAAGTGTTGGTCCGGTCCTCGTCCTTCATGTCCAGCTTGCACAGGCCAAAGTCGCAGAGGGCAATGTGACCCTGGTAATCCAGCAGAATGTTCTCGGGCTTGAGATCGCGGTAGATGACGTTGAATCCGTGGAGACATTCCAAGGCACACAGCAGCTCAGCTGTGTAGAATCGGGATCGGTTGACATCGAATCGGTGCTCCTTCTGCAAGTGGTGGAACAGCTCGCCTCCGTTGACGAATGCCAGCACAAAGTACAGCTTCTCTGGTGACTGGAAACTGAACTTGAGCGGGACGATGAAGGGGTTGTTGATCTGCGCCAGCACAGACCGTTCGGCCAGGGTATGGGCTACTTCGGATCGTGAAATGATGTGTGCCTTGCGGATCGTCTTGAGGGCGTAGATTCGGTTCGTGTCCTTCTTGCGCACCTGCATGACCTTGCCAAAGCTGCCCTTGCCCACGACCTTGAGCAGCTCAAAGTCCTCAATCTTGAGCTTGCCAGCCCGCGTCTCGACGTACTCCACACCGATCTTGATCTTACCCGAGCCGTACTGCACGTTGACCCACTCGGCGCCGCGGTGGCCTTCGCCCTTGTGACGAGCCGCATGCTCGGCCACTGCCTTCTCGCGGTCCTTCTTGCTGGCCTTGGGGTCCTCTACAAAGGGCACCCTCTCCTCGAAGCGGGGGTTGATTCGAGCCACGCCCAAAAAGATGTCCTGGCTACGTCCTGATCCGGGGGCGGCGGTAGGGTTGCGCATGTAAAGGTGAATGACGAGTTCTGTTACTCTTGACACATCGAACTTGTACTGGGTGTTGCCACCAGCCCACAGAGGGTTCTCGGGGTTCCCGTCGACCGAGTTGACAAAGACCTGGACCTTGTCGAAATCGAGAAGAGCGTAGGGCATGTACTTGCCAGAGATTCGACCGTGGTTGGTCGGGATGCCAGTGAAGCCGCCAGCAGACGAGTGAGGTCGATTGGCTCCGTTGACGAAGGAACTAGGGGCGCCACGTTGTGACGAGGGCGGCCGCACAGAGCCGGCCATGTTCAGGGCGTTGCCCTGTGAGAGCGACCCTTGGTGTGAGGATGTAAAGGCATTTCGGTGCTGCTCTGGGAGGGCAAATCCTTGTCCTTCATGGAGGGTGACGACCAGGATACCGGGCTTGGGGGGCTTGACGACTGGTGCTTGGGTCAAGGCCTCGGAGGCAGCTACTCGACGGTCAGTCTAGTCCAAACATGTTGCCACACCACACTCACCGATGGCATTGTCCGCCGCGGGGTTTGGGGAGCCCGCATTCGGTTGGCCTTTGCCCTCCTTATCTGTGATGGTAGAGGTGGACGGCGATCGGGAAAAGGGGCTCAGAGGCCCGAGATGGGTTTCCTTTAACTCTAAAGTCATGTCAGCCTCGGCGGTTGGTCACGAGAGGTGAAGGCAGGGTGATTGTGATCGGGCGTGGATCAGCCACGAGAGGGGGGTATAGGGCGAGACAGAGACGCAGGAGAGGACGGAGACATCAAGCCGATGGACGGAGAAAAGACATACTCTTTGTGAGGTTCCACGACATGGTTGCGACTGGGCCAGCGAGGTATTTGCGAGGGGCTCAGTGGTGTCGGGGGGCCAGGTCGACGACGGGGTCGACGACGAGGTTCCGGGAGAGGAGGCGATGGAAATGCGGACAATAAGTGTGCCCTGCGCTGGCTGAGGAGAGTCTGAACGAGCACGAAACGTGATGGCGTGGCAGATGCGATGCAGCCGTGTTGGGCTCAGCGAGGTGGGTGATTTGTAACCCCGCAGACGCAGACACGGACAGTCGTGGAGGCGCGTGGTCGGGCCGCGTGGAGGATTGGCGATGGAGGAAGCGCAGGAAACGGCGACGGCGGGGGATCGAAGGGTGAAAAGGAAAGGAAGAGGGCGACAAATCGATGCTGTTCGAGAGGGTTCGAGGTTGAGGTCGAGGTCGTGGTCGAGGAGAAGAGGGAGGCGAAGCAGAGGTAGCGAGTAAGTAGTAGGTACAGGAGGCACAGGAGGTACAGGACGGGCACTACCAGGATGGGAGAAAGGGATGATGAAATCCAGGATTCCAGGATTCCAGGGCACCCTCAGATTGCGGCTTAGGTGGTTTTGGGTGCCAGCGGCGGGCGGTCCAGTGGACGTATTGGCGGTGGGCGTAGTGGGACCTGCTAACCCGGGGCAGGCGGCTGAGACTCGCACTGTGACGGGGGCGGGTATCAGGGTGTGTTGTTGCGGGGTGGCGCCGGGGGATACAGTGCGTCTAAGTGACCGTCTCAAGCCCCTGACTGTGCGGCCGTCTAGAGCGCCGTGGCCTTTGTCGTCTCGGTTGATCCGCCACGGCCCAATGCAATATCACAGAGCCCTGCTCAAGGCAGATGAGATGAATACTCCTAATTACACGTTCTGCAGTAGGTTAGTCGTGTGCTTATTCGAGATTTCCGCCGGCCCATCGCCAGCTGAAGAGGGGCGTGTGGGTGGCATTGGCCTAGACTTGGGGTACAGCCACGGTTGGTTTGAGAGCAGTTGTGAGAAGGAGATGCGACGTATGAACGTACGTAGGACGCACGACACAAACCATCCGTGCTTCCTTCTCTGACAGGTGGGGATCTATTCCTGATGGTGGAACAATTGCTTTTAATAGGAAGCAAGACGATGCATCTCGCAATAAAGGCAAAGCAGCTAGGCCATGTTGCATCGATGGTGGTGGACCATGCGTGGGAGTGAAAGTGGGAGTGCGAAGTGGGCAACCGGTAACTCTCGTAAAGCTGACTGGTTCAGCTGTCGACCCAGCGAGAGGCGCGTCTCCAGCTGCCAACACCAGACGAACTGGTTGCTTTGTGAGTATTCTATTTTTGGTACGAGGAAGGGAGGCATCCAATAATGGTTGTGTGTGTGTTTATAGAAGCTCCTCCCTGGTACCCGCGGATGCCGTCTTCAAGGGGATGGGTATCGAAGGTGTTGGGTTGAGATGATCCCATAGACACAGCCGGAGGGTTGACAAATCGAGATCGGGTCACGCAGCCCCGGAATTCAGGACCTCAATTGATCTCAGATAGGAGAGCCTTGTATCAAGTTCAGCTGATTTGGAGGAATCTCCTCAACAAGACTGCCATGGATCCAACTACCACCACTACTACTACCCTACACCCCCAGGCACCCCTTTTCTGGGAGCAATCAGCCACTGTAGCAGCGTGGCCCCCTGGCGATAAGGAGGTGGGCGCCTGACATACCAGGCAGAAATCTCGTGGCCAGCCTGGCAACAGCCGCAGGACACATTTTCGAGAAGCTCGAAATTCATGTGCAACAGGAGCTCCGAGCTGCTGCCAAACCTGGGTTTAACGATTGACGCAGTAGACGGCCTTCATCTCTCGCTCGAGCCATTTCGATTTCTCACAAATTTCCCGAATTTCCCTCTCGCAACTCCCGCGACGCCTCGTCTGTAGCGCCGCATGGTGGCCGCTTCCAGGGACTCCTGCCGCTGACCCCACTACGTGCTTCGACATCACCGCCTTGGCCTGGACAGCTTGCCTCTTCACCTCTGCGACACTGCGACACCCACCGCCAAGATGAAGTTAGACGTCAAGGTCAGTACTGCGTTGGATTATGGCGATGCGCTATTGCAATTCCTCTATGGACAAGTTGCTCTTGGCCGCCCTCTCCGTCTCCTCATCCCCTCCCGCACGTTAACATCGTGCTTCAACCGGTTGCGAAGCTGACACCTCTTGCGACAACAGCGCCAGCTCTACGCTCGCAGCGAGCGAGTCAAGGGCATTGACTTCCATCCCCAAGAACCATGGATCCTCACCACCCTCTACAGCGGTACGTCCTCGTTGTCGCCGCGGCACGGCGAGTGCACCTCGAAGCTGACCCCCTTCAGGCCACGTCTACATCTGGTCCTACGAGACGCAGCAGATTGTCAAGACCTTTGAGCTGACCGATGTCCCCGTCCGCGCCGGTCGATTCATCTCCCGCAAGAACTGGATCGTCTGCGGATCCGACGACTTCCAACTCCGTGTCTACAACTACAACACCTCCGAGAAGATCACCTCGTTCGAGGCGCACCCCGACTACATCCGAGCCATCGCCGTCCACCCCACGCAGCCGTTCGTGCTTACCGCCTCCGATGACATGTCCATTAAGCTGTGGGATTGGGAAAAGGGCTGGAAATGTGTGCAGGTCTTTGAGGGCCACGGCCACTATGTCATGGGCCTCGCCATCAACCCCAAGGACACAAACACCTTTGCCTCTGCTTGTCTTGACCGCACCGTCAAGATCTGGAGCCTGGGATCCTCCACCCCCAACTTCACCCTCGAAGCCCACGAGACCAAGGGTGTCAACCACGTCGACTACTACCCCCACTCCGACAAGCCGTACCTTTTGACCACCTCGGACGACCGAACAGTCAAGATTTGGGACTACACCACCAAGTCGCTGATTGCCACCCTCGAGGGCCACACCAACAACGTCTCATTCGCCTGCTACCACCCCGAATTGCCCGTCATCATTTCCGGTTCCGAGGACGGTACCATTAGAATATGGCACGCCAACACCTACCGATTCGAGCAGTCGCTCAACTACAGCCTCGAGCGAGCGTGGTGTGTTTCATACCAGAAGGGCAAGCAGGGCATTGCCGTGGGTTTCGACGATGGTGCTGTTGTTGTCAAGCTGGGCCGAGAGGAGCCTGCGGTGTCGATGGACCCCTCTGGCAAGCTGATCTGGGCTCGCCACAACGAGGTTGTTTCCGCCATCATCAAGGGAGGAGGTGAGTTTGTTATCTGATTTTGCGTCCCATGCTAACGGAAATAGATGCTTCCGTCAAGGACAACGAGCCGATTTCGCTTCCTACCAAGGACCTCGGCACCTGCGAGGTGTACCCCCAGACCCTGATTCATTCTCCCAACGGCCGCTTCGTCGCTGTGTGCGGTGATGGCGAGTACATCATCTACACTGCTCTGGCTTGGCGAAACAAGGCCTTTGGATCAGCATTGGACTTTGTCTGGGCCTCCAAGGACAACAGCAACGACTTTGCCATCCGCGAGTCCCCCATGACTGTCAAGCTGTACAAGAACTTTGTCGAGAAGGCCGGAGGTTTGGATGTTGGTTTCCAGGCTGACCGACTCCATGGTGGAGTCTTGCTCGGTGTTACTGGTCAGGGCGGTGTTTCGTTCTTTGACTGGGCCACCGGTGGTTTGGTGCGAAGAATCGAGGTTGAGCCCAAGCAGGTCTACTGGTCAGACAGCGGAGAGCTGGTGACGATTGCTTGCGATGATACCTTTTACGTGCTGCGATTCTCGCGCGAGAGCTACGTCGAGGCCGTACAAGCCGGTCAAGTGGAGGAGGATGGTGTTGAGGCTGCTTTTGAGGTCATCACTGACATTAGCGAAAGGTGAGATTCCGATGCCATGCTTTTGAATGCCAACTAACAAAGACAGTGTGCGAACTGGAGAGTGGGTTGGCGACTGCTTCATCTACACCAACAGCACGAACCGTCTCAACTACCTTGTTGGCGACCAGACCTACACCGTGTCTCACTCCGACAAGCCCATGTACATCCTCGGCTACATTCAAAGGGATTCTCGAATCTACCTCGCAGACAAGGATGTTGGCGTTACGTCATTTGCTCTATCACTACCGGTCCTGGAGTACCAGACCCTGGTGCTCCGAGAGGACATGGAGACGGCTGCCGAGCTGCTCCCTACGATTCCCGAGGATCAGCTGAACAAGATTGCGCGCTTCTTGGAGGGACAGGGCCATAAGGAGCTTGCCCTGGAGGTGGCTACGGACCCCGAGCACAAGTTCGACCTTGCTCTTGGACTGAACCAGCTCGAGGTTGCGCTGGAGCTTGCTCGTGAGGCTGACGTTGACCACAAGTGGAAGACTGTCGGAGATGCTGCCCTGGCCGCCTGGGAGGTGACTCTGGCTGCCGAGTGCTTCACCCACGCTAAGGACCTGGGATCTCTGCTCCTCCTACACTCATCGACCGGCGACCGCGAGGGCCTGGCCGCTCTTGCTGCGCAAGCGCAAGAGGCCGGCTCTCACAACGTTGCCTTTTCATGCCGCTGGCTGCTTGGTGATGTTGAGGGCTGCACCAAGATCTTGGCCCAGACCAACCGATTTGCCGAGGCGGTCCTGTTCTCGCAGACTTACAGGCCCAGTTTGACGGTACCAGCCGTGGCTGAGTGGAAGGAGAATCTCGAGAAGAGCAAGAAGGGCCGTGTGGCCAAGCTGATTGGTGTCCCTACGGAGGATGAGGACCTGTTCCCCGAGTGGGATGCGTGGTTGAAGCTGGAGACCGAGGGTGGTGCCGTCGGCGAGACCAAGGCGGATGAGGCGGACGATGGCCAAGAGGCCACGGAGGAGGAGGAGAGCGAAGAGGACGACGAGTAGAGTCGAGGAGATGAGTAAGAAGGTGTTGCAGTTCTGGCAGGCGGTGCTTAGACGCGGACGGTGCAGAAAAGGCTGGCTTCATTTTCCTTTGGGGGTTGCCACGGGGCATCAATGAGTATAATGAGAGATAAGAGAAAGATCTACTACTTGATTGTTCGTGATGAGTGATGTGTGTGATTGTGGTGTTGAGTCGTCAATGATGGCCGTGGATGATGGTGGGAGGCCTCTACGATGAAGTTTCGACATGGTGTTTGGTGTAGCATCTCGATGTCCTGACATTCCACCATCCCTGGGCCCCTCTCGATATTGAGATGAATGAATTCAGGCGGTGTCACCAACTCAGCCCCACACTGAATAGACTTATCAACTAGCAATAACCATCAATTAGATGCCCATGTGCCAGCACGCAGGGTCAAAAGGGCCCAGAGTCCAGACCGCCCCGTCGCTTGAAGAGGCTTGTCTTGGCTTGGCTTTTCTTGGCTTGGCTTTTCTTGTCTTGGCTTGGCTTCTCTTGGCTTGGGCCTGGCTGGGCTGAAGACGGCTGAACCTGGGCTGCCTCCCATGAGTGGCTGGTCCGATTGAGTGTGTGCTGCGCTGTGTGTGTGTTGGCTGCGTGCTACTGCGCGGTAATTATTTAAGCGACGCCCCGGTGAAAAGCGCATGCCACTCTTGGGACCTTGTTTTTGTTTGGGTTTCTCTTGTCCTTCCAACCACCCACCACCCACCACACGCCCCCCAAACCTTGAAGATACGATTCTACGGAACAAAGATGCCGACTGTTGAAGCACCCAAGAAGCACGCGCCCATGGAGATGGCGGCGTCTGTGAGCGCTGAGGAGCAGCGGCCCCAGATCATTGCCCAGCAGCCTGTAAGTTTTGACCTTGATTTTCGGTCGTTTATCGCCCAGAGTTTGTCCCGAGGCAGATCCCCCGCCTCATTCGATCACGCCAGCCCCCCCTCCCCTCCCTTCGATTGAGTTCCGCCTCGTCCCCTTCACCAGGGACAACTCGAAGTGGCAGGATTTTTGCACTTTTGCACTCAATCAATTACTGACCAATACGCAAACCAGTCCATGGAGCCTCGCCCTGACGCCGAACCGCAAATGTCGATGCGCGGTGGCGGATTCAGCCTGGGATGTGATTGCTGCGACGGCTCATGCCGCTTCCATAAGCACTGCTGCTAAGGCGGGCGACTGGACGCGGATGCATTGTGTCAATTTCATGATTACGATTGATGGAAGGGTTATTGCAGTAGACGGTGGTTTAATGGCCGTGGTCAACGGGGGTGATGAGGATTGGTGCACCATCAGATCAGATTAGAGACAGAGGAGAAGAAGATATCATTCGATCGAGGGATCGCTTTACGGTTCACGTCCCTGATTTTAATCACCCGGCTACCCGATCACCCGCGTTCCCGTGCCATGTGCTGTAGAGGTCTTGGCTGGATTGCTTTATCCCTGGCTGGTCATCTACGAGAGACATTTCACAAAGCCGGCTCTTTATTCTAAGAATACTGTTTGCCTTGACCCCAGCAGAATCAACGTGTCTGAGCTGACATAGACGCACCGTTGCGGGTACGTGATTAAGCTTGACGGCTGCCTTCACATATAATCCGCAATGACAGATGATAAAAGTTTGCACATACTCGTTCTTTCCCTTTGACCACATCCATGCATGCCCTTGACAGATATCCTTGAACCGTGTATCTTTGAATCATGCATCACCATCTTGAGTCAACTGAAACGCCATGTCAATGCATCTGAGTTCTGGAAGGCTCCACCACCAAAATGTTCCATGATCCACCATCCCATCGCCAAGCCATTCCCATCGATCAACGTGCTGACAGCCGAGATCATCATGACAGTCTCACCGGGCTCGGGCCCTGGTGAAACGTCGCACAGGCAAACACCAATGGGATGCAGGAGTGGGTGGGCATTCTCGTATGCGAAAATGGACGGCACGTTTTCCGAATCTGACTGAATCCAGTCCCCTTTCCTACTGTGCACGGTCGGGAATGCGCCATTGGACAGATTGCCAAGAAATCACCCGTCTGTAAGCGATGGAGATCCCTGGGATTCAATCCGTATTGGCCCCTGAAGTGGACTTTGTGGCGCTGGACAAACAGGGGTGCCTTCATCTAAGACAAGTATGCATCCGGTTTTTGGACGACACGAAGACACACACTCATATACACTCATATACACACACACACTTCGACGCAGACAGGCAATAAGATGATGGCTTATGATTGGGGCCTCAATTAATGGGGTGTTTGTAAAAGTAGCTATAATAATGCAAAAATGTTCTGGCCAATCCCCCAGATCCAATGACACTCCGGAGCAGTCCGCTCGACTGCGGGTGCCACACACGATGAAACAATATCTCAGCTTTCGCTTTTGTACAGGTGCAACTAGACCGTTTACAGAAGGGCAACGACGAAACCGGCGACGGCAATGGCAGCGGCGGCCATGCCAGTGTGGTGCGAGGCAGCACCGGTGGGAGAAGAGCTGCTGGACGAGCCGGTAGCAGAGGCCTTGTCGGAGCCGCTGGTGCCAGTGGCCTTGGCCTCAGAGCCCGAGTCGGAGCTGGACTTGGAGCCAGAGCCGGAGCCGGAGCCAGAACCAGAGGAGCCAGTCTCGCAGGCGTCGATGCCGGTGGCGTAGGAGCTGAGGGCAGGGCACTCGGAGAGAGCAGACGAGAGGGCTTTCTTGTTGTCGTCGTACCACGAGACGACCTCGGAGCTGTAGCTGGCGTACTCCTTGCTGAGGCTGGCGGGGGTCGAGAAGTGGCACGGGTCGGTCTGGGGGTGATCGAGGAGGTCGGAGACGATCGCCGCGGGGGGAGTGGGCACATCGGAGTAGATGTCGAGGATGGCGCTCTGGCACTGCTCGGAGAGGACGCCAGTGGCCGTGGCCGTGGCGCGGGCCTCGATCTCGCGCTTCATGTTGGGGTGGGCCATGAAGTTGGCAGAGGCGGCAGAGGCCAGGAGGGTAGAGAGGAGGATCTTGGCCTGCATCTTGACGGATGGTGTAGAGTGGAGAGTCTTGAAGTAGAGATGGATAGTAGACTGATTGGGAGTGGGTGAGGATTGTTCAATGGAAACACTCGTCCGGATCGAGGAGAACCAGGCCTCTTTATACAATCCCTAGCCTCTACAACGTTCAAGCCTTTCCTCACTCACGCTTCGCAGAGCTTCCCCGGAATGCTGCACAGCTAGGCATGGACTGGCACCAGCCTAGGCGTCTCAGCTTTGTCCTCCCGCGGGCGTCAATTTCCACAAGACACCGCAGCCAGACACCAAGCTAGCGCTTATCCAGAGACGGAGCAACTCGCTGGCCTACGCTAGGCAGACTCTTCTGGAGCGCCCCAAATTAAGTCTAATCTGAGGCTGGCTTTAGGGAGCTTTCTATTGTGCGGCAGGGGGCATAAGCGGACTGTCCTATGAGATGGCGCTGAGGGATCCGCTGCCCGGATAGTGTGCCGAAGAAATGGCAGAGTTGCTAATTAGGGAGGACGGGAGAATATCCATCCCCCCTGGTCGCCTGTGACGGTGTGACTGACCAGTCCACTTGGGGTGGTCAATTGCAGGCGCAGTATCATTAACCGGCAAGCGTGGTGCCGACTGGGTTTCAAGGATCAGCCCTATGGTATTTGGTTGTGGGAGTGTGTTGGCACCACACAGACGGATACACGCACGACAGCGCGGCAATAGGATTGAACGGTACAAACTAACATGGCCCGTACGAACAAACACGGCTTGCCAAGGTCAGAGGCGCAGAAACAAACAAAGCTCATCCCGAATGGCCTGGCAGGCATCCAGAGTTCAGCACAACCACCAAATGGTCCGGGCTGAATAGAGCTGAGTCCTAGCGGCCTGAGCATCACGACCAAGGCAGGTGGAGGTTGCTCTGATGACACAGCTGGACACCCATCACCACAGGCGTTCTGCCAAGCTGAACCGGCACGGCCACACTGTCATTGAGGACATTGCCCAACGTAGCGTCCTGGCAACCCGCGGGACTTGCCGCGGCACCTGGAGCCCAAGCTCTCGACGGCGGCGTCCTGGGAAAGATCAGCCCTGGAACTAAGAAGCGAGGAGCTGAGCAAGCCAGCCAATGGCGGCGATGGCGTCGCTGGCGATGGCGTCCGCCCTATGGCCGCAAGGCGATTCACGAGACCTCAGCATGGTGAAATGAGCCTTGGGTCTGGGCCTGTGCCAGCCCCGCGAGGGTGTGGAGATTGACGCTACGGCTTGGAGAGCCGAGACGCCTAAAGACGATGGCTTCACCTCTGTGCCCTGCATGATGTCGTTTTTTGGAGGGAAGGGATAAAAAAAGAAAGGGGCTCGAAGGCTGTTTAGAGGTCGGATGGGGTCTGGGTCTCGATTAGGAAACTGCTGGCTGATAGAGAGCGTGCATTGTATCAATGGACTACGTCTGCGTCAGAAGAAAGAGAGTAGAAGTGGGAAAAGTGGAATTGAACTGCATGAAAGCCAGGCCCAGAGTCAATTGGATCCATGCTGGAGATCCATCCTCCGGTTTTGCAGTTGGCGAGCTTGCCCCTGAGGTCGAACGCCATCCCCCCTGCGCCGACGGTTCCTGACTGCTGCAGCCATGACAATTGCTGTCCCACGTCGCACAAACCCGCACCCGCAGGGAAATGGGACGTTGACACGAGTAATGGCGGTGCAATGATAAGCGTCTGGTGACAAGCTCTCAGCCCCAAGCCACCCATGGCTCTAGCTCTCCCCCACGAACGATGTGGGCTAACCAGGAGTGAAACAAAGGACGGCGCTCTCAATTAGACCGTGGTTCTGGACTCAAAGTTTGATTTTGGGTTGGGCCGCTGACGGCTGGAGGCTGTAGATTAGGTTGCGTCCGGCGAGATGGGATGGTGGAGAGACGATGCAGGCAGATGAAGGGAGGATGCACAATTGCACAAAGACGGAACCGGTATGCCTATCCAAGTTATTCAATTAGGTCTCATTATGAATTATCCAATATTCTTTTTGGCTGCAAGGAAATCCATCCACCCTCCGTCGTCATTCATCACTTTGACGACCCGCAAGTCCCATATCCGCTCTGGCAGCCGGTGCCGCAGTACGCCGACTCCGAACCACACCATCCGGCCGAGGAGCAGCACGTTGCGCCGGGCTCTTCGATGCACGTCGTGCCGAAGTTGGCGCCGCAGCGGCCGTTGATGGTGATGGGCGGGCTGCCGCTTGCGGTGCTGGACGACGTCGAAGTCTTCGTCGTTCCCTGGGTGGCCGTTCCAGTCGCCGTCGAGTCCGACGAGTTGACGGACCGGTACCAGTTCGCCTTGGGATCGTTCAGGCACTCGCCAACCGTCACCGAGTTGAAGCCGTTCGCGACCAAGGACTTGAGCATGTACTCGGTCAGGTTGTACACCGACTGGTACACCGGGTCGTGCTCAATGGCCAGCCACTTGGTAGTTGCCGTGCCGGCGCCCTCGACGGCCGCGTCCCAGATGTCCTTGGAGTCCTGAATCAGGTCGGCGCTGTCGTGCAGGTAGCCCTCGGTGTCGAGGTTGAAGTAGGTGACGTGATAGCCCAGCTCGCCGAGCCAGGCGTCGGTCGTGGCGTTGCTGGCCGAGTACGGCGGCCGCATGTACGTGGGGAAGTATCCCAGGATGTCGGCGAAGGCGATTTCGTTGTACACCATCTGGTTCCAGAATTTGGCCTTGCTGAGGGTTGTCAGACGCTGGTGCGACCACGTGTGGGAGGCGACTTGATGGCCGTCGGTGATCATTCGCTTGATCAGGTTGGGCCAAGCTGTTGTTGCGTCGTTGATGGCTCCTTTGCCGAGGTTGCGGCCGGTGATGTAGAAGGTGGCCTTGGCATCATACTCCTTAACAGACGTCAGTATACTGCTGACAACTGGTGTTAGACCCAACTTACCGCAAGGAGGTCGAGCAGATCCTCGGTATAGGTGTAAGGGCCGTCGTCATACGTCAGCGCGATATCGCCATACTGCTCGCAGTGATAGATGGCCTGTCCGTACGGGATACTTCCCAGCGCCGGCCGGGCGATGTTAGTAGTATCCGGCCCCGACGGCCGGACGTTTGCATCGCAGGCCGGGCCGTACTCGATCTGGCACGACGGCGCCGAGCAATACAAGAAGCCGTTTCCGCACCATCTGCGGCGGTTCAGCACACTGCGAGTTGGACGGACCGTGGCAACTTACCCGGCGCTGGAACAGCACTCGGTGCTTGAGCAGACGGTGCCGAAGCCAGTGCCGCATCTGCCGTCGGTCGAGACCTGTCGCTTCTCGAGGTCGATGCTCGACTGCCGGTCAATCAGAGCGCGCCTGTTGTTCCGGGACTGCTCTAATGCCTCCCGTACGAGGCTGTTGGCATGGACGACTGTGCCGGCCGCCGCAGCAAAGGTCAACGTACTCAATCCTTTCATGGCTTATTGTTGAAACGAGTGACTGAAGAACGAACGGACAAGTCTGAGAGACCACAAAGCTATACGTTCCCGGCGTCCTGGATCTACTGCGAACCAGCTCTCCGGCTTCAAGCGTGGGAGACGGGCTATATACATGCATACCACGCTGTACATGCCGTCCGTGAGCGCACTGCCGACGCAAAAGAACTCATGGATTCCGCGTCCCTCATCCGCATTCGCATCCCCAACCCCAGCAGCGATCCTGGGCGCCATCATCATGCCTGCGGGTGGAGAGGATGACGGGCGAACCAGCCGCGCCAAGCCAATATCTCGTCGGCACTGTATCACAACCAGGGTGGACGTGGCGTCCGGGTTTAATGGCCTGCGCACGCCAGCGACCAGCCCGCGGTCGATCCTACTTGGCACTTCCGGCCGGCGTCCGATATCACGTCGGCAATTGGCGCCACATCGGGACGGAGGCAGCCCGGACGGCGTTGACGGCTGGCGTGTTCGTCCGAGGGCGTCCAATACTGCGTACACCGTTTTCGGTATTGGCGAGGCAGCTCCGGTTCCTGGCCCTGCGAGAATAAGGTCGGGCTGCATGATGTGAGCTGCAGCGGGCCACGCCGGCGAGAGCCTCGTATTCCCCAAGCCCGAATATGCACGCAGGGCTTGCGCTGTCGGGCTTCGGGAGGATTACAGTGTTACGTGCGAGTGCGAGGTGGACCTGCGAGTACCACCAACCAACTGAAAACACCACCGCTGTCGGGTTCATCGATGTAGGGCTGCTGCGCGTTGGCTGCCGTCCTGCTTCATTTTGATAGTACGACATGTCCACGTCCCGCGTCTCCACGCGCCAGGATTCCCCGTTCTTTCGTCTTCTCAGCTGGACGCGAGCCTCCCGTGATTGGACGCGGGTGACATCCCATTGCAGCATGCAGTTGGGAACGTCGCTCTTTGGCAAGCCAGCCCGTATATGCCCAGCTTTCCCTCGTCCTCCATCCCGGCTCCCCTTGCTTCGGGTTCCACCCAATGCGGATCCCCTGAGCTTTTCTTAGATGTACGGTGCCTCGCGGACAGGGGAAATGTGCTGCGAGGCCAATGGGTTGACGACGAGTTGGCCCACCCAGATCTGCACGATGCGTCTCAGCTTGACTGTGAAAGGTCCAGCGTTCCAACCCAACTGAGCTGCTCTGTACACAAGGGCAAGGTTCCGAATCGAGATGGGAATAACAAACAAGAAGAAGCAAAATATTTTCCGAGCCGCAGAGCTTCCCTAGTCAGTGACGACAGGGCTCTCCGGCACATTCAATTCTCTGCAAGTATTAGTAAGTAAGTGATGACTCGATTTCTTCTTTGGGAAACCCGCCTGAGGCCATTTCGTCGTCACCTCATTAGATTAGCATCACACAATCCTCAAAACCTCTTCATTTTTCGCTGCTTAACCACTCTGCTTTGCATCAAGATGACAGACGTGGATTCGATCGACTGCTTCCATCAGGCGATCGGCGCTAAAATCATCAAGTTTGGGATAATTGTCCGAAGCTCGTCGATGTCTCCACAAATGAAGCCGATGAGGCCATTGTATGAAGTCACGTGATGCTAATGAGAGGAAACAAACTCGAAGGTCAAGGCCATCAACAAATATTGGATGTGATAGTCTCTTATTTGCTGAGATGTCATCTTGTCTATGCGTAATTCTCCTGCACCTAAATATTTTCGGAATCTGGGACAATTCCATGAGGCCCCAACCGCTCTGTCTTATCTCCTCGTATGGTTTACCCTATACTCACCATTGTCTCGACTTCTGTAACCAAACGACCATCCGTGTATTTGTATGTGAACATTATGTCTTATTGAGAGTATATCCTGGTCATTAACTGGTATATAAATGATCCTGGGGCGGAATATTCTTGATATGCAACTTAAGTGTAGGAGCCATGTCAGAAGACCTTAGCAATAACCTTTGCAGCCTACAAGGAGCGAGTATGTGGATCTGTAACACCGTCATTACACCTGGGGCACCTAGGTGTCTATCAAAGATCGAAAGATTAAGGCATTGACCTCTCCTAGTATTTTGAGAGTATTTATTGTATGTGGAAACTCTGTGGTGCCGAGGATCATGATGAAGCAAGTACAAGGCCAAGGGGTCACTTATTGAATCCTTGTGGCTGACTGGCTGTACATAGGCATGGGTTCCAGGCGACATGAGGTAGAATGAACAAAAATGACAAGCTGTGCTGTTTAATTTATTCCTTGATTTGTTGCATGTTCTTCCGGGGCAAAGATCCCCGTGATTCATCCGCGAACAAAGCTGATCAAAATATATCTTAACAGAACCTCACATACTCACATTCTCGCAGGACTCCGTTCTGCCGAGCCTAGCAGTCAAACTACCCAGACCATCTGGGCCCTTGTACTGTAATATGTAAGACGCACCCACTTGAAAACACTTCAAGATGGCAGTCCCTCGCACGACATCTGTCCTGGTTCTGATATGTGCTTGTCTGCCTTGGGTCTGGCATCGAGCGATAGGGCACCTCCGACTGCTACACCTCAGGGTAAAAGGTTGGGGATTGATCACAATGGTAGCAATCACCGAAGTGCTCCAGCTTCCCCATAAGGCCTATACGCCCTGGAGTACTGTTACGGGGGACTAACCCTTAACATCGAGAATCTACTACATCGACTGAGAATAGTGACGAGGCTGACCGTACCACTGTCGTGCGCAACTTTGTCTTCCATAGCCTGATTTGTCTACATGATCCTCCAGTTCCAAGCCTGCCCCCGCCCCGGAGATGAGTTCTGTGGACATTGTTTAAGACTGGTTTTTTCACGACCGGAATAATTAGATGTCATTATTCCCCACCGTGATTGCTCGTAACATTAGCTGACGGCTACCATTAAGCTATTGGTACGCGATAATGACTTATAGCCCGGTGGTTCGGAACCAACGCAGACCATTGACTCCGTACGTAATGTACTAGAGCCCTCTGGACCGATGGTGTGGATTCGGAAACCGAATGATTGCAGTAGCTCCCGAAGAACCGTTCCGGTCGATAGTTCGTTGTTACGTAACCTATCCACACGGCCTTGGTAGTGAATATCCACTCGTGGGATTTGGTGTCTGTGAATCAAAGAACGGATATTTCTCGACACGCCTTTCAGTCAATCGTCTGTAGTCCTGTGACGATGTCCATGATGAGGATAGATGGATGCATCCGTTATATCCGATTAACCGCTATTCAATTACGAACATCCTTGCACCTCTGGTTAGCTTAGGTCATGCTGAATGGTCCAAGATCGGCTTAGACAGGAGTGCTATTCTTGACAAGACTTCCATACTCAACACCTTCAATGAAGGAACAAAGAATGCCTGTTACTCAATAAGTAATCACTGAATTTTTGATAAGGCCTATTGATGTAGAGTTTGGCAAAGAAGCAACTGTAGTGTCCATTGTGGCTGCAGCATGTAGTCGACCGTTTGATACTCTAATTGGCTTGGCTTCCACAGACCTGTCAGGCACTCTGTGGCTCAAGGTCAAGTATACTCACCGCGGTCCAATTTCCCTCCCGCTTCCTGTTTGATCATGGT
Source organism: Ilyonectria destructans (assembly GCA_020740775.1). NCBI lineage: Eukaryota > Fungi > Ascomycota > Sordariomycetes > Hypocreales > Nectriaceae > Ilyonectria > Ilyonectria destructans. Next base: position 2,054,659 of record JAHEWK010000014.1, read on the forward strand.
ACGATGACCGCAACTCAGCTATTCCTGACTGAGCGGTTCCCACTCTACTAGTGTTTGGCAGAAAATCTTTTCATAAAAACTAAACATTTCATTCCAGAACCTCTCGTACCCGCCACCTACCGAATTGCCTTTGTCTAACCCTATTCCGGGCGAACTTCTGCAGCCCTGTGGTTCTTGGCCCACCAGTCGGGCCGCTGCGTGGCTTGATTGTGATGGCTTCGTCCTACATGGTCGCGTGACCTTGCCACTGTCCCAAGCCTTTAGTCATGTCTTCCGTACCATGCCCTGCTTGAGTCTGCTATTAATGATGGTCTTGGCTTGTTTACTTGTTCACCTTGTTCAAGGCGGAATAGGTCCGCGATAATATATGAACAGTTAAGAACGAGGGATCGCTGTGCCTAGACGGAGGATCTCGGTACGGGAGTGATCTGACGCGGTTCGCATGACAAGACGACCCAGACATCAGGTCCGGACTGAAACGCGGGGCTTCACCTCAAGAAGGCATGGCAGAGTGGAGTTTGATGTCCGACCCAATGTCCCATTCATGATTTCCATATGCACTCCACATGGCCGCCGTTGAAGGAGCTTTTTGGGAGGGTGACAGCGGAATGATCTGCCCTGTGATATCCATGGTGGGGGTTCTTCATGACTTGCGCAAACGATGCAACACCACTAGTCGATGCTGCCTCGGCTTGGGACCCAAGGAATGAATGGAATGCAGCGCACGAGGAGCCAAGACACATGGCATGGAGGAAGCGTGGGGAGAGACTGAGGACTGTGAGGACCGTGAGGACCGCAAAGTGACGCTACGTCGATGTGGTGGACCCTCCCAAACCCCCGGTACGGGATCGCTTCGCTAATATTGTTTGCGTGGGATGACTCGGGGATAAAATTCTTCTTGGCCGTACTGTACGTAATTCCTGTTGCTCAAGCTCCCTCCCGCTGGCCCGATGACTAGCCCAGCGAGAATCTGGCCGCCGCTAGGAACCCAGGACCTTTGGAAGTCGTCTGGCGTTCACTTATCAATCTACAGTTCAGGCCAAAGTCTGCACCATGCGCGAGACTACGGGCCTTGAGAAAGCCACAAGCGTGCTGTATTGTCCGATCTAAACTCTGTCTGCGCCGCCAAACACGACCAGGTGGGCTCGAGCGCAAACCTCCCTGGCCGTTTATAGGAGGACGTACGAGAGGAGCTGACTGTTTCCACTTGGTGGGCGGGCGGCCAAGCTAATTTGGATGCATCATGTATGGGGTGGAGCAAGGTCACGTTGCATCCACTGCAAACACCCTGCATTTCGAACGGCCAAGCATCGGACGTTCCGCGACAAGGCACATGGCCGAGAGAATCTCGAAGGATTGAAATGGTTTGGGGGGTCTAGCGCTGGGTCGACGGACATTCTCGTGCACTAACAAGGGAGCTGGGCGACTGAGCGGACGACGGAGGGGACGAGGGGCCTTGGCGGGATGAGAGAAAGAGAAACTCGCCGCGTCATCCCGGATTGAGGAAGATTATTCGACGTCTGGTGAACATGAGATGCTCAAGCAAAGCACAAAGCAGGCCTGCTGCATATGCCGTTGGTGGAGTAGCCGACAGTACGACGTTCGCCGTCTCACTGCCATCACACATCACACTCTCCTCCATGCTGCAGCCCTCCCACGACCATAGCGGGACGCCCGAACTCCCGCACACTGCGGCGCTTCGGCACTTGGACGCTGCTACAGTACGAAGTACAGGTTCCTACAGGCCTCTCTCCGGTGGCCCTCCGGAGGCCGAAAGGCCCGCACCAACAGACACAAGACGATCACTGCCGCTTCCGTGGCCCTCCCCTGTTGCACTAACGCAAACGCCCCCCGTCACGGCTCCACTCGCAAGGCCCAAACCATGCCGTGATCCTCTCCATGGGACGCTCCATCGACCGGGCAAGCTTGGCCAAGATCAAGATCAGGATGCGACTCGCTGTCGGTGAACCCGCCCATCACTGCCGCCAAGGATGAGGAGGCGAGGAAAAGGCCTCACCAAGAGGCAACATGGAGAGAGCTTACTGCGAGGCAGAGCGACTGCGGGGCGAGCATGGGGGGTCGCCAGGCAGCTGTTTAGCTGGGATATGGCCATCATGTTATTATTCCTGAGCTGTTCGCGGGGAGGCGGACACTTTGCTGCGTGTGTCTCGGACCGCCAGGGGAAGTTTTCGACGGCTGCAAAAAGACTCACTGCCAGGCACCTTACGTAGGTATGAGATCGGCATTTCCGGCCATTAAGAGTAAAAACATGCCGAGCAACAGGCAAAAAGAAGCCAACTTCGAAGCCTTCCGCGCACCAAAGGATCCAAGGATTGACTGACTCTTCCCTCCCACGCCAAGCCTCGCGTCTCACGAATCAACGTCTCGTCCACGTCCGAGCTCGGCCATTTACCTAAAATCGATCCGGGTCGACCGAACCCTTCCTTTCGCCTCTAATGAGATTCCTGGTCCCTCCGATGCTTCTTTCTTTCCCGCGCGTGGGCTTGACTGGCATGTCGTTGGTTGCCCCCCCCTCGGGACTAAGCCAGTCTTAAGCAAGTGAGCCGATACCAAAGGTCGCCTGACAGGCTCTTAGTTCCATCTGATTAGGGCCGTCGGGGAGAAGAAAAAGAAAAGTTTGCAGAGTTGATCTAATCAATCTCCCGAGCGGCTGCCTCTTTGGGTCGGCTCTGCGCGGCGTCTATATCAACCTGCCAGCGCCTGCTCTTCCTCCCCTCGATCGCTAGACGCTATTCCCTTCACCAGCACAGTGGAAGCAACTTGACAATTGTTTCTTCACCATGTCGTCTCCAATCAAGGACGCCGAGATCAAAGAGACCGGCGTGGACCTCCACCCGGAGGAGCACAAGTCGGCCGCGGACGCTGTGCGCAACGCCAAGTCGCCCGGAGTGGTGCGCATCGAGGCCATCTCGTCCGTCATCACCTTCACCGACCGCATCTTCATCTTCTTCGGCGTCTTCCTCGTCGCCTACGCCTACGGACTCGACGGCACCGTGCGCTACACCTACCAGCCGTACGCCACCGCCTCCTTCGCCAACCACTCGCTCGTGTCGACCGTCGCCACGCTGCGCGCCGTCATTGCTGCTGCTGCCCAGCCCACGGCTGCCAAGATTGCGGATGTGTTTGGCCGTGTTGAGCTCATCTGTCTCTCCGTCTTCTTCTATGTTCTGGGCACGATTATCGAGTCTGTCTCTGGCAATGTGTCCCAGTTTGCTGCTGGCGCCGTCATCTACCAGATTGGCTACACCATGATCATCCTCCTTGTCGAGGTCATCATTGCCGACATTACCTCCACGCGTGCCCGTCTCTTCTTCAGCTACATCCCAGCCCTGCCCTTCATCATCAACACCTGGGTCAGCGGTGACATTACCGCGGCCGTTCTCAAGACCACCACCTGGCATTGGGGTGTTGGCATGTGGTGCATCATCTACCCCGTCTGCGCCCTGCCACTCATCATCAGCCTGTCTCTTGTTGGCCGCCGCGCTAAGAAGCAGGGTCTTTTGGTCAACTACCGGTCGTCCTTCCAGGAGTTGGGCTTCCAGAACCTGGCCGTCGAGCTTTTCTGGCTATTGGATGTCATCGGCATTATCCTCCTCATTGCCGTCTTTGCTCTCATCCTCGTCCCCCTCACCATTGCTGGTGGTTTCCAGGCCAAGTGGAGCGACGCCCAGGTTGTTGCTCCTCTCGTCATCGGCTTCGTCTGCATCCCCTTCTTCATTGTCTGGGAACTCCGAGCGCCGCACCCGCTTGTACCTTTCACCATCATGACCGACCGAGCCATCTGGGGCGCCATGGGAATTGCCGTCCTGCTCAACTTTGCCTGGACCATGCAGGGTGATTACCTCTACACGGTCCTCATCGTGGCCTTCAACTTCAGCATCAAGGCCGCCACCAGAATCACCTCTCTCTACTCATTCACCAGTGTGCTTACCGGAACCTTCCTTGGTCTCATCGTCTACAAGCTTCGCCGTCTCAAGTACTTCATTGTCGCCGGTACTTGCCTGTTTATGGTCGCCTTTGGTCTTCTCATTCGCTACCGTGGCGATCCCACCAGCAGTGGCCGTGCCGGTGTTATTGGCGCCCAGGTGTTCCTCGGTTTCGCTGGTGGTATGTTCCCGTACCCTGCCCAGGCCCTTCTTCAGGCCCACGTCAAGCACGAGAACCTTGCAGTCATGACTGGTGTCTATCTGGCCACCTACAACGTTGGCTCCGCCCTCGGAAACGCCGTGTCTGGAGCCATCTGGACCCAACTCCTGCCCTCCGCCCTGGCCAAGAACCTCGCTGGCATCAACGAGACTCTGGCCGTGTCCGCATACGGAGACCCTTTCACTGCCGCCATGGAGTGGCCCATGGGTACTCCCGAGCGTGATGCCCTGGTCCACTCTTACCAGCACGTCCAGCGTTACTTGACCATCACCGGTATCTGTCTTTGCATCCCGCTCATTGCCTTTGCGATGTGCCTCCGCAACCCCAAGTTGACCGGCGACCAGAACTTGGTTGAGAAGAAGGGCAATTCTACCACCAACGAGCCAGTCAGCGCTTAGAGTGGGGGTTGATGTTACGCCTGGATCAGAAAACAGATAATTAATTCCATAATATATAAATAACTTCACTTATTTGATGTCCCTGCGACGTGATTTTTCCAGCCTGCCTCACGCTTTAGTATATTACCTAGCGTCTTGGCCTGCGCCACGTCTTTGCCAAGACGGACATGCGCATCTTGCCAAGCTTTGACTCTTTAACTTCAACGCCACATGTCTTTGGTGTAATTGAGTTCATTCATCCATAGACTTTTAGCGCGATGAACCTGTTTCTAGATACTCATACAGTTGAATAGACTTGTTAAGTTCCGTCGCATATAGTTGACATGTCTTTGAGCTTTTGTGTAGTTTTTCCTTGGCTCTTTTTACATGCATGACCAATTGACTTGCACCCTCAGGGATTTGAGTCTTGTGATAATGAACCTATCTCATTGTAGTCGCCAGGCTGATTGATTCGGGATTGGGTGTTTCTTATCCAAGAGTACATACTGAGGAGAGTTGCGAGTGCGAACTTCTACCACCCACAAAAAGCGTCTCAGTGTTCTCGATATTGTATTGTATCAAAATGATAGATAGATATGTTGGCAATGTTTTTAGCCGTCATAACTCACATGAGATGTCTGTTTGAACGGAATCGAGTAGATGGATCCATGAGGTCTCACGCGAAGTAGGGTAACCTTTGTTGACGAACATGTACATTTTGACCACCTGATGTTTATGTGGCAGCTCTCTTGTTGTCCTTGTGTTTCACTGCATATATTTGCTCCCCAACTCACCCAAGAACATACAACCACGTTTAAAAACTCGAATTGACAAAGAACTCCCCCCGACTCTTGAAATATTGCCCGGAGCCTGTCTGAAAATTTTCGCAAAGTCTAATTCCACTTGAGCCGAAAATTGTTAAATACTATTCTGCATCTAGGGGTGATCGGCCATGACGTAGCTACCTATGTCATGATGCTGGCAGGTACCCCGAAGGGTTAAACAACTAGGCCCGTAGTTGGCTCGGGGGCTACTTAAAATGGTAATTCCGCCCGAGACCTAGAAGAGCGCGCTTTTCACTCCTTTAATTCGTGGCGCATTTTTGTCACGCCTTGCCTCGGCATAATCTATCGTGGCAACTCCTGCCGCCATATTTCCTTCTTGCTAGTTGGATTCATTGAGAAGAACTGTTTTCAATGTTCCCAGGGTCCTAGCCGTTGCAGTCTTTGGCTAGTTTTACCTGGATTTTCTTTTTGGCCATTTCTCGCGATACCTGTTTCGCCTCTCGGGTGTGGTGTACTAGTGCACCTCTCTCCAACAAACTATTACCATCTTCACTCTCTGTTTCCAGTTTCGGCGACTGGTCATAGCTGAATGGAGTCTTGTGTGCCCTGGGGTTAGGCATCAGTTTAAACATCCCCCGCAAGTCGCTCCCCGCCTCATCACGGCCCCGCCACGACGGGAGTAACATCATCCACAGCTGGAGTAGCTGGAGTAGCTGGAGTAGCGTCGCCGTAACTGAGTAGTTGGGTGACATCATCGGCGGCTGAGCGGGACCTGACGGTAGCCTACGCCTTGCGAGAGATTGCCAATCACGGCGGCTATCCGTCGACCATCGTCATTTGCCGTTTCGAGGGTCTTGGGTCCTAGATAGCCAGACAGGCAAGATAAAGCGCCTCGCCCGCAGTGATATCTCAGATTCCTTCAAGATTAAGATGCATGCGCAGTAAGCGAAGCGTCATTTCTCACCCTCCCAGCCTTATCGCCGGTGGCAGTCGGTGAACCGAGCAACAATTGACCATTGGCCGTCGAGGGCATTTACGGGGGACGTTCCGTATGTTCACGACGCCTACCCACCTACGGAGCAACCATGCTTAAGGGATGGAGACATTTACGGACCCGGGGCTCCACGACGGATCCACAAGGATGAGACATTGTGATGGTTCTTCTGGCGCGCATGCAGCGGGTCGTGGCCGTAATACTCGACCAACATGTGGAGGTTGGGGGAGGTGAATTGTTACCGCGGTTGGGGATGATGCCGCGGGGAAGAAAATATGGAAATGAATGGAGAAAAAAAGGAGCGGGATCAGCAAGCGTCACATGTATGTTTCGGCACTTCGCTGTGGTGAAGAACAATGGTTTTATAGATCAAGGCCAGCTGCCGAGCAGATTGGGCTGAGAGCCGAGAGACGGCAAGTGGTGATTGTTTGCCAGGTTCGTGCTTGTGAATGCTTGAAGGCCTGTGAATGCTTGGATGTCTGTGAACTGACCCACCGATTTGATAACAAACAGCAGCACGAAGGATGCAAGTGTATCCAGCCAAACGCAAATGGTTCGATGAATGCCGGCCGCCTCTACGTCATTGTCCTACTAAAGCGACAGTAACACCGAGCAAAGCCGCTAGTTCTGGGTCAGTTCTGGGTCAGTTGTGGAGCTTCACTGGGGCGGCGGTCCGGCTTGGCAAATCCCGGGTGACGTCCAACCGTAGGACGGACCGGGTGGCGGCTACGGGGATGACGACACGGAGGACCTCCGAGGGCCTTTCGTTTGGTGCGTCAGCGGTCAATTGATTAATTCACAGCTCGAACCGGTTGCGCGATTCAGGGTCGTGCGCCGGACTCGTTTCCACTTGCGGGTGCAGCTGCCGCGCTCGACCCCTGGCGATACAGACTCCAAGTCGCCATGTGTCGACTCGCGAAACGTCATGGGCAAAGATCAGCCTCATACATGGATATTCTTGTGGGTCGTGCCATGGAAAAGATATTACAGAGATTTTGCAGATTTTTAATTCTTTTGCGCTCACCACGCAAGCCGCGGGTATATGAATCAAACCTGTGTCCTCGAGACTTGGAACGTCCTGTTTTTCTATAACATGCTCCAGCGCGCCTCTCTTCCCGACTGAGCCCCCAACTTCCTTATCAAAAGTAGTTTGCTTCATCGACCGCAGCTGGCTGGACTTGCTTGTCACTCCTTTGGCATTACACATCTGCCTCAACCGCTAACATGGCACCGCCTACCTTTGCCGGCTTCTCTGGGAAGCCGCTGTCCCTGGCCATCTCCACCGTGGCCACCACGGGCTTCCTGCTCTTTGGCTACGACCAGGGTGTCATGAGTGGAATCATCTCTGCGCCTGCGTTCAACGAGTACTTCCCCGAGACGTATGGCGAGACCATGCAGGGCCTGGTCACGGCCATTTACGAAATCGGGTGCCTGGCGGGTGCCATGTTTATTCTCGCCTTTGGAGATCTCATGGGTCGACGACGTGCCATGATCCTCGGCGGAGTCATTATGATCCTGGGTGTCATCATTCAGATCACCTGTGTCAAGGGCCACGCCCAACTCGCTCAACTGATCATCGGTCGCGTGATTACTGGCGTCGGAAACGGTATCAACACCTCAACCATCCCCACGTACCAAGCCGAGTGCAGCAAGACGTCCAACCGCGGTCTTCTCATCTGCATCGAGGGCGGCATCATCGCCTTCGGTACCCTCATCGCCTACTGGATCGACTACGGCGCATCCTACGGAAGCGACGACCTCGTCTGGCGCTTCCCCATTGCCTTCCAGGTGCTCTTCGGCCTGATCCTCTGCATTTCCATGATTTGGCTTCCGGAGAGCCCCCGATGGCTGCTCACCCACGAGCGATACGAGGATGCCGAGAAGGTCATTGCTGCTATCCGTGGCTACGAAATCGACAGCCCAGACACCAAGATGGAGAGAGATGTCATCCTCGACTCCATCCGCGCATCGGGCTTCACCGGCCAGAAGAGCACACCTGTCAAGGCGCTTTTCACCGGCGGAAAGACTCAGCACTTCCGACGAATGCTTCTCGGCTCCGGCGCCCAGTTCATGCAACAGGTCGGCGGATGCAATGCAGTCATCTACTACTTCCCCATTCTCTTCAAGGACTCCATCACCCCGGGACAGGACAACTTGGCTCTCCTGCTGGGCGGTGTCAACATGATTGTGTATAGCATTTTCGCGACCGCATCCTGGTTCCTTATTGAGCGAGTTGGTCGCCGAAGACTTTTGCTCTGGGGTACTGCCGGCCAGATGTGTTCCATGATTCTCGTCTTCGCCTGTTTGATCCCTGGCACCCAGGCCGCTGCAAAGGGAGCTGCCGTTGGTCTTTTCACCTACATTGCCTCTTTCGGTGCCACCTGGCTGCCTCTTCCCTGGTTGTATCCCGCCGAAATCAACCCCATCAAGACCCGAGGAAAGGCCAACGCCGTCTCGACTTGCACCAACTGGCTTTTCAACTTCCTTATTGTGTAGGTCCCAGTGCTTCAAATATTCAGAGACAAATGACTAATAAAGAAATAGGATGGTCGTACCGGTTATGATCAAGCGCATCAGCTGGGGAACGTATTTGTTTTTCGCATGCACCAACGCTTGCTTCTTCCCCGTTCTTTACTTTTTCTACCCCGAGGTATGTATCTCTGGAAACCGCAAGCAACGCCTTGAGTGGAAACTAACTGTCCCCAGACTGCAAACCGTTCTCTGGAAGAAATCGACATCATCTTTGCCAAGGGCTTCGTCGAGAACATGTCCTACGTCAAGGCCGCAAAGGAGATGCCATTCCTTACCCAGGAGCAGGTGGAGCAAGAGGCCATACGATTTGGTCTGCTCGAGTCTACCAGTCGAGGCGCTATGACTGAGAAGTCACCTGCGGATGACAGCGGCGAAGCGCCAGCAACTGACTCCAGTTCTGAGAAGGGACGATCTGAGAGATCCGATTAATCAGTTTATTTTTGTATAGCCTGACAATAGTCAGATGAGACACGACATTTTGGCGGTGGATGAAGGACTGGACTGGATCCATGCCCCTGTCCGCTTATCGCGCAGGCGGTCTGGAAATGGATTACGGCGCCTGAGAGAAGCCACAGCACTGGCTAAATACCCATGAATTGAACCGCGTTGAAAGAACGCATGCATTGCTTATGAGATGAAACTGGCAGAGTGACGTTGAACCAAAGATCTTTTGCTGAGTACATGTTTCCCAATGCTATCAGCCCTACTAAGCTGCTACCCCGAGGTTTGTGGAACTGTTTCTGAAGACGGGAGGTTATTTCCAGGTCCCCGCAAATGTAGATCAGATCCGCCTTAATTACGGGCTCCAATATTGGGGAGAGACTGTGGGGGACCTTGGACGCCTAACGAATAATGTCGAAACAACGCATCGAGTGAATTTGCTCTGCGGTTGCTCTAGCTAATGCTTCCTCACGGGGTAGGATTTGCCATAAGCCCGCCAACCACCTGCGATATCCGCCGCTTGATGTAACTCCAAGTCTCACTCCGCGCAGAAGGTCCGCGATCTGCAGCCCTCTGAGACCCCTGTGTGGCCCTTGCTGGCAGCTGAAATTAGTCGGATGATGCATTCCGGAGGTGATTCGCCAGAGACCCCGGCCGGCTGAGTTGGTCGGCGTCCATAGTGGCTGTGGATCACGCCCTGCCGTCGGTGGAAATATGCTTACTTCTTGGGTTTGTGGCACAGCACGCCCGATTGATAAATAGCGAGCTGCAGACGCACATTGCAGCTCGGCACAGGACGTGACTTTCAATTTCTCGTCTCCTACAGCGCCAAGATGCGAACTGAATCAACGACATTAGGCCTCGTTGCCCTTGCGGCAGCTCTCACCAACGCCGCGTCCACCACGCGCACCACCACGCAGACAATCTTCCTCCCTCCGCAGTCCACCGGTAGCGCCTCCAACATCTACGCCTCCATCATCACCGAGACGGACTCGACGACGAAATACCTGCTGGCTTGCTCCACCATCTTTGCGTCTCCCTACAGCTGCGACGGGCCCTACAATGGCGTGACTGTCACGTACGGCGCGTCAGAGATGGACGTCAAGATTGGCGCTGCCACGTACGATTGCGAACTTGGCTCGTCCGCCGTCTGCGCGACCAAGACGGCCTCTTCGGCGGATGAACGCACAACCACTCTGGATCCCACTGCAAGCTCGGCGTGGATGACACCCATCACCGTGCTCGACAGCAACAAGTCGTCGAAAAAGAAGTCTTCATCCTCCAAGACCAACACGGCAGACGCAGCAGAGACCTCCAACAGCGCAGCGCTCTGCAAGCGTAGGACCACAACCAATTCGGGTAGCGATGGCGACAGCAGCTCCGACAGCAGCTCCAGCAGCAGCAGCAAGTCTTCGAAAAACAAAGGCTCGGGTTCGGATTGCTCGGCTGCTTCTACTGTCTCGAGGGATTTGGGCGTTTTCGGCCTGTTGCTTGGTGCCGGCTTTGCTTTTACGCTTGTCATGTAAAAGTGCAAAGGAGCGTGGAGTTTAGAGATGTGCGTTAGCAACGACGATGGGGACAGCGATTATTTGTGACGATGCAATGAATGTTTAGACTGAGATGCATTTCAATAACAACGCCAATCGAGTCTGCGGAATTTCCATGAATTCCTCAGCACCGGCTCAATTACAAGGAAATACAGAGTGATCAGTACGCCCTCAGGCCCTGTGCAATATTCAAAATAATACCCCTGCTGTGACCATGGATGCTAGATTACAAAGTTGCAGCTTCTCAGTCTGAATTCTGCCTGGATAGATGCGTCGTAAACTTCACACGAAAGAAAGAGACCTTCTGCTCAGAGAAGGTGGAATTGACTGCGTAGTGTTTTGGTCAGTTGGTATAATACGAAACTACTCGATCTACAGCCTATTGAGGCTGTGAAGTAGAAACGCCAAAAAGTTCCATTTCTTGCCCAATACGGTAGCAACCGAGCAGGGGCAAAGCGGCCTCCCGCAGATCGCTGCGCCTGCCAAGACTCTTCGCCTAAACCATCCTCTCCACCATTTTGATGCCTTCCTCCTCAAGCTTTACTCGAATCGGATCGCAGATTTCCTTCGTGTACGGCGCCAACACGCCAGGCTCGTTGAGGGCTGGGAGTCCGTCGAGAAGCAGCTGCGTGGCAATGCCACACGTAACGCCGACGGACTTGGCCATGGCAGAGTAGCCGTTAGGGTCGCCGAAGAGCTCAAGTGTGGATGTGATTGTGTTCTGACCGAAAGTTAGCCGAGTTGGCGAGAAGCAATAGTTGTGCATGGAAGCCTTGCTTACCTTTGAACCGTCCTTCCATTCCACGACAAATTTGTGCTGCAGCATAACCATGTCCCGTTCGCCAGGTTGGAAACTGCAGATCTCCTCCAGCCGGCCAGAGAGAGTGTCGAGAGGGTTTCCCCGCAGAGGGGCTACCTCGTTGCTGAAGAGTCCCATCCACCGAAGGCCCAATAGGATTTCGTCTTGTTCAGCTGAGGAGGGGAAGTTGCACAGTTCCTTGACCTTGGTGATGAGATCGGCCTCGCAGGACGAGCTCGCTCCAGTCACCCGTTGCTGAAGCTGACTCCATGTCATTCCATCCTTCAGCCAGGCCTTTTCTTCTGTGTCCAGCCATCCGAGGTCGATTAGGGCCTTGACCAGGGCAGGGTTGCCTTTGTACCGGAGGGAGCCCCGAATGACGGTATGGGCTTCGGGAATCTGGTAGAATTCACGGAATGGCACGGAATCCCTATTCGGGTATGCCAGGAACGAGTACCCGTCGAGGACGTGATATGGCCGAGCTGTTGCCATGAGGTCCTTGTTCGAAATTTCAACCACGTTTCCATCTTGGAGGAAAACAGCAGAGTTGTGCTGGGAGAGCAAGGCACCGCGTGGCGACCATGAGAACTACCGTACATGATTAGATAATTCAACACACGGTTTGGTCAACGTACCTTGAATTGAAGAGGGTTGTCCGAGGCCTCGGGTGCACAAAGTCCACCGCAATAGGAGTAAAACTCCTTGACCTGTGTAGTGGTAAGCGTGTGGAACACTTGAGCATGCCATTGGCAACCATACCTTTCCCCCTTTCTCGTGAACCTCGCCAATGGTCTTGACAGCATAAAGGTGGTCCACGCCAGGATCAACGCCAACCTCATTCAAGACGGTAATGCCAGCATCCTTGGTCGCTCCGTCAAGCTCTCGCATCGCAGGAGACACATAGCTTGTAGTGACGACATGAGTCTTGCCGTTGATTGCCGACCGGATAACATCGGCGTGATAGATGAAGGGAACGAGGGAGATGACGAGATCGTGCTCGGCAATGTGGCGGTCTAGATCGGGGGATTTGACGTCGAGGGCGATGGCAGTTGCACGGGATCGTCCGGATACCAACTTCTCGGCCGTGGTGATCGTACGACAACCTGTACGTCGACACCTGGATCAGTATAAAGGAGTGGCTAAGAGCAACGACAAGATCAAGGGCTAAATTCACTTACCGATGGTCAACAAGTTGTCAGCATCTCGCAGCAGGTAGTCGACGCATGGCTTAGCGACCATGCCGCTGCCGAGCACGAGGATCTTCTTGGCCATTTCGGAGTCTGGAAGTATCTCAGCGCTGTGTTGGTTCAGTAGAGAGGGCAGGGTCGAGAGGAGATCGATAAAGAGGTTTGAATTGAAGGGAAGAAAATGACCAGAGGAAGCGCTTTCACGGTACATGAAAAAGAGTCTTTAGGCTTAGGGGCGGCGACTGCACTACTACAAAGTTGTGGGGACTTGGTGAACAGGAGCTCGGTGAGTGACTCACGACAATCAGTCGCTATTCGCACCCATGCATCCTGACATTCGCACACGGGTGCAAGCCCCTTAGTTAAACCCCAGCCTCCCCAATGTATTTGACACGCAGCGAAAGGATAAATATGTTCTTCGCCCTTGGGCCTGCCTGGATTAATAAAACAAACATAATAAATATAATAAACGTAATTAGTAGAGAATAAATGCTAGAATTAAGGATTATTAAGTGTTATTTCTTAGAATGCTTTACTATAATAATAGGTAATTATCAGCAATATTGATTGAGGCATGTAGTTAGGTGTGCAAATAGCAATAGGTGCGTGTGCGAATAGCCATACTCAAGATTAATCTGAGCGGAAACCTCTCCTCCGAACTCGGGATTTTATACCACATAAATCTTAACAAGATAAGTTTTATTAATGTACCGAGTAGCAAATATCTACTCTTCAGCTGGCGCCATTTTTCTCACTGCTCCCTACGGGTCGATATGTCGTAGAAATACAGTAAAGAGGAGAGGTCGGCTGCTAGGGAATTTCCAAGTGTTACAGACGATTTCTCGCTGAGTGTAAAGAAGGAGCGAAATAATACACATCCCGCCGTTTAGCATGTAGAGCATGCATTTCCCTGACGGCTTATATAGCCTACTATCCCTGCTACACTCAGCCATGTTGGCCATTATCCTTGACATCGAAATATACTCCTCGTGAAGATGAAGAAAATAATCGCAATATGGAATTCTGAACAGGCATCATTAGATCATCTCTGGTGATCAAGTAAAGTTGTAATCACATCACAGTCCGAGTTCGCATCAAGATCCTCAAGACCCCCTCGTGTCTCCAGCTGCTTAGGTATGACCTGGCTACGGCCGCCTCAGTGGAACGATGGACGGCGGTCTGCGTTTCGGCGTCATGATTTGCAAGTGCTAATGTGAAGCCAAACTCTCTGCGATGAATACACTGAATATTCTAGACCTGTGGAGAGTCCATATTGTACGTTCAAGGTTACCCTCCGGCTTTGAAGTTGCAGATACTATAGACGATGTGTCAGCCCTCCCCTCGTAAATCGGAAAATGCCAAAGGGCGTCTTGTGTCCAAGATCCATGCTCGTGTCTCTCAAATGAGACGAGGTCCAATGCAGTCCTACAGTTGGACTAGAGCCTCGGCAGTGTAGACACCCCTGCTGATGGCGGGAGCTACTTATTTCGGCCAGGAAGCTCCTATCCTATAAGATTAGATTCATGGACGAGCATCGACCGCTCACGAAGTGCAGGCTCCATGTTCGCTACGCAGTACCTCACTGCCCCTGTTCTACTGGCATCAGTTATCCAGGAGCAAGTTGGCCTAGCTAGATCAGAACTAAGCAACCAACTACAGAAGGCTACAGAGATCACACTAGACTGGACAAACCGGACGAGTAGCAGAAGCACTATTCTCTTAAATGCTTTACTCTATTATATTGTAAGAAAATTTAGTTTTTATTTTCTATTTCTGTAACTAATTAGGTACTAGACTTGTCAGTTCTATATTGGGAACTGGGAAGTTCGCTTGACTCTACTTGATATTGCAGACTTTATACTGTTACTAAATGCTTTACCTCTTTAGTTACCATTAGACTAGCTGAGCTGACGGGGCCCAAGAACCTCCGTCTTGTGCTTCCTCAAGGCATAGGTCAAGGATTATGTGTTTTGAAAATTTCCCCGGGCCAGTTTTCCCCTTGTGAGTCCTCCTCTGAGAGTCTGTCATTCCCGGGGTGGAATTGAATGGCCCAGGGTTCTCATTTCAATGGTCTAATTTTGCATTACGTCACTGACCCACCCTCGTTTATGCATCGGGCTAGACGTCAGGCCACTGAGGCCACTGAGGCCCTGAGGCCCTGAGGCCACTCAGGCCAACTATAATGTGCTTGTTTATTGCTTCTGTGCAGCTAAAGACAATCTATATCAATTGGACCCGACGCATTGACTGACCTCCGGCTCCCATATCACTCGTCGGACGACCTGTATCTGTGAATGAGATACGTCGCGCATGTTGAGGGAATCATTATCTATCATACTCTACGTTAACCCCGCAACGCAAACTTATAGCGCAACCACCCCGACAACTCAGTTCAGCAGCTCAGAATGGCATATGATCATCAGTCTGACACACTTTTGTCATGGGAGGCCTTTGGTAAGAAAACAAGAAGTGGAATATCAAGACAGGCAGCGGCGGGAACGTCATCCAGGGCGTACGTTTGTGCGATAGCGTCAAGCTGATGTGGACTTCTATCATTGTCTCCATCTGCCCCGCTGCCAGTGAAATGAAAACAGATGGAGGCAATGATGGAAGTCCACATCCGCTTCTTCGAAAACGTACAAAAAGTACGCATTTACCCTTCTTCGCATTTGCTAGTAAGGATTCCTGACGAGGGGTTAGTTAACCTCGATGACGCGGATAGCTCTGCTGGGTGGGAAGGAGAATATCCATCTCTCCCAGACGCGGGGGATGGGTACCTCTGGGCCTATGGCAACGCTGCTTGGACACCCCTACCCATGGATGCCCCAACTTCTGACCCAAGAGAATCTGCCGCAGAAGTGGCGGAGAGGAGCTTCGAAGAAGCGACCCAGGGCAGGTATTTGATCTCACCCACTCCCATTCCACCCAGGTTGTATTCTATTTCTAAGGCTGACTGAGTACAGTGAAATAAAACAACAGCAGAAGTACGATGATAAAACGGAGACATCGAGCGATCCGCAAGTATCGCATATTCGAGAATACCGTTGCACTACCTGCAAGAAGCAGTTCTCCTGCAGTAAGAATGTCAGACGTCACCAATCGAGCGTTCATGACAAGAGTCGGCCATTTGTTTGTTACGAGCAGGACTGCCCCCGTGCCGAGAATCCTTTTAGCCGACAGGACAATCTTCTTAAGCATCTTCGTCAGGTCCATAACCTGGGTGGCAGCCCTTCACGGTCTTCGGCAGACACCGGCGCCTGGACCTCGCAGGAGAGAAGCGGCAGGTATGGGAGTTTGGGCAGCAATGAAACTGGATTGTTGGACTCCCTATTGCGAGTTGAGCATGTCGAGCTGATGCAAGGGGAAGATACTTGCAGCCGCGAGTGGCATGCAATCCGTCAATTGCAGCAGGAGGTGAAGATGCTGAAAGAGAGGATCAATGAGCTCGAGGGTCAGGAGCTCAGAGGCTAGGGTAACATCAATGCGGTAGAGATTCAAGATTACATTTTATGTGTGAGGTTGACGGTCTCATCTCGATCCCAGGACATGTTCCCGCGAAATCGATCATCCCAGTTACCAGAACTAGAATTTCGAAGACAACCTTGCCTGCCGTCGAGAGTGAGCAACTAGGGAAGTGACATAGACTCTTCTGGATTAGTAGGTAACTGGGCCTGAATGTACTGTTGCGGCATAGGTTAGGTTAAGTGTAACGATTAACATATCTAGATCCTCAGATGTAGCAGTGAAAGCTCGACTGTCAGACTTTATGCCGGGGGCATCTCTCTGCGAAAATGATTACGCAGCCAAGCTTCTATCCCGAATATTGAGGAAGGCAGACAATGTCTTGACGAGCTGATGAATTGAAGGCACCGGAGGCTTTAGGTTTCTTAAAGATCCGGGCGAAGAGGCCGTTTGTATACCGAGTGCCGCTTCCCCACACTGCTTCTCGGGATCTGAATTGAGTTGAGCGCCTTCGGATCTCAAGGCACGGGAAGCCCATGCTGGGATAGACCTGAAATATGCAGGACCCATTGAATTCTTAGAGCTAAATAAGATCATGCGCACCAGAGATATCGTTCATTTTTTATTTCAACCAAGCGTTCACATTGAAAAAATGATTAATTCTTGTCATTGCGCTTTTGATCCAGCACTAAATGTTACTACTTGAATATAACTCGTTCTCTGCATTCCGTTGGAGCCAAATTGAGCGATCAAGGAGTTTGATTTCCCAAAAGTCTCGCATATCCAAAGGCTACCTTATAATAAGTTACAGAAACCTCTTGACACCATATCTAGTATGTATACCATGAGCCAAGTTCCGAAGATAAGGACCAAAAGCCAACAGTACGATAGATAGACCAGCAATTAACGCCCACTGGATAATAGCCATGTCAAGGAACAGTTGCCTCGGCCCAACCCTCACCAACCAGTCGGATGCTGTCTGTGTCAGCCCAAAAGGGATGAGGTGCGTAACGGCATTCATCAAAGCGACAACCTCGGAAGAGTCATTAGGGTAGCTATCGATGGCGTATGACAAGATCGTACTCGGGATGAGCATCAAACTGGCCATTTCCATGGCATATCCCACGGCTGGCCCAATGTAAGAGCCCTTAGTGTAGGTGTATCCAAAGATGATGAGCCCAGGCGAGCAAACCAAGAAAGGGACTACCAGCGTGACCAACCGATATTCGGGCATATGTTTACCCCTTTGCCGCCCAATGAAGGCCGACATAGCATCTGTGAGGGGACCAGCGATGGGGAATGCAATGGCAACGCCGATGAGGCTCGTAGCAGCCCAGTTGCCCAATTCGGCAGAGCCCCAGAGGAATGGGGGTGCGGCAAACATCTGGTTTGAAATCACAGAGATTGTAGCAACCCTAATGACAGATTAATGATGCGACAACTCAAGGCATTTGAGGGTAACATACCATGCCAGGGCAATTCCCCACATGCCTGCGGCCAAGAGCACGATTGGGTCAAACATGTACTCAACCTGGAGAATGAAGGACAAGAACCACTGTCTCGCACCACCACCTCGAACATGTGGGTGACGAAGGTAGAAACTGTTCTGCTGCAGAGTCCTGAGTGAACTCTGAGTGCGACCTGTCCCGTCTGTTTGATTGATGATAATGGCATCGACTTCTGCACCAGTGGCCCCGGCTTTTATATCTTGGCTAAAAGCTGTCTCAGGGCAAAAGAAAAAGTATGTCACGAAGTTAACGCCACACAAAATGGAAAGGAGGATAAAAAACCACCTCCAGCCATGGGCCGAGATGAGATGTCCGGCGATGAGAGGACCAAGTTGAGAGCCCACGCATAAGCATAAGCTGTAAGCAGCCATCGCCTTGGAATAGTCCTTCTCAAAGAAGACTTCTATACGGAGTTAGATAAGGGATGGTCAGGGCCATTGCCGACTTACCTCCAATAACTGCTGGACCGACTGCTTGAACAGCTCCAGCACCGAGGGCACCCAAAACCCTGGATCCGAGGAGGCTGTTTACCGACTGGGCTTGAGTGGCCCATATACAACCAGCCATAAACACGAGCTGAGACGACAACAAGACGGGCCGTTTCCCAAAAACTACCGCAGTGGGGATCCAGACGAAGGCACCGAGGCCGAAACAAAGGACTGAATAGGATATGATGCCACTGATATCGCTGTAGTTGGAGTGAAAGTCATAAACCAATGTGCTGAGTCCGGAGGAAATTCCAGCCTGGGCTATGGTGGTAAGAAATTGTAAAGCTAATGAAGAACGGGAAACGGGAGACGGTACCGAGTAGAAGTTTCCGTCGAAGACTGCTAAGCATAGGTTCGCAAGAACCATCGCCTTCAACGCACTATGCCAGTTCTACAATGACTGTCAGTAAACGTAACTTTTTCCACTATTAGGTGACTAACCTTCGGATGATCTCTCAGCTCGTTCTTCGGGGTGGTAATATACTCGACGTTGGAGGCGTCTGCCTTCTCGGCATCTGAATTGGGTTCCATCACGGGAGATGGCTGGTTATGTTCTAAGTATGTCTCTGAGCGCGATCTCTTCACGAGCAAAGCAAATAAGGCGACAACTCTCATTGACGGTGAGATATCATCCATGACCGGCGGACGTTGACTTCTATTTATATTTCGGCTTGGATGACTACTGCATGTGGCCCTGTGATTTCCATGGAAGATCTAATGCCCGCATGTGAGGAACGCCATGACCTGTGGGCACTACCCCACGATTCCCCGTGGAGTAACAGGCTAGTTTGTGGGGCCGGCGTCGAGGCATGCTTCAAATTCACCAATGGAGGTACCGAGGTCAACCCCAGCTACGTCTTGGGCTGGGATAAGCCAAATGAGTACTAGAGGTATTTAGACTCGGTCTAGAGCAATCCACAGCTTGATGGAAAATTCCGGTCTCCTGAAGTGGTTTACGAGCGAGTCAAAACAAAGATGTACTACGCCTCCATAGGGATCAGCGTGATAGAGACACGGAACGAGTCATCTTTGGCAGGCTAGGTTTAAGCGACAGCGGACTCGAGCTAGGACATAGTTCCAGGTGCCCCTCAGCAGGACATGAACATCTTAGAGTCGGGATGCTGATTTGGGCTTGTGGTAAAGTACCATATGGCTTTATGTTCTCATTAAACCTCGGTTTATTTCAATATTAATGAACCTTGATTATCCTTGCGAGGCATGTCTGGAATACCAAGTCTTAGATATCATGATCCTCAGTCCGCGACTGAAATGTGACAACAGATTGCATCATTCGTAACCTTTCCGGGCCACTCCGAGTTCATTGCCGAACTTGAGGGCTCGGCTACAAATACTCGGCTATCGATTGAATTTGTTCCCAACCATCCTTTCCTCGCGGAACGGTCGATGCATATTTCCGATTCCCTCCACCTTTCCATATGTGCTTCCTCCCGTGCGGCCGGGCAGGAAAACCTTGGTGTATTTTAATTAGTGTTGTTCGGCTCCACGTTCAAGCTCCGGAACCCCGCCGCGCCGAACGAGGGGCCGAGGACAAGGCGGTTTCCCAAGCCCCATGTGTAATCATGTTCTCTGCCCGCACTCTTATCAGATACCTGGACACTCCCTAGCGGCGACAAAGAGGTTTGTTAGACATTCTTGACGCCATCTATCAAAGATCTTGTTCGTGATTCCATTTTAAAAGGCGGCCAAGCCTTGAAAGCAGATATAATGTGCATTGTTAAATTGCAATTCGAGCCCGGCGCTGACGCACATGCTATCGAAAATGTATCTGTAGCACACTGTGTGGCTGTGTTCGATGCGAGGTCGAGGAAAGTTATCTATCAACACGTGCAGTTCCAACTTCTTTTTTCTTTCATATCCGTAACATGAACAACAGTTGGTCCCCGATCCTGAAACCAAGAAACTATCCATTGCGTTCATTGGGCGTGGTCCCGATATCCTGGTTGAAGGGCCTAAGATAAGGATCATCTTCCTCAAAAGCCACCCCATCATACCTCGCTCGCCTTTCTCGATGCTGGGACGCCTCTAGGACTTTGTACCCTTCCCCGCACCTTCTATCAATAGCACGGTACAGTTGATATGGTTTTATTCATGTCCTGGAATTATGCTCTCACATCACAATATCACGGGTTCACCAACTATTTCACTATATAATTCAAGAACAGGTTGGATCAAGATTGCTACGCCATCCAAGACCCTGTACACCTGCTAGTTATCCAGACACTTCAATTGGCGAGTGACAAGTGTCAGATCGTAGACCTCGATACAAGTGGGCAATGAATGTCAAGAGTCTTGGACTGTTCCACCACTCCACAAACGAAGTGTTGTTGAACTGCAGCTGCATCCGTAAAGTCAGAGTCTCTAAGGATCAGTAGTTTCTATTGTGGAAGCTTAGGGAATATCCCCCTATCAATATAGTGGGCAGATTCTCAGCCCTTCCCTTGCTCTAGCTGTGGACTAGCTTATCTCTCAGACTAATAGTGCTCACCATGTACCTTAGACTCCATCAATGCTGAGCCATTTTAGAGAGCAATGCCTTGGTAGGCGCTCGCTGGCTCACCCTGTTCCACCAAGCTTTGAGATTCTTTCGAGACTCAATCTCGTTAGCAAGTTGCAGACGGTCCTGGATGAAGAATATCCACGGAACATGGAACAGGTCAACCAAGGTATAGGTCTAGTTACATTGAGGTAAGCACGTGAACGGCATTGTAGGATACGGAGACAAGCCCTTGGGGCAACAAACCTTTCCGGAAAGATAATCCTGATGAGACAAGTTGTTCTCATAGTAATCGAGCACTTTGATCAACTGAGCCTTTTGTTGGTCCACGATAGCTTCGTCGGTCTCTCCAATCCCAAGGGCTCTGTGAACAGTTGGTAAGCATGCTAGAAACTACCCAGAGTGCTACGGATGATGAGACATACTTCTTGAATATTAGTTCAAAAGCGAGCTTTTCAACAGTAGGCTCAAAATACGAAGCCTCGACGCTGGCTGCTTGCTCGAATGATGCCAGGGCCTTGCTGTCCCCTATCGGTGGGCCTAGTTCAGACTGATGCCTGTTCGCTAGATAACGGCAGATTGCCCGTGACTCGAACATTTTGACATCGGCATTCTGAAATGCGGGGACCTTTGCAAATGGGTGGTGTTCCGCTACGTACTTGGGGTCCTTAGCGTTCTGTCAGTAGATGTTTCTCAACCTCGACATTCATTTCAAAGCAACTCTATTGAAACTCACTTGGTGGTCCCCTTTCTCAAAATGTAAAGAGTGGATGTCATATTTGATTCCAAGTTCCTCTAAGAAAAGGATGACTCTTTGCGTCCGGGTGGACACAATACTTCCGTAAACAATAGTCGACATGACGAATATGTTTCAGGTCAAATGATTTCTCGAGGGTGTAATAGAATTCAGAAGTAAATAAAATAATACAAAATAAAATTTAATTAAAGCTAGCGAATTCCAAACTTTTGTAGTGATCTATGGATTGGAGTAAGGCGTGAGCTGCAACTCCAGAACGGTTGGATAGATTGTTGTTCTGGTGGGAGCCGGTGGAGCCGGTGGAGCCGAGGTGGCTGATACCCGGCTCATAGCTAGGGAATCTGGTTGGAGAGTAGCTCTGTGACTTGAGGCATTATGCTGACATTTACTCTGGTTTTCTCCTACGGAGTGTATTTTTAGTTGCCGCGTGAAATGGGGGAAGCTGCTTGCTTGCTTGCTTGCTTGCTGGAGGGAGTCAACATGAGCCGTGCCCATGTTTGACTTAACAAGTGGTCCATCTTTGTATGTTAAATAAACTCGTTGTTACTAAGACTGAGAGCGGCGATCCACTGGAAACTGAAACAACCACTGAGAAGCTGGTGTTAAAAAATGTCGTTGAAATGCTATGAGTGGCCCCATGAGCGCATCCAGCAGGGACGTGACACTTATTTTCATTCAGTAAGCTGTCAATCTACCATTGACTGACATACTAACTCTGATAACCTACGTGTTTGTATTGGAAGCTAAGAACATAATAGTACTAATAATATCCAGTATCTTATTGAAGCCCCTACAATAATGCTTCTGCTTTAGCTATACACATACAATGACCTTGATCTTGTAATAGATAGGTTTTATTACATTTATTTTTAAGCCCATCGTCAACTAATTAGCCATTGACAAGTCTCCCTCTATGTCACATATTCTACTTTACGCCATTGTTATTACCCTTCGTTTCTTAATTCTGCAGCTCTCCCCCAAACCAGGCCACGCGCCACGACGCTCATCGAGATTAATGACGTGAAGACTTTAGCTTCGAAACCCGTCGCATACTCCTGGATGCGGAGGCTTAAGATTGTAACAATTGCCGAAAGCGGATTGTGTGGGACCACCTAGGTGTGGTGATTAACCTTCTTGGCACCCGTGATACCTTCAGAGACGGCAATATCAACGCGAGATCAACGGCATTTCTGACGAAGGGAGCTTGGAATTTGCATGTCGTGCAGAAGTGTTCACTAGTCGCTAATGGGGCGAAGAATATCTATCTGTAACACGCGCCATGATATTACCTCAAAAACACTCGGGGTATTTACTAAAACGTTGTGCCTCTACCATTGTCTGATTTTTACATGCACCCTAAAGCCTTTTGGCTTTACGAACCAGTAGCCCGGCGTGTCCATATAGTCTTTCGGTGATGTCCCACTAGGTAACTGAAAGTCAAAATCTCGCACAATTCGAGGTATAAGCTTTGATATTTCGAGGATCGAGATATGCCTTCCAATGCATGTTCTAGCACCCATGCCAAACTGTAATGGGATCAATGTCAACGATCCTTATGCACTGCTGGGTATGGCTTACCGGCATCCAGTGACGATTCATCTGGTTAACTTTCTCCTGATCGCTGTCAAGCCAACGCTCTGGTCGAAACACTTCTGGGTCAGGCCCAAAGGTAGAAGGATTTGCATGCTCCACCCAGGTGTTGACGCCGACAATGGTCTAATGTATTTTGTCAATACGCTTATTCTTTCACTCGAAATCACAATTTTACTTACTTGGGGCTGAAATATCTGTCCTGCGATGGTTGCCCCTTGGTCAGGCACCAGTCTCTCCAGTGGGAGCCCGGTAGCTGGATGAAGCCTCAAAGCTTCATTGATGACTGCTTGGAGATATGGCATGGATTGGCTATCGCTGAAGCTGATATGCCTTGATTTTGTATTCTGCTTTTGCCAATCATCCACCTCTTGGCGTAGCCGTTGGGCCGTGTGTGGATATTGAAGCAGAAAGTGTAGGATGGCTGACAGACTGATCCCCGTTGTATCCGATCCCGCAGTCATATTTGAGGCGCATCCGCTTAAAACATACCATGAATTATAGCTTCCAGGGTCCTGGCGGTGGCGCGCCATATACTTTGATAGAAAGTCCATCCGCGACGTGTTCTCGTCGTCTAGATCCAGATTTTTAGGCTTTTTCTGATGAGCAGCGATAAGGTTCTGGGTGAGATGGATAATGTACCCCATTCCAGTCTTCGACTCGCCAGTAAACCAGTTGCGGATAGCAAACAAGATAGGATGGATCCATGGATATATGCCGATCAAACTGGCAGCTTGGATAAAACCCTCGAGGGAAGCCATGACTCCCCCTATATCTGCCCCTTGATCGAGGAAGCCTAGCCGCTCGGAGTATGTGATCAAGCCAATGACGTCAAATGCGTAGCATTGGAGCCAATGGGATATATCCACGGTTGGCTTCTGGTTACCTTGATTGTCTTGCGTCGCCATTTCTCTTAGACGTTGATCGAATAAATCCGCACACTCGTCCACAAAATCTT
Organism: Ilyonectria destructans; assembly: GCA_020740775.1. Classification (NCBI taxonomy): domain Eukaryota; kingdom Fungi; phylum Ascomycota; class Sordariomycetes; order Hypocreales; family Nectriaceae; genus Ilyonectria; species Ilyonectria destructans. The sequence goes on from JAHEWK010000014.1 coordinate 2,078,766, forward strand.
CATAAGAAACCAGGGCCGACATAGCATGGGTACCCTGGTATTTCCTGCGTAGAGCAGCATGTTCCTTGACGTCTTCGTGTGCGAAGATGGATGGTCGATCTGGACCTGGAACAGAGAATGCTTGGTAAAAGGGCGACTTGGCAAAGTTTTTCCCTGTCCCAATTCCGTAGATGGTCTTTGTGGCTTCTGGATGATCAAAACTGAAGCGGTTTGGGCCGTAACGAACTATAGGGCCGTATTTCCGATGCAGTGCAATGTTGTCACGCGCGAAGTGCCCCTGCCACACGCGATAGAGGTACCAAGCATCCGTAAATCGAGCGAGGAATGGGCCAGGGACATGACGATAGGGAGAGAATAGGGCGTGGTAGAGGGACGAGATAACTTTGAAAGCAATAAAAACCCCCAAAGCAAAGAGTGGAACGTTATTGAGTTGTAATCCCATTATGGCAAACGGAAAAGAATATCGTCGAGTATGAACTTTTGTCTTTTGACACAAATTTGGAAACGGTGGCATTGATTTAGCTTCTGCTTCTGTAGAGCAACTTGATGTGAGACGAGGAGATGCCGTGTGGGGTTTTCCGAACTACGGAGTAGCATTTGAGGGTGTTGTGGAGGCATCCGATGCCTTAGATTCAGCGCCGTCGATATCGTGGAGGCATCCGAGCCGAGGTTCAATGCCATGTGGTGTTCTTGGTTTCTGCTATACCGTCTGTGGGGCTATGGACATAACTTCTAGCATTTGCTGCTATTTGCTGCCTAAGAACGGCTCTCAGTGTAGCCGACTTGTTGAACGATTAAGATGATTCCCAGTGCCAACAATAATCACCTTGAGATTTCATCCACTATTTAGCTGCTCACTCCACACGTCCAAAATGCTAGATCCTAAAAGCAGATCTTAGTTCCATCCTTGGGTTATATCCTAACGCTGACGGCAAATACATATGCCTCGCACCTGTCTTTGCCGGGGGTGCAGGCGAATGACACGCAACGAAACGCATGGTGATGATCGGTGCAATATCCTTCGTGTTGTAGTATTAATACTATTTATTTGCATTTCAAGTCCGCTTGCAGTCATTGCGAGTCTTGAACAGACAGCGTCTCCGGCCTTGCACAGCTGGGTTCGGTGCAGCCACTAGTTATGTGATTGGAGTCGTTATGAACGTCTTGACCCCACATATGGTTAACGACCATGAATGGAACTAGGGCTTTAAGGCTGGATGGTTCTATGTTGGAGTCGGTCTTCCTTTCGTGATTGGAATGTGGCTTCTCATTCCCGAGACAAAGGGGTAAGCAAATCTTAACGCCAAGGGTTAGACCCGGATACTAATGATGTTTAGGCGGTCTGCTGCTGAGTTGGATGAATTGTTTGAACGAAAGATCAAGCCATGGCGGTTCCATAAATCGGAGATAGCTACTCAACGTCTGGTCAGCGTCTGTGAGCAGGAGTAGGGAATGGACAACCTTACATAAAACATCGTCGAATGCACAAAGATGAAGCCGGGTATTCAAGATTAATTCCAACAACGCAATATTGTTTATACTTGCGAGTGTTGAATATTGCAAGCTTATAAGTTGGAACTTTGCAGATTCTAACTGTTGTGGCACCAAGGTAACTGGAACCGCTGACGCAATGTCCTTAATTCAGTGCTGCAACATTATCGTGTTACTATTTGAATGCGATGCCTTCGTCTAAAGCCTCTCTTGGCCATTACTTTGCTATATCTTCTACTTTACCAGCTCTTAGAAGACTTTCTCGTCCTCTATCTCTCATCTCTTGGCTAGACATCGCCCATACTCGGGCTTGTATAAAGTAGAACTTCTTGTTGAAGGCAGCCCGCTGTATGCTCTTTCCTACTAAAACCAAAAACTCCATATCTTATTTTCCCCCAATGGTCAACAAGCCCTGACATATTAATCAGATAGCGCAGTCGATAAGCGAGCCGCGGATGTTCTGTCTGATTTGCTTCTTGAAACGACGGTTCTTTCGGACACGACATAGGATTCCTCCAGTTGAAAGAAGGCTACTCGCAACTATATAAGGCTTCCAAAAAGAACGAAACCTTACGCGTTACTACAACGGGAAGGATTTGATTACAGTGTGTCTGGGCCAATTCGACATGGGAGAATGCAATGCTTGTTTGCTGAAAAGACCAAAGTACAGTGGGAAATTAAGAGCACGGGCCGATGATACTTAGGAGAGGACGGAATGGCGATGTCCCTTACGTAGTACGCTTTCTAGCTTCTTCGCCGTGGAATATAATCTATGGACTTAGAGGCTAGGGCTGAAGGTCTCCTCGGGCCCATAGAATACATATGTCCTGACCTCGACACTCTCCCTCCCAGGATAATCGACCGTCTCAGGATTCACAAAGGCTGAGTGAGGGTTCCGTCTCGCAACACCCGGCTTGGAATCATAGCTTTTAAATAAGGTGACCAAGTCAGGCGTCTGACCGTAGCGGTAGTAAAACCTGTGGCTTGGGTTGTGGGTGACATTGAAAGTTGAGCCCTCACGCTCAGGGAAGACCAACTTGGTATGGATGAGGTCCTCTTCGGGAACGGAACGAGCGTCGGTAACAGCAAACGGGTCTTTGTATACCGGCTTAAGGGGCCGCCAGACATGTATAACTTGAAAGCGCCCTTTCAAAAGTTCGTCGGCAAGAGGCCCCAAGTCAAATTTCGCACCCTCTACGGCGTCCTGGGGAGTCTGGTCGACGTGCACAAGCGGTACAGGACCCTGACCCGCCTTGTTAGGGTCGGTCTGTGTCTTTCGAATAATAGGGTTGAAGACGTGGACGTACTTCGCGCCAGTGCTAAGCGAAAACAGTAGTTAGCATTCCTAGCTTTGAATTCAGCAATGGGACGTTTATCGACCCGCTCAACATCATTCCGTAGAGATAAGATGAGAACCAAGAGACTGAAAAAGAGCGACACCAGTGATAAACCATCTGTCCGCGTTAGGGGAAGGGAAGGATGCCAATGACTTACGCGTCCTTCAACATCTGTTGGACCTCCGGGAAGTACTCTCGCTTGATTGTTTCCATGTCTTCAAAATCCGACACCTTTGTTACATGGTAGTGGATCTTAAATCCATGCGTATCGAGGTTGTAGTCAAGTTCTTCACCGGCGATATCATAGACCGTTGTGTCTACTGACTCCGTCCATCGACTTACGTCATGTGTCTCTGGTCTGAAGGGGTAAATGACGGGTGGCTCCTGTCCGTCCCCGAGGCGCTTGAAATAGTTCATTTTTGTCCGAACATGGTGCTTCTGGGAGTCTGCTGGAGGGACGGGGAAGACGGATGACTGTAACATGGTCGCTGAGGCCAACCTTGGGGCAAAAGTGTGTAGATTTCGTCTGAGAAATGGGAGCATCCTATGTCTCGAGGTAAAGAGCATTCCTCAATCAGGCCGTGACGTACCTAGAAGGCGAGTTTATCGTATCAGGATCATGCTTTACTTTATACTCTTCTCATAACATGTTTGTCAGCAGAGCCATTTGCTGATCACAAGTCTCCGGCTCCACAACGACGGCTCGCCTTCACAACGATGGATCTGAGCTTGCCCAAATGTCCCACCACGGGTGCAAATCTCGGATGTCAGTCAAAATTGTACCTTTGGTGCTTCCAATTGGTCTCAAGGAGTCCTTCCGGAGTCAAGGTTTCGGCTCCACGGCACACTCTCCTCGTGTCGCCCCATAGGATCTACATGCCACCTCCGCTCTGATTACGTGGCATACTACCTGGGAATTTGATAGAGAGTAAGAAGGCTTCACGAAACGGCTTCATATACAAGGTCGCTAAAGTTTACGCTAACTTACGCCAACCCTAGTGTGTTTCTCTAGGGGGATTCCCCAGAAGTTCGGCTCCACGATGTTAGCGGTTTGCGGGGTTTGTGGGGTTAGCCGTGTCGTGCGGGTCATTTTATGAAATAGTGGCTTGTCCGAAGAACAACTGCTAAGCATTTCTACATAATAGTGTCAGTTGCTCTTACCCACTTGCTGATATTCACAGCACGTCAATAAGATCTGTTCAAGACTCACAATGACTGCAAGCGGACTTAGAAACACTGGCTTTGTTGGCCGCATTCTGGATTCAGACTCTCCAGACTATGCTCCAGCTTTACGACGAGCTAACGTTTCGGCTGAGCGTAAGGCTAAATTTGTCGTTTTCCCAACATCGACAGAAGATGTTCAATTTGCGGTTACCTATGCAATTCGGTTGGTATATCTATGAAGAAGTGCATGGACTACAACATTGTCTAATTCGCAAATAGGTCAGGTCTGAAAATTGCTGTCAAATGTGGTGGCCATCACTTTTCCTCTGCCAGTAGCGTCGAGGAGGGTCTCGTTATTGATATGAAGTCTCTCAACAGCGTTGAAGTCGACAAAGAAAACATGCGGGTCACCATCGGCGGTGGCTGTCTCTGGGGTGACGTCTATACTATTTTGCGGGATCATGGTTTGGAATGCGTCGGAGGTGGTGTACATGTGGTTGGTGTTGGGGGTCATCTAACGGGAGGTAAGTTCCAGCTACTCGGGAATTTACATCCTCTATATTCTAACCATAGCTACTATAGGTGGTTACGGGCCGTTATCCCAGAAATTTGGCATGGGTATACTTGATCCTTGTCAAACAACAAATACTACGCTAACTGTGTGAATAGCTTGCGATAATATCATATCTGCAACCGTTGTCTTAGCCGACGGTAGTGTCGTGAAGACTAGTGAATCCGAGAAGCCAGACCTGTTTTTTGCTATCAGAGGTTGGCTGGTTCTCTTCTTTTAGCGTCTTTCTATGCTAACAAAGCGGGGCAGGAGGCTCTTCGTCCTTTGGGGTTGTAGTGCAATTTGTACTGAGGACATATCTCCCTAAGGTGAGATGAATGCAAACCTTAGCGAAGATTGTTCAGGCTGACCGCTGAAAGGGTCCATATTTCTTCCGTGCTCTGACCTATCAGGGTGACACGCTGGGGAGGGTTCTTGCCCAGTTAACTGTGAGAAAGCCTTGAATACTATATCCAAGATAGTCGGAAATGGTACTAATAACTTTGAGCAGGAATTCCTGAAACAAGACTTCGGTGATAAGCCGATCATGGCATTTCTGAACTATGTTCGTGGACCACCACCAGAGCATGAGGTTAGTTCTTTCCATCGTTCTCTTGAAAGTCATACCTGACAACCCCGAAAAATAGCCAACTGTTGTCTTGACGTTCTTTGGATTCGGAGTTACCGGAGATTTCCAAGATGTTTTTGATGACTTCTTTGAAGCTTCTAAACCACTCCAAGACCATACTGTTGACTGCCCAACCTTGGTTGAATTTAGTCATGTACAGGATGAATTCCTCTTACTTGGATCACCCAGAAAAGCAGTCGGAGCGGTTCCGATCACCAATCTTTGGCCTGGAATGGCTGAAGAGCTTTGGGAGCGTTTCTTGGACTACACAAACTCGAACCCCGATGCCAGTGACACCAAATGCTTCTTCGAGTTTCACAACAGTAAGAGGGTGCGGCCGGTAATTTAACGGATGGGTGTCCACTGCCGCTTACTTCGACCAAAAATATCTTGACTGACTCATGTAGGAGACAACATGTATCCCTATCGTGGTACCAAAGCACCACATGTGCATAGCAAGTGAGGAGTAAGCTCTCCTCAGTAATTGCTTCTTGTGTTCCGTACTAATAGCGCTACCAGGCACAAAGATACCGCAGGCGACAAACGAGCGGAGTCATGGGTTCACACAATGAACAATGTGACTCGATCATATCAAGCAAAATATGCAACGGATTTGGGAGTGAACGGAAATGCCTGCATTCTAACTGAGAAGAGCGAGGACGTCTGGGGGACGAACTATCCCCGCCTACGAAGAATCAAGGTAGGGAAAGCAATATCCCTGAGCAGAATACGAAAGCTAACTCCTGGGCTGAAAAGGCAAAGTATGATCCCAACCAAGTGTTCAATCGATACTTCCCTATCGAGCCTGAACACTCTAGGGCCGCATTGTAACGAATATGGACATAGTGACTGGAGGAACAAATCATTAAACAGCACGAGGGTGAAGATGCATAGTCTAGTGATAGATCCGTTGAACCATATACAGTTAAGATCAATATGTGTCGCACTCGCACAACATGTCTATTACGCTATTATCAACGCCTCCTACTAGAGTGTGCAGTCACTTTTGGCCTGATCAGTTGCACGTATGGTCAACATAATTGATTTTCGCGGTTACGAGGGGACATGGTACCATCGCATCCTTCTCGATCACAACCTCTCCAAGTATCTACCTTCCAGGTTCATCGCAGCTACTAACACCAGACAACACGAGAACGTCAGCTACTTTCGTCTTACTACTTTTCCAAGCAGCATCCAGCGAGATCTCCCAAGGCTAAAATATTATATTGTATCGCAATACAAGGAAACTATCGCATTATAACCTACTCTCCGGTGTCGTCTTGCTGGCTGACCGTCTTTTCTTCTTCGCTGTGCCTCTAGGATAGAGACGGTCGTCCCACCTCTGACAGCTGCTATATCCTCATCCATAAAACACGAGCCATTGAACCTTCTGGTAGGTACGAATTAAGAGCTTCAATCACTAGATCTCATTTCCTGGATGTGATAACAAAGAAGGAACAAGTGGGCTGCAGGGGCTAGTTCTGTTATGCTGCAACGCAAATATAGTGATATTTGTACAGTAGGTGATTCCTAGGTCCGATATGGTCAACGACAACGACAGCAGAAAACATTACGGACGATAAGAAGAGTCTTGTCCAACAGAGCGTTCCCACTAGGCAATATGAGCTTAAAGAGACGAGGACATGCTTTGGGAAACAGATATCTATATTCACAATCAGTGCCCTTTCGGCTCAGTCGCCGGGCGTAATATAGACTGTGTGTGTGTTTGTTACGACTAGATGCAGAGCTAGTTGCGGCAGAATCCTGAAGATACCACGTCCCTTTTTGTGGCTCGGCCATCAGGCATGCCAAAACCCAAGGAGTGAAGAACAAATCAAGAGACCCGCTGACTAGGACGCAACTATTCTAGACCTTTCCAACCTGACGTGGCATAATCTGGACCTTAAAATTCTTAGGTTTTACGAACCAGTAGTTAGTCGCCTCCCAACGCTGGCTGCGAGGGCCGTCAAGGGCAAAATCAAAGTCTCGAAGGATGAGAGGGATCAGTTTAGACATCTCGAGCATCGAAATATGTCTGCCAATGCACGTTCGAGGACCTAGTCCAAACTAAAGGTAAGTTAGAGGGAGGACAATAAGATTACGCCACGAAGGCTAAAGGAGTTTCTCACCGGCATCCAGTGACGGTTCATCATGGAGAGCTTATTCGCGTCTTCATCTAGCCATCTCTCAGGCCGGAAAGTATCAGGGTCCGGACCGAAATAGCGAGCGTCGCGGTGCTCAACCCAGCTGTTGATGCCAACAATGGTCTTCTTAACGTTAGTGGTGTACATAAATCTTTTGACAAACCTCTCCTTCGTGATGTTTTCTCAACATTGCAAAGGGAACTAGAAAGGGCAAACGACTTACTCCTACCGGAAAGTATTGTCTAGCAATGGTTGCGCCCCCTTCTGGGACGACCCGCTCTAGTGGTAATCCCGATGCTGGGTGCATGCGCAGGGCCTCTTTAATAACGGCCTGGAAGTATGGCATCTGCGAGGTTTCCTTGAAGGTTGGCATCTTAGAGAGCGCTTCGTTCGCGGTGAACTGGTCGATTTCGTCCCGGAGCTTCTTCATGCACTCGGGATATTTCAGGAGGTGGTAGAGGATTGATGAAAGGCTGATGGCAGTGGTATCGGAGCCCGCCAGCACGTTCTGCGAGCACGCCATAAGGATGTGGTAGGTGGTGAACCGGTCGGGGTCCCGGGCGTTGTAGCTGAGAAACTTGGTCAAGAAATCCTCGGTGATCTCGGAGCCTTCTTCGTCGGTGAGGACGGCCTTGGGAGTGGCCTGGTGTTCACGCATCCTCTCCGATGTAAACCCCATGACGTAGGCGCGCGCCGCACCCTTGGCCCCGGCGAGGAAGTTCCGGACGCGGAAGAGATAGGGATGCAGGTTTGGGAAGATGCCTGTCAGCGATGCGTACTGCAGGAACTCCTCGAGAGCGCCGATAATACCGCCGACATCCTCGCCGCCGTCGAGGAAGCCGAAGCGCTTCGCGAAAGTGATCATGCCGATGACATCAAAAGCGTAGCACTGAAACCAGTGCCCCATATTGACTGGCATAGAAGACTGGGCCATCTCCGATAGGCGCTGGACAAAAATGTCGACACAAGTATCCACGTAGGACTCGTAGTGGACAAGCGATGACATAGAGTACATGGCCTGGTAGAGCCTCCGGTTCTGGGCGTGTCGCTTATTAGACTGATCGGTGAAGAGTGTCCATTGTCCTGGCGTAGCCCATGCCAAATACCATGTCGACTTCACTAAATTGCCACCGGGGCCGTAAATGATCCTTGAGGCTTCAGGATCACTGATGCTGTAGCGGTTGGGGCCGTAACGAACAATAGGGCCTTTACCAGTTCAAAAAAGAAATGACAAGGTCAGCTTTTCTCTAAAGTTACAGGGAAAGAAGCGCTATGTTATATGCCTCACGCCAAAATGGCATGACAGTCGGAGACAAGGCACCACCTACCATGTTTCTTATGCAGTTCCACATTCACCACCTCAAAGTCCCCTCTCTTGACTGCCCAGAAGTACCAAGCATTGGTGATCCGCGCCAAGAAGGGGCCCGGGACGGACTTGAGTGGCGAACGAAGATGATGAACCAGAAACAGGCATAGTTGTGCTAACACGAGGATGCCTGCGGCAGCAATCAGTAGACGCAACTCCATGCCGTCAATAGAAGGAGACCTGGGAAATGTGTGTGTGCCTGGCTGTGTGCGAAAGCCTTCGATATAAGCCACAGGGATCCTCTACGTATCACTCCAAGGTGAAGGGAACAGGCAGAGTTGACCTTTATGTAAAGAAAAGGGAAATGTAAAGAGAAAGAGTAGCTAAGATTAACGTGGGACAAGGTACCCGGGTGGGCGTTGTCCAAGATGATCAAATGGTGTCTATCCCCCAAGTTTCTGGCGTCTTGATTGGTACCACGAGCATATTAACGAGCTCCTTGGTATCCGCTCATAATAGAATGAGGCCACCGAAAGTGATCTGACGCTTGTTCCGTCAGCTATACTTAGGGTTCCGTGATAATGATAGACCTGGGGCTTCCCAACCTCTCCGACGGAAATCCGGTACGTCACTTCCGCCTCATCGTTCGCTTATTTATGAACCGCGTATTCTCCGGCTTTGAATCGGTTGGGCATGTCGGGTAGCTGTGGGGAACTACTGAGTTATTTGGTTTGCCGGGTGGGGTCTTGTTTAAGACACATTCACGATAAGGGGCCTCCTCCCCAAGCATTGTCATTCCTGTCACACTGGTCTAAGTGATAGATACAAGGAGAAAAGGTTATTGATTCTTGTATCTAACGATGTCAATGTCAGTCTTTTACAAAGTAGGTGGTGACGTCAATGAAACATCTGGAAAAGGCATCCTTGTGATCTTCTCTCGCCACCATTCCTTGTGAAAGAGATAAAAAACTGGTTGAGCAATCACAGTGCCATCCTGTCTCAGATGAATGCTGTCACGCTGTTTCCGACACAGAGCTTGAGCTTTCCGGCGATGCTTTTACAGGCGAGTTGCCCGCGGGGTATAGTGCGAGTTTTGGTGCCTGTATAGGGTAGTCGTCCTGATGGATTGTAGGCGAGACAGTCATCCTGGCTGACGGGGGGATCTAGCGCTCCTCTGCTGATAGGAGAAAGTAGGTCACTTAGAAATAACGTTACATGATTAACCTTCTTGTTGGATTCATGACCAACGTATTCGCCTCTGCCTGTTCCATCTGCTGGCCAAGTAAAACAGCATGATCATACCTGGCGGTCTGATGCGGCATTGAAGGCATGAGCTGAGAGCACAACCTTGCTGAAGCTCTTTGTCGAAGAACAAGTGGTTGTCCTAGACGAACCCGGATTTTCCCAGCGTGGAGAGGGTTTCGGGGACGACACAACGGCTGCGACTAATGATGGTGATCCTGGAAGTACGGTGAGCCATAGCATAGTCGTCATCCTTGCGTGATTGGTCAAAGAGGAGTGGCAAACGTGGGTACTGCCGCGGCTCTACCGTTGACGTCTTGGGAGTCGACACGTGCTGTGACAATTGAGTAGAGTCTTTCAAGATTCCGCCTGCTTCTTTACATTTCTTCGCCCGGCTTGTTCGTGTCCACCGAACGGAAGCTCTGCCAGCCTTGTTGCTAATCTTTTCGTCAATTGAGAGTAACCGCAAACGTGCAGCGCTCGCAGTTCTAACGCCGCCGCCGTGGAGCCGACCCGACTTTGTGGAGATGCCGATTCTCGGCACAGAGGTGCCGGATGTCAATGCACTGAGTTGCGTGAATAAGTCGACCGTTCAATGGCCCCACAGGGCTTAACACGGAGTTAAGCTCAGTTGGCACTGGAAACTGCATCATCATTGAGACATGTTTAAGAAGATTGATTCGCAGCTTCATCTTGCTTCACTTACTTGTGTATCTAAAGCCACTAGAAGCTTATCAGGATATTCCAACTAATACTCTACCATGTCTCTCCATATCGGAAATGTCGATGTGGTGGTGAGCTCGACCATCACTCCTGGGGACAAGGGCAGTCTGCCCTATGCCTCTTTCAACCCTTCAACCAAGGTGATTCCCCAGGGTCACCAACTCAGCCCCGAGCACAAGGCCTTCGAGGTGGATACGATCTTTGAGAAGGACATTACCATGCCCATGCGCGACGGTGTCAAGTTGTACGCCGACGTTTTCCGCCCCGAGACTAGTGACAAGGTCCCTGCGATCCTGATCTGGAGTCCTTACGGCAAGACGGGCAATGGTGAGTTTCCATCCATCAGGCACAATCCCTGTTGTGTCGTCCCCCCACGAGACAGCTCGCTAAAGTGACATTTGATAGGCCCTAACTCACTTAACATGCTCCCTGGACGCTTTGGTGTTCCGCAAAGTCGAGTCAGTGGTTATGAAAAGTTTGAGGGTCTTGATCCCGCCCTCTGGCCCGCTAGAGGCTACGCCATTATTAACGCAGACCTACGAGGCTCTTGGGACTCTGAAGGCATTGTTCCGTAAGTGTCTACAATAATTACTGGAGGAAGGGAGGAGCCTCCGCTCGCCTCACTCAGCATTAAGCAAATGACACACAATGCTAACCCGAGACAGGTGGCTTGGAGTCCAAGATGGCGAAGATGGCTACGATGCGATCGAGCATATCGCTAAGCTTGACTGGTGCTCTGGCAAAGTTGCACTTGCAGGTAATAGTTGGCTTGCCATGGTACAATGGTACATCGCAGCTCAACAGCCTCCATCGCTTGCTGCTATGGCTCCCTGGGAGGGCGCTGCTGATTTCTACCGGGATACACTCTGCCGTGGTGGTGTCCCATATCCATACGACAGTATGTGGGGTTTCCTCCAAAACGGCATGGTTGGCCGGAGAGGCACTGAGGCCGCTGTTGATATGTTGGAGAAATACCCCCTGTTTAACGATTACTGGGAGGACAAGCGATCTAAGCTGGAGGACATCAATGTCCCGGCCTATGTGCTCGCCAGTTATTCCAGCTCTCTCCATACAACCGGCTCCATTCGTGCCTATCACATTTTGGCTTCCAAGGATAAGTGGTGAGTCTCAAATTCTATTTTGCGTACTGCTATAGCTGTTATATTCCATCTCGCTTGGATGATCAGGTTGCTAACATTCATAGGCTGCGAATTCATCCTAAGCAAGAGTGGTCAGACTTGTATGACCCGGCAAGCATCGACGATTTGGCAAAGTTCTTCGACTACTATCTGAAGGGAAAGAAGAATGACTGGAAAAGCACTCCCAAAGTTCGTGTATCGCTTCTCGGATTCAACAAGGTGAGTCTTGTCGACTTAGCCCTCTATTTCAAAGAACCACGACAGGGATGAAGCTGACCCTACATGCCACAGCCCCCTGTTGTCCATCTTCCTCTCGAGTCTTTCCCTCTTCCACAAACAAAGCACACTAAGCTCTACCTCACTGCCGACCAGAAGCTGGAGCCAAACCCAGTGAGCCAGGCTGGGTCTGCTTCGTACGATGCCAAGTTTGTGCCCGATGGGCCACTTGCCGGCGGTGAAGAACTCATATTTAGATACAGGCTGACCAAGAAGACGTGGCTACTGGGATATTCATGGCTTGTCCTGAACATTGTCAACGACAGTGAAGACGAAATTGACGTCTTTGTGCAGCTTGGAAAGGCCGACGCTTCTGGAAAGTCACTGGTGAACATGAACGTCCCGCTAGACGAGCAGATACCTCCGTTGAAGGATCAATCTGAGGCTGCTGACTCGTGTTTCCTCAAGTATCTCGGCCCTACTGGCGCTCTGCGCGGTAGCCATGCTGTGAGCAAGGTGACTCCCGAGGCTGGCAAGTTCACCGGTGACTGGCCCGAGTATACCAACACTACCAGAAAGGCAATTCCGGCTGGTACTGTCACCAAACTTGAAGTTCCTATCTGGCCTACCGGAATTATCTTTGATGAGGGCGAATACCTGACTCTCAAGGTATCTGGCCATTACATGAGTTATATGGAATTTCCTTCTATGTTTGGCGCCACGCACAAGAACAAGGGTCGCCATACCGTTCACTTTGGAGCCAAACTTGATAGCCATCTGGTCGTTCCTTTGTTGGATCATGTGACCAATTGATACGTATCCTGGAGATATATCGTTCGAGATAGATAACACGAAACCTTTTGTCGAGAGTTGGGTCCCACCAGTATCGTCTCACATCCCGCTACTAGGCTGTTGGCACCACGTAGTATTGCTCAGGAATTTTCCTGTACGACCGTTCTATGTTTGCACAGAACTCAGGAAAATAGATGTTCTGTTCTAGTGCCCTATCGTTTTGACTGCTGTGTTGTCCAAGTTACAAGGACTTCCTACAGACCACCCCTACATTCGGTACGAGATGGACAACGTCAATATGCAACTTGAGAAAAGGAGGGAGTTTAGGCGAATGATCCTGGACTCACGCTTGTTAAAGATGATTTCACCGTCAAGTCATATCGTCACCGCTCTCAGCCAGAACCAAACCTAAGACCGAGCCAAATGGTTACATCATCTTGATTAATAATGAGTACGAAAATAAGACGATTCTGTGCAATTCTGTGGCGAGGTTATGTCAGTCTGTACCTGGCCATGAGGTCTTGAAACATAAATCTTAGGTTAAGGCGACTACTCAACTAGATTGTAAATCTAGAAATTCTTTCCCAAGATGCCCTCTAGCGCGGTCTTTAACTGTTCTGCATGGCCATTCCCCGACTTCCCGCCTCTCCAAGCAATAAAACCATCAGGCCGTACAAGAATTGCTTCACCAACTCTGAGACGACACTTCCTTTCAACGGCCCCCTCTGAATCTCTGTACGGACTGGACGTTGCATTCAGAGCATGCACATCCAGCTCGATAGGGCTTTGACTAGCTGCTCGGATCCAGGGTGATTCTGGCTCGATAGTGACGAGCACAAAATTCCGCTTCACGAGGTCAATCGTCGAGATGCATTTACCAGGGCTCGCAGTCTCTTCAAGGAAGACATGAGGAAACCTGGACCCGGGGACTGCTGTAGGCTGAGCAGGATCGTCGTAAATCTGCTTCGGAACCTTGTAATGTTCTTCCGGGAGGAAGGCGCCCTGAGGGTATCTGTATCCGAGTTCTATGGCGACATCAGGAGCTTCCGGGGCGGGTGGTTTCTGGACCACAACACGGTTTTGGAACCGGCTGTAAGCTTGCAAGACCGTAAACTCGTCTATCGGCTGCCTCTCGCTGTTGTAAGACTCCAGCAGGGAATGCGACGCCTTGCCGGACAAGATGTAGGCTAACTTCCATGCGATATTGTGCGCGTCCTATGTGCAAGTATGTCAGTCTCGGTCCAGAGGCATCTATATATCAAGCAAATGACATACCGCAATCCCAGTATTTCCTCCCAGACCTCCAGTCGGTGGCATGATATGAGCAGCATCTCCGGCCAGGAAGACACGGCCGCCTTTACTGGCAAGCTTGCCAGCTGTATATGCCGCCATTGTCCAGTAATTCATGGTCTGGAGGTCAACAGACACCTGGTCTGGGGTAAGGCCAGAACACGCAAAGAAGTATTCCCTGGCCTCTTCTGAGGTGACGGAACCGGGTGTAAAATTGGCCTTGGATCCTACATTATTGACCATGAGGAGTCCCTCCTTTCCTTCGTTTTCAAGGCGGAAGCCGCCACCAATCTTTTCGTTTGCAACATAGATAACGCCATGAACCATTCTCTTGCCAATGAAAGGGCTCAGGTCGGACTTGAAGCTGACGCTAAGGCTGTTCCTGAGAATCCCTGGTCCATCCCAAGAGATACCCTCTTTCTGGCGGGTTGGGCTCCGGTTTCCATCGCAGGCAACCACATAGCGCGCTTTGTGCTTTTTGATTTCTCCTGAATCGAGAGTCTTGACGGTGACAATAACTTCATCCTCCAATTCTTCGTAATGGAGCACTTCGTGTCCGTGGAGCTGTACGCTGTCGTATTTGTCCGAGTGGGCACCCAGGATGGGCTCAAACATGCGTTGCGAGATCCATACCCAGCTGGAAGGGGTAATATGCTTAATCTTCTCGGGGTCATGCTCTTGGAGATGCTTCAAGACTTTGCCACCGACGAGTTTCTCGACCAGGAGCATGCCAGCGTTGAGATCGAACTCACTCGCACTCTGCTCCAAAGTGAAATCCTCAAGTCCCAGTTGACGGAGGATTTCGCTCGTCCTAAAGTTCAAGCCAGCCGCTCGAGGATGAGTCCCTGCAGCGGCATGGCGATCAAATGACATTGACTTGATGCTAGCAAATAGTTAACCGTGTTGTCACCTTGTCAAGTAGTTTGGGATTTTCGTACCCATGATAGCCAAGTAGCAGGCCCAGGGTTTTACCAACCATACTCGAACCGATGATGATGACAGGCCATTGTTCCTTTTCGAGTGGAATATTGGAATAATCTATCTCGCTAAACTTGTCCCTCTTCAAGTTGGAGGATGAAAAGGTTTCATCTACTTGACGTGTCGTGTCCGTCATCGTGGCAGTTAGTGTCTTAATTGGAGTCTTAATTTGTGAAGTAGTGCACGATATGGTAGCACGATATGGTAGTCGCAAGGAAATTTCATAGAAATTGAACGATATATTATAATTTGGATATTGGGGACGTCATTGACCGTCTCATTACAGTGACGTTCGTGCCGTGGTTAGGGCGCTTAGTCAAGCAAGCCGGTGGTCATGATCTGCTACGACATCTCCACATGTCAACGCCAGCGCCGGCTCCACAGGATCGCCACACAACGGGAGAGATCCGGTGGGGTACCGAAATTCCGATGCGAATACCTCTGTTTGCCGGAAGCACATACCGAAGGTGCTAGCTTCATGGGTAATGGTGGATATGACTGGGCTTTGCACGCGGAGGAGTAGTCTGCAAGAGAACCCTCTCACGACTTGTTTTGCTGAGCTATCCTCGACAGAGTCGTTGGGGCATTCCCTTGCTTTAGGTGCAACTCAACCAAGTGTCTACTGAAGGTTTCCAGCAAAATACACAGACTTTGGTAAATAATTCTATATTTATTACCAGAATAATCAAGTAGCGCCTCCGTATCTGTTTTACAATCTCTGTATGCTTTAGCATCATTGACATTCGAGATTGAATTTGCTTTTAGCTGTCTCCACATGACGACCAACTTGTCCTTCTATCCTTACTTTTGCATCCTTTGCAAGTCAAAAACGACCTTGCGTTGCTTTCTCAGTTATGTTACTGTACTGAACTTATCGACGACAAGGTCAATTGAGGACCTACTGCTTCTTAATTGCTGCCTTTCTAGGTCTCCTACTCATCCGACTACCAAGTATTTGGGTGTTGCTTTAGAAAATAGAGTCTGAATATTTAGATATTGAGAGGGGCAGTAAAGTGTCTCTGCTAGCTTCAAAACAACTACTTTTGAATTCCATCTGGTAACATGAACTCTGCTATTGCCCCCATTTCCATGTTCGCTGCTCTGCTTCAAGCTTTGGTCTCATTAGCCAAGAGCTTCTGAGCATCCCGAACAACGTATGAGTCCCAAGCGTATTCAAACATGCTTTTCGGAAGCTCAGCATCGGGAACAAACTTGCGGAGGTCGTCCATCATCTCTCCTCGCCTCTCATCGTTGATCTTTGACATGAACATAACAGTTACTGCCCGGCCATAGCGGAGCTTGTTATAGAGCTCGAGTCTCCTCGGGATTTGATCTACAGTCGTATTGGCAGGGAACAGGGCTCCAAGGGCTGCGCCGTCCTCCAGGGACTGTGCACCGCCTTGACCTTGGTCTATTGCTATTAGAACACGCTCCACGCTTAGTGACGAGGACTTACGAGGAAGCATGGGGTGAGCTGCGTCACCTACTAAGACAGTCGTACCCTTGTAGAACTTCTTGGGGGGATCTCTTGTAGCTAAGCTCCAGAGTTTCAAGTCTTCAGCAAGACTACACATTTCGATAATGTCGGGGGAAAATTCGCTGTATGTGTTGAGCAGGTCTTCTATCTTGCCTCCAGCAAGCCACGAGGATTCGGATTCGAGTTTGGAATCTTCTGCTGGATGCATAGCGACGATATTGAGCAACTTGCCGTGCCGACAAGGATAAACAACGAGACGACGATCGTATGTAACAAAAACGTGCTGACAGTCCATACCAAGGTTCGCAAATAAGGCACCCGTAAGCGGATTGGCTTGAATCTTGTCCATAGGGACCAAGAATCGGAACGTGTTTTGTCCTGTGCTTTTACGTTCAGGCTTCTTTTGGGTCACCGCGGCGACAACTTTTGACTGCAACCTGATTTAGCATGTATGTTACGTAGCTGCAACAATGTTACCAACATGAACACCGTCTGCTCCGACGAGTAAATCAGCTTGGTGTTTGGTCCCGTCCTCGAGAACAATCTCGGCGGCTTCCGCATCCTTCAACAACGTCGCACCGTTAGCCACACGATACGCATAAAGGGTAGATAGATGAGAATAATATTGGAAAGAAGAATACAGGGCTACAAACAGGGACTCACTGCGGACATGACACGGCTGGAAAGATGTATCTTCAGATTATCCCCATACGTCTCATCTGTAGCTAGCTTCCTCAGAGCGTTGTGTAAATCGACGCGATGCGAGAGAAGCCATTCGTCTCGAGTATTCAGCTTCTCATGGAGATCCTTGGTGCTCTGAGAAGAACAAAATCAGCAGATGATTCATGCAGCTTCAAAGTTGATGGGTGATTACCGCAGGAATAAACATGAGCTTTCCTGTCTTGTCGTAGACCTTGATTGCAGTACAAAAGGTGGCTTGTAGATCATCGAAGTTGCAATCCCAGTGCTTGAGGACTCTGGTGGCATTGGGAGGAATATGGATTGCAGCGCCAACCTCGTTCAGGAATGAGGATTGTTCGAATACCTTGGCATGTTAGCATTGTCACCAACTTCATCAACAAACAATAGTCTACATACCTCAACGTTATGGCCAGCACGAATCAGAGAAATGGCACAACCAAGACCTCCGAGGCCAGCACCAACGATAATAATTTTAAGAGGCATGTTGAGTACTAGCTCGGTGGTTGTTGGGCAAAATAGATCGTTGGCACGTCCGTAGGATCCGTAGCGAAAGTGAGAATGCCTTCAATTTCGAGTAAGGTCGAACAAAGAGGGGAGAGGCACACAATATAAGAGGTAACTAGCAAATATCAGGCATCGCATGTGATACGATACGCTATGGACTACCGTATTTAGGGCCAATCCCACAAGAAGCCCAAGAGTGCACCTCAGCGTCTCGGCCACTTGGACTCAACTAGCACTCAGCCACATGATCCTAGCCTCAAAGCAGCCACAAAGCAGCCGACATCACGAGAGCAAACATTGACTCGGCCCCACCGGCTTCTCCACACCGTCAACATCTTCCCGCCACCCCGAGCCGGCGGCGTGCCGTTCGACCACAGCAATCCCCGGAGCACAGTAATATGGGGCTTTCTGGGACCATCTCTACTGCGCGTATTTCTTTGGTTATCTAATTCGTTCATCCGTACCTTTTGGCAATGTTCCAGAGCATATTACTTCCCATCTACTCTTGTTAACTACGCGGCTTACACATTCGCCCTAAGAACTCAAAATGGTTACCCATGAACACGTTCGGACTATCTTTGACCCTGTCGCCCGGGGCGACATGGCGTCCTTCTGGCCCCATGTGGATCCCAACGTGGACTGGACGGTGAAGGGTAAGGACGAACATTGATAGCCGAGGGAAATGACATAAGAGCAACCAGCTGACAGAAGCGCTCACAGGCACGTTCTGCAAGATCTCCGGCCATTACAAGTCTGCCGCTGCGTTTCAGGAGGGAACAAAGCCGCTGTCTTCAACTTGGGCTGGGCCTTTGCATCTAGTTGTGCAGAACATCATTGTCGATGGCAATCAAGCTGCCGTGGAGCTCAAGGCGGTTAACACTAAGACCAAGGACGGAGAGCCATTTCCCAACGAATACACTTGGATCCTCAGCTTCAACGATGAGGGCAAGATTATTACAGTCCGAGCGTACATGGACACGTAAGGCATCAATGTCTCTGTAGGCTGTACTGCATTTTACTGACCAAATTCCATAGGGACCTCGTTACTCGCGTCATTGAGAACAACTCGTAGGAGAGAACCCCTGATGGGTTCGAACGATGGTCAGGCCACGCATAAAAATTTCGTTTCGCAGTGGTTGACATACAAAACCATAGATAGTGAATGAAGGTGTGGGTGCCAATAGACATCTTTTCTATACGTCGCAATTTGACTTGTTTCACATTAGTGATTAAAAACGTGAACCAAAGTCCCGAGGGAGAGGATCTACCTCACATGGTGACTTTAAAGAAAGATAGTGAGCTGGAGAAGCAAAACAAGGCCATGGACCACACATACGGGCTAGCTTTTCAAACCTTCCATTCAATTTGCCCGTATATGGCACACATTTCTTAGCGAGACTAGTTCCGATGAGTGTTCAAGTAAGCTTTTGACTTCTTTGCCCGAATGATATTTACACTGAATGCCTCAAATATCTACAAGGATTCAATATGCTCCATGTCTTTTTCTCAACATCCATTGAGCCAAAATCCCCGAATTAGGGCATTCTTCACACAATGCAATAGGTAAAACTTGATAAGCACTCATAAATGTTTCAAAGGTGTATAAAACTCAATAAATGCTACCAAAACTCTTCATCAATCACGAGGAAGATATTTCTCTGGCACACCCTCGTTGCTGACTTCGACGCCGTTCACAGTCTTTTTCTGAGACGGCAGAAGGACAAAAACCACACGAACGTGCTTATCCGTCAGGTTATTCCACTGATGAATAGTCTAATATGGTTTGTTTCGTCAGAATATCGGCATTAGAGAAAGGGCTCTCATATGTTTTGTGCTTACGCCTTGTTGAACGACGATGTCGCCTGCACGCACAATTGTTCGCGAGTTGTCCTGAAGAACCAACTCTAGCTCGCCATCAAACAATATGCCGTAGTCGAGTGATGCAGTTCCGTGGTTGTGCCCCTGCGAGTTTGGAGGGAAATCCACAACCCGAATCAGGGAGCCACGGGTGTAAATGAACCCTTCGGATTCCGTGGTATCTTGACTGACGAGCTCAGCCGGATATTCTTTATTCTGCCAGATGGTAATAGCATCACTAGCAAAGGCAGGAAAGGGCTGGAGCTCATCATCGATGAGGACTGCGGAGTTGGTGCCGTTGTGGTGCGTAACCACGCGGCGTAGAGGAGATTGAGAAGCGAGACCCATGATTGTCGATGTATCTTAGCATTCACTTGGTTGTCTACAAGTCAATACGGGCTTTTAATTAACTATTGATCCTGATTAGAGGCGTGGATGCGAGACGTCACGGTAGCCATATGTTTAATGTGTGGAGAGTGAAACAAAGAGTAGCTCCTTGACCGCAGGGTGTCCACACGGCTCTACACGGCTCCACACGGCTCCACAGAAGCGAACATTATGTGTCGCTGGGGATAGCTACCTACTGTATTGGTTGATGTAAGAGCATGGGAGAACTTTCTAGACCGTATGGAGCACAGTCGGCGAGATTAGTAACACAATACGGAGTACCGCACATAGGGCTCCATTAGTTCGTGTCCTCCCCGCGACCTTCGGCTATACACCAACAACATTATGAATCTATTTACCAGGCTATTGAACTATTCTTCTCTGGGCCGTGTTAAACCTGGGCACTTAAGTCCACTGTCCAAGTCCTAATTAATTATGGGCCAGAAACGCGACAACTCTATTTGCCTGGCTCGTCATATCAGAAGCGCAAACCTTGGCCTGCCAAGCAACCCCATGTTGGATTGCGCTGTGATGCTGAGAAGATTAAAGAACCCCACCCTGGTATTGAGACGGGTTTTATTACGATTCTAGCGAGATGAGTCCAATACAGTCGGTTGTAAGCCGGTAATGCACCCATTGGAATAAGCAATGGTATTCTGGTTGATTGCAACAATCGTATTCCTACTTCTCAAATACTCAGAGCAATATGTCTTTTCTAATTTACCTCGCAAACACATTTCATAACCTTTTGACTTATAAAATTATAATTTCAATATTGCAACTGCGCTCGATCTTGGCCAGTATAATATAATGATATCTCATCTTTAACCGACGGCAGTTCGTCATGTGCGCTTGAATAAAACATGACTTGCACGGTGAATACCCACAGAGACTCCTGAGATGGCAACTAAGCTCAAAGCCAAGCCAAGAATCAAGCCGCGCTCAAAATAACTGAGGCTTCCTCCCTTGGGCTGCTTGATTTTCCCCAGACGGAGCGTATGCGACATCAACGGCCAGAACGACTTTCGGTCGACTTTGATTGCCCTAGCAGACTTAAGGGAGTCCTGGATAACGGGTTTATTGACTGAAAAGTCATCTCTGGAGTACATAATGCGGTTAGAGACGGACACCGAGTTAGGTGCAACAGCAACTGATGTTCCAAAACGTAATTAGTGATGGCTCTTGAGATCACTCAGGTGTTGATGCATACCGAGAGCCCATAGAGGAATAGCGTTGACAAAAACCTGGACAGTCTTGCTGAATGCTGCGACGTAGAAAGATGGTCTGGATTCTCCAAAGACGTAGGTTGCCTGGGAGGGCATCTCGTAATTTCTGTGACGGAAGGATTAATTGACAGCTCTGGTATCTATTATGTAATTCGCCGTGAAGCTCTTACAAATTGTTCATTATGTCAATGCCGTGATCGAGACTTCGAGTAGGGATCAACAAGATACCGTTGTGGCAATCAGCGATCGATCGAGCAACTGCGCAGATACTTCCGGCGGTAATTGGACTAGATGGCAGAGTAGTAGGTTAGTATCAAAAACCCGAGACGTTTGATGATTCGCATACTCGGAGCTTTTCAGTGCTACTACCGACGAAAGAGAGCTAGACGCGATATTGCTGGCCTTCTTGGACAGAGATGGAAAAAGTGACTTCAGCTGTTTATACAAGATCTGGGTCTTCTCGTTGTCGTCAGAATACTGTAGCGACTCAATGGAGCTTGACCCAGCGCTAAGTAAAATGCCCTCTAGGTCATTGATGATTATTTCGTCGACAAAGCATAGCCTGGGGACCCTCAAGGGATGATATCGCGGACTTGCGAGGACAGAGTTACGGAGATGGCTTGCTGCAGCCTCAAGGTCTCGGACGCTACGGTCGACAAAGACGGCGCAAACCCCAGATGGCGGCGACAGGATGCGCACTAGTGGGTTCGTCTGAGACAGAAGCTTGGTCGTGTTGGCGCGCTCGTCCAGGTTCTGAAGCACTGCGACACCGAATGATTTTAGACCAAGTTCCTGGCGGATGTTGGCCGAATCGTCGTCGGTGAGGGCGACGGCTTCAACGTCCACGCTCTCCCTCAGGATCTTTCGTAACACATCATTGACGGCTGGAACAGATGAATGCGCTAATATGACTACAGCGCTTCCAGCAGCCACTGCCGCTGCCAATGGGATCAGTGTACTGGCAACCGGTGCATGGGGGGCCGGATCAATGAGCGTTGGTCCCAGAGGCACCAGATTGTCCACTGAACTGGCCCCTTGTTTGATCGATCGCTCGTTGGCTAGGCTGGCGGGAAAATCGAGGCCATCGTAAACGTGCTTGACTGCGTCAAGTGCCAATTGGAGTTCTTCGGCCGCGCTCTCGTCGGTAGTTTGTAGGTCTAGCATCATGTCAGTTATGTTTCCAACTGGCGAATCAATACCTAATTAAGTTAATCTTACCTTCATTGAGAGCTCTGATTAAGCTACTCGAAAATTTCTTGATACTGCCATGGAGGGCAGCCAGTTCCTTTTGCCGTTGCAACACGTTCTCCAGCCGACCTTCAGTCCATGCCGCGCTGACAGTGGCATATACGTCAGATTCAGAACTCATGATGGATCAAGCTCAACGATATCCCCTGAAGACAATTGTGTAACTCTTCATGCTTTGGGATAGCTCTCGATATGTCTTTGATATGCATTTTGTCTGGTGCATTCGCATTCTACCATCGCCCGAGCTTCCGCGAGGAACAACAATCTTCGGCTCGGCTCCACAGTGGTGGCCCGACACACCGTAGAGGAGACGAGCGTTTGGACCCGCATGCATATTTGTATCGTAAGACTTTACGGATACTTCGGGGCTTCGCTAGAATAAAACAGCATCTTCCTGGGCTGGGCACGCTGGGTGCGCGTTACCGTCTCATTGAAGTGCAAATTAGTAATTCATCCGCCAACATGGGAAGTTTACCAACACAGAAGGGTAAGCGAATCAGAGATTCCTAAAGCTGGGTAGGACAGTTCGTCGAGCTTTGGATGCTAATGTTGTCGTTTAGCACCAACACCGGTGTTTCTCTTGGCTCATGGGTCAACTATGATGCTAGGTGAAGAGTCGGAGCCGGCAAAAATATGGGAAGGCATTGGCAATGAAGTCTTACGCCGGGGAGTCAAGAGAATTGTCATGATGGTTTGTTTACACCCTCTTCTCTGTCTACCGCTTCAGATATAGACTTTACTAACCATGCTGGACTTTCTCACAGGGGGCTCACTGGGATGCTCCAGATGACACAGTTGAAGTCAGCATGAACCCTAACGCGCAGAAAGACCCGGTCGGCAGTGTGACTGAAGCCCGCTATATGCCATACAAGATGGTGCCGGATATCGAAGGCGGCCAGCGTGTCATCGACATGCTTCAAGCAGCCGGTATCAATGCGCGGGCTAATCGCAAGTTTGACTGGATCCACGACACCTTTCTCATCATCATTCGTATGTTTCCAAACTGTGTTCCTCTGCCGACGACTATAGTCTCCATGAATGCTCGATACGATCCGCATATACATCTCAAGATCGGAGTTGCATTACGTCCCCTACGATTCGAAGATACACTCATTATCGGGAGCGGGGGCTCAGTCCATAACCTCTATCGAAATCATTGGCAGTGGATGATTCGCTTCAAGGATAACTTTGCCCAGCCTGTCCCTCCTGGTGACTTTGCCTTGGAGTTTAGACAAGCCGTTGAGGACACAATCACAAATAACACCGGCCCTGGCCTACGGCGAGCGGTTACCAAACTCATGAAGCATCCTCGATACAAGGAGGCTCACGGAACTGATGATCACTTCATGGCCACCATGTTTGCTGCTGGTGCTGCTGGAGATGAAAGTGATGTTGGCCCTAACGCCTTTCTAGGAGAATGCTGGGAGTTGGTGAATATGTGTAATAGTCAGTATCAGCTGGGTTCTTGGAGTTAGATTGTCACGAGGGCGAGCATGCTTGCGTTGAAGATTGATTTCTCGCACCAGATATCCGCCTATCGCAGCAATAAAACTTAAAGCACAAGTTCGATTTGAGTAGAGAAGCAGCTTAGTATGTATAAAATACAACACCTCTACTTAGTTTCCAAACAAGGCTCACTTCCTGTAGTACATCTGGACGTTCTAGGCTATCGATCATGGCTCCTTAAGTGATAAACATTTAGTAGGAACAGTCCTACACCGACCAAACATCACAGTCGTTATCACCCGACGCCGAGGTGGATTTTCAGGAACAATCTGCATTTAACTGCTAGGAACGGATAATTTATTGAGTCTCCATCTCAAGTAGGTTTTGAGGACCAATCCCCTTGCGCTGCTCCATATGCATGCTAAAGAAGTAAAATCGTTGGTGTATTTCAAGAACTTAGAATCTAATGAACGATAATTACTCTACATCAAGGTGAACACTCATACGGAGTCGGCTCGTGGCCTTCAGCTCCTTAGTCATCTCTACCACTCACCACCGACTTTTGTAAGGCCAAAGTCCGTGACTTTACCTGCCGTGGCTCTCCATAACTGCGCCCAGTTCTGTGTCAAGTTAGTATCCGGTTTCCTTGAGCGACCTCAGAATGATCTCGGCGAATAGGACCTACTGCCATAATACAGCATCCCGAAACCATAATCGCGCCAACATAAGTGAACAGGGGCGATTGGCGCCTTTCTTCCAAGTCAAGTTCCCGGTTCACTGGTCGATAATCCGGTACGTTTCTGTGATAGCCAGGCCACCACTCGGGGTTGGAAACTGGATACGGGACTTGAGGATGAGGAGCCAAGGTGTGATCGAAATCAGCTGGCTGGGCCTCTCGTGAAATATTGCCAGCGACAATGACGATACCAGGCTCTCTATTTTGTTGACGGGCTGAAGGTGAGGACGAGTGATGGATATCGTATTCCGCCAACACGTCTGATGTTGGTGCGCCCAGTCGCAGTTCGCTAACCGGGCGAGTGCTCGTGGTCGTTGCAATTCTGGTTGACATGTTGCGTCGACCAAAGTGAGATGTGAAGGGCAAGAGTAGATGTTAGTAATGCGATAAAGACTTGAAGGTGAAATTGAGGTTCCAGGTAGTCGATCCACCTTCACCATCCGGAAGGTTCACCACGGGCAAAAATATGGCGAGCTTGAGGTGTGGAGATCAACGTAGCGTTTCGGATTGCTCGGGTTGGTGTGGTCCCGAGCCGATGGACCGCCTCCCTATTGTGGGGATAGGCCGGAGCGAGTCATACAATACCAAATTAAACATGGAAGTTGAGATATAAGAATATCTCATTGAGCAGTGAAAAGTGGTATTCAAGCTCATTTCGTTTGGTCTTTTCTGACGTCAGTGATATTGATATTTTGTTCTAAACCGGACACAATGGCTGAAAATAAGTTTCTTGAGATTGACAAGGATAATTTCCCCTACATTTTTATGAAGAATGTGGATATCCCACTAAAGACACACGAAAAGGGGACTCTTCGATGCAATGTCTTCCTACCAAAGGACTCTGCCCCGTATGGGAGCAATAGGTATCCGGTTGTCGCCACGTATGGGCCATGTAAGTGGAACAAGGGCATCCCTTGAATCGTTATGCCGATTCACTGACTCTCTTTGCCAGATGGCAAGGATGTCCCATATGGGGTCTTCTACAAGAAAAGTTGGGATCAGGTAAACCCAGAGATGAAGTCTACGCATTCAGCTTGGGAGACACCTGACCCGGCCTTCTGGACCAGTAAGGGCTACATTGTTGTGAGGGCCGATGAGAAAGGAGCTGGTCAAAGCCCTGGTCTACTTGATACCATGTCGCGTGGGACAAGCGAGGCATTCTTTGATGTCATTGAGTGGGCTGCCGAGCAGGAGTGGTCTTCAGGCAAGGTTGGCCTCCTTGGCATCAGCTACTACGCCGGCACTCAGTGGCGAGTCGCGGCTCGTAAGCCCAAGGGATTAGCCGCCATTATTCCTTGGGAGGGAATGAGTGACTATTATCGCGATAGAGTGCGTCACGGAGGCATTCTGTCAGATCGGTTTATCAGTAAGTCTGCTACAATAACAAGTATGCCCGCTCGTTAACACTTCAATCAGAATTCTGGTGGACCAATGGTGTTGGCCCTAATCAGTACGGCAAGCCGGGCCGAGCTGCTCGAAAATGGGGGGAAGATACCCTTGAGGGAGATCTGGATGAAAGCACCCTTCTAAAGAACCGGCGGGACCAGACAGTAGATACGGCAGTGCACAAGTTCCGCGATGAGGACTACTATAAGACTCGGGACTTTGACCTAGAAGCTATCGAGACACCCCTTCTCAGCGTTGCTAACTGGGTAAGCATTCAACCGGCTATCTTAGGCACTCTACATCCTGTCTGACTATGAATCTTAGGGCGGAATTCTCCTTCACCTCCGCGGCAACGTGCTTGGCTGGATGCGTGCTAGCTCTAAGTACAAGTTCCTCCACTTCGTCGTCGGGAGACATGACCTCCCATTCTACTATCCCGAGTCAGCCGAGTTGCAACTCTCATTCTTTAATGCCTTCCTGAAAGACAATGACGAGGATGGTTGGAAGACAGGCAAACAGCCTAGGGTCCGCCTTTGCCTACGTAAGGGTGAAGCAGGCGTTGACGATCCAGAGCGTGAGCGAGGTTTTCCGAAACGAGACGAGCTAGACTGGCCGCTACCTGGAACTGAATACACCAAGTTCTTCCTTGCGCCGGAGAGCAAGCTTGATATAAGTCCATCGGCTAAGTTGCAAAGCATTGATTATAATGCACTCAAGGGGTCAGTTTCTTCAGTCTCGAACGCCCTCATTTGTATGTCACTAACATGCTTCTGTACAGCGAGCCGCTCACATTTAAATACACTACTCCGTCTAGCTTGGAGATCACAGGCCATATTGTCGCCCATCTGACTGTATCAGCTTCACGCAAGTCCTCTGATACACCAGCGCCGTCAGATATCGACCTTTTTGTTACACTTCGGAAGCTGAACAGCGAAGGCAATGAGGTCTTTTACACTGGCACCATGGGAGATCCTGTTCCCATCGTTAAGGGTTGGCTACGAGTATCTCTCCGAAAGGTGGATACTAACAACGAGTTTCACAAAAGCTTTTTACCTTATCGGAACTACTACAGCAGCGAGGTGCAGCCTGTCGAAGAGAACCTGAAGTATGAGGTTGATGTTGAGATTTGGCCAACCAACGTTGTTCTAGAGCCGCAAGAGACTCTCGTGCTAGAGGTTGCTGGGCATGACACACAAGGAGTGGGCAATTTCTCTCATGAACACGATGATGATCGCGACCCTAAGATTTTTGATGGCAAAAATACTCTTCATGTTGGGGGAGAGACTAGCTGGCTTACCCTTCCTGTCATTAACTCGAAGTAAAGAGATAGATTAGACGTTGGTAAACATGGATCAGTTCATTGAATACATGTCGTTTCACTAGAAGGAAAACTTCTCGTTGCAACCGAACCAGATATCCCAGTGCCAGCTGGGGCGGACTTGAGCTCTGTTTCACGTGTAAAGAGACTGTTGGGTCTATAGCCCACCATTCAGTCCATATCAAAGAATCATGCTACTCTAGCCACCTTGGCTTAGACGCGGTGTAATAATGATTGCGTTCAGTTCAATGATTTAATAAGATTGTGCTGAAGAAACCATTGATCCATCAATTCCACGAATTGTGTCATGCCAAGCGAGTGTTGTTCTCCAGTGCCTGTCTTGTAGATGTTTCTTGTGTTGTCTATCTACATTCATTATCTTGTCTAGAAACAGCTGTTAGACAGGTCGATCTAAACAAATGGTCAATGAATATATATGCATAACCTGCTGTCAGCGTCCACAGTGCAGAATATAGCTCATGGGAAGCACACTTGTGCCATTAGGTCTTGCATGTATTGCAAAGTCCACGGAATGATACAACCGTCATCAAGATGGAAGATGCAGAAGCATGTACGACATCAACATGTAAGGCATATCAGATAGCAATTAGTATTTGGTCAATATCATCAGATACATCAAAGCCATGCAGTATTTGTCAACAATAGAGACACACGTTTAGCACTCCACCCTGTACCAGAAGAGACAGTAGCTTAGAAATAAAGATAGCAATTAGTATAAATTAAACCATTGGAAAATTACAACTTGAGCACTTTGTGGAGCCGACACGTCAAGTTTCAAGAGTCAACGGCTATTTAAGGCACAACAAGCACAACCGTACTCATATCTTGATAACCGTAGTCAAGCAGGTATGTGAGTGAAATACGTTATCAGTCGATTGAATTGATATATTGGTCATCATATCCATCTCTGATTATTTATGAGGTTCGACGTGTGTTAAAAAAACGTCCAAGATCCATCAACTGGACCTCCTGCCCGGTTCCTATTTAGGGTAGGTTCCATCGCTGTAGTCTTGTAGACATGCCGCTGTGGAGCCCCATCCGTGTGGAGAAGCGGCTTTCATGTGGAGTAAATGCGGAGTGATCTTGTGGTATAAGAACGAGGTATGACCTGCTTCTGTGGAGAAGATTTAATAGATTCGTGTGTATGAGAATATCTTGCTTTAATTCCAATTCGGTATTTCTAGTCCTCAGCTAAGATAGCAAACTTCTCAACGTCTCTGCAGGCACAAAGCACAATGGCAGCCCTACAATTTCTGTCAACGTACAGTTTTACTATAGGCATAGTGCTGACTGTCTTCTACGTGAGTTCGCCACAACCACTGGTTCAGGAAGATTAAAAGCTCTGCGGACCGTCTCTATAAACCGCCGTTTTAATGAATAATTGTAGGTCCTTGCGAAAGCGAAACTCGCCATGTTTGGGCCGTTGTCCCAAATTCCGGGTCCTCTCACAGCACGATGGACAAATCTCGTTCTCAAGTACTACACACTGTCGGGCCGCCGCATGCAATACCTGGATTCCTTATTCATTCATTACGGTTAGTTAGTTCTTGGTTAGGTATCCCACTTAGTTGGGCTGATGCAAAATCATTTAGGGCCTATTGTACGTGTGAGTCCGAATGAAGTTGGCATCAACAACCCCGACGATGTCAAAGTGATTCAAAAAGTGGCTGGTGGGTTCAGGAAGTCGGCATGGTATGATATGACTGGTCCGGGAATGCTCGGGATGAGAGATCGTGAGAGGCACTCGCGACGTCGCCGACTTCTCGCCCATCCTCTGAGCAATTCATCTCTGCCGAACTTTGAGCCGCTCATCCGAGCCAAAGTGGACTTGGCAATGGACCAGATGCAAAAGGAGAGCTAAAAGCTAGGATACGCTGATGTGCACAAATGGTTCAGCTTCATGGCCACTGATATTATTGGCGACCTAACCTTTGGGAGTTCCTTTAGGATGCTCGAGCAAGGAAAAGTGAGTGTGGCAAGCTTGCCCTCGCGAGCGTTGCTTAACTAACCAACCATTCACAGAGAAGCCAATATGTGGAGGATCTCCAATCCGTCATGTCTACAGTTCACAAAAGGATCGAGTATTCGCCCTTCTTTGACCTTATGTTTCTACTTCCGATCCCCCAAGTCAAAGCACCTATGGCACGGTTTGATCGCATTACGAACTACGGAAAGGAATCTACCCGTCGCCTGCACTTAGCTCAACAAGCAGGATCCCTGAACACACCGATCTTCTTTGACAAAATCATGAACCCCAAGGACAAGGAGCACGCCTTGACTGACCTCGAAATTGAAGAAGAGGCCGCAGAGTTCATGGTCACAGGAACAGACACAACCTCAAATACACTGACATATCTAGTTTGGTCTGTACTTAAGAACG
The DNA here is from genome assembly GCA_020740775.1 of Ilyonectria destructans. NCBI lineage: Eukaryota > Fungi > Ascomycota > Sordariomycetes > Hypocreales > Nectriaceae > Ilyonectria > Ilyonectria destructans. Next base: position 2,108,454 of record JAHEWK010000014.1, read on the forward strand.
CTGCCATTAGGGATAGGATAGAAGCCGAGGTTGCAACGCTGCCTCCGGGCTTTACCGATTTGCACGTCTCCAAGCTACCATACTTGAACTGTGTAGTACAAGAAGCGCTGAGAATGTACGGTGCGGCATCAGGTTCACATTCAAGAGACGTGCCCGAAGGCGGCTGGGAGGTCGGAGGATACTATGTCCCAGATACCGCTACGGTTCTCACCCAGGCATACTCTTTACACCGGCTACCTGAGGCCTTTCCCAATCCAGGGAAGTGCGTTGACCTCTTGAACATTTTTAAGCGTGTTTAGCTGATATAACTCCTAGATTCAATCCCAATCGTTGGCTGAACCCAACTGCCCAGATGCAAGGAGCATTTATCCCCTTCGGTGGAGGACCTAGAAGTACGAACAATGCCTGAAAGATTCAGAAGACTAGAATACTGACAAGTAGTAGTATGTATTGGCATTCATCTTGCGTACACAGAATTGCGCTTGACAACCGCGGCCTTCTTCTATAAATTTCATGGCGCTACGGTTCACCCATCTCTCTCGGAGGATGACATGACTTTAGAGAACTATACGTTGATTGTGCCCAAGTCTCACAAGTGTCTAATTAAACTGTAGACTAGTTTTTAATAGAAATTATTGGACATGATAGGATATACTACTGTTTGCAAAGTATACCTACGAAGCCTTAAAGTGTTCGTTCTGCTTAGCTCTACAGGAAGACAGGGCACAATTCAGCAACTTGTCAGATAGTGGTGAAAGTGACTGTGGAAGACACCTGCGATTGGTGTCACTCAATTCCAGTCTATGTCGTTCACTCCTCTGCGAAGAGATTTGCGTAGTCGCGGTGAAGAGTCTCACTCCCTTATCATGTACACTAGTTGCCACGCACAGTGGATGGAAGTTGGTCCAAGTACATGTGTAGGCACTTTGCCGAGGCCCTTCACTTCTTTGCATAGGGAGAGGTGCAACCTGTGCCGATAAGTGACTCCTTCCTCGGGTAAACCGACCACACGAGCGAACCATTCGGCTCCACGTTGAGACTGTGTGGGGATTTTTATCCCGGGTACCGCAACGGTCTCTTAACTTAAAACGCCCTATTTAGTACCCCGAATCGTATGTATACGCGGCATATGTAAAGAGACTACATCGAGCCTCAAACTGCCGATTTAGATACCCCAACCACTTCGCAAATAATCCAGACTTCGCTTCATTCTATCAAAGTTACCCATTTTCGCATAATATCAAAACTACTTATACAATCAAGATGGGCATCAACCGCGTTGTTCAGTTTCAGTTCAAGCCGAGCGTCACCAACGAGGCTATTGATGGTGTACGTTTGTCCATCATGATATAAAATAAGTGCCATTGACATAGAGATATACAGGTGTTATCTAAGATCCAAGGATTGAAAGATGGTTGCCTCCATCCCGAGACCAAGAAACCTTACATCCAGTCTATTGAAGGCGGCGCGGATAATTCCCCCGAAGGGCTACAGGTAAGATAGTTTTCACGTGTCGCGAATTTTATTTCCCTTGGTCTTGACGGGTCATTCCATGAAACCGCCACCTTTGTTCCACTCTCAAGACCTCGCCTCCTTTGATTTACTTACTCTTCCGCAATCGAGTCTGTGATTACCACGCTAACTTGATCCAACAGCAAGGAATCACCCACGCGTTTGTTATCCAGTTTGCAAATCCCGAGGACCGGGACTACTATGCTCTGAAGGATCCCACTCATCTAGGTGTTGTGGGTGAGCTGGGCCCGTTGCTGGAAAAGGTGCAAATTATTGACCTCCCGAGGCCCAACTAAACATGTCAATTGGCAGTGAATAGAGCGAGCATGTGGACATACTAGTACTAGTTTCAGCCGGGACTATTATGGAGAAATAGACGCATGTAGTAGTGGAATAATGTCCATAGACGAGTCGTGGCCAATTGATGACATTTTCCGGCTTCATTCTCGCTTGCTCCAATAATTTCTATGTATGTTCAAGAATGTGTCCCGTTTCAAGGCCCAGATCTACCGTATCGACTCGATAAATTAGCCCTGTTTTTATGGGCCAAATCTAAGCTATATGAGGCCTAGGCTTTTTTAAATCATTGGGTATAAAAAATACCCGAAGGCAATAAGTGGGGGAAGGATACAGGGCCAATTTACCGAGTCGATACGGTATAGTAATGGATCGCTCGCATAACAACAAATTCACTCTGGTAGATGCTAGTCCAAGTATGTATTCGCCGGTGACTAGACAAGTGAGTCCACATGGTGGTCGCTCGGTAGTGGTCATCGCGATGGTGGCGCCGGATGAGACGGTAACCTGTGGAGCCGGTGGAGCCGAGCCGGTGAAGCCGAGCCGGTGGATTACAAAGAAAGACTTGGGATGCCGATTCGGGTTGGGATATGCCACTATTCATATGAGGGAATGTCACTGCAAATGGCCTAGTAAAGGCCGCTTACCATGCCTTCCTTGCATCCTGCTCGGCTCGGCTCGGTAAAGCCCGCTTGTTGATGCGTCTTGTTGGGTCAGGTTGCGTCTTCTGCTGCGATTCCGTGCAGTCTTGAACCAATCTCTGAAACCACAGAGGGCATTATCTGAAGACTCATATCTCGAAGGAGTATCGACGTAACGGCTACCCCCTGGATAATTATTTCTTTGCGCTTGATGTATCTTGGTACTGTCAAGCACAAATCTTGCGTAGAGAGTCTTTGGTGTGACACTTTGCTGGATCTGTAGACTGATGTCCTGTGAAGCATGCGAATAAGTAAAATCTTTAGACATTCTCATCGACAGTTCTTCAATCTTACATCATGTTACACACATACTGGAAGAGGCACATTTGATTTGGGATGCATCACGAACTGTGGACTCCAATTGAACAGCTATTGATTGACATACTACTCTTGGTTCATCAACGTGCCCCCAGACCGGGACATCTCGCTCGCTCGTAGACGCAAGAGTATATGTGAATACGTAGAGCTTATACCCCAGGCCTTCAAAGACCTCATGAGCACAATCGCATCATCAAGTAGTTTGGATCGGCCCTGGGCATGAAGGAGATTGCCTATTCCAGGCAACTTGACTCGGCTCCACCCAGAGCTTATCCAGACAGTACTATCCATATCGTTGAGTGGCTTCGGGCCCAGTACCACAGCGGGAGCCGGTGGAGGATATAAAAAGCGGCCCTGGAAGCGTTCAGATAATGCCGAGTAGAGCCATAGTGTAAACACGGCTCTCAGAAGGCAGATCGGTGTGCCAAAGTGCGTGTTATGACTTGACCGCACTGCCTGAAGGATCCTCGCCGCATAAAAGCATCCAAGCCTCCCTTGATTAGGCAAATTGCTCCATTGTTCTCCCATCTGAGTCCACTCCTCGTCCTCCATTTTCCTGTATATAAACCTGACTATAGTAGGAAGCAGGTTGGAAGTTGGAGTATTATGACTCATTAACGCGCTTAGGGCCATGATCTGGTGCGTTACAGCGGCCTTTACGTCGTCAATTGGTTGCTCTCCGTGCTCACTCTCTGTCAGAGCTAGGAAATCGGTTAAGATGTCGGCTGCGAGTAGTTTGTCATGGTAAGAGAATCCGGGTACGCTAGGCTGACTTGAGCTCTGGTACTTGATCATCTCGCTCAGATGCTGCAACATAACCTGCTTGCCAAGTGTATTGGTCTTTTGCCAGGTAGATTTCCAGCTGCTGTCGGCAACAAGCCGCTCCATAGTTGGGAGCCCGCCGGAACTGGTGGTGTCTAATCAGTCAGAATTGATGTTTTTTTTTGGCCTTTTCTTTGAGTTTTCAAGAATCTGCTCGGACTCACCAAAGACGGCAGGGAAACTTGCCCAGCTTTGAGCAGTTGACGCACCCCAGCGATCGTCCATCTGAGGCAACGAGATCTGCAGCTCCGACAGCTTCATCAAACGAGTGAGGTCGAAGTGACTATCAAACGCTGAGTCCAACAGCTACGAGCTTCAAGTTAGCCTACGATAGGTGAGATCAATCCAATATACAATCTAGACTTACCCAAGTGGCATATCCCGCCCGTCGGCGTTCTTCATCTAGTAGCCATATTTGCCACTTCTGCGTAAGAGGTAGTTGTAGCTGGGAAAACTTGTGCATAGGAAACATATTTACGAAGAGTCGTTTTCGTCTTCCCAGGGCGACAGGCAAAGCCTGTAAGATCTCGGCAATCTCCAAAGACCTTCGCTCCCCAGCATACATAAGGCCGATATGGTTCAGAAGAATCGCCTGAGCCATCCACAGCTCTCTACCATTGGAGTTTTGCTGCTCACACTGCCGACTATATCAGCATCACGGGCCGTATTTGTATACGGACCATCAAGCAGGACCTTGACTTACCAGAGTAGACGTTTGCCGACGGATTAGCTCGTGCATTGCCCGTGAGCATACAAGAGCGTCTTTGATGCCAGAGAAATGAGATCCGATTGCAGCCACAGAGAAAATGAGCAACCAGTGTCTCTTTGACGAAGAGAACGACGCTTTGTGCAGTATAGGCAGTATAGGGTGAAAGTTTTCGAAATAGAGCTGAACCCAGGCATTCAGCACTGGGCCAGGTGGAATTCGCAGATGCCTGAATCGCGGATAGTGGGACGAATCCTGGATCTCATTGGCAAACTGGGTGATCTTCTCACCGACTTCAGCCGGTATCTCATCTACATGCGCCAGATTCTCATGGTCAACATCTTCTGTTGTCAAATGGGACATGTCTGGAAAGACAAGCTGGGCATCAACCTCGATGGAGACAGGATAGTATTCCCGGGGCTCGACAGCATCTTTGTCAATAGCCGGTGAATGGCTGCGACTGTAAAGTTCTGCCACGGCTGACTGGTCCATCATTTGTACAGGAGGGGGGTTCGATGGAACTGTTGGCAGGAGGTTCTTGAGCCCGGCTTGATCGAGCCAAAGATCGTTGATGGCCTCGACTGAGGGGCCGTTTTGTAAGAAGTGAGGCATCAAAGTTTTGTCGGTGGCATAATCGAGCCAGCCGGCGGTCTCGAACGGATCTCCAAAGATGAAGGAGGACGTCGGCGTGGCTTTGCTCGTATCGAAATCGAGAAACATGTTTCCGCCATCCAGGAGAATGTCAAGCTCGTTGACACTGTTGTCCGTGTACTCCGTCACTGAGCTGATTGGAAACTGGACAAGCGGGGCAATCGGCATAATGTTGTTGGCCAAGTCGTTTTGTTTGGACTGATCAAGGTGTTCGTCTTCAGGAGAGAGATTGGTATCGGTCTGGGTGGTTTCATGAGAGCCACCTTCATGGATAGTTGAGGGCGGCGACAGCGGGGAATGAATGACGTCGGTGCTGCTGTCGTCGTTATTGTTATTGTTATTAATGTCGTTTTCAGCGTTGTTGCGATCGCTGCTGTTCTTGTATCGCTTGACCAGCGACTTCTCTGGCCCGGCTTCTGACACCTTCCGCTTCGCCAGCTCGTAGTAGCACTCATTGTCTTGTCGGCGACATCGGTGACATGGGCGCTCGCCGTCACATCTTACCTTGGATGTACTACAGGGCTTGCAGGCTTGAGCTACACGACGATGCTCGCTCTGACCATCACGATTGTCTCGACGATCTGTATTGGCATGCAGCGCTGTGTGGTGACGGGCGAGTGAGTCGCTACGAATTGGTCAGTCGGCATCTCACGATGGTGTAGGTGTGCCTCGCTCACACTCGACCGAAGCTCTGGCCACATTCGGTACAGGAAAATGGCTTCTCCTTGGTGTGCGTGCGTAGGTGACGCTGGTAATGCTCCCGACGCTGGAAAGGGATGTTGCAAGTCTCGCAAAAGAGATCTGCTTGGGCGGCGCGGGAAATCATGGTGGTGAGACTGCTGGAAGAGTCTTAGTGAACACGAGGAGCATGAAGCTGTCCTGGTGAGTAGTAGAAAGAGGACAAGGCAGGAATGCCAGAGGTCAGTCAATGAATGATGGGCGACCCCGAGAACACCAATGATGAACCTATCTCGGAAATCATCTGAAATGCCTCTCTCAGGGTTCTCGAGACCTACAAAGTTTGTCCACTGTAAGACAAGTAGGGACGATCCGCGGGTCTTGGACAATAAGATACGGCAACTCGGCCATTCTTCACCCCGCATTTCAAAGCAGAGATCGCGGGGAGGGCGGCGGAGACTCCGGAAGTTGGAGCGGACTTAGCCTACTTCCCCACACAGAGGCGTTAGGTGGCGAGCAGGGTCCAGATCCATGGAGAGTTTACGCTATAATTAAGGGGCTTGAACACAAGGGCTAACACCTGCATGGAGGTCAGAGTGGTATCAAGAGCATTCCAAACGTTTCGTTATATTGGGCATGGTTCTAACTAGCAAGATTAAACCATTCAATTCGATTTTCAAGGACTTTCGAGAGCTAAACTATTTTTTAAGTCCGTCAAACCCATCACTCTAGACATGGAAGCGAAACGGCACATGCCATGCCATTCTAACGCAACCCCATTCATTTACCGAGCCAACTCCACATACAGTAAGGTCACACTCGGAATTGGAAGTTGTTGACTCGTAATATTCCTGGGATCGCATGCAAAAGTGGTACTAGTTCCGACGCCAGGGGAGTCTTATCATATCGGGCCCGTAAGGAAGCGCTTTGGCGTCATCGCTGGAAGATCCTGAGTACACAAGCCATCCCTGGCCAGTAATCGTGTGGATAATGACGATGTACGCTCGCTTCCACACGGCGGTGTAGTACGGTTCTCCGGACTCCATCCATACCATATTTGATGATGACCCCTGCATTGTGGAGCCGAACTAGCAAAACATTTGCCAGCGACCACGGTATGGAGATGTTGGTATCATTACTCAGCGGAAGTAGAGAAAGGTCAAACTTCCGAGACACGCCTCCTGATTCGGAAAACTCCGCATGTCCCGACAGAAGCAGATATAGTCGGAATTCGGAACTGATTTCCGGCATGACGATCCAGGATGAGATTGTACGAAGTAAATAATGATGTGTTGCAGTGAAGTGTTTACCCCTGGAAGAGTAATATGGACTGTAGGTTCATGCAACAGTATAACCAGGCAAGTCCAATCGAGCTATGAGTGTTGTTACGTTTGACAATGGTGGATGTGCAATCAAGGCAACAGAGAACTGTAGTCAGTAGTAACCAAAAAAAGAATTCTTTCTTAACCTCTTAATGATAATTTACGTCCGGATGAGAAGGTAGAGGAAAGAGAAAGACGAGGCAGGAGAAAATGCTGTTGACCCGACTGGGGCATGAGCAAGCTCTTAACACAGACTTCTCCTCTCGTGGAGAGCCGAGGAACAACGAAATTTTCCACACTAGAAGACTTGTTAATAATACACAGGGTGCTTTTGCGTTATGTATTTTAACGCTTAAATGCGCTAGACCTTGTATAATAGTAATGCACGGCTCTTGCTGTTGTCACATCCCGAGCCCCAACCGTTTACAACCGGGGTTCTGAGTACGCTTGAGCTACTCATGGCATAGTTTATTACATTGATCTAGAAGTCTATGTTATCCGTTCGCCAAATCTCCCTTTTCCTCTCATATTACGACTGATCAGGCTCCACCTTGTTGAGAAACTTCCAAATAGTATCCCACATGGCGACGGGGTTAGAATACATTGGGAAATGCCCGGCACCAGGTATTTCCGCCAGCTCCACACCACTGGAAGCCAGCTTTGGTAAATAACTCAAAGTGGCATGCTGCTCGCCAAACATAAACATTCGAGGGAAAGGCGCTGAGATGAACTTGGATATCAATCCCCCGTTATCAGAATGGTTGACCATCGACTCGAATATCCCTTTGATTGCTTCCGCCCTGACTCGATCGCGTAAACCGGCGGCATATATTCCGCTTGCGTAGAATGGTGACTGCAGCGTTCGTTCAATGAAGTAGTCGAGAAACTCCTGTGGATCCTTGTCGGGATGGTCGAAAATTTGGCGAGTGATGAAACAATCCTCTGCTGCAAGGTTACCCTTGATGTCGATGAAACTGGCGATGGCATGGGGAATTCGACTAGCCAGCTCCAAGGCTGTCAGACCACCCATGGAGTGGCCAATGAGGTGGAATCTTTTGACGTCGAGATGTTGAAGGACAGCTTCAGCCGTGGCGACCAGAAATTCAATATTTGGCTTTGAGAGATTGTCACAGACAGTCTTCCCACAACCAGGGGCGTCATACGCAATGAAAGGACGCCCGTGGAAAGCTTTGTTTAGGGCAATGTCGATATAGTCTTCCTTGGTGCTTCCCCAGCCATGCAGGAATAGAATAGGGATGAGTCCACCCTCACGCCGAACCACGGCAATGTCCAAGACGGTATTATCGACCGTCACATGCAGTCGCTCATGAATGAGTTGAGGCTGAAGCTTCTCGGTTTGAATTGCCATGTTGATATGTGCGCAGCAGCTAACGATGATGAAGAATACCAGTGCTCATAGAAATGATAAGAGTCTGGTGAAGGTGGTAGTTGATTCAGGATGAAGCAGTGCTTAAATAACAGTCAATACCCACCTTTCTCCATTTTGAACGGGAATGACATAATTTCAATTCTTTTATCACGGCACCAATGCGTCGCCTTCCCGTTTCTAGACTCAATGTGTCGACTGCCAAGGCAAATGGGATGATGTGGCCGTGAATGATTCAGGAATACACTGACGGGCAGCCAATGGGCGATCTTGTTCTGAAGGGTCAAACGTAAAAGGATCCTCCTTGATGGGGGCAATTTATTTTTATTGGAAAACGAAATATGTTCCCGACTTGACCGGTCTGTCAACGGTCAACGATGCCGAGTCACAAAATCAGTTCGGCGACTTTCGGCAACTGTGTCTAGAGGCCGAGAACTTGACTAAGCCTCGGCATACCTTGTCACTCGCCGAAGTTGAGTTTTCAACAACCCACGCATCCTGCATGTAAAATACCTACAAGGCCATAATAAAATGCATAATCCCCGGCTCACGCCTTTCGAGGTGACAACCTGACATTTAATGGCGCCTTGATCCAGTTTGTAAACACCTGCATATTTTCGTGGTCGTTCTTCGGATCCCACTCGGCCCAAGACTCATCACTGGTCATCGCGACATCGTTGTGCCACAGCAGCTTCGCTGTAATAAGCCTCTGTTCCATGTATGATAGACTCGTGTGTTCAATTAGTTTGACTCTTAATGAATTGCGTGTGGACACTTACTTGCGACCGATGCACCCGCGCGGGCCTAGGGAAAAAGGATTGCTTGCGCCTAGCTTGTCCGTCGCATTGGCCCTGTCAAGCCACCTTTCGGGTCGGAACTCGTACGGATCTTTGAAGTTGTCCTCAGTGTGAGTCGCCGCCCACATGCAAGTCGACACAGTGGTACCGGCGGGGAGGAAATTCCCATCTACACTGTCGCCACCAGCGGGGACGGCTCTTGTGAAACCGATGGGAGCACTGGGAAAGATCCGCAGGCCTTCCTCGAGCACTGCTGACAGCCATGGTAGCTTGACGAGCTCTTCATACGTGATGTCTTCGTCACTTTTGAAAGCGCCTCTTATCTCAGCGACAAGTTTGTCCAAGACATCTTTGTTCTTTGGTCTGAGAAGGTGGTTAAAGAGTCCTGCCATGAAGCTTCCCGTCGTCTCGGAGCCGGCGATAATGAACAGGGCGCCGTTGACAATAATTTCATCTTGGTTCAAGTTGTCCTTGTCTTTCTGGTTCATAAGATAGTATAGGAAGTCCCGGTGCTGATTGCTTCCGGTTTGTTGGATTCGTCGCATGATCTTCTCTCTTGAGTATTGGAGATGCTTCCTCCTTTGGTCACGCAGCTCCGTTTGTGCAAACACTTTGAGGAATAGATGCTGTAATTTGCTGCCCGTTGTCGCTAGCCGGCGACTCGCCTGTTCGATGGCACCCGCCTTGATGGACTCCGAGATGACCGGAACCCAGAACCTGAGGTCGCTGCTCGTCAGGCAACCGAATGGCTCACCAAGCGAAAGATGGCCGATGATGTCGAAAGTTGTGTAAGAAAACCAGTCGGCGATGTTGCAAACCTGACCAGTGCTAGCAAACTCGTTCATCTTATCACGGAAAACATCAACGTAGTTTCTGATGAGATATTCTTGTTCTAAGAGGGCCTTGGTGCTAAAGGCGTGCGAGAGAGCTCGGCGTTGACGTGCATGGTCGACATCACCAGCCATGGTGATGGTGACGACACCAGGAACTGTTTGGATTGATCCGACGTGAACTGGATCTTTGTGAAAGTTTTGATGCCCGGGACGGCTGCCGTAAATATCTTTCCATGATTTTTCTGAGTTGAATGACAGCTCCGTCGGTGTCAGCCGAACAACAGGTCCGTACACGTCATGGAGCTGTTTGACGTAAAATGGAAGGCGGCCGCGGAGGAGCTTATAGCTCAAAGGGATCGATGAGACGCGATTGAAAACAGGACCGGGATATTTCGCTAGAGGGTGGAAGTACAGACGGTACACTCCAACAGCAATGAGATAGATGGAAGTCTAAATCGGTCAAATTCGAAGCTCGTAGATTTGACTAGATTATCCTACCACAGCAGCAAGACCGACGGCGAGCATAGAAATGCTGACAAGGTCCGAGAAGGAAGCATTGGGCACAGCCATAATCGCCATAACTGCACTTGGGACAGCAACAATAAAGTTGTTTGCTGACTGCTGAATATTTTACCAGAAAAGTGACCGTCAATTGAGAATGCATTCATTTATGGAAATCTGGGGTTGTCCTTCCCCACACCTAGGATCGGGTATGGACATCCGGGTTCGATGTCATGTAGTTAGCAGCCGGGTCCGTAGCGCCGAGAAGCAGCGAATACGCTTGGAGGAAATGTCAGCCCCTAGTGTCGGCAATCGGGTTTATGGAGAATGGTTTTCCTGTCGGGCTGTTGTTATCCAGATCTAAATGGGGATGTAATGGCACCTATTGGTTGAGTTCCTCTATTGCTGCTAGACGCGATATTTTCCTTGAAGTCGTGACTCATATCTTTCCTCTAAAAATGGCCAATGAATTAAGTTGAATCGAAAATTTGGGGTACACTTGCTTAAATATTGTAGGTATGCTCTTTCTGTCCGCCCGTTGTCTTTGGTATTGTGGGGTTATTGCCAGTCGGTATCCTCCCCATTGTAAGATGCTTCCTGACCTCATTTCTCCCAATAGGGTCAACTAGATGCACCAATATTGAGATGGATAGTCAATATCTATAATAACAATTTTCTTTCATGCCTCTGCTTCGCCCCTCTCGAGTTCATCCAGTGCGTGATAGAAGTCCCTCTTGTTCAATTCGCCCTCTACCGCGACCTCCCTCGCCGTTCTCCCCTCTCCATCTGTATCCTTAAGTTCAACGCCCCTTCGCAGCAAAAAATGGGTTCTCCAAATCAACCTTTCCCCCTCCAGCCCAGACCGCGCAACAAGATGTAGCAGCGTGCCCCCATCTGATGTCTTGACCTTCCAGTCGATACCGGCATCGTCCAGCTTGCTGAACACCTCCTCGTCTACGTCTTTCCACTGGCGGAGATCTCTGCCCTCTTCAGGGCGGCGCATGAAACCATACCATCCGTCTTTATCAGCTTCCATGCGTCCATTATCATCCAGGATCAGTTCCGCCACCGTCTTGCCTGCTTTGTTAGGTAAATTGACGTCCTCCCTGCATCTGTACTTGTCCAATAGTTGATAGAATATTTGGCGTCTCTCTGTGCAGAACCAGATGCCAGTCAAATCATCGTCTGCCAAGTAATGCACTGCTGTGTTTCCCTTGCTATCCTTTACTCGTGGGTCAGCACCGGCATGCAGCAATTCAAGCAAGCAGCCTTGTAGTTCTGCCATGTCGATATACAAGTTACGCTTTGGGTGAAGCCGCATTCGGCGAAGAGCAGCGTGCAAAGGATATATTCCATGCTGATCAGGTTGGCTCACCAGCGAAGGGTATTTAGAACAAAGGATACGCAGGGTGCGACGAACAACTGTAAGGCTATGGAAGCGTGCGTTCTGGTTATTGTGCACTTCAACGAGAAGATGGTGCAATGCGTTCTTGCCCTGATGGTCTACCGCGAGAGGGTCAGCACCGAGTCGGAGAAAGACGTCAACGAGTGTCTCGGTCCCGGGATCTGGATAGTCCCACTCTGTAGGGCCTGAGTCTCGATCCCATTTTGGATATGGGTTGCTGTCGAAACCTCCAACATTCGGGTTCCATGAAAGATCACCTAATCCAGCCCCAGCACGGGCATCTGCACCAAGAGCACTTCGACAAGCACTCAGTAAAGGCGTACGGCCTTGCGGATCACGGTGCTCAATGTCCAATGACTCCAGAAAACCGGGGTAGTCCATAAATGGCTTGAAGCGGCCGCTGTCTTCGATAATAGCATGGAGAACATGCCTGACACCCCATCGAGGCGGTGTCTCCTCGTCTTCCATGTCATCGTCCGAGTTGTGCACGATTTTATCGCCCAAGTCATCCCACTCAACCTCGCTTGGCACGTCTGGAATCGCCCTTCGTGGAGGATCTTCACCAGGGAAGGGTGCTCGAGGGCGCGTATCGCGAGGGGGGTGGTATACAGCTTGGGGAAATTCCAAAAACGGGTCGGCTCCGTGCTGAAGCAGAGAAGTGACCATTCGGAAGTTTTCATCCTTGCTCTGTTGGCTTGCATTTCTGGCATGGGCGGAAGAGTAAAGGGGAGGGAGCCATTGTTCACCATGCAGTTCAAACTGCGGCGGTGGGTCCTGAGAAGCCCAGTCTGGCTCAGTCTCGGAGAGCAATTTACTAGCTTTCTCTGGCTGGTAGTTGGGGTCAGCTCCTGATGACAACAATTTGTCTAATTGATCCGGAGCGCCGCGGTTGGTGGGTTGAGAGGTGATGACCGAAAGTTCAGTTCCTTCATAAGGCGATGGGGGTTGGGAAGGCATTGAATCAGTGTTGGGGCGAGAATATATTGAATAGAGAGACGAAACGGCAACAAAGAAGCTCTCGACTTGACCAGGATCGATCGAACGATTGGGAAATACAAACAAATCTCTAAAAGCGAGGGAGATTCATACCTCGAGATTATTTCGAGGGTTGAAGGATGGCAAATCATCAATACTGGAAGTTCTTTGCCAGGGTACGACTGCGGCGTCAGAGCGGAAGAGTGGCGGAGGCTAATACCGGCTATTCGGCACTCCACAGATGACACCATATGCACGCTCCCAAACAACTAACAACCAACAGCCAACAACTAAAAACTAAGCCCAATTGCCTGCTAAGTGCCGACTCCCGAGTTATAGCCTCAAATAAGATTGGGCTCCGGTACTCTAAAAAAGGCCTCCTCCGATGACCTGGCCAGTTTGCAGAACGGGCGCTTATCCTAGCGAGGAAGGTGATAAATCCCTTCCCAAAACCTTCTAGCTAAAAACAACCACACAAAATCCACAGCTTTTGTCAGACAATTGAATCTGGGACTTTATGAAACCTGAGCTGGATCACAACTTGTGATAAGATGGTCACCCCGTGACCAGACCAGCTAGTCTAAACATGCAAACTGTAGGGTGTGTGTGTGTGTGTGTGTCTGTAAAGACCGGGGACTTTGGAGATCTGGGCAGAAGGAAGTGGATTGCTTGCTGTGCTAGTAGACGGGTAATATGGCCCAAAGCTAAGAAAACTTGTAAATATTGGAAAGTGACGATCTGCCAACAGCATTCCCTAAATCCAGGCTTTTATACCTCCGTGCAGGAAGCCCCATAATGTGATCCTGATTTAGCACAATGCACAATATGGCTCCCATTCTTCTAGTCTGGTTTGCTCCCTCCCTTCCCCTTTGATTCATAGGCTAGAAAGCCTTGATTTCCACACCCATGCTGGCCAGTCTTTGGGCCCTCATCTTCCGAGATTGCGCTGCCTTGGGACCCCCCCAATGAACAGCCGCAGGATCTGTCTTCCAGAGTTCCCCCGTGCGGGTGGTGATATTGGCCAACTCTCGCCTTTTCCTAAGTTCGTGGGGGATCTTGTTCTCGCAGTTGCAGCCAGTCATGGCAGAGCGGGCGGCTTCCGTGGCTTTCAGGTGGTTTTTGTTGATGTACTCGCCGGGGGTCTTTTGCACATTCATGAATGCTGTGTTTTGGGCCCTGATAAGATCCTCAATGTTTGGAACGGTATTCTTGTAATTTTCAATGGTTGCCCCAAAGTCGAGGGCGGGGATTGATTCATGAACCGCCATCTTGTCACCAGTCATCTTTTGAGTATCAATGTTGACCCACTCAAGGTCGATACCGCCAGACATGCCCTCTGGTGCGCTCAAGTGGTTGCGTAGGTAAGCAGCTCTGTAAACATCCATGTCCTTTCGTCGAAGGGCAAAGACGTATGCGGCGCAGCCTTTCCCAAGAATCCATGGATTCTTAATTTCGTTGGTAATTTTGAACTTCCGATTGGCCGTCTTCGCGTTGATAACTGTCTGACTCAAGGCTTGGATAGGCCGACCCATCTTGGAAAGCGCATCATAGTAGTCGGTGGCTCCGGGGTAAAGTTTCGCTGTGTTGACATTGCCGTCGACTTTGAATCCCGTGTTAAAAACAGCGTTGTTGATTCTGCCTTCGAACTGGTTGAAAGACAACCCAGGGTACTCCTCGATGCCTGTTGAAACTTCCATTCTAGTTGGTTCCTCGGTATCGGGAGGGTTGGCATCCTTTTTCTCGGCCCAAATGCTTGATATTCAACGTTAGGAAATAACTCATTTTGAGGTGTCCAAATCGCGACATTAACTCACTGTAACAGAAATTCGTCCAGGGTGCAACGGTGTCCGGCACGTATACCGGAGCAGCCCGGTGCGACCGTGTACTCATAGGTAGGATCGATGCTCTTGGCCACCTCTTCACAGATGTAGGCACTCCAATAAAGCATTCTATATTTGGGCAAGTTAATATCAATCTGATTTGCGCCAAGCCACATAACCAACCTCTCGGCAATGCCACGTTCCCCGTAGGCAATCGTGATGGGCAACGACGACACCAAAAGGTACAGCCCAGGGAGAACCCGAGATCTTCTCATCGCAAATTGTTT
The DNA here is from genome assembly GCA_020740775.1 of Ilyonectria destructans. NCBI lineage: Eukaryota > Fungi > Ascomycota > Sordariomycetes > Hypocreales > Nectriaceae > Ilyonectria > Ilyonectria destructans. Next base: position 2,123,466 of record JAHEWK010000014.1, read on the forward strand.
CAAGTGCGGTACGGTAAGCTTTGTTCTTGATATCCCAAAAGGAGAAAGGAAGAGCAGAGGGATGCGGGAGCAGGAACAAGTAAAAAGGTGGCTGGTAAATTTACAAGTGCATGTGCATATATGTTATGAGATATGTCGCTTGAACTGAAATATGGTCTCGATCACCACACATAGTAGAATCGGACCCCGAAAGAATCAGGCATTGGATTACACCCTACTCCCCCGACCTTGCCCCCTTTCTTGAAAGCATGTTGGGTGTGAAAGTTCCGTCTCGTATTCCTCAGCATCCTTCGGGTGGTAATTGAACAGGGGGATCTAACCAACAGGCTAAGCTAGACTTATCTTATTGAGGCTTGGGCTGAACTCTATGATTGGTATTCCCTCATGAAGCATCACCAACATGCATAACATGGTGGAGCACGGGGATCGCTTAGCTGAACGCGGATTAGACTGACAGGCGAAATCGGGCAATGGTCCCCTGCAGCTCTCTCTGCAACGCTTCGGTCTTTGCGTTTTGAAACGAAGATCTGGCAGCTTTCGGCGAATCTGTGCCGTTTAGCCGCCGAATCAGCCCTGGATCGATGCAACAGCTAGGGTCCGCCGGCAACTTAATTAGTATTCGGCGCGTTATTGTCGCTTCGCATCCAAAGCGCTGACGCTAGCCAGTGAGGCTGAGATCACAAAGTGACTCTCGGTTGGTCACCGAATGTTTCGCAAGGGTATTTGTTGTTGGTTGTTCTGAATTATTCAAGCAACGGCAATACTAGCCGGCTGAAGCAAATACCGGAACCAACAAGACGAAGGGGAAATGATCTCAACCGGGTGGGGATTAATTAAGGGTGTAGTGGTTCAGGCTGTGGCATGCCGAAAGACTTAAATCGTCATCAACCTCGATGGCGTTCTGAGAAATTACCCGAATGCCATTTCCCACATGTTTCTATCTATTTAACCTTCATTCACTGAACTACTCATTCTCTACTATGCGGTGCTTGTTGCCGGCCCAGGCATGGGCATTGGCCTTCCTGACTCGCAGTACCACAGTTCTTGCGGCTGCAAACAATGCACCAGACACCTTCTACTCCGACCTTCGTCCCTGCCCAGCAGCCTGTGATAGCACTCCTGGGAACTGGACAGTCTATTCCTCCCTCCAAAGACTGGGTGTTTGCACTGAACCTATGCTGTTGGACTTCGCCATCTTCAACGCTTTGGATGACCCAAGCACGACTACCAAGTTGAGAACTTGCACGTCGGGAAATGCCAGTGATACTCAAAATGGCCTGCTCTCGTCTTCCAAGATTGTGCCCCACAAGCGTGCCATCAAGGACACCTTCACTGACAACACTTGCATCACTGCGAGTGAGTCTAAGGTCGACCTTGGATTGCTCGTGAATGACAACCAGGGCGCTGCTGGTGCAAACAATCTCCAGGATGCCATCCAGAATCTGAAAGAATACATGTCAGAATCGACGCATTGCAGGACGAAATTCCTCGTGGGATACAGTCAAGGTGCTATCGTTGCTGTGTATAGCGGCGACGCCATCGACAACGGCCACACAGTCCCTTCCGTGTTGGAACAAGTTGGCAATGAATTTCACGGATCATCTCCCTCAAGTGCCGTCGTTGAGCTTTGCGGTGAGGATCGAAACGCCGACTATACCTTTGGTGTTGCCATTGACACTACTGGTGATATGGCTGCTGTGCAGAAGGCTGTTGCGTCTTGGAGCAACGGAACCTGCTTCGGTGATGGAAAATCCCAAAGCAAGCTCTCCAGTGTCAAGATCTTTGAGGCTCCTGTTATTCATCTCGGCCACGGTAGTTCTGGAAAGAGGTCCCCGAGCATCCTTAGCCATGGCCATAGTCATGGACATGGACATGCCCAGTTGCATACACACGAGGCTCGTGGTAATTGCAGGACGATCAATGTGGTCGGCGGAGACTCCTGTGGCTCATTGGCTTCCAAGTGCGGCATCACAGGCTCAAAGTTCTCTTTGTACAATCCAGGCAAGAAACTTTGTTCCAGTTTGCAAGCCGGCCAACGCGTCTGCTGTACTTCCGGCACTCTCCCCGACATTACTCCAAAGCCTAACAAAGACGGAAGCTGCGCCAGCTACAACGTAAAATCTGGCGATAACTGTGCGCTGATTGCGAACAAGAACGGCATTACTATGGCCAAGCTGGAAAAGTTCAACGACAAAATTACCTGGGGTTGGGGCGGTTGCAAAAATTTGGCTGCTGGCATCAACATTTGCTTGAGTACTGGCAGTCCTCCTTTGCCGGCTCCGGTAGCTAACGCCATCTGCGGTCCTCTTAAGCCTGGTACATCTACCCCCAAGAAGGGTCAGAACTTGGCTGATCTCAATCCTTGCCCTCTGAACTCTTGCTGTAACATCTGGGGCCAGTGTGGCATCACGCCTGACTACTGCACTGCAGAGAAGGGTCCGACTGGAAACCCAGGCACGGCACCTCCCAAGAAGAATGGCTGCGTGTCCAACTGTGGTACAAGCATCAAGAACAAGTGAGTACTCGACGACCTGTGAGTTCAACTGGAAAATTCACTAACACGATGCATCAAACCAGTTCTAATAAGCCCAAAGACTTCATGAGCATCGCCTACTATGAGTCTTGGAACTGGGATCGTCCATGTCTGAACTACCGCGCAATCAACCTCGGAGGAACTCCCTACTCGCACGCCCACTGGGGCTTTGCTACTCTTGACAAGAACTACAAGGTAGTCGTAAATGACACGTACAAGCAGCTGTCTGACTTCTTGACGCTTCCCAATAAAAAGATTCTGTCTTTCGGAGGTTGGGGCTACTCGACTGATCCCAAGACCTACGAGTCCCTTCGAACGGCCATGAATCCTGGTAACGTTGACAAGCTCGTGGGAAACATTGTTTCCTACTTAAAAAAGGGCTGGGATGGGGTTGACATCGACTGGGAGTACCCAGGTGTGAGTATCGACAATACCAATATGTTCATTGTCACTTTGCTAAGTTGTATTACAGGCACCTGATATTCCTGGCATCCCACCGGGATTGAAATCTGATGCTCCTAACTATTTGGCATTCTTAAAAAAGCTCCGCAAAGCTCTTGGCACTTCGAAAAGCATATCCATCGCAGCTCCTGCCTCGTACTGGTACCTGAAAGCGTTCCCTATTGCCGAGATGGCTAAGGAGGTCGACTACATCGTGTACATGACCTACGATCTTCACGGTGGGTGTGCAATGTAACAATTGTATAAATGTGAGGCTAACCAGAAAATTAGGTCAGTGGGACTACAAAAATCAGTGGGCCCAGGAAGGCTGCGCTGCTGGTAACTGTCTTCGAAGTCATGGTTTGTAATATTCCTTCTACCACTTGCTTGCAAATGTGAAACTAAGAGTGATTGACAGTCAACTTGACTGAGACAACATATGCTCTCGCTATGAGTTAGTATCCTCTTTCCCTTCGAAGTATCACGAGACTAACTACTCATAAGTTACGAAGGCTGGTGTTCCTGCCAGCAAGATCAACGTCGGAGTTTCAAGTTACGGCCGATCATTCGGACTCACCAACCGGGCTGCATGTGAAAAGTCACTAAGTAACAGCGGATGCCACATGATGGGTCCCAATTCTGGAGCCACACCCGGTAACTGCACGCACACGGCTGGATACATTTCCAACGCTGAGATCGAGGAAATTATGAATCTCAACACCACGGGTGCCGGCTTAAAGTATGCCTACGATCAATCTAGTGCCTCGGACACGCTCTTTTATGGCAACAACTGGGTCGCCTACATGTCTGATGTCACCAAAAAGTCGAGAATCTCTCACTACGAAGGCTTGAACTTTGCTGGAACGGTCGACTGGGCTGTTGATTTGCAGCAGTACACGGATGATGATTTGGATCCCAGCGGCAATGATGACTTGCCGGACACGAGCCCCCTCGCCGACTGCAGTGCCAATTATAGTACTTTTGACGAACTCGATGCCCATGCATCGAGCATCCCCCAGCACTGCATTTCCCAGTACACAGTTCAGACGCTCAAGGCATTGTTGTCTGAGACTCTTAGCAACTACACCAGTTGGATGAACAATGGGTACGACAAAAAGTTTGGCATCTACTCCAAAGCCGTCGCTGGTAGTGCAGACCAATCGCTCCTCGGGTTCATCAACGACAACGGAAACAGCTACGCCACATGCATTGTTGCCGAAACCTCTATTTGTTGTGACTCTTGTAACAAAAATAAGAAGTCTGACACCTATTGCGACTACTGTTTTAGTAGCGGCAAGTGTACTCAGGAGTGCAGCGCCATCGGTTGCTCCAACGACAAACGCGACGATGTCAGACCGGAACCTGAGCTCATCGTCAAAACAGTCAACGAGTCGGAACCTTGTCCTCCCGACTACAGCAAGCGTGGATACGGTCCTGACAATCCATACGAGCAGACTGTTTACTGGACTTGGAAGAACTCGTCGGGTTTCTTTGCTGATCTGGAGTTGAACACTGGTATCCCAAAGTCTAAGACCAAGATGGGCAGCTATGATTTCTTGAATGGATGCCCACCGTCGGCAAAGGCTGGCGATATCTGCTGGTCAATAGGCATGTACTACAACGTGCCAATCATCAATGGCTACTCTGCCTCTGACGTTGCAAACCCTAAGGACGTGGTTAGCAAGGGTTTGGCTAAGATTAAAGGGCTTCCGACGCAGCTTGACAAGGTCTTGACAGACTTGCAGCTTGACGCCTACATTGGCGACGACATGGATTTGATTGACTCTCTGTCGCTGCCAATTCTCATGCTTGCTTCTGCGACCGAGAACATGGGCACGGTTGTGGAGATCGCGGACAAGATTACCGAGGAGGAGCGTAAGGCTTTCATTCTGGCATTCCTCAGCGCCATATTCCTCATTATACCTGTCATTGGCGAGGTGGTCGGCAGTGTCGCGGAGCTGGCCGACATTGGCACCATCATGGCTCTCCTCGGCGCTGCTGGCAACTCGGCTGTCGACATTTACACCATTGTCGACGATCCCAAAAACGCGCCTCTGGCCATCTTCGACCTGATTCTCGCTCCTCTGGCTATCGCTGATATTGCCACAATTACAAAGGCTTCTAACCTGCGTCGTGGCATGGAAGATGCCGATATTGCCAAACTGGGTGATCGGGTCAAGGGAAGGATGGACACTATTGACAAACTCAAGGGTGTTTGCAAGCCAGACCTGGCTTGAAGAGAGACTATGATCAAAGAATGAAGCTTTTATACTCTTCAAACTGTAGCCTTGTTGTATATAAAGTTAGAAACAGGACAGGTTACATTGCTCAGCATTGTCATCGTGGAGAACGGACAGGGCCTGTGTACATTCTTGGTCGCCTCTTCAGGGGCGTCATTGCTCCCCGTTCGCCCGTGTTGGCGAAATAAAGTAGTGACCGTGACACTATTTAATTGCACCAATGCTTTCAAGACGTTTGATGGCTTTCTTTGCAACGCTGCCTCTGTTCTAGTCTGATGCGAGGCTGAGCCTTTAATATATGATGATATCAATCGATGGGATTATTGGAAACTTGTGATTGGCTTTGAGCTGGATTCGACTATATAACGAAGAGTCCTCGAGCCTAAGATCATGGTTTGTTCCGACACTGACTATATGTCATAACCTAGATGGAAAATATATACAGAGAAGTCCATAGTGGGAAGGTTGAACTATTATCCCCACAATTAAAACCCTAGCCTGAAGTGTGAGCCTGGGACGACACTCTGTCATAGATCCATAAGAAGAAGACTCCCGCCCCTAAAGCCAGACAACCAACCAAGTTACAAAATAGCGATGCAAACATAGTATCCCGGCCAGAGAGAAGCACAGCTAGTTCCCACGGCAGGGTTCCAGAAGTAGAAGCCGGAGTACGCTATACTACAGATCTAGGGTATGTATTCAGAATAGCAAGAGAATACTTTAGGACCTTTAACATACTTAATATAGTATTGCTAGATTAGGTATATTATTTAATAGGTTATATATAATACTCTGCTCTAGCTGTCTAGCCTGGCTTCCCAGTGTAAAAGTAGTTAGTGCAGCTATTAAGTAATTAAGGTCAAGCGATAATTAGGCAGTTAAGTTACCCTAAATCCAAGCCCCTTGAGATTTTCAGCTGAACAATTACTTCAGCACTAAAACCGGGAACCCTACCTTATCTCCTATGGTGGGGCTACTCTAACCAATGAGACTTCTGCTCCTCGTAACACTTTGGAAGTGACCGAATTATAATTCGCCTGGAGTGGCCGAGTGGCGGCGGGCGGTTTTATTCTAGACTTGTTTGGCGACTGTGAATGCGCTTGTTAAATGACCTTGAGCGCCACAACGGAGGAATTGAAATTGCCCTGCGGCAGCAACAACCATTCAAATGCTCTCCATATGCTTTAGCTGCCCACAAGTAACGCCCCAGCGGAAACCCACGTGCTCAAGTCCCCGACAGACAGTCCCCGACAAACTTATGACTACTGTAGCTGTCTGATATAAAGAGTGGCATCCCGGCCACCGGTAGATTTCCCCGGCGTTAGACCTCCTCGTTGGCAAGTTGACCCCTCTCTGCTCTGATCTTGCCCTGAAATACCTCCAAGATCGTCCACTCATTTCATAATGGTTCCAAGAGTCCTTGTTGCTGCCGTCGTGGCCCTGAGCTGCTTGATAGTGGGCACCGAGGCTAGTCCATGCAGCCAGTCGCCGACGTCGATTACCACCTCCAACACCCCGACTCCATCCTCGAGTTCTCCTGATACTACATCTGCGACGACGTCCGAGACACCTTCAAGCACCTCCGATTCTTCTACCACTACCACTACCACGTCTACCGCACCGACCTCAATCCTGATCAATGGCCACTTTGATAACGAACCCCCGACCACGAGCCCCTGGGAGACCACTGGCGGTACCGGAGTCGGCATTAGTTTCAGCTTGGACGATGTCATTCGGCAGGGTGGTGCGCGCTCAGGCAAGCTTGTCTTCTCAGGTTCAGCCGGGCTGGGGTATTTGCGCCAGGCGCTGGACATGTCCAAGATCACGCCTGGTGCCTCTTACCAAGCCACGGGGTGGATCCGCACCTCTGATAGTACCGAGTGTTCAAATGGCTACATGATCTGCGCCTGGAATACTCTTGTTGTCGCCAATGCCAAGATGATCCCCTTAGATACGGCAGTCAACCAGTTCCAACAGATCTCCACCCCCTGTACGTGGTCACAGTCGCAGTATGACGCAGGGGGCCTTTATATTTATGTTGGCTTCTTATGTGGTGGTAGTGGAGAGGGCTGGGTTGATACGGTGGATCTTGTCGCATTGTAGTTACGTGTCGTTGGATTGCTAGGTCTTTTCTGCTACATCACCAGTTACCTTGTCAGGTCTTGGCGAGTTTTCCCCAAGTATTTGCTTGGATTACTGGACATAGTTGTTTTCTGGGAGACTTTAGTTATGTTAGATGATGTAGGTTTACTAGGGACGCCCTTGTGACCGTTTGATTCAAGGTTCGACGGTTTCTTTGAACCTAGGCTAGCAATGTGACTGTGGTTCCTTCACCCCTGTCCTGACTGCAGGTATAATATTGGACACCACCTCGACCCGCCCAGGCTGGCAGAACTGTTGCGATGGACGCCAGCAGAAACAGAGACTACAAAGCGACTATACGACTCAGCGCACCTCTGGGGCAAGATGTTAAGCCTCGCTCATGGATGTCCCCTGTCGCTGATCATGCGTCCATACCCAAGCAGCGATGTTCTTGACAAGTTTGACGACACGCAAAGCTAGAAGCCTATGCTTGCTGTTCAAGTGGGAGAGTCCGTGAGTTAGTCCCTTGTTATCGTCTCCTTATTATTTGCGCCCATTGTTTACCTAGTAACTGACGGCAATCGGCGACTTTCCCGAGATGGAACCCTGTCTGTCTGCCAGTGTTCACCTAACTGCTGACGACCAGGGTCTGGCTGTCAATGGAACGTCTGCGCAGCCGCTGGTGCTCTGCTCCAAAGAAAAAATTGTCCTCTCCAAGATAATCGAGCGTATGGTCTCGACCTTGTTCTCCACGAGATCGAACCTCGACAGCCTGGGCCGCCGGGTGTGCATAGACACGCTGGGACTCGACACGTGCCGTTGGCAGGAGTCTCTGCCGGATAGCATCAGGCGGAACAAGTGGGAGGCCCCCGAATTCGCCCTTGCTTCTCAGCGTGGCGGCATTGCAGTGAGTATCGACCAGTAAGCCCCTGAATGATCCTGGACCCTTCCCGACTAACGATTCCGTCTAGTATGCTATTCGGAAGCGCGCGTATCGCCCTTCACTGTGATCAAACAAACTCCAACCAAGGCGATGACAGGGCTCGCCTGGTCTGCATATCCTCCGCACAGGAGGTGGTGTCCATTTTCCGCCGTTACCGAAGCCGGTTTGGGTTGTCACATGCTCCCCTCATCTTCATATACGGCATGGTTCAGGCCATTCGTTCCCTCATAACCTTTGAGAGTACGTCGGAGTCACAATACTTGATACAGGCGCTGGACAAGTGCTGTGTCACCTGGGGACTCGCGGGGCAGGCGAGAAAACACACATATCAACGTATGGTGGCTTAACGCATTGCTGCTACGTATACCCTTTCTATCAATATGGTATCACATAATCGGACAGTATTGCATAGTTTCAATTCTACATGCATAAAATTGTTAACCTGCTAGCCTTTTCCCAACCGGTAGCCCCATATCCAAACCCGCCTTGAGAGCAGCGGCGGCGCCGTAGCCAACGAGAGGCGGCGTGTGGTTGACCTCCTGGACGATCTTGTGGTCAACGTAAAAGACCCTCTCCGACGGATCCATGTCGACATATCCGGCCTACGTCTTCGTGTCGTGGCTCACGGTGCTGTCGATCCCCCTGGTAAGTCTGACCCCGTCTTCATGTGCCGAAAGCTGCTATCTTGCCAACACGAAGCCAATGCAACTAGTGACGACCATGGCCATCCCCGTCTGGGGCGTCTCCCTCGATACCAGCTCGACAAACGACATCGTCTTGACGAGCTCCGTCCAGCCGCCACGCTTCGCCGTCACCATCACCCCGCAAGTACAAGCAAACCGTGGCTTCAACCCTAACCCTCGGGGCAGGAATACCTCTTCATCCAGGCTAACCTCGCGCCACCTCGTCCAGGGTCGTGAACATCACCGAGTCCGTTCGGGAGAACCCCGAGTTATACCCCTGGAGTCAATCAGCCTGGACCCGTTCCTGCAATCCCGAGCTCCGGGTGTAGCGCAGGTTGATATCTAAAACGGCATCGGGAGTGTCACCCTTGAGATCTCCTACCTCGAAGAGAAGCTACCGCCCTTGGGGGATGGGAAGGTGTGGAGCGTCTTTAAGACGGTAAATGCCGGTGATCTTGTCCATGTCGAAAAACAAGACAGCCATCGGAGCTACGCCATGGTAACGCTCCCCACAACCAACTTTCTTCCCAGCCCCGAGACGCCATCACACAGCCAACGCTTCATCACGCCGCTCAAATTCGCGCTCGAGTCGCCCGAGGGACTGCACCTGCTCTCTCCGCTGGCCAGCGGTGGACACCTATTTAGTCACCTCCAAAGAGAGCGGCGTTTTGCCGTCGACAAGGCGAGATTTTACGTTGCTGAGCTCGTTTGTCTGCTCGAGTACCTGCGCGACAAGCGCATTGTCGCCTCCATCAAGCCGGAAAACATCCTGATAGATGCCCTCGACCACATCAGTCTATGCACCCCTGGGCTTTTCGGGTTGGACATGCAGGATGGAGGTGGCATCATACCTGGCACGCCGGAATACCCGGCTCCCGAGCTTCTTCTCGGCCATGCGGCTTCCAGGATGGCGGATTGGTGGACCTTGGGAATCCTCCTACACGAGATGTTAACCGGCCTGCCACCGTTGTATCATAAGGACGTCGACGAGAAGCAGCAGAGGATTATCGACCAAGGCTTACAGTTTCCCGACGAGCTTCCGTCGGCCGCCGAGGATGTCTTAATTCGACTTCTCGATAAGGATCCCGCCAAACGCCTAGGAGTAGGCGGGGTGTCCGAAGTAACATCCCACGCCTTCTTCCACGGCATCAAGTGGAACGAGGTCCAGGGGAAGAATCCAAGCCCCTTCAAGCCCAGTACTATAGCAACGGTCTTCCCTATCGAGCCTAGAAAGCCTAGAAACCCCAGAAAATCCAGAAAACCCGAGACCTCCCCAAGCCCATGGTCAGGAGTGCGACGGCAGTCTCAGGGGCTTATATACGAGCGAGTGGATTTCGGTCCGTTTGTTTTCTGGGAGCAGGTAAGTCGGGTCCGCGAAAACGCCGGAGGACATGCCTTAGACCAGGCTTCATCTATGTCCGAGGATGATGGATGGGACGTGTTGTGGCAGCCAGCATCTCGAAGGTTCAATTTCAAGAATCGCCTGACCAGCGAAGAGCGTGCAGCCGATGTTCAAGCCGCAGACCGGCGGCCCCAGGCACCTCCACCTGCTCATTCCGATCCAACATCCAACGAGCTCCCCAGCCAGAGCCAGGCGGAGGCGGCGCTTGCGCTTGCGTTGGAGCTGGGATGCGGCAAACGTGTCATCTCGAAACTCCTCGAGCATGGCGTCAACTTGAACGCCCCGATTCTCAAGTACGGAGTATCAAATTTGACGCTGCCCGAAAGCGTAGAAATGATCCCGGCTACGTCGCTGGACTGGGCCGTCGAACACAGCAAGGCTGATCTCGTCAATCTCTTCCTCGACATGGGCGCCGATCCAAACTCAACCGCCCACGCAATACAGGGGCCTGCACTGGTAAACGCGGTCAGGAGAAGGAACCTGCAGTTCGTAGACATCCTCGTACGGAGAACCAACAGGGTCTCATCGACCAGAAGCCTTGGCCTAGCAGTGGACCAGGCGGATACCACCATCGTCGATACCCTACTGGCGAACGGCGTTCCCTGCGATTTCGAAGAATCCGACAGGCCCCGCCCCCAAAATCCCAATCATTACGACAGCTGCACCTTTGGAAGCACTCCGGAACTCGAAGCGGAACACTTCATCCCCCCTCTCGTCCGGGCAGCTCAACTAGGCAACGCAGACCTAGTCCGGTTACTACTCCAATGTCAGCTACCACGGCCTAACCGGCGGTCGCGAGGAACCCGGGGACCCAGTCCCGATAATGCCAGCTCCCAAGTTCTCCTGCACAAGGGTCGCACAGTTGGCCATGGAACTGGGCTATTCCGAAATTGTCCAGTTACTCCTAGACAGCGGCGCGGATATCCATCTCGCCCAACCCAGCTGGCCCGTGCCGGGTCATACTTGTAAGTTGGTGCCAAGGACTGTATATCTCGAGGTGACGGCTGGGCTGGAGGCCGAGGTCGGGATAAGGGCAGGCGGTAGATCTACGACGTGGAGGTTTCGTCGATATATAAAAATGTTGCACCGTTTTCGATGCTGGAAGAAAACTCCGGATTCCTTCTTTTTAATACACTTGGGGATCCTTCGAGAATCCGACACCTCTAACTTCTTGCTTCCATTGATGAGATCAAGAAGGACAGCAGAAGCCTTGGGCGCGGCAAGCTGAATTTCCTTCGATTAGGAATCTAACATGGATACCGAAATCGATGCTTAATGCGTACCAAAAAAAGATACCTGGTGCTTGGCCCATGAGCTTCCATGGTCAATGACCAGGTTTTACTACTGTCAGGAGGCCGAACGCCCTACATTCTCCGTCCACAGGAAATGCCTGAGCAGTATTCATTTGTGGGGGAGGCTTTTGTGGAAGGAATAATGCAAGGTGAAGCACTATTGGACAAAGAGTTCAACTTTGTGCCCATCGAACTTATATAGCATTGTCATAGCCTCTGAAAAGATTTCGGGCGCTGTAGTAAGATGGAACCCAATGGCTGAGTAGAGAAATATGGCTAACAGGCGTCCGATCATGTGATATAGGCTTTGCACCTTTCACTTGATTTGAGTTTTTGGGGTCTGGGAGCCCGGCAAATGTGACGATGTAAGGGGATCAACTTGTACTTAGTGTTGAGGCAATGGCAGACGCCTATATTTTACACCCTTGACTAGACCTTATCGGTGAGCATGGCTGTTTTGAGCTAAAGAGCATCCCGTTGCAGTTGGTTATGAGTGACTAGTAAGCTAATAATGAGTGGTAGCATCCACAACTAGTGTGCTATCTTACATAGTACAGCGAAAAATATTAAAGGCGAAGAACGACAATGAAATGAACGTCTAATGGCTGCGTTTCCTAGTTTAATTATTCCCGCTTCTCCCTCTGTTTTTTGGCCATTTTACAATACTGCATAGTCGACAAGAGATGATACCAGAAAAGGGTTGACCAAACAAGGAGCATAATAGCAGTAGCACCTAAAACGAAGGCTATTGAGAATAGAGCTACCCCATATGAGAATTTCTGAAAGCCAATGTTGTCTCTAAACCTGTTGGTAGCCGATGCTACCTGCATAGCAGATAGAACGACAGTAAGGTAGATGAACACGGCCAAAAACCAACTGAAATTTCGTTCAAAAAGGGTTGTGTAGCGCGTCGATGCTGACATAAAGCCATGAGTTACGTTATGTAGGGAGAACCCAGCGGCACCATAACGGTAGAGAGAATTGAGGCGAGTTAGACGTAGCTCGCCGTAGTGGTAGCGACTGTCCACCTGGCATAGCTTGCGTGCATCGACGCGGTCCAAGAATTCAACCATGAATGAAGTCCAAGCGTCCCAGGTAATCTCACTGGGTAGAAGACCGATCTCTATCGCGAGGCGCAGGTCGCTTTTGGAACAGACAAGCCAGGCATAAGACAGAAGTAGGCCACAAGCACACTTATGAAGTGCATCATCGTTGCAAAGTTCGGTTCTCCAGAAGTCGTAGTTTAGAAGATATGTAGGCAGTGGTTTAATGAAAATAGATTTCTCGTGCCACACAAGATGCTCATCGGGAGACTCGGTGGCGTAAATCGTACGCAAGAGTAATTGCTGTCGATGAAGAGGTCGGGCAAATCTTGGCAGGCCGGCGAGCCAAAGATACTGGTGGACTTTGCCGAGTCGAGGGGTGTGGAGATCGGCATTGAGATATGCACTCTTGTCCTTTTCTCGATCACAGCACAGGTCGTTGCCCCAAACGCGGTGTGTGAGGGTCAAGGCCGTCAACAACTTGAAAGTCTTTGCCTCTGAGAATGGTGGTTCTAGCGGGTCATTCTGGGAACATTAAAGTCTGTCTTGTTCTGTAAAATCGCCGGTGAACTTACTGTTCCGGTAGCCATGGGGTGCATTGGAGAAAACAGTGTTTTGAAAGCAGCTCGATGAATGCGTGATATTTGGCTGTTTGCGTTGTCCAGCCGTCCCAGCCTTACTCGAATATATTATGGTATCTTACTACCGGGTGTTATCATATGCAAATAAGGATATGGAACAAAGAGAGAAAATAAATTAAACCCGGCCGCTGCGACCCTCAATTTGGGTTCTCATCAACAAACGTGGCTAGATCTTGGCCACCTTCGTCTAAATCAATTGTATCCTCTCAGGATGCTGACCCGGTAGTTCACAGAGGACCATGGGGCTAACTGTGTTTTCAGTTGAACAGGTGTCCTCCAGGCAAAGATTGTTTATTCTTATCTCGGAAATTAACTCTACAGCCTGATTTTCTGGTTGACCAGCCCGCTATTGGTTGCCAAGAAACGGCTGGTGTTGGTGGCTGCCACAATCTGAGCCAACCAGGCTGAACTGAATAAGACGCGTGATCCAAGTGGGAGCCTTGGGCGGGGAAAATGCCGCAAAGACCTGACGGATGACTTCTTTCATCCTACAACGTCCGAGAGCACTGGCCTTTCCCGCTGTCTCGTTATTGAAGAGAGTTCTGCATTCATTCCCTATCTAGTTTACGACATCGACGTCGGAACTGATGTCCAAGTTTGGATACACCCTATTCTCTTCGAGATGCTTTAGAAATTTCTTTCAGTCTTCTACTCAATTCTCAGTGCATTCTTAAAGCCCGTTTTATTTGTTGGAGCACCGTTGGTGGCTATGGAGAAATCGACTGAGACATGGGTGAAGATCAATGACAGGACTTCGATTCTGAGACTACATCAACCGTTTACATCTGGAGACCGCGTAACATTCTCCTCCTCGACTTGGAAATGGAATCCTCGCGCACCCCCAAAGATGAGCCTGAACCTTTTGAACGAGTATCACGAAATAGTGCTACACATGTCTTTTATCGCCCAAGACGACAGACTTGTGCTTAACGACCGCCCACTGTTGGATCACTGGCGCGACGAGGTGCAAGTGCCGAATCTAAAAAACAATCTTTTCGGTGGCGATTTTGAGATATCTGTCTTGGATTTGGACGACGAATATCGAATTCTAGCCGGCAATAGGGAAATGCATACCTTTGTAAAAAGAGGTATTACTGGACCAGTTGTCGCGGTAGCTCATCAACGCTCAAACTATGACCAATCTGGATTGTGCTACGAGTTTAACGTGGAAATGCGCAAAAGGATTGAAACTGGACAAAACATTGTTCATGCGGAACTGTCCCCGAAGGAGAAAATTGATCACGAACAACCTTCAAGGTATGCGAGACACTTAGGCTCATAGTGAAGTATGACATTGAAGACTGAGAATGTGCAGGGATCAAAAGCAATCTAGGAAGACATATCGCATAAGTGGCGTGCCAAAAGGTTGGGAGTTGGATCGCTTGACGGACTTTTTAAGAGACGAGTTCATTGAAAAGGAAGATGGTTTTGTGGAAGTCCGATCACTCTGCGTCGACATTAGCGGCAAGCTGAAAACAGCGACGGTAATGTTCGACATCGACAATCAGACAATGCATCAAGACCAATGGAACATCAAACTTCCAGCAAATCGCCCCGCCGACCAGCGAAGCATCAACATTGAAGCTGAATTTCTCGGCCTGACCATGCTGGCTGCTCCTAGCGTCCCGGAGGAGCACCAGGTTGAGTATGGAGCGTACAAAAAATACGTCGTCCAAGCTAACTTATACCAGCATCGTCGCTATGACTGGCCTGGGTGGGCACGCTTTTGGGTCGTTTAAAGAAAGGGGGGGAAACTTCATGTGGCTCCGAGACTCCATCCACCTTCGACTTCCAAATGCGCGCGTAATGACATATGGCTATGAATCGCATGTACCACAAAGCGGGAGCTTTCAGAACATCGCTGATCTCGCGTCAAACTTTCAACGCACTCTTGAAATGATCAACAGGGCAAATAACGCCAAGCCGATTCTCATCATCGCCCACAGCTTGGGAGGGTTGATCGTCCAGGAGGTAAGGTCACTTGGACAGTTGTGTTGATTTGATTTTGACATGGTCCTTAGGCGCTCATGACGATGTTAAAGTCAGACGAGAAATCCGAAAACCTGGCTGCTGAGGCAGTGTGTGGACTTGTATTCTTTGGGGTGCCGCATCATGGCATGGATATCAAATCGCTTGTCCCTATGGTAACAGGGAATCCAAATGAGGAATTGATTCGGTCTCTCAACAAATACAAGGTTGATGGTAAAGAATACCAGGCCTTCCCGGCAGGGGCGGGTGATGACAAACCAGAGGTTGTTTACTTTTACGAAACCTCAAAATCGTCAACTGCAATCAAGGTGAGTCAGTTTGTAGTAACGAAAATGATACACGAAGATAAATTAACAACTGGTAGGGGTCGGATGGAAAATGGAGTATGAGCGGACCACTTCGTATCCTTGTTGACAAAGACTCGGCAACCAATTCAGCAAGGACCGATCGTGTATGTCCTATTAACCGTAACCACTCTAACCTAGTTAAATTCTCGGAACATGACCATATATTGGCCACAGTTCTTGAAGAAATCGAAAGACTTGCGGTACGGATGCCTAAGATTCAACCTGAGGTTCGCAATACAAAACCGAAACGAAGTCTTTGGAATGACTTCCTTGGGATTTGACTTAGATAGTCATTAATATCACTTTCGCTCATTGCATCATAACCGATATTATTCTTATGGTCTTTAATTCAATAGGGTGAACAAAACAGGGCACATTGTAGCACGCACCCATTGGGAGGGAAAACCTGCTACATAACTCGATTGAATGCCACAAAATTTCGTGATACCGACTTCTCCAACAATAAGTGATGTTCGTCCTGATCCAAAAAGAAATACACGATTACCTCTGACCACTTCTCTCTGAATGTCTAACGACTGAGTATCAAAAGGAAGTCGCACTGCGGACTTCTGCTTTTCTGGCGTATCCGAACACCTTAAAAGCTCCAGAGCTTGGTCTGTCAGTTCTCGAAGAGATGTTTATCCATCTTGGTTGATGCTGTGCAGAGAGTCATGCAATAACGGCGGTGGCTGAGCAAAGAGGTTCGAGATCTTAGGTCCAGATGAGCATCAATCACGATGGTTAAGGTGGCTGCGAGAGGTTTTCGTTGGGTTAAGCGAAGGCGTAGCAGTCTGGGCTACCGCATGGCTCTTATGTCGCAGCCAGTGGCCAAACTGCCTCACACATGAGCCAGGCATTTTAAGGATTTGGAATCAGTGATCGGTTTCGGGGGAGGTTCGGGCGTTGTCCACATCTGAAGAAAAGTTGTAAGCATTGTCACAAGGCCTGGTCATAAAAAATGAGTGTCTCTGTCGCTGAGAGATGTGTGTAAACTTTGGTAATCGCTATATTAGTCACATTCAACACTGAAAAAAAAAAAACTTATTATCTCTCGGATGAACGACATTCTACGGCCTAACAACTACTAAGATAAAAGAGAGCTATGTACTTAAGCCAGAAGGTAGTCGCCCTTCTCCCAAGTGCTCCAGGGCACTCCTATTTTCTCTGGGTTCTCAATCACAGTCTGGGCCAAGGGCGTATTCATTCGGCGTTGAGAACTCGCCATCCAGGAACAATACCCAACTCTACTCCAAGGCTTCCCTTTTCCTTCCACTATTTGCACCAAAAGCAAGCCGATATGATACTCCAAGTCCCAAGCTTCATCGGAGGAATTGTCCTCAGTCTGTACGTCGGTTATGACGGAGCCCAGACGGAGGACTCGATATCTTCCCAGATGATGTGGTAGCAGGTTCGGAAGATCTGCTGGCAGAACCACCTTAGTCGTAGCATCTTCCAATGACTTTAAAAGATCTGGCTGAGGTGGCGAAAACTCGTCTTTGATCTGAATGAATTGACAAGGCGTCGACCTCGAAGCATCAAGATAGATATGAGGAAGGAAGGGCACGTTTTGGCTGCCTCTCTGCTTCACCTGGAGTGATGTCCAGAAATCAACCAGATCATGCGCAGTTGTTGAGACACTAGTGAAGAGAGGTTTGCGATGTGAGCCTTCTACCCTGCAGGTATTTCTGTACCTCGATGTGGCAGCAAACACCAGCGGGATAGTTGTGTTGCGGCTAACTATCCATGCTTTAGACGAGTCAACTGGCGCTTCATGAACAAACAACTGTGATCCGACGGGGCTTGAGTTGTTCAAAACCAAGGCGAAATCCGTAAGGAGGCGGTCGACATCGTTACTCTCAGGCATGCAGATATCGTAGACCTGCATGATTCCGTACACGGCATCTTGGGGCAACCGGGCCTGGCGTTTGGCGGCTGCGCGATATAACAGAAATTGGTTCCGGCTATTTATCGACAACAAGCCTGAATCGATGATCATTTTGCACATTGCCTGTGACTCTGGCGTATTGTCTCGATAGAAAGCCACCCAGATCATGCGAAAGCTGGCCGAAATGAAAGTCAATGAGATCGGAACCGGCATTGCGTGACCTGTTTCTTGGCCGTTGCGGTAGAGAACATGCTGGACGGTATCGCATGATCTGGACATGATGTAAGGTTGGCTGAGCCAAGCCTCCTGGAGAGTCCACAACGACGTGAACCATCCTTGTCCCGCAATGTCTGCGACAGCCTCATGTAGCGATCTGCGGTCCACGGTGCCAACGGCGACAAATGGTTGCAGCTTGTATTCCATGCCAAAGCCCTGTTGAGACGGCGCGAAAGAATCCAGGATGTGTAGAGATCGAAGCATCCGTCCCGTTTCCCACGGTGTGATCCAGGCGAAGACGGCTTTCGCTCCTCGAAATATCGCCGCCTGCCGGTTGATTTCGTCCAGCTTGATGCTGTTGTTTTTCTGATCGATGCATGCGACATCAAGCCAGAGAAACTGCATGCCGTCCG
Organism: Ilyonectria destructans; assembly: GCA_020740775.1. Taxonomy (NCBI): domain Eukaryota; kingdom Fungi; phylum Ascomycota; class Sordariomycetes; order Hypocreales; family Nectriaceae; genus Ilyonectria; species Ilyonectria destructans. The sequence goes on from JAHEWK010000014.1 coordinate 2,141,616, forward strand.
CAGCGCGGTTGATGGCCACCTGGAATTCATTCACGGTGAAATGGCTTGACTTGATACCGGGGATGTCCCATGTGACCCCCAGTATCTTGATGGCAGGCCGATTTCTACCTTCGAACCGTCCCCATGTGTAGGATATCGCGTTGTATTGAGGCTCTCTGATGTTATTGTATGCGTTCTTTGCGTCACGCTCGTAGGAGGTCATCGTGGGAACATGCAGGAGTCGCCTTGGCCATACCCGAGGAGTTTCCCTTGTTGTTGGCGCCCGTAGCGAGCGCTGGTCGTCGATTCTAACCATGGCTTCAAATGTACTGGGTTATCTTTCTACGATTAGGATATAAGAAACGAAGAAGAATATAAGGACGGGGCTACGGCCTTTTATAAACAGACAACACTATCCTTCAATAGGGTGATATCTAGCATATGCAATAGTTGACGTGTGATGATGGACTGCATTGAATGGAATATCGACTATCGAGGTAGAGGTGACAGGCCCAGTCGTCATCTAAGAGGGCGAGATGCAGCCCCCAAAGTCGTCACCAGGCTCCGCCTCCGCCACTTTGATCATTTGACGCCCGCCACCACATGTAAGGCCACCAATCGGGTTTCCCAATCTTTTTTCTCGGCATATGTTGGTGAACTGGATGTTTCACGTCTGTCTCAAGTTGCGAGGCCCGAATGACCTTAATGGTGCCCCGACTACCCCAGATGGAGGTGTGAGTCCGGTCCTGTCCACTCGCCTTATACCATGTCCACGTTACCTCTTTCTAATATGTGACCAGGTGTCGGCTTGGGTATCATCATTGATTGACTTTCAAAGACCCAAGGGTCCCATCCTGCACGCTGCATTAGTGCCACGTTGGTCATCGGAGATCAGGCTGAGCTGCAACAAATACCTCAATTAAGCGCCCCCTTCGGCTAGAACGATCCTCTTTCAACCTCTCGCTCATCCTAACCGTGATGGGCATCTTGTGCATGCTTATGGGTGGGCCATTGCACACTACGGCTCTGAAGGCGCCCGAGGTCTTCGTTACCTACGGGATATTCAGGAGAGCCAGGAGGGCAATATACTTTGTCCCCCTTTTTAACTCGGCTAACGCCACACTAAATGGAGATGGAAAGCGTCATACTTTTAACGCCGACATATATACGTCTGTCTTCAGCTCTAGTCATGGCTATGACAATGATCCCTTGTGCCGGCAACTTGCTCACCTTGAGGGAGCAGACAGAAGTTAGATTAGTCATGGCTATGACGGTACCGAACACTATGCGCATGCTGCGGATGAACTGGTTGCTATGAGAAGAATCAGAAGATTATATTATCACATCACGCAACGTCATGCCCCGCTCCGTAGAGCCTGCTCCAAAGCGTGTGTTAGGCATGTATCTCTTTGCTATCACATGTCGCCTGTCCGCATGCTTTTATTCGTTAAAATGAGCCTCAGCTACTGCAGCCATTGTGCATCAATTCCCTAGCTGTTATTGCAAGGAAGCAGTCGCGTTAGTCATCTGCAGCTGCTGTTGGAGCCTGGCGACTAATTCTCAAATTATCTTGGCCCCGCTTCAGAGACATTACTTTATTTCTGCTGTCAATCCTTATATTAGAATCACAATCTCGGACGTATTTGACCGCCCATGAAAGCCATACATGCTTTGTAGCCCGCACAACAAAGCTACCCGGTCAGACTAGCCGACACTATATCCACAGCTATAATGGAGGCTGATCTTGGTTCATGGCCACGGAGGCTACTTCACGTTAAAAGCATGTGCTCCTTTTCATGGGAGCCCGGAAGCATCTACGGTGGCGTTCGGAATCCAAGGTACAATGCGCTGTCCTATACCTGGGGTAGATGGGCTCTTCAACCTAACCAAAAACCGGATGTGAAAAGCATCGACGTTGCCGGCACTACTTGGAACATTCCACGAGTCGACCCAAGGCATTTCGACAGCCAGGACTTTCAAAATGCTATCAATCAAGTCGCTCGCATGGTATCAAAAGATCCTGCATTAGAAGGCGCCAGTTGTTTGGAAGAGGGTACGGGCACCGTTGAGTTTATTTGGGTGGACATCGCTTGTATCAACCAGCGATTCAATCAAGAGTCCATGCTCGAGCTTGGTCGACAAGCCATAATCTTTCAGCATGCGCAAGGTGTATATGTTTGGCTCAATCAGACAACGACTTCTGACCTGCTGAAAATCGTGCTGTCAGTGGATAGTTTCGCACTCGATGCGTACGACGCATGTATGCCGCCTGCATTTCCATTGCCTGCTCAGTCGGAAGTCGATAAATTGGGAGAGGACTTCTGGCAGAGAACAACGGCTCCCGTTGATCTTGAGGGCGGATGGGTCAATGAGGCCAAAACCACCATCCAGCGGCTGTGCAAGGACCCCTGGTTCACATCCCTGTGGACACTACAGGAAGCCTTTTTACGAAAGGATGCTATCTTTCTCTCCAAAGAGGGTGACTCTGTCTGGTCCTACGATGAAGACGCCGAAGCCGACGTGCCGTTTTCTCTGTCCAAGGTGCTTGCGACTTGCGACAACCTCCGATTGACCATTGAGAGGAACGCGAAGATTCAACACACGCGGACGCGCGACTCGGCCTGCGTCGAGCTACTCGAGCTTATGAAATCATTCGGCATCAGTGCATTGTCTTGGGACAACCCGATGGAGATCTATGCCGCCGCATGGCATCGGAAGCCATCCAACGAGCTGGACAGTGTCTATGGGATTATGCAGATATTTGGTTTCAGACTTGGGCAATCCAATCCCCAGGCACCTCAAGGGGCGAAGTTTACGCTCCCCGAGCTTGAGGACGAACTGGGACTAGCTTTGATGAAGCTCTGTCCCGTCTTCAGCCAAGCATTCAGACAAGTCACTACAGGGAGAGATGTTGGCTCGAACTGGAGAATTGGATCGTTCTGCACAGTCCCTGGGCCTGGCTTCACAGGCCATATGCCGTGGGAGCCTCAGCTATACAAGACAGAGTGTACACTGTCCTGTCGACGTTTGCGAGGCACCGTATGGGGTCATTTTGACGGGATAGCCTGTTCCTTTTCGACTATGCAAAAGGCATGGTCATATGCCGCGCATAAAGGCCAGGAGACGGTATTTGTTCCAGAATGGATGGATGGGAACTCTGTCATGTGCATTATCCTAGATTTTGCCCCGGAACTATTTCCTCAATGGCAGGCGCAGTCCGACTATGATCTCCACAGAGGCCCTGTCCAGTACCAAGTCGCGGAGGTGCTGGCCACTCAGTTTGATGAATCTGACCTCAAAATTCTTCATCTAGGCTCCTACGAGCCAGCGTCGGAAATCAAGTGCCACTTTGGGCTGATTTTACTTTTTCGAAAACACGATTCTGCCTCACACTGGCGTCGTCTCGGGGTCTGTACCTGGGATTCGTACGGGTTCCAGCGCCCGGTGTACCGCACATATGCGCAGCTAAGGGCGCAGGGCTGGTGCGATGCAGAGAATGGAGAACCGCTCAAGGGCAACGGGAATATTTTGAAACGCAATCCGGAATCTCTGCCTGAGCTGTGGGAGGAGATAGCTGCGCAAAGCGGAGCGTGGAAGCCGCTAACGGGGCTTTTTGGCTGATGGATGGGTGCTACCGCAGTGGCGAATTGTAAAAACACCGAGGACGATAGTAATGAAGGAACTTGAGCATCTTACGAATGTTACATTTGATTGTAGAGGCATAGCTAGGGTTAGCGACTCCTCTCTTTGACTGCGGCCCTGGTAGTTGACTGTAAGCAGGAAAAACTTCTCACAACTGCGGACATAGAGTAGTGCTTACTGCTTAGCCATCACCAAGCCATCATACCCACTGTCGGCACTACGGTGATAGCTTGGAGATGGGCGTTCTTGCATAAAATGTTTCGATTTGGGCGTACCAGTAGACGCGGGCTACGGTCCGGTGCCGAATGCCCGGCTAACGGCTGATGTCTCTTCATCAACGCGGCTTGGGTGCTCCATCGTGGTCAGACGGGCGTGAGAAGTCGCTTATTATTGCAGTACTGCTACGCTACATTCTCATCTAGTTTGGATATACTTGGTGAGCCCCTCATTGATATTTCCTCTTGCCCCGCAAGGCAAAATCCGAGGCATACACATGCTCCAGTTATGAGTGGCTGAGCCGATCGCTTCGGCGCCGCTAGCCGAGACTCGCCCATCTTTACTACTCCCGCATCATCATCACGTTGAGGAGGCTGTGTCGCAGTGAGCCGACAAAAGTGGAAATGCACCGTCTTATTGGCTTGGTTCTGATGATATCACGGCATCTGTAACGCTGTGCAGCAGGCACGCACTGTGGCAATTGCCATTTGGCACCACGAGCCATCGGGTCCCCCGCTCGCCGCCAGCTGGATCGCATATTCACTGCCTCACATCTGCCAAGCTCTCGTCGGCCTTAAAGACGTGCATCCGCCAGCCTCAAAAGCCCAAAGTGCAGCATCGGCGCATTACACGGCAACTCATTGGTGGCCTTCTCGTTCTCGTTCCTGCAAACGCCGCCTCCAAATCACATCTCAGCTGCCGTCCCATCCCATCATGTGGCCCCTCTCTCAACTCTTCAGCTCCTCCACCCTCCCTCAACTCAACCTCATCTTCATCCCCTGGCCGCAGACAGAATGTCGGAAAGCAGCCTCTTCGCAGCGTTCGGCGCGGTGCTTGGTTACATCGGCGCCGAAGCTGTGACAGTGCTCTCGATTGAACGCATGCTGTGGCCGCAGCGATTCTACTCCAACTTCACCCTCGCGTCCTTTCCGGTCCTCGTCTTCTTTATGCCCATGGGCGGCCCGCTGCACAAGGCTGCCCTGAATGCCCTCGACACGATATTCCTACACGGGCTGTTCAAGGGCCCTAACCAGGGCCACATGCTGGGCACATCCTTCTTCCACCAGCTCGACTGGGAGTACACGATGCACGACGAGCATGGCCCGTCCCACACTGGCCCGCTGCGCAATTGTCTATGGTCTCGCGTACTGAGCTACATTCCCATCCCCATGCTCGATCGCGAACGCTGCGCCGACACGGCCCCGGGCGACAGCGCCGAGAAGGGCATCGCCCCGGCCGGGAGATCCACACTTCCGCTCCGCGCCCGGACCGTTGTCAGCCATCTCACCTTGTCGAGACCGACGGCCGAAGATCTAGTATCAAAGGACCTCCCTTTTGTCGGCGAGAGTGTTGGAATCCCAGGCCTGCGCGTCTTTTTGGCTGTCTGTGCCACTGAACTGTCTGCCCTCGTCACTGCGTTCGGCATTTTTGCCGCTTATCGCTCCCTGTGGGCTCTCTTGTGGTTTCTGCCTCTTCTCCTACGACTTGTCAGTACCTTCTTTGCTTTGGAGCGCGAGCCCCTCGTTTCGACATCTTCCTCCGTTGCTAGCGATCCGCCGTGCGACTTCGAATTCCACTGTCCTCAGTCTGAAGGCAGTTTCATGGTTGTCACAGGTCCTCCCGCGCTTGTACTGCAATTCGTCCGCCACTACGGTCATCCTATCCGCAACCGGTTCCGCGAAATTGTACAGCTGTCGACCATCGTCGCTTTCGCCCTGCAGTTTCCTCTGGGGTTGTTCTGCTCGTCGATGTGGATGCCTGGCGAGGTGCAGTACGTCTGGCTGTCCTACCAGCTTTATGTAGTCCTTGCGATGCATATTGTGCGATACTCGGCAGCAGGACGCTCTACAACTACAGAAGCTAAGCTAGCTGAATGCTTGGGTCGTGGGAGTCTCCTGCAGACGGCTGGAAAGGATTCTACTACCACCGCGAATGAGTCCGCTGTCTTATTCGGCCACAAGCGGGACGGCGAGGGAACCCTCAAGGCCCAGGTTGCTTTCACTTACCATGAACGATATGGGCAGGGAAAGCTCGCCGTTGAGCAACTTCTGCGCCGCCACGAGGTGTCACAAGAATAGCCCTTGCAAGAGTAGGCTGGGATAAGATTGAGCTCGAGGGGATTTTCTACGGCTCGGACACCCTTGTGATCACCTGACAATTTCGAGAGCTTGATCCGAGCTGGGATTAGGAACGGCGGGAAAGATGGCTTCTTGAATTCGATAGGAACAATCAGCAAATACACGACGACCTAAAGGTGGGATGGCGGATAACATGAGTAGGAGACTCACAAAATTGCTAGGGACCTAGCACACAACAGAATGAATATTACGAATCAAATGACGAGAGGGATTCATACGAGGAAACTAAATACCTAGCTCCAGATGTATACGAATTGACCAAATTGTTTCCCTACTTGCCACATATCCTACGTGATCCATTGAACCTTGATGTTTGTGAATTGACAAAACTCCACCTAGATCACCCAAAAAGACACTCGATATCGCCCCAACTAGAAGATCTTCCAGATAGAACACCAGCAGCATTTCGAAAACTCTCCCCGTCCGCCAAGCCGATAGGAGGAATATCCCAGAAGCAAATTCCCAAACGCTTCTGCCACCCCCCAATCACTCTATCCGGAGCATTCATAGCGATCAGGCCTATGCCTACCTGCCCCTCGGTTCCTTGATTCCGTTGAGTGACAGTTCCCAGTAAGAAGACAGAAAGACTTCGGTCAAAGCTACCAAATAGGGCGCTGATGGCACCTGCTAGCTCCAGTTGCCTATCTTCTGGCACGGATTGCAGGGAATATTTTACTGGAAGAATGGTATGATTGAGCACCGCACTCCCGTCGAGAGAGATACGAACCGCGGAAGGATACACACCCTTCCATCGGAGTGTCCCTTGAGAATTGGAGTTGGAGATAAACACCCAGGCTTGCCGAAGCGTCTCAAAAGAGCATGATTTCCCCTTGAAGTGCCCATAAACAAGGCGATTCGCGCGTCGAATTCCCAGTTGTGAGGAATGTCTATCAACTAGGCCAATGTGACCTGAAGGTGACATACTCAGTCCATGTTGCGGTGTCACAGAGCGCCCGCTGATCCTCCATGATTGACGCCAGAGCTGAGACTTCGGTGCCAGTATGTGTAAATGGAGTTGACTCTCAATAGGGAACCGTGACACGAGTTTCTTGCCGAGATCCAGCTCTAGTTCTTCCAAAGTCCATTTTCGAGCCGTGTCACCTACAGGTGCTGATTTTCCAAGCTGAAAGTCCCAAACTTGCATGATTCCATAAATCTTGTCCAGGGGGTCCTTTGCCTTTCTCAAACGCGCACACTTGTACAAGGTGAGACGGTCCCGATCGGCTAAAGCCTCTAACCCAGCGTCTTGGATTTTATTAACAAGTACTCTTTGCATGACCACGACCGTGTCTCTAACCCCTCTCATCGCAAGAGGAAGCATTGAGATAGACATGGCTTGGTGGAGTTGCTTGCAGAACGCTAGCATGTACTGCAATGTGAAGACGTCCCCTTTCTCAGATAACACCTTAGACCCTTCGCGATCCAAAAATATGGAATCTGGTTGTAGAAAGGCCTCTTGCAAAGTCCAAAGGGAACTGAACCAAGGTATTTGAGTGAGCAAGGAGATCGATTTTGTAGCGTCGGCTATCCAGTCAAAGGCCATATTATTGAAACTGAGTTCTTTCCTCTCTCCACTCTCACCATCGCCCCCCGATTTAAGAACGGTGTTATCGGAAAGCCATTTTTGATAGGAAGCATCAGCCCGCAGGGAGGATCTTTCGAGTAAGCGGAAAAGGTCGCGGGGAGATTCTCCATAGGTCGCTGAACTGTCGCTTGGTTCCTTCTGTTCACTTAGTAACCAGATGAAGGCTTGGTCGGCATTTCGGAATATCCGTGCCTGTCGACCGATCTCTTTTGCCTTCTCCGGAGAGTCGACGGTTTGGTTGATACACGCAATATCCACCCAGATCAAATCGCAAGATGTCATCTCAGAAGCTCTTCGAAGAACCCTTTCGAACTCGGCAGATGTAAAAAGATCGGGGTCGATTGCTGGCACCTCCCAACTGATTCCTGAAACCTGGAGCGTAGGAAATCTCGGGGTCTGCTTTTCTGGCTGTTCCCAGCGACCCCAGGTGTATGATAGTATCGCATATCGTGGCTCTTTGAACGTACCATACATGTTTCCCGATTTCCATTCGAGGGATTCTAGACTGGATACATGCAATAATCGTGCTGGCCAGTCGCCCATGGGGTCGACGTTCGTCATTGGACTATCCAGATGATTAGAGCTGAGCTCAAAGAGTTGGCAGATCGTCGTCTGCCATAGACTTACCCTGTATCTTCCAGAGTCTCCCACAGATTAGGTTTTGGTTGAAAGGATATATCCGATTCTAGAACCGTGGATGTCAGTTCTCCTTTGGACCCCTTTGTTAAACCCACGTCTTCGAGAGAGTCGGTCTTCGTAGATGTATAGTCTTTGCTATGACGCGTCAGGCGATCGACGGTATCATAAAGCTCAGCATATTCTATCCTTGAGTATGGGACAGAGTGACTGGGCGCTTGTGTATTCACATGCCCGGGTGGTCGATACGGAATGTAAGCATCGCCTAGGGTCCGGGCATGACCTGGATCTGGATCTGGGGAATCCTCCCATTCTTCATATGGGTTGGGAAGCTCTATTTGATTCAGACCTGTGCCCAGCTGGTCGGAGATTGTGGCTGGGTCGTCATTCATCCCTGGCTGGCCCAAGATCATGCCTTGGCACAAGTTGGCGGAGGGACAGTCTAACTGAGGACAGACTTTCCTGTGGTAGGGTCGTCGCTTCGGGGCACGATGAAAACGACGATGTAACAGGCGGGTAATTCTGAGGGTTGTTCAAGGTCTCCTCCACTCCATTAGCCCCGCCTGACATCAATCGGGAGCGTCAGATTGTCTCGGGGTCAATTCATGCGTGATTATGTGATCACTCTCTTTGGACCATTGGGCAGTAATGCCTTGAGATAGATAAGTCAGGCAGCCATGCGCCGCGAGGCGTTTGTAAAAAGAAAAGAAAAGACATGACATAAGCAAGTTCTACCAAAGAGCACCTCAAATATTGACGTTCCTCGATCATGTTATTTCTTGTGCCAAGCACTGAGCTATTGATCGTGTAGATGTCAATAAAGTCCTTAAGATGTCTAACACGAACCATGAGGTATTCCCTCCATGATGCCGAAAGAGTATTTGGACTTTTCCAACCCTGTGGACATTACGTAAGATATTTAGGAACAGTACTCTCCTCACAATGTAGAAGATGTTGGAGAGCAATCATCTCTTCGATCTTATTTACATATAATTCACTTCATCTTCTTAGATAATTAGAGAACCCGCCAGTCGACCGCAACTGTCTTTGCAGGTTTATATAAGTCCTCTCCTCGCAAATTCATCCTAGCCCAAGCACCCCAATTGCCGATCTTGAAGAAGGTCCCTGGAGAGCTCGCACACTCTTTCAAGAGGACCCCTCGTTTCGAATGTCGACCACAAAAAAGTTCGACAGCATAGTTCGGACCATCCTGGATGTGATAGCTTCTCAGCCAGCTGCGCAGCTCAGCGCTACGATACCTCGCATTGGCTTCGGGGATTGGATCCCTAGGGTCAACGACATGGTAGTTATCATGCGTTACCCAGATTGAACACCGAATACCCTCCCGTAGTGTTGCTGGATCGTCGACAGAAGACGCCAGAAGCCCGACACTAGATATTTGGACAGACCCTTCTTGGGTGATAGCCCAACACGCCACAGATGGGTGCTCTTCTTCTTCGACAAACTGTCCATTTGGACCGACTTCTTGCTCGGGATGTGTGAGCGTCGCGTCGCTAGCGCTGGAGTTGAATGGCATCAGGGACCCTCGATAAGACGGAGGTGGTCCATTCGCGATGTCAGCCAGTTTGGCTGTGCTGAAGCTCAACGAGTCAAAGAAACCTGCTCCCATGGCCGAGGCTGTCTCACGAACAAATGCGAGCGGATATTGTCCGAGAACTAGGTCCCCTTCATCATCGCCAGGGGCAGTATCAATTGCCTCAAACCAATTCTTAACTCCGAGTACGGACATGATGGCCTCAGCACGTCGCATTTTACAGTATCTCCTCGAACCGAGACCCATAATCATTTCTCGCTGCATGGCCTGCAGGTTGTCGAGACCGGTCCGATTTAAGAGTTCGAATAGTTCCAAATATCCTGGATGGAAGAAGTCGTGACTGATTAAAGTACCAAACATTTTATCTGGCTCTGTAATCGTGCTTGAAGTGTCGAATGACGGCTTGGAAGTGCCTTTGAAGTCTGTTTCACTATCCAACATAGAAAATCTCTCTTGAAGAGTTCGTGAGCATACGTGTGTCAGAGCAATGAGGGTGTTTATCGCAACGGGCTTGCGCTCGGCTCCGACCGTCAATAGCTCCCAATCTCCATTGCAAAGCCACATGTCGGGCCGTAGACACAGTTCCTGCAGGGTCCAGAGTGAGGTAAACCATCCGCATAAAGTCATGGAGCTTCGAAGAATGTTGGGGCCGAAGTTATATTTCTCGAACAGTCCAGTGCAGTTCCCCTCTGGCCATATACCAGACTTGGACTGAGACGTCGTGCGGTAGAAAGGATCCCCATCCACACCCAAGTATACCAATGACATCCAAGATATGGCCGATTGCAGGCCCTCCCATGACTCCAGTCTATTCAGCCAAATAATAGAATGCTCGGAGTTTTGAAATATTTCAGCCTGGCGCGCAATCTCACTGCGAGCTCTTTGCGAACCATCCTGAGGAATGCAGACCAGGTCTAACCAGACAAATCGCGTGGCAGGAACCCTCGATAGAATTGTTGGGAGGGAAACAACGTCAAAGATCGTATTTTCCGGCACTTGCCACCCATCGACACCAGGGACATTGGTCATTTTAACTTGGCCTGCTACCACCTTTTCCCATCGGCCCCAAGTGTGGCTGATGGCGGTGTATTGGGGCCTAGATATAAGAGAGGACACTTCCACAGTGCGGCGAGAGTCTCGATCCCATAGGAAGAATGGAAGTCCTCCGGCTTTTGGCAGCCAAGGGCAGGGGTCGACATCAACACCAGAGTCGCACCGAGGATTCAACCCCGCTAGATCTTCATGTGCCAGTATCCTTGGACCGTGGATTGCCTGATCGTCAGACGAGGTGATGGGCAGGTCGGACTCGAGAGGCATAAGGTTCTTACCCAAGTTCGAAGTCAAGACTGCACAGTAGCAAGGTAGAGCAATTGCTCGGCAAGCGGAATGCATTGCCGCATATCGGCGTGCGCCATTTAGAGCCTGAGAGATGTGCGGGAACCCAGGGCCCATGAGTTCATGTTCAAAAAGACTCAGGATGTAGGAGGAATGAATCGATTCGGTTCGCAGAATGTGAGGACTACCTTGGACCAGATGGACGTGATAATGGCCCGAATCCTCATGCGGGTGGAGGCGACATAACGCCGAATGGTCGGCCCACCACTGCCACAGAATCCAGGAGGACTTTTCTTGAACAGGATGCAAATCACCTGGCGATATCGGGTTCAGTTGAAATGAAGGCTCGTTGTGATAGACACCTAATGCCGAAGCCAGGAAATACAACCGCCCAAATTGAGGGGTGAACTGTGACTTGGCTGTTGCGATATCGAAATAACTATCCACGAATTTCCAGAGAGGATCAGGTACGAGAGAGTCCATGATGGTCTTCGGGGAGCCAATTGAAATGTAAAGAATACAACTAATTCGATCGGCGGCTGGGTAAGGACGACAAAACCACAGGGCTGCACAGTTGCAAGCAAAGGTCACCTGAAGGAGGAGGGCAATGTCACGTGCGGGAACACGCCACAGCCTCGTTCTCGAATTTCCGGTGTCGAGAGACTAAAGGCCGAAGTGTTCTTCAAAGCAGCTTCGGCACAATAAGAAGTGTGTATTGATCGTAGTGGAAGATTTGTACTAGTGAAGCTATTAAATCGGAGAGTAATGACGTAGATTACGTCACAGAGACGGGCGATTTTCAGCCCCCTCAACTCGTTAGTTGTGATTGTACCCCCGTGAGTTAGCGAAGCCGTATAAAGGTGCAGCCGAAGCCGGGCAAAAGTTAGCCAACCAATACTTGCTGGTCGCAATATCTCGCAGCCTGGCGTAAGCTCAATGCTTCCAACCTCCCGCATCACCTTCATCACCCCTCATCTAGATAGGAGGGGCGTGAAAGTAATACGACAGTCTGAAATCTAACGAGAAAGTTTATTCATATCGCTATCTTATTAACGCAGAAGCTTTATCCGTCGCAACCAACCATGGACTCCGCTGCGGAAATAGAACGGGAAGATGCCGCGCTCGGCTCCTGGCCACGCCGTCTTTTACACATCCCAACTATGGTGTCGTATGAGTGGCAGCCCGGAAGCAGGTATGGATCATACGTGGAGCCGTCCTATAATGCAATCACGTACACGTGGGGCAGGTGGAAGCTATCGGGTCATGAGCGCCCGGATGTCAGCTCCATCGTCGTACACGGTATCCCTTGGGAGGTTCCAAGGGTTAACCCCGACCATTTCACTGTACAGCAGTTTCAGAATGTTCTGAAAAAGACTACCGAACGTGTTTCCCACTGGATGTTGAAGCACATATCAGCATCTGTGGAGTTTTTATGGCTTGATGTCGCCTGCATTGATCAGCGTGGGACAGAGCCCAGATCGGCCGCCGAGATTGGCAGGCAGGCCGCTATTTTCAAAGGCGCTCAAAACGTGTTTGCTTGGTTAAGCACCATGCCCATTACGGATCTAGAAAGAATCTTGGCAAGCTTGGACACTCTGAGCGACGTCGTGAGAATTGTGCCTTTTGGAACGACACCTGCGGCGTCCTCGCAGCAGTTGACGACGATACATGACCACCTTAGCCAGCTTTTTAAAGACCATTGGTTCTCTTCCCTATGGACACTGCAAGAGACCTTCCTGAGACAGGATGTTGTGCTGTTGTCTCAAGAGGGAACTGCTGTCGCGCTACCAGGAATGAAGGCAGGTTCGACATACAGTCCAACCTTTTTCGATTTGATCAGCTTCTGCGAGTGCATGTACCTCCCAAACGTCAACAGCTCTGAGATCGGCAAACCATACCCGCAAATCTTGGAGCTAATCGAGGCCTCCGGTATAATGGCAATCGCCTCGCAGAATGCAATGGCGGCATATGCCGCCGTGGGACATCGGACGAGCGTCAAGGCAGAAGATCGCGTGTACGGGATGCAGCAGATGTTTGGGTTTCGCTTGGGCATTACAGCCAGCTGTCCTCCCCCGAAACCCTTCTACACACTTGGGGAGTTGGAAGACCAGCTTCGGGAGCAGCTCTTACTACACTATCCCGTCTTGAGCCAATTACATGTCTTCACGGAGCCGGCAGCGCGTGGAAGAGGGTGGCATGTGAGCCAAAAGTCAATGATCCCCGATATGGTATGGAGCGAAGGCAACCCGGCTTGGCCCACGCCGGATGAACAGGAAGAGGCCAGATGCTCATTTTCCGTTCGCAACGTGGATAGCCGAAACTGGGGGTATTTTGAGGGTCCTCTCTGCAAATTTTCGGAGTTTGCAGAAGCTTGTACGGCGTTTGAAGAAAGCAATGCCTACCCAGGGCACTATTTCGCCGAGAACAACTTCTTAACACTGTATATGGATAGATGCGTGGAGCTGTCCAGTTCCCCACACTATCAAAGCAGCACGTACCACCGAACTCCGGAGGGTCGTCAACAGCGAGACTTGGCTCGATGGCTCTGTGAAACGTTCAACGACAATGTGTTACATATACTGTTGCTGGGACCGAGATCGTCGGAAGTGGGCCGATCTCGAGTAATGCTTGGTCTTATCTTGCTTCGCAGCAGTGGCCAGAGTTTTGATCACTATCGCCGTCTGGGATTTTGCTACTGGCTTATATCGCACACAACGATGGGAGGTGATCCACTGCCCGGTCATGACTTCTTTGATGGCCGTGGCGAATCATGGCGGCCGTCCTCTGGGCTCTTTGGTTAGTGTTTCTCATGACTAAGGAACGTCAACATAGTAGCCGTAGTCTAGTTTCGAGTAATGAAAAGAAGTCACATGTAAATTTTCCAATATATGAGAATACGAATGGTTGCCATTATTGTTGACATGAAGAGATATTTTGCTTCGATTGCGCACAGTTTGTATGGAGTCAAAGTCTGTAACACCTTACCCTGTACCTACCGGGTGATGCATAAAGTCCTGATTCAAAGCAACATACTGAGTTATGCACTGCTAATTTGTATCAGAATATAATACATTGCCAACTTAAGAGATGGGGTTAAGATTAGGATAATTGAATTGGGTGAATACCGCGACAATTGTTGGTGATATCTGCACCAACATCTTGGACGTCAACCATGCCGTCAACCATGCCCTTTTTCACACTTCCTTGAGAAGCTAATTCTAAAATGGATTAGAGGGGAGATGATATGCTTCGGCGCCAAGATAATTACCCCAAATGCTCTTCGGCACACAAATTTAAACTCCACGAAGGAAACATCGGCCCGTTTTGCGATTGGAGACAGAGGGCGTAAGGGGATTGTGCAACACTCCCTGGAGCCACAAGTGTGTCCGAGAAAGACGGTATTGCAAGACGACGGAGAGAAATTATGGGCTAATTTAGAGATTGTGTCACAAATTGTCTTGTGCAAGTGTACCCTAGACCGTGGTAATCGAGATTGTGCAGACGTTAGTTGTGTGATGAATGAGCGATTCCATGTGGTGGAATCATAGGCCTCCTGGACCTAGTCTACGCCGGGATATTGTTCCTTTCTACGCTTGAGTGGTACTTAATTTATGTCTCATCTTCCCCTTAGTGAGGACTATTTGACGCTCTGATTGATGGCAAGTCGCGAGCGCGACCCCGCACAGTTGCTCCGACTCGTGTGCAAAGTGACGATGGCGCGAAGCTTGCTCAGTGTGGATGAGATGGCACCATAACCAATCAACGGGGGCAGATATGAATTGTCTTCGAAACCGGGGTACGGCCGAGTGAGAAAACACAAGAGCGGTCACCTGGTCGGCTTGGTGGGATGCCATATGGACCGACCCTTGAGGATCCACGGCGTGCAGCTTCTTCGCGGTTGCAATTGGACCGGAGAGACTTACTACATCCCAACAACCCGCATACAGGTATTTGCCCATGCAATTGCTAATCTCAATGCTACCCTAGCTCCAAGCCCGCTCCTCCACGCTCCCTCGGACTCCAGATCTGACGCCGAGAACATCCTCGTCGCGACTCCACCTTCCCCGGCTTTGGCAGCGAACGAGCCAGTTTCCCCGCAGTAGCCTACCCCAGATTCCCGACGGGTCCTAGCTTCGGCACTCTCAGGAATCTTATAAATAATGCGAGGGAACGGCAGAGAGACGAACAGCCCAGCACGATCCAGCTCGAGCATCTGTTCCCATCCAAGTCAACAGAACCACCCGGCCACGATGGCGAGCATCAAAGAGAATCGCACGTCCAAGGATGACTACGGCGTCAAGCACGTCAATAGCGTCCTCGAAGATGAGAAACCCGTCAACACTGAGGATCGGGACTACACCGGCACCGCAAAGAAGACTGACCCCGAAGAGATCCGGCTCGTGAGGAAGCTGGACCTCTGGATCATGGTACGTTGACAGCAGACACCCTGACAGACGTCCAAGACTAATATTTCTGTAGCCGTGCTTGTGCACCATGTACTTTCTCAACTACGTCGATCGCAATGCCATCGCCCAGGCCCGTCTCAACAACCTCGAAAAAGACCTAAATATGACTGGAACAGAGTTCAATACGACCGTTTCCATGTATGACCGCCCGAATATATACAAGCAGTGCGAGATCAAGCGGCTAACCATCGTCATCTAGTCTCTTTGTCGGCTACGTGTTGATGCAGGTCCCCAGCAACATGTTGATCACCAAAGTCAAGCCAGGCAGGTACATGAGTTCATGGATGCTGGTCTGGGGTATTGTCTCTGGTACGTCGATGTCGCCATATCTACTGGACCCCGAAGCTGACCAGACACAGGTTGTACGGCTCTCGTCAAAAGCTACGCTGGTCTTGTTGTCTGCAGGTTTTTCCTCGGCATCACTGAGGCGCCAGTATGTTTCGACCAATCCTCTGCCTACTACACGGTCTCCATTCCTGACACTCTTTAGTTCTACCCAGGAGCCACATACATTCTGTCTATTTTCTACACTCGTAAAGGTACGTTCAACCCAGCCAATTTGGGGGCCAAGCCAATTGACAATCTCAACAGAGGTGGCATCCCGCATTGCCCTCCTTTACTGCGCCCAGATTCTCGCCACAGGCTTCTCGGGTCTCATCGCAGCAGGTATTTTTGCTGGAATGGACGGTCTCTCAGGTATCGCCGGATGGCGCTGGTACGTTAACCTTCAATTCCCATGCATGCTTCGGCAACTGACATAACCATCAGGCTCTTTATTGTCGAGGGCGCTGCCACAGGTGTTATTTCCATTGTCGGCTTTTTCCTTCTCCCTAATACTCCGCTCACAACCAGTTGGCTGAACGAGCGGGAGCGGGAGCTCGCCCATTCTCGCATGGTAAAGGATAAGCTCTCGGATTCCGATGATCAGCCCGTATCTGCATGGGAAGGCTTGAAGCAAGCGTGCGGCGACAAGCGGACGTGGCTTTTCTGTCTGATGCAGAACTTCCATCTCTCAGCCTGCTCTTTCAACTCCTTCTTCCCAACGTGAGTATCCAACCGTCGATGCATAAGCGGTTCATCGCTAATACAATTGGCTCCAGTGTTGTCAAGACTCTAGGGTTCGACACAACCATCACCCTCGTCATGACCTGCCCCCCATTCATCTTCGCTGGTGCCACCGGTATCTTTTTCGGCTGGAGCTCTGGCCGACTGCATGAACGCACCTGGCACATTACTGCTGGCCTGTCTATTGCGATTGCCGGATTCGCACTTGCTGCAGCCACATTGAATACCGCTGCCCGCTACGTGGCCTGCTTTATCTTCCCCATGGGCGCCTACGCTGTCAACTCAGTCATTATTGGATGGGCGGCATCCACACTCTCTCAGACAAAGGAGAAGAAGGCTGTGTGTATCCCTGGAAGCTACTGCAGCTGAATGACAATGTGTGCTAACTCTCTCGGCAGGTTGTCCTTGCTATGACTAATGTTGGTGGTCAGGTATGTTTGCACACCCAGACCCGACAGCAACTGTTACTAACATTTCATCTTTAGATTGGTTACATCTATGGTGCCTACCTGTGGCCGAAGAGTGACGATCCCCGATATGCTATTGGATTTGGCGCTTCAGCTGGCTTTGCATTCTGCTCCATTCTTTGCGCTTGGTGGATTCGGGTGTTGTTGATTCGGGAGAACAGGAGGATCCGAGCCTCGACTTCTGAGCACGTCAACCTCTACGGATACTAGTTGCAGACGCAATTGCCCAGTATATGTCTAAGAACCACGGGCATTGAGTTAAGCTGGGCGTCGATGGTGGAACGTATCTGAGGATTTCAACAAGGATCTGACTATTTTGCTATTATGGTCATTTCTCTCAATGTTTATATATTTTTATCTTATATATGCATCTTGAATCCTGCTCGCCATGCT
The DNA here is from genome assembly GCA_020740775.1 of Ilyonectria destructans. NCBI lineage: Eukaryota > Fungi > Ascomycota > Sordariomycetes > Hypocreales > Nectriaceae > Ilyonectria > Ilyonectria destructans. The sequence goes on from JAHEWK010000014.1 coordinate 2,159,093, forward strand.
ATTATACTAAACATAATTGAGTATAGAGAGATGGTCATTGCCCATGATACGGGGAGATTTCCATCTCATGCAGCAATATTTAATTACCTGTTAATTGTGCCTACCTTTATGGAGGGTAACCTGCCTGATGGAGGCTACTTTGACTACGCCGTGTCTCTCCGGCACATGAGGGATGTACTGGCCTTTGCTTTATGGACAAAACCAGGTATAACAAACTGAGAACCTAGGTATTGTGAGTTCATCATTGAGAAAGACTGATAATATCAGGTGATGGCGTGTGCGTAATATTCTTTTGGACTGCCGCACGACATCGGTCCTGCGAGGGAGCCTATCCAACTCTACCAGCTTCAAACTTACTGGGGGCTGCTTTGTTCACGGTTTAAGGGCTTGAAACGGTCCTCTCGACCCTGTTACACCAACTTGGGTGGTAGTATGTGGGAGAAATGAGAAAGATGAGCACGAATTATGGATTTATGACACCAAAGCTGAAAGTGCATCTCGTGATGGCCTAACATCAAGCCAAACACTCGTTGAGTGGGAAGACTCAACATATCCAGAAAGTGTGATACCCATTACTAGATGTAGTTAGAAAGGCATAGAGAAAGAAGTTGACTCGGACCTGGGGTTATTGATGAATTCTTTAACACAAAACGATGTAGTAATCACTAGTTTTTGGAAAGTTTAGTGTTTATCTCATTTAATTCGTAGAGAAGCAACTAAAAAGCTAATTTAGGGCTATAAGTAGCTTAAAATAGGTAGTTATAGAACCGGCTCACCGGATACCTAGTCAGCATTGTAGATGATAATTAACAAGCTTGAGTAGTTGAATGAGACTGGCTCTCAACACTGGTAAGCTGGCAGGGAATCACCCGAAATACCGGTATTGCCGTGACACACCGCCATAAACTCATATTTACGTCGCTGCTGCCTAGCGCGTCCATTACCCACTGTCTGACCGGTCATTCGATTATTGTCTTTTGGCCTTAATCCCTCAATCACCGAGCTACTACATGTAAAAGCTTTTATACCGTCGAAAAGAAAATACAGCCGTTTGCTGATCTAACTTCTTTCAAAAGGCAGACAATTTCGGTTCACGATTCCATAAGTTAAAGCAAGCAAGGGCCCTTACCTACCGTTAATTCTCACCCTCAAAATCTCTCACTTAGCCATGTCACTCGACCAAGTACTACCAAAGTCAACCTCGCCCTACATCATCGACCAGAAAGTCATCTCTCATGGCAAATATCAAGGGTTGGCAACAGTTACCTACATCGATCCAAGAGATGAAACAAAGACGCCAAGGGATCGTGATTTTATTTTTCTTGTTAATCGCCCTCGAGACGAACCTGTCGGAACTTTAATGCCAAATATATACAAGGACGACGATGGCCGATGGTGTACAATCCTAGTACAACAGTTCCGTCCACAATACGATGGGGATACGATGGAGTTCCCTGCAGGCTTTATTAATCGCCGCGGCGGGGAAACTGCGGAGCAAGCAGCTGTGAGGGAAATGGAGGAAGAGACGACAAAGACTGGCAAGGTTATCGCGAAGAGTCCGCAGCTCACCTCAGAGCCAGTACCTATAGCCGCTCTGCTCACTGGAGTCTTTCTACACGCCGAAGACAAGAAGGGCGAAGAGGCTGGCAAGCAGAGATTGGACAAGGGGGAATTCACTGTGGAGTGGAAGATCCCGCTGATCGAGCTTGAAGACCGACTCCAAGAGTTTGAGAAGGATGGAATTGTTGTAGACTCCCGAATTTGGGCATTTGCGATAGGAATACGGTGTGCTTTGACACTTTCCTTATAGACTTGTAGCTCGATAAGCTGAAGAGGAAATGTTTTGACATATCTTGACTTCAATAATTCTGCTCAAAAGGAGAAAGTCCACCAATCTTCCAATGTTGCTTGAATCCTCAAGCGAAGAGTGTTACTTTTTGCAACGAATAACCTCAATCGATAGACCAAATTAGTTATTAGTGCGTTCTCTGCTGCATTTCCTTCGACCCTTCCCACAGTATGTTCAATGAAATTAAGATACCTGTTCATAATATGGACGCAATTATAATGCTAATTCTACCTACTAGCTAAGGGTGTATCTGACTATGTAAAGGGGAATCTGTCAGAATCCTAGTTCGCAACAACATGATATCGCTCAAGTTCAGTAGTAGTACAGACGCCCTCGAGGAGGTGCTATGTCGTCATAAAATAAACTCATTATATGTTAAAGAGGCTCTTGGGTCCGTTTCAAGGCAATCTGGATTCATTTCCACCATACCTGCATCGACAGTCGGGTAAAGAGGCATAGTTTCTCCAAAAGTGTCAAACCACAGCAAGCTTGGTGATATTGCCGGTATCAAGTCGGAAAACCCAACTGCCAAGTCTTCTGGTTGTTGCCCAACACCAGACCCCGCGTCCATGGCTGGTGTCTGTACTCTCGTCGCAGACGTACGTGGGATTGTTCGTGAACTGGTAGACGTCTCATCTTCGACCTGCATCGGATCTAGATCTTCATTCATGTCTCTGGATGGGACGCCGATGCTGTGAATACTGCCAAAAAGCCCACCGACGAGATTACTTTGACGTTCCATCTTCCATCGTGCTCTCATCTCCATGTATTTGTCGCAGGCCCCTTGCATGTGCTCGAGGATCAGCAAATGTCGTTTTGCCACCGGATCATGAACCGCAAAGCGGTGGAGGATATTCTTCGCGAGGCGTAAGCTTCGCTCTAGTGGAAAAGAGGTATCGAAGTCTCCGAAAGCGGCGACACCGAGGACCAGTCCCGAGGCAAACACCGAGTTTATTAGAAACGGCAATCTCTTCGGGATCAACTCAGTCGACAAAAGCGTTTGAAGAAGGTCGACTGTATGTATGGCAGCTTCGAGGCATGCGTAGACAAGGACTTGGTTGGAGGATGAAGAAGGTGCTCGCGTCTCTTGGTTGATGGGCAAGGAGTTAGGATTAGAGTCGACGTGCGCAGACACATCCTTGAGAAGGAATGGCAGCGACAAGAGGATAATGGTCCAATAGGCCGTCTGCTTGAGGTGGAGAAGACCCATGTTGGGCTGCTTCGTGCCGTCAGAGGCCTCAATCGACTCGCCCGGCTGGATGCCATCCACTTCGAAGCCATTGCGAGACTGAGCCGCCCATCGCCGGTGGTGTTGACTAATGCGCTCAATTACCTCGGTGGATATCATCCTCTTGGCGTAAATGTCTGACAGGACCGACTCGAAGATCATGGACAGGTCATTGCAGGCTGAGTAATCTTCATGGCTAGCAGTGTCCCTGGTTTCGGATGTTGATGGCGGGCGTCCTAGTGAGGCGCTCATGAAGAGATCAAGAATCCGGATGGCTTTCCATAGTCGCTCCCTTGCTCGACATTCAGCAGGTGGAAATAGAGCAGAAATGTCCTTGCGGTGTAGGCCGAGGGCATAGGCAGCTCGAACACCCATTCCAAGATACATGAAGGCAGAATTTCGCCGAGATGCACCGAGAAGGTACATGGTGATGAGCGCAAACGCTTGGATGGTGGGAATATCTGGATCCTCCATGAGTGTTTCGACAGTCAGATAGCGACCATAGTTGAAGAATGTCTCGGCAAGACTGTCTTTGTCCTCGGGGCCAGTTTGGGCGCCGATGGCAAAAACTAGGTAGTAGACGGGACTGGCTGGGTCAGCCTTGTCGTTGTCTTTCTCTTGCCAGCTATTGATGGCATGGTCGAGCTCTTCCTGATCAAACAAAAGTAATACGCAGTTTGCAGATTGCATGTACCATCGCTGAAGGTACTCTACCTCGTCAGGATCTTGCCTTGGAGGTGGGTTTTGAGCGCTTGACATGATCCATCCTCGGCGCGTGTCTGGTGAAGACTCGACAATTAGGTGTCGCAACGGGTCATCGACAAACGGGCAGTTCCCTAAGCTTTTCCTGACGATTCGGCGAATGTTCTGTAAGAATGAAAGGGTGGCAGAGTCCCCGATGAACATGTACTGCCCCTTGGTATCCTTGACTAGCCGCGACATCTGAGGCACCCTTGCTGGGAAGCCACTCGACAGCAACTGCGACGACGTCGACGCTCTATCACTCGACGGCGCAGCGGGCGACATAAACGCCCCATCGGCGGCGTGATGCGAGGGCGACGGCCCGGTGCCCGGCGTTGATTGGCTGCCGTCGGGAGCCCGGCCGGGACTCATCCGCTCCGGGGCCGGGCCGCACCCCGGAGTCGCGGATCTGAAGTGGTCAGGGTCCGGGCTCGGCAGCGAGGAGGCCAGCAGCGGGAACCGGGTTGTGGAGGACTCGCAGTCTCGGCCGAGGCCGCGTTTAACACATCGACCGCATGGCCGCAGACCGTCGCAACGCTGCTTTCGGTTCTTGCAGTTTTCGCAGGCTTGGGCACAGCGTTTGCGGTCACTGTCGCGGACTCTTTTGGTAGGCATTGTCTGTTTTGATCCCGGGTTCTTTCTCCGCTTTGACTAGTCAGTAGTCGCCCCTCTTGGTTGCCAACTGCTTATTCCCAATTGCAGACACAATCACGGCGGCTCGCAATGAGAGAACCCTGATTCCGTACCTGGTAGCCGAGTCAGCAAGTCACCATTGCAACCTTGGGCTCCATCCATTCCGGGCCCCGGGGAAAGTGCAAGGAATGTCGGAAAACACCCCCCATTCGAGGATAAAAGAACTTACCGCAGGACATTTAGCGGAGGCTCAATACTACGAATGATGTCTGATAGTCTCTTCCAAGTTCCACACGACGAGCGGCCCCGTGGTCAAATGCAGGAACTGGGAACAAGTACTCCCGACCCGAAGTGCCGACGAGTCTCGCCCCTCACTGATGATTTGACTCTGTTTTAATTGGTTGGCTCTCAAGAATAATATCCACACCACTCGCCCGGTTCCCGACGCTTCGGCTAGTACCCCTCAACTCGTAGCTCGTCATTTGTATTCCTGCACATCTCGATTGCCTACAGTCCTATAATACCTATTATTTGAAGCTATTCAAACGACTGGATTCGATCATATTATTTGATACCGCATCTATCCAATTCACACAATGTCCCAATACGATGCTACATACCCCGCGGACCTGCGGGTCCTCCCAGAGGTGGTGGCGTACTTCCGGAAATTCTACGAAGTCTCAGACACGCCTGGCCAAACAGACAAGTATGTGAACTTGTTCACAAGTGATGCCACATTCGCCCTCGCCTCTAACTCTAGCAAGGGGACGCAGGGTTAGTTTCCCATCAACTTGAACATTGGTTCAGTAAATCATGCCGCTGACATTCCCCACAACACAGAAATCACCGCCCTAAGGGAAGGCATGTGGACCAGCGTTGCATCTCGGAAACACACTCTACACAAGATCTTTCCGTTTGGTAATGATGCTACCGAGGTGATGCTCTATGGTTCTGTTGAACTCGGCATGCGAAGCGGGTCGACAGTAGAGATGGACTGGGCAGGACGGGCACAGCTGGTCAAAGAGAGTGATGGAGAATATAGAATGAGTTTCTATCAGGTTTTCCTTGTAAGTTGGCTCTGCACCGGATACTTGTTCTGGGTTTTTGGACTGACTCCTTTAGGATACTGGGGCCATGACCCCGAAGAAGTAGACTACGATATTAGACTGGGTCACGAAAAGGGGGGGTTTATCTGGCAGGAAACAGATATAGTCATGATCGCGTTAGACGGTTCGAATTATTTAGAGAGAAACTCCAATACACAAGCACCGACTTCATCAGCGGCTTCAATACAGTGCCAATGACCAACCCCTCCCAGTACTTTGATGGACTTGTCCTCACCCTTGGATCCCCATCTATGAGTGACGCCGTTAGCTCTAGAATTAAAATGCGATCATTGCTTGATATTACTTACTCATTAAAGATGACCTGCGCGTCTGCGAGGGGACTCGTTTTATCCTCCTCGCCAGCGATAATGAGAAGGGGACATTGGGCAGCAGAGTAGTCGGGACGTCCGGCTTCCGCTATCGCGCGGCAAAGCGATATGTAACCATCCGGCTTCTGCGATATGAGTAGTGACCGAATAAACGCCTTATGTGTCAAGGTTGACTTGGATCCCGTAGCTGCTAGGGGAATGGTATCCGCCATCGCTTCCATTCCGTCTGTAACGCAACATCAGCCACGAACAGGGTGAAATGCAACGTCAATTGCAATGAATAAGCTTACTTTTGTTTACTGTCTCAATGCGGGCTGTGAAAATTTGAGCCAGCGCTGGCTTTGGCAACACTGGCCCGATGAGAATAGCGGCTCTCAACTTGAGTTTTACAGAAAGCTCCGATACCACAATGGCTCCCATCGAATGCCCAACAACAATCACCTCCTCTGGCGAGATGCCAATGTGTTGAATGATTCCCTCGACATCCTGAGCAATTGATTGAATGCTTGTGTGCTCATGCTCGGGACGCAATTCGGAAAGTCCGCTTCCTGCGTGGTGTTAGGAGCTGCGGTAATGCATCACACAACGCCGGTCAAATATCTCGTACCAATAGTATCGAAAGCAAGGCAAGGATATCCTTCGCTAGCCAATTGCGTCATCAACGGGGTGTAGAAGCAGTGAGAAGATCCCAGCCCGTGAATGAATACAAAGGTGGGCTGCTTCTGTGCTGACGCAGGGTCTGCCCGAGCGAAGAAGAGGGACTTCCCTCTGACCTCTAGAACCGGCATTTCGAAACTGAGAGTGAGGGATGGTGTTGAAGGCAATCAATAACCAGTTGGAGTATGCACTGCAGGGTACTTCATGAGAAGTTGACACTGGTCTCCAATCGAATGAGTGTGTGCTGAATCAGCTTACGAGAGACATACACTGCCGCGTAGTACTGAGCTCGACAATCTCATTGCGGATAATGACATTCCTGATGCGAGCGGGGTGTCGGCTAAGGACGATCCACACCTTCGCCTTGACTTCGGCGGCGCTATCGGCTACCGGGTGAGGCACATGATTGTGGGCGGGGTTTCATTCGGCTGCCGGGCGAGAGTTTCACCAGCAACGCCCATCATTTGCCTCTGCTCTTCGGATACAGGGCAGTGGATATTCGGCTTCCACGGAGTCAAGTCGTCGGAGGCCTTATCATTGGCAGAGAGCAGTCAGAACAGAAATCACGCTTGCGGAACACCATCTGGGTACCGCCGGGCCGCGTGCTGGCACTACAGCACCGGCCACTGTGGTTTTCGTCTTGGATAAAAGTTCTGGGTCCGCGCAAACGTAATTGGCGCTAGGGAGGCGGATAACTGTGGCTAGATGTGGTGGAGCAAGACGGAGGTCTTGTATAAAGAAAGATGGTTGTACTTGCGCAGAATCGCTTCAATCCACGCTAGTGCTGCCTGATCGAAAAGAACAAAAATGACCGTCAACAAAGCAAATTCGTACTCATCTGTGACGGAGACTAGTCGCATCTTGAAACTGCTCTGCGATCAAGTCGATGCCGTGTCACTCCCTCCAGCCGTTCACGGCCTCGTGCGCCAGGTGAAATTCACCGCTGCTCGTGATTTCCCCTACTTTCCCATCCCACTCAAGGAGACGGAAACGGGAGCTGCGCTCAAGGCAATCGAGGGCGGCGTTGCGTGCCTCCTGGCTGACCTCAAGGATGGAGAGGCCAAGAAGCGACAGATCGTGGTAGATCTGGAAAAGACGACTGCGTTCTTGTGCCAAGCATATATGGCGACGGTGGGAGGCCAGGGGAAGCTTGACCCTGGTGTCAAGAAGCTTCTGAAGGGTACGTTTACATATTTCACAGGCTGCATCTATTATTTGCAAAAAGAAAATAGATATTAATCGAAAATAGACACCGATTTGCTTCACGCACAGTCCATTTCATATCGCCGCATGTCCGCTAACCTCTACGAGACCAAGGTGCCGGGAGAGTACTACCACATCCACGGCTCTCTTGAGGCTTCGACAACGCTGGGAATGATTGGACTTGAGCCCTTCAGGCCAGATTTGGAAAGTCACGAGGATATTGTTCACGTGATTGAGGGCGCTGTCATAAAATACTCGACAGCAGAGTTGGAGGAGCTCAATGCCAAAAACCGACAGGCGGGCGTGCCTGCTCTTAAGCACGAGGACTTCCTGAAGACCCCTCACGTAGGTTACGTCTTTTGACACTTGGATACTGGATTTGATTGCTGATACGGTTGTTCGCGCGCAGGGTAAGACGAATATCGAGCTGCAGCCTTGGACAGTCGAAAGCCTGGAGACCGAAACACCAAAGGTCCCTCTATCTCCGAGCTCACCAGGTCAAAAGTGCCGACCATTAGAAGGCATCAAAGTCCTTGAACTCTGCCGAATTATCGCGGGACCTGTCATCACCCGCATTCTGGGCGAATACGGCGCCGACGTGCTTAAGATAACCAGCCCCAACTTGAGTGATGTTCCCTTTTTCCAGGTGGATGGAAACATGGGAAAGCATGCTGCAGAGCTGGATCTCAAGACGCCTGAAGGACGGGAAAAGTTTGAGGTTCTTCTTGCTGAGGCAGATGTGGTTGTGGATGGATATCGCCCCGGTGCTCTGGAGCGTCTCGGCTATGGCGCCGCGTCGTTGACCAAATTGGCCAAGGAGAGAGGAAAGGGATTTGTATATGTCAACGAAAACTGCTTCGGTTACGAGGGCGAGTGGGCGAACCGACCCGGATGGCAGCAGATTGCAGACTGTGTAAGTTTCCCCTCACCCATTATCCCGACTGGTTAAGTGCCGGCTATGGCGGGTTTCGATGACACAACTGACATCCGATCTAGGTGAGCGGTGTCGCATGGGAGCAGGGCAAATTCATGGGCTTGAACGAGCCTGTCGTACCACCCTTCCCAATTTCCGACTATGGCACGGGGTGTATCGGTGCCATTGCGGCACTGACCGGTCTCTACCACCGAGCCACGCAAGGAGGCTCATGGCATGGAAAGGCATCCCTGCTGCAATACGACCTGTTGCTGTTCAAGGCTGGAAAGTACTCGGACGAGGTACAAGACCAGTTGCGAAAGAATATCGGCGAGGACTTCTTGGCGTTGAGACACGCACATAGTGTGGACCAGATATCCGGCACAGCGCTCCGCCGAATGAGGGAGACGTGCCCCGAGATTTTCAACAACAGTCGTCTGTTGGATACGTGGTACTCGGCTGCCTACAAGGCAGACGTTGAAGCGGTTCTGCCGGTTGTGGAGGTCGACGGATTGGATATTGGCTTTAGACGGGCGAGCAGACCCAATGGGTCGGACAAGGCTCAATGGGATTTCAGTGGCGATGAGGACTATAGAAAATCTGCCTGAGCATTGTATAGTATTTAGAAACAGCTGCATCAATATTATCCTAAATTCCGCCGTGAACTGTGTTGAAATTCTTCCCAAATTAAAATGTTCGGTCTACTCCGCCCTGTAGTCGTCTGGAATCTGAGACCACCATGACGTCTGAGGGATGCTCGACGACGACTATTCGACCACTGGTCTGACTGCCCCACGGGAATGAGCTGGGGCAAATTTGTCCGGCCATTTCGACAGCGCGTTGAATTCAAAAATGTCGCTCTCCGAGTCATTTCGCGCCGGCATAGGCCATCAAATCACAATCGGGGGATTGCCGCGACTGTCGGAAAAGGGAATCGGATCTCGGTCAACCCCGTATCCGAATGAGCCAATGATGCCATGCAAGGTGGCCAACCCTCCATTCCTGCTGTCCGATCCCCGCCTTTCCCCATGGGCGTCTGTATTGCGGGGTTCTTGTGTATCCATCCAGCGGTGATGTTTTGTAATGTGCGCCGCTCAATCGAACGATGCCGGATCGTCGCCTCCCACCCACAAAGTCCCGCCAAGCGTTCCCTAAACCCGTCCGGTGCCACATATCCGTACTCCAGACAACATAAAGCAGTCTCTCTCCTCCTTCCATAGCTTCACAAACCCGTTTACTGCCATCCCATTGCTTCTAGCCGCCCTGATTGCAACAACATCGCACCTTGGCTTGATCTATCAACATGGCAACTCAGACTGTCGAGACCACTAAATCAGCGACAATGACGACCGAGCCTCCCATCTCCGAAGAGGGCCTGGGCCAGGAATTCACCAAGCATGTCATAAGCTCCTTTGGACCCAAGACCGATCCCCGACTCCGCGAGGTCATGGGCTCGTTTGTCCAGCACATTCACGATTTCGCCCGAGAGGTAAACCTCACCGTCGACGAGTGGTTGGCCGGCGTTGAGATGATCAACCAAGCCGGTCAAATGAGCAATGAGCGCCGGAATGAGGGCCAATTGATGTGCGATGTCATTGGTCTCGAGACGTAAGCTTACTGATAATCATGGCCACGATCATCAAGCTGACAACCACAGGCTCGTGGATGACATCACCCATCGGGCGGCTGCGAACAGCGCCAACTCTGGCACTCTCACGGCCATTCTGGGTCCTTTCTGGCGCGCTGATACGCCTATCCGCCCCAACGGCACCACAATCTCATTTGAGACGCCCAAGGATGGCATCGTCTCCTTCCTTCACGGAACGATTACATGCGCAGAGACTGGAAAGCCCATCCCCAACGCTTCTGTCGATATATGGCAGGCATCCACCAATGGTAGGTTCAATACTCATCAAGCAGCCGATCAGCGTTCAACAAAATTCTAACGGCGCTTTTAGGCCTGTACGAGCAACAAGATGCCGACCAGCGAGATTGCAATCTGCGAGGAAAGTTCATCACAGATGACCAGGGCCGTTATTCATTCTACTGCCTGAAGCCCACACCATACCCCGTGAGTACCTACGGAAGCGCCATTTGATTTGTTACTAAGCCTTATTTTTCAGATCCCCGAAGATGGCCCTGCTGGCAAGCTTCTTCGCATGCTTGACCGACACTTTTACCGACCCGCCCACCTGCACTTCATGGTGAGTGACCTAAACGGAGATTAATGGGAACTAGCATGGAATTGGACATGAACTGACTCGGGCGTGATAGGTTATTGCGGATGGTTTCAAGAGCGTCACAACCCAGATCTTTGACTCTGATTCCGAATATCTCGGCAACGATACTGTCTTTGCCGTCAAGGATGGTCTCACCGTCACCTTTACTCCGAGGAAGGGAGACCCTGAAGCCAACTGGGAGTTGGAGTTTAATATGTCCCTGGCGACAAAAAAGCAAGATGCTTAAGCAGGTGGCAGTGTATGATGTGTGGTTCTCAGCCTTGATGATATGACGCTTATGGAGAATAAGGAATTCAGTTTGCTAGTCGTTTGGTAGAGAGCAAGTTTGGGACAATCATGAAAGTTCTACAGTTCCTCATCTGAAACGCAGTCGATATGCAAGATATAACGAATAAACAACTCAATTACCTTGAAATTCTTACGGTTGGTGTTGCTAGACTGGATGCAAAACACTTTTCGTATCTATCTGACGAGGGACGGCCATTCAAGACTGTTTTGGAGTTTCTGGTATACCATTCCGCCTGGACGACTTTTCCTAGATTGAGACTGTCTTCCATTCAGGCTCTGGAATTGATCAAGACACGCTGCGGACTATCGGGTAACATAAAGGATCGAAAAAGAAATATACGGTTTGATGACAGATGCAACCTTTTCTCGGGAAGATCACGATTTTGGATAGAAGGTAGATGACCCTGGGCATCAAGTTCTCCATACATGTCCCTTCAGAGGCCAAATTTCAAGCCTGTACCATGATTTGATGCATTACTTAACTGCTCGAATCCAAAAACTTTGATTACTGCCGGTCATTAGATAAATTGCATGGTCTCCTCAAACTTGTTCCTCAGCCTGATAGCAACAGCAGAAGCGGGGCCCTCGATTTTGCTCGGTGAGATCTTGCGTCCTTGTGTCTCTCTCGGCCCACTTCGTGATAATTACGATCACCCGGTAGATCAGGACAATGTACTACCAAAAGGGTTGCAAAGCCGACACACCCCCATGGCCCCGCTTCCAAGCACATGGTAAATGGACAGTTTTGCCTATTATTAGCACAGCCCCCTGGCTAGTGGACTGCACACGATCATAATTCGTGGATCAATAACTGTGGGCTACAAGGCTGAGCAGCCCCATCACTGCTCCTGACCACATTCTTCGCACTCCATTCCCAACTCATCCATGCCACCCTGCCCATCTTTTCTTTTAAGAGGATCATACGCAGATACCAAACCCAAGCTCGAGGGGCATCACCAGATTAATTGAAATCCCTTAAAGACTTCATCAGGGGGCTCGCTTACAGTATTGATGGCGAAGATATTGATGTCCCCGGTTTGGAACGCACCGGAACGACTTCACAGCACCCTGGCAATGCGAGCATCCCGAGCAACCGACTTTGCGGGTTAAAGCAATATCGATAATACAGAATGAATTCGGATAGCCCATCCCTGATCGCAGGGTTGGAGGTGCTAATTCTGGTGCAGTTCATCAATGTACCACTTACGGACGAGATGCGAATGGCACAAAGAGCTCGGGAGTTCGCCACGGAAAATGGAAATTGGAAAGATTCATCAATGCGTCGTTCAATTGCCAGGAGTCGCTAGCCCAAGCCATTAATTTCATGGAAACATGCACTCTTATTGTCAGACGGCTGAACATTGGACCGGCGCTAGTATAGAGCTGAGTGGGCGATCGCCCGACATCCATGTCTCCAACCATTGAGGTATTTTGGAGTTTAACCCAGACAGGGACATCCTATCGCCTCGTCAGGCCCGGACTACCAACCGCCCTCTGTTCGGCAGCCTAGCAGACTCGGATCGGCAGTCCGTGCCTGCCAACGTGCAATGGTCTAGTGTCAGCATCATGGCGCTCTACATCACCAGTCCCGGCTTAGAGGAGGCTGGGAGATCAATCGGTGAGGGGTGGTGGCACGCTATGTGCGGTTCTGCATTTGGCCGAAACTCGATTCGGACTAGAATCCTCCCGTCTCAACAATGCATCCTGGCGAGCTTAGCTGGTGTCGTCCCCTATAAAGAGCCGTGACATCCTCAACCATCTTCCCCGGACGATCCTGTCTGACACCTTTTCACCCTGCCAAAATTCTTCACTGCCAAACCGTCAAAATGAAGACCAGTCTCGTTGTTGGTTTCTTTCTCTCGCTCCTCACTGCCACGGCGGCCACCTCGCTGGATGAGCGGGGCGGCAAGAAGAAGCTCGTCGAGATGCCCATCGTCGATCTCCTGTCTCTCCCCTCTGACGAGCGTTGCAGGGGAGTCGGCGACGATGAGGGCGACTTGATCAAGCGTGACGACGGTGATCTCGAGTCCCGTGCTTCATGCGACAGGTGCACACCCTACCTTTGCAAAGGCCGGTGCTGCAGATACAACAAGTGCTGCAAGAAGGAGTGCTGCTTGCCGGTGGCAGACTACTGTGGCAAGGATGGCCGCTGTTACATTTCTTGTTAATTGATGTTGAGAGGCTTTGCGAGAGCTTGTGAGTACCCGTCAGCGTTTATGGGATGGCGGTGGTGGCTTACCTCTCAAAGGCTTCGACTCCCCGCAAAATGGGCGAGGATCTAGTGACGAAACGACGGATATGACATCAAGGAAGAAATTATGAACTCGGGATGGAAAGGATATTGAGCTTGTTGATGATTGGAAATTTCCCTTGCCTGGAACCAGAGCAGCCGCGACGCCGAACAGTGATACATGTGTTGTATGAGCTCGAATTGGATCTTCGCACTATCACTTTAGGCGGCGCGCGGTCTAGTGCCTGGTTGAGTAAATTGTTTCAAGGAGCCAGGCGTATATACTACATCCATACAAGTCGTTGGTATGGAGCTCCTCTTTTGCCTCGCTAGCTGAGTGGTTCAACAAATAATATGAATGATTCTTGGACTCACACCAGCTACTACGCCCTGCAATTTGCGCCACACATCTCCTTCTCTCCTCAACCTATACGCATGTACCCGGCGAACTTGTTATGCTCGTTGGGGAGAGCCAAAGTTATATTTGTGGATTGCTGGGCAGACCGTGGCGGATATGTTTTTGGTGCCTTTACGATATGCTTCTAGGTTAAAGCAGCTAGCTTTAAGAGCCAACACAAGTGCAGTCACTCCAGCGTCTTTTAGTTTTCGATGTCAGTATGCCAACTACGTTAACATTACAGTTGGTGAGGAGATCGACGACTCTCAGAGACTGATTGAGAGTCCTCCACCTCATCACTTTGCTCTGTACACGCAGATTCCTCCACGCACACACGCACATGCAATGACCCTAATATCACGATCTCGCTACTTATTCGTACGGAGTTTCCTTTCCTTTTCCTATAAGAACCTGGCGCTCACATCCTTGCTGATGTCCATGACCATCATCCGCCGTGGCGTTAAGTACGATGTTAGAGATACTAATGGACGATATCATTGGCACAAGCAGCTATGAACAGCTCTATTTTAGCTATGAGGATTCGCACGACTTGGTCGGTATAGATCGTCAGAACTTCTTCAGCTCGCTCCAGAAGTGGGACATGGCACGGATGCCAGGCTTATATTTCATGGTGATATTATAGAGAGGCTGGGGCGGTGCACTTGAGATGATCCTTGCTGTGGCTCAGATGTCCCAGTGGTCATGGCCTGTTTGTTAGTGAACAATCGTCTCCCACTCGATTATCCTAAACGTCGTGTTCGGTTATGGGTTTTAGAAGGGGAAGGGCGATACAGCGCGTGCCCTGAGTTTGTCCAACATGATGATTCCATATATTGGGATATCTTGAGCCATCAAAGAGAGAGAGAACAACTTCCAATCGCGAGAGGTTTCAGCCTCATGAGGCGGTGGGAGTGCTAACGCCAAGGTCCTACGATTAGTCAGGTGTGTGGACACTTCCATTCAAGTGCGGGGTTTAGGCTGAATCTCAGGCTGACAGCGAGTTTGCAACATTGCCCCATCATCCTCTGTACGCTATCTCCACCATCCATGAAACCTAAGAGAATACCATGGTTCCAAGCTAGTCAAGTCGAGGGCTACTATCAATGACATAGCAAACCCCCAACCTATCACGACCGTTCGAGACCGATCGTCCACCCTATCCAACGACCGATAAATAGCGTGAAACCGACTAGTTTAGTGCCTCGGGCACGTTGGAACGAGCAACACGCGTAGATCAACTATGGCCCAAACCACGCGCCCAGCCAGCCGCCGCGACTTCGAGATTGCCATAATCTGCGCCTTGACGATAGAGGCCGATGCCGTGGAGGCTCTGTTTGATCGCCACTGGGACGACGAAGGTCCCTCCTACGGCAAAGCTGCTCGCGATGCCAACGCCTACTCGACCGGCCTCATCGGCCCCCATAACATCGTCCTTGCCCACATGCCTGATATGGGGAAAGCCAACGCCGCGGCTGTCGCAGCGAACTGCCGCACGAGCTTCCACAATATCAAGCTCGCCCTTGTTGTTGGGATCTGCGGTGCGACACCTCGAGCGGATGGGGAAGATATTGTACTCGGCGATGTTATCATCAGCGAAGGTGTCATCCAATACGATCTGGGCCGACAGTTTCCAGAACGTTTTGTGCGTAAAAACACTCTCGGGGGGTCTTCATCGGAGATCCGTTCACTGTTGGCGAAGTTGAAGGGCGTGCGCGGCCGAATGAAGCTTAGCAACAAGATGACCAGCTCTTTGGATACTCTCCAAGGACAACCAGCGCTGAAAGCTCAGTATCCAGGCGTTGAGTATGACCGGCTCTTCGAAGCAGCATACCGCCACCTCAGCGATGGGAAGTTGTGCGAAGACTGCGGCTGCAGCGGTACACTAGTTTCTCGCCCTCGCCTTGCACAGACTATACCACCACAACCTGTGGTCCACTTCGGCCTAATCGCGTCTGGTGACACGGTAATGAAGTCCGGATTGAGTCGAGACCGGATTGCACAGCAAGAAGGCGCCATCGGCTTCGAGATGGAAGGAGCGGGAGTGTGGAACACCTTTCCTTGTGTTATAATCAAGGGTGCTTGCGACTACGCAGACAGTCACAAGATGAAGGCCTGGCAACGGTATGCAGCAGCAACGGCGGCAGCCTGCTCAGCGGCGTTCCTGGAATTCTGGGAGCCAGCAGGTCCTCCACATATTGACAATGCCAATACTTCTGGGAAGGACCAAAGTTCCACTGGCCCCTGGTGTGAGTGATGGCTTTTTCCATCGTTTATCTTGGCAGATGGTGTCTAACATGATCCACAGTTCTCGTCCCATTCCCGAAGAACAATGGTTTCATCGGCCGAGACCCGATACTCAAGACATTGCAGCAACAACTGATGGGGCCACTATATTCAAGGGCCTCACTCTTCGGTCTGGGTGGCATAGGGTGAGTTGCTTCCTCAGATGTCGCTTCATGACTGACTGGAAAAGGAAAACCCAAATCGCGCTGGCATACGTTTATTGGCTCCATGAAACGTCCCCAGATGTGTCGATTTTCTGGGTCAATGCGAGCAGCGCCGAACAATTACGGCAGTCTTTTTCAGTCATCGCCCGGGACTGCCAGGTTCCGAATTGCAATGATCCCAAGGTAGACGTGCTGCCGATGGTCAAGAAATGGCTAGAGAGCAAGGATTGCGGTCGGTGGCTCATGATCATCGATAATGCTGATGACATGGAACTCTTCTCTGAAGGGTCAGGGCCTGGGACTCGCACACTTGCTAGCGACGCCGATTTTGCACGCACCCTTCCAGAATGTGGACACGGAAACATCCTAGTTACGACACGAAACAAGCAGGTGGGAGTGGATCTAACTCTGGGGCAGCCTTCAATCAAGGTAGACCGAATGGATGAGAATGAGTCAGAACACCTCCTGCAGACAAGATTAGGAGACGAGTCATTCAGCCACACCGATCTGTCAAATCTTTCGACTAAGCTTGATCACGTTCCGCTGGCCCTCACTCAAGCTGCGGCATATATCGAGAAGAACAGCATACAGGTCAGCAAATACCTCCAACTGCTAGATGAAGGAGACCAGAGTTTTATCAAGTTGCTCGGAAAGAACTTTGAGACGGTGGGAAGATACCCAGAAATTCCCAGTGCCATCACACAGACGTGGATGCTATCATTCCGAATGATACAGCGACAAAATCCCTTTGCGGCCGAGTTGCTATCTCTGATGAGCTTCTTGGATCGACAAGCAATTCCAGAGGCCTTCCTCTCGAGCTACGGAGAGCGTAACGGTCGTACGGATCTCCTCGAAGCCGTGGGTGTTCTGAAAGCATTCTCTCTCGTATCGGAAGACAACGACGATAATCTCAACATGCATCGGCTCGTGCATTTGGTGACTCGCAAGTGGCTCACTGAAGAGGGCACTGCAGATCACTATGCCAGCCAGGCGCTCTTGGCAGTGGCAGAAGTTTACCCATTTGGCGTGTTTGAGAATAGGGAAAAGTGTAGTGCGTATCTGCCGCATGCAAGCGCAGTCCTTGAAGGTGCTATTGGCATGTCAAGAGCTGAGGCAGAGTGGAAAGCATACCTCCTCCATAATACGGCTGAGTTTTTCTCTTTTAAGGGTAAATACCGCGATTCAGCGAGACTTTCGGAAGAGTGTCTCGAGATCTATAAGGAGGTATTCGGTAATAAGCATCCTAAGACACTACAAAGCATGAATAACCTAGCATTGACCTTCAGGGGACAGGGGCGCTGGGATGAGGCCGAGGCACTGCAAGTGGAGGTATTAGAAAGTCAAAAGAGGATGTTGGGCGATGAGCATCCCGAGACACTAAGGAGTATGGATAACCTAGCATCGACCTTCGGGGAACAGGGGCGCTGGGATGAGGCCGAGGCACTGCAAGTGGAGGTATTAGAAAGTCAAAAGAGGATGTTGGGCGATGAGCATCCCGAGACACTAAGGAGCATGCATAACCTAGCATCGACCTTCTGGAGACAGGGGCGCTGGGATGAGGCCGAGGTGCTGTATGTAGAGGTATTAGAAAGTCGAAAGAGGCTGTTGGGCGATAAGCATCCTGATACACTAGGAAGCATGCATAACCTAGCATCGACCTTCGGGGAACAGGGGCGCTGGGATGAGGCTGAGGTGCTGTATGTAGAGGTATTAGAAAGTCGAAAGAGGCTGTTGGGCGATAAGCATCCTGATACACTAGGAAGCATGCATAACCTAGCATTGACCTTCGGGGAACAGGGGCGCTGGGATGAGGCCGAGGTGCTGTATGTAGAGGTATTAGAAAGTCGAAAGAGGATGTCGGGCGATGAGCATCCCGAGACACTAAGGAGCATGCATAACCTAGCATCAACCTTCTGGAAACAGAGGCGCTGGGATGAGGCCGAGGTGCTGTATGTAGAGGTATTAGAAAGTCGAAAGAGGCTGCTGGGCGATAAGCATCCTGATACACTAGGAAGCATACAGAACCTGGCTTTGATGCAGGAGCAGCGAAAAAAGTCTGACGAGAAGGCACTGGCGGGAGACTCCTAGAAAGGCGACTTTTTACAGTCTACTTAGCATTGAGAAGCAATACCTGGAAACGTGAGCAGTGGAAGGAATTTAGGGAGTTGGACGAGAAAGAGGAAACAAAATGATTCTATGTATGGCATATAGCGAGGATCTAAAAGAGGAGTCGCAGATAAGCTGATGATATCATGCATCAAGGACCCTTATGTATGAGTGAAAGCGAGCAACTTAGACTTTCTCAAAAGCACTTGAGCCAGGACGCGGCCAAGGGGTAATGTAGAGCAACGGGAGTCGGTTCTTTTCCTCTACAGTCCATTTCGGTTTTAAGGAATTCCAAGTTGAATTTAGTAGATACAGAGCAGTGGCAAGATGGATGTAAATAAATAGAGGTACAACCAAACTAGCCCATATTATAAAATATCCATAGGTGGTGCTAGAATGAATTGGTACTGTTGGCACAGGCTTCAACCTACATCGAATAGCCATTGCATTCCCGAAACTCCTCCAACAGGGCAAACCCTCCCGAAAAGAAATCCACTATGTCTTGGCCGGCCCAAATGGAGGAAGGCGACGCGCTTCTCGTTACTTTGTAAGTGCCACTCAATGCAGCTTCGATCGGGTCTTCCGTGGTAGAGATATTACCAACAGTTGGTATTGATTCGATGCCATCATTTGCATGCGAGTTCCCCCGAAATCTTTGTATGCATCTTTCAGTAGTGACGCTCATCGGTTTTGGAAATTTGGTCGATTGGCATTTCTCCTGCACAGCGATCAACATTTCCAAAATCTGGCTGTGAGTAAACTCCTCGATTTGATCATCGCGAGCTTGAGATATGAGCAAAACCGCATAGCTAACACAGACAAGGAAGAACTCTGGCAAATGTTCTCCGGATGGTGATTTGATGCCAACAAAAGCTTGGACAACTTGAATCGCGGACGACAAGGTACGTTTCTGAAGTCGAACGCAGACGACATCTTCAGATGAATCGGAGATTGCATCGTCGTCCCGAGTGTTGTTTTCTCGGTCAATTGCCACAAAGTTCGACCCTAGGCTTAGAGACGTCCCGCTTGCAACACTCTTCCGTTGTCGACAATAGTGTTCCAGAGCCCGCCTGGCCATAATCAAGCAAGCTATTTGGTAGCTCATCTTTAGTATTGATCCCAGGGGAAGATCTATTCAGGGTAAGTCAGCTTCAATCCTTTGGTTACGCTAACAACCAGTGCAAGACAACCGACCAAATAGATATGCCCATTTTATCCTCCAAGTCAAGAGTGCATTATCGGTTTCGTCACTTTTTGAAGAAGGAAATTGGAAGAGATTTTCATCGACGGCGGAGTAGAGCAGAGTTTCAGCGTAGAGAATGATGTCGGATATTGTAGCACGGGGAAACCGAAGTAAAGTATCGCATTGCTTCAAATAAGTGGATGGAATCACTGAAGGTCTCCCAGTGGTGACGGCCCAGCTGAACTGATATTAGCGACGAATCATAGCCATTGGTTCTCCATCAAACAGGGTACTAAGAAAGACTTACTGTAAATGGACGAGGCAGATATTCGCCCATAGGCGAAACGTCTTTAGATCTTCCAATGTTGAGGAACCCGTATCGATTCTATTCGTGATAGCTGAGAATTCGATACTCAGCATTGCTTGCTGAGCGCAATGGCCACTCAAGAGCCAGCTATCAATGTATTCTGGACCTTGCTACAGATATGTCAGATGGGCAAATTCAGCTTGGGTGAAGGCCACTCTTATTATCGCCAAACAGGGCTAGAGCTCCGCTGAGGCTTGGCACTCACCGTGGGCGAAGTCGAGAAAAGGCTCATGATAAGAACTCCAAGGAGTTCTGGCATGTCCAAAGGGCTGGCTAAAAATGCCTCGCCTAGCATTTGACGAACATGCTCATACACCTGCCGATGCAGACCAGAGCCAAACAGCTCACATTTTGTTGTCCTGAAGCCACGCAAGCAGCAGACAGCGTGCAGAAATGGCGACGTCTCGTGTAGCGGACCACCCAGTACGAGTTCACTCGCGTCATCAACGAGAAGAAATTGCCCGTGCTCCTTGAAGAATCTATGAATCGCGTTAGATAAGGGATATTTAATGGTAATTTCGATAGGCGTACGCTGTTAAAAGCCCGCTGGCTGTAGGTTCATCCAGTATACCGCATGTGATCAAGTCCTTTCCATCGTGACCCAGCGGTCGGCGAAGACCGCCATTGAGTTGAGATGTGACTCTTCTCAAGACTTGCGCGGGAGCGTAGTGGAGGTTTTGATCTACCAGATGAACGGTAGATTCAGAGTTGGGGGTGGGTACTGCGTGCGGAGTTGGACCGCTGTCTGGTAACTCGAGGCTTGACCGAGAACCTCTGTCAAGCAATGTTGTCACCAGAGACTTGAGTTCTGTTACAGTGGTTTCCAACTGGGAAAGTCTGCGATGACCTAGCAATTAGAAAAGGCACCACAAGTAATGGGTAGACAATCGAAAGGAACTCGATACCTGTCTTCACTAGCCTGTGTCTCGGATGGTGCGCTCCGCGGAATCTCCTCGTCGTCCGGTCTCAAACAAGAAATCCTAGTATCATAAGCAAGAATGCGAGAGGAAGAATGACAGGGAGCGTGATTCAGAGGCCCACAAACCTCAGAGTGCGGCATCTAGAACAGACATCCTGTCCATTCGGAAATTCGCAGCGAGATTTAAGTCGACGACAAGTGTCGCAAGACAAGATGCGACGGCGTTTCTTGGGATTCGCCTCACGGCCATTCTGGTGACTCTTGTCGAGTGCGCGTTTTGGACGAGATGATCGGCGACCAGGTTCCGTCTCCATAGGTCCAGTCTCCGAATTAAGAGTGGAATTCATCTTCTCATCAGGGCATTGCAGAAGTAAGTAAAGGCCGTCGGAGATCGGTGGATGTAGAAATGAAGTTGGTGGCAGCACAGCGGGGTTCGCAGGCCCAATGTTAATTCCGCCACCGGAAACCGTCGGACATCACCGGACATCACCGGATCGAACTGTCCCCAAACCGCCAAGGGTATTGAATGGGATATTTAAAGATCATTTCATTTTGCTCGAGTTATTCAAATTCCAATCCCCATCCATACTATTATCATCCTTTTTGCAAAAGTCCAAGGAAATTCTCAACAATGACTACCGCTCATGTCACATCGAGCAGCGTGCTCCCAGACGGCATGGCAAAACTTTTGTTAAGGAGTTTCGATGGAGTCACGCATCGACTTGTATCCAAGAAAGAGCCCCGGGACTGTACTGCTGAGGAAATTCCAGTTGTCGATTTAACTGGGATTGACGGAAACCTGGATTCTCGCCAGGCAGTTGCTCGAGACATTCTGCGGGCCGCTGAGACGGCCGGCTTTTTCTACATTCAGAATC
The DNA here is from genome assembly GCA_020740775.1 of Ilyonectria destructans. NCBI lineage: Eukaryota > Fungi > Ascomycota > Sordariomycetes > Hypocreales > Nectriaceae > Ilyonectria > Ilyonectria destructans. The sequence continues at coordinate 2,180,804 of JAHEWK010000014.1, forward strand.
ATGGCATACCCGAAGAAACCATTCAGAAGGCGCGCCGCAGAGCCACGCAGTCAGTCGAATTAGTATCAAGATTACAATTGCAATACTGACCAATGATCAAAGATTCTTTCATCTTCCAATTGAGACCAAAAGTCGGGTGGCTCCTCATACGGAGGTCTCCTCCTACGGGTACTGGGGCGCTGGCCTACGTCAATCCAACCCATCCAGTTCCAAAGGTACGGTCTTCTACTATTCATACCTCCAGTCAATAAAGCAGGGCCTAATTTGTAGTTTTAGATTCCAAGGAGACGTTTACCTTCCACTACGAACCATCTTTTGACCCTCTGTATCATGTCCGTCTTGGGGACGTCCCAGATGAAGTGATGAAACATATTCCCAAGGACGGGTACATTTGGCAAGACCTTGGGGTGCCGTACTTCCAAAAGGATGTCTTGCAATACTGGCAGGCTTGCCTCTCGCTGGCTCGCCGGCTCATCCGAATCATTGCTCTCGCCCTGGATCTGCCTGAGGACCACTTCGATGGTCTTACGACTTTTCCAGGAGGAGATTTAGCACTCAACTTTTACAAAGGCCATGGCAATGCACCTATCGAAGATCCTGAGGAAGTCGGCCTCGGGGCCCACACAGACCTCCAGATTTTGACTCTTCTCTGGCAAGACGAGCATCGGGGACTGCAGGTGCTAAACAACCAAAACGAATGGGTCTTTGCTCCATACATTCCTGGTACTTTTGTCGTTAATATCGGCGATTTCCTCATGCGGCTCACAAATGACCGGCTCAAATCAACTGTGCACCGTGTTATTCAGCACGGGAAGGAAGATCGGATTTCTATGCCATTCTTTTTCGGTAGGATCAACCATTATAAGCTATCGATGGGCAATTAACTGTCTTATATTTAGGATTCAACTTTAACGAGAAACTTGGAGTTCTTTCGAGTTGCATAAGCGAAGACAACCCCGCCAAATATGAGCCTGCAACGTGTGGTGAAGTAAGTCTTGAATACAATCACACGTTGTGAAACTAGCTGACATATGCTAGCTCATCGCAAAACGTTTAGCAGTAGGTATAGCAGACCAGCAGTGACTCTGGTTCTGCTTGGAAACACTAGTTGGGAAATGAATGTCAGAGAAAGCTTTGTGCATGATTCGGTAGACTACAGTTAGCACAAAATGTATTCAAAGAATGGCCTACTCTGAAACAGCCGCGCCGACTCAATGTTCTCTGCAGCAAATGCAGAATTCATCGTTAGAGAATGTCCATCTCTTAGATAGACTTGGTAAAGACCTGCTCTATTCGCCAGCTGTACTTTAAAGCATTGCGCCTTAATCTGTGGATGTGAGTGTCATCTTGGAAGCAGCTGATGCGAAGGCTGCAGATACGGTTGTGATCCGACCAGCTGAAGGCGCCCATTTAGAGGACTTCCAGTTGAGCTGGTACTCACCTTCAGCGTCAAACGGGGGGGGAGGCTCTCAGCGATAAAGAATAAGTTCAATAACCACCCGCGACTAAGCTATGGCGTCATGACAGGCGACAATGATGTCGACACCGCCGCTACTATTCGAGCGACGCCAACGGCAACGGAGCGGATGTTGACAACGACCCCGCTTCGCTTCGCTGCAGTGTGCAAGTTGAATGAAGGTCAAGGACGAGCCGTACTGAGTGGTGGTACATTAGGCCATCTCGAGAGTCCGTGAATTTTATAGTGCATAAGAATCCCGATGTGCATGCATAGTCTGGGTCGGGTCATTGGCGTGATTGAGATTGGCTCAAGATTAGGATGGAAAGTGGCGCCGAATTGACCGTGTTCAGATGGGGAGAGCAGGAGGAGGCGATGGAGCATGCGCCAAGTATGGGGTGGATAAATTTTACAGTCTTGCTCCGAACACGCAATGTGGAAACAACTAGCGAGAACTTCATAAATTTAGTTAATGCAGTATGCACTTTTACTTGTTGGGAATCGCCGTGGCCATATTGAACACTCGATACATAGATACAAAAACATGACCCGTCAGCAAGAGTAGTTCCATGCTTGCTTGCAGACCTCAGGCCGCCAGTGAATACTTCACTTTAAAGACGGCTAGGAGTCCTCACACCAGACGAAGGCACCTTGCTGTCCTTGGGCGCGTCAAAGCGATCCAGGTTCATGACCTTGTCCCACGCAGCCACAAAGTCCTTGACGAAGCGGAACGAGCTGTCGGCGCTGCCGTAGACCTCGGCAACGGCCCGCAGCTCGGCATGTGAGCCGAAGACCAGATCGGCGCGCGTGGCGGTGAACTTGGGCGCGCCGGTCTTGCGGTCGCTGCCCTGGAACACGTCGGCGTCGTCGGTGGCCTTCCACGCCGTGTTCATGTCGAGCAGGTTGGTAAAGAAGTCGTTGGTGAGCTGGCCGGGACGCGACGTGAAGACGCCGTGGGCTGAGCCGTCCCAGTTGGTGTCGAGCGCGCGCAGGCCGCCGACGAGGACCGTCATTTCGGGAGCCGACAGCGTCAGCAGATGGGCCCGGTCGACGAGGAACTGCTCCGCGTTGGCGCGAGACGTCGACTTGCCGTAGTTTCGGAAGCCATCCGCGATTGGCTGCAGGTGGCCGAACGACTCCACGTCGGTCTGGTCTTGCGAGGCGTCCATGCGGCCGGGCGTGAACGGAACGACGACGTCGCGGTGGCCGGCATCACGGGCGGCCTTCTCGATAGCGGCGCAGCCAGCCAGCACAATCAGATCGGCCAGCGACACCTTCTTTCCGTCGCTGCGCGAGCTGTTGAAGCGGCCCTGCAGGTTCTCCAGCGCGGCGATGACCTCGGCCACCTGCGCCGGGTTGTTGACCTCCCAGTCCTTCTGCGGCGCGAGCCGGATGCGCGCTCCGTTGGCGCCGCCTCGCTTGTCGCTGCCGCGGAAGGTCGACGCGGACGCCCACGCAACCGAGACCAGCTTGGACACGCTGAGCCCAGACGCGAGGATATCGCGCTTCAGCAGCGTGACGTCCTTGTCGCTGAGCACCAAGTGGTCCAGCACGGGGATGGGATCCTGCCAGATGAGCACCTCGGCCGGCACCTCGGGGCCCAGGTAGCGCACGCGGGGGCCCATGTCGCGGTGGGTCAGCTTGAACCAGGCGCGCGCAAAGACGTCGGCGAACTCCTCCGGGTGCGCGAGGAAGCGGCGCGAGATCTTCTCGTACGCCGGGTCGAAGCGCAGCGACAGGTCGGTGGTGAGCATCGTGGGGCGCTGCTTCTTGCCGGCCTCGAAGGCGTGCGGGATGCTCTCCGGCCCGTCCTTGGCCACCCACTGGTTGGCGCCCGCGGGGCTCTTGGTGAGCTCCCACTCGAACTTGAACAGGTACTCGAAGAAGTCGTGGCTCCATTTCACCGGCGTGCTCGTCCAGGTGACCTCGAGGCCGCTGGTGATGGCGTGCGGGCCGGCGCCGGAGCCGTGGCTGTTCTGCCAGCCGAAGCCCTGCGCCTCGATGCCGGAGGCTTCGGGGTCAGCGCCGACGTGCGAGTCGGGCGCCGCGCCGTGGGCCTTGCCGAAGGTGTGGCCGCCGGCAATCAGCGCGACCGTCTCCTCGTCGTTCATGGCCATGCGGCCGAACGTGTCGCGGATGTCGTGCGCCGCCGCCACGGGGTCCGGGTTGCCGCCGGGGCCCTCGGGGTTGACGTAGATGAGGCCCATGTGCGCGGCGGCGAGCGGCTTCTCCAGCTTGCGCTCGCCGGCTTTGGTTCCGGCATTGGTACCAGCGTAACGCACATCGTCGCCGAGCCAGGTGTTCTCGGCGCCCCAGTACACGCTCTCGTCGGCCTCCCAGACATCGGCGCGGCCGCCGGCGTAGCCAAACGTCTTGAAGCCCATGGACTCGAGGGCCACGTTGCCCGTCAGGATCATCAGGTCGGCCCACGAGATCTTGTTGCCGTACTTTTGCTTGATGGGCCACAGCAGGCGCCGGGCCTTGTCGAGGCTGACGTTGTCGGGCCAGCTGTTGAGGGGAGCAAAGCGCTGCTGGCCCTGTTTCTCTATTAGCCATTGTCAATTGAGAGACTCGAGATCTCTTACCTGTCCGCCACCGCCACGGCCGTCAAACACACGGTACGTCCCCGCGCTGTGCCAGGCCATGCGAATAAACAGGCCGCCGTAGTGGCCGAAATCCGCCGGCCACCAGTCCTGCGAGTCGGTCATCAGCGCGGTAATGTCCTTCTTCAGCGCCTCGTAGTCCAGGCTCTTGAAGGCCGTGGCATAGTCGAACTCGCCGCCCAGCGGGTTGGTGACGGGCGTGTGCTGGCGCAGGATGCCGAGCTTGAGGGCGTCGGGCCACCAGTCGCGGTTGCGGGTGCCGCCGCCGTTGACGTTCATCAGGCGATGAGCGGGACACTTGGACTCAGCCATTTTGGTAGATTTCTGTATAAAAATGTCTCAGAATATGTGGTATAATTGGGAGAATCTGAGATAAATCTGAGATGTATCCTGGAGACAATCAGATTCCCTTGGAAAGAGGGTTGACCCGGCGATTTATCCCACTATTCCGGGACCCCGCATTGAATGACCAATCCTCAGAACCTTGTTGGCTAGTACTCGGTAGCGTTCCGTAGTGTTCCTCCCATGACGCTTCCTGACACTCGACAACCCAATCATTCTCTGCCCACGTCGCACAATCCCTACCGCTTCTACTCACGAGGGTCACATTTCGTCAATTCACGCCAGTCGGGACCCATCTACCGGCCGCTTCTCGTCGTCTCGGATGGGGCGGGCGGGGTAAAGCGGGGCTCGGAATTCGACTGCATTTCGTAAGTAGAAATAACACCCTTTGCCGATAAGTAGTTAGCCTGTGTTCCGTACCGGCTACTGGCAGCTGCAGTTCCGTACGCAACTCTAGACCAAACGGCGCGTATAAAAGGACATCTCCCCGTCTTTCAATCCCTTTGCGAGTCTACCGTCGGAGCTAAGTCGGAAATGTGGTGCTAGTCCTGCAACCCGCCGGCATAAACACCGAGACAACCCCGCAGTTCATGACCTACCCTACAACGAATCCAATCCACCAGAGATAATCAGCGTACCATTTCTTTTCTGCGCCAAGGCAAATGGTTGCATGCCGCGTAAGACTTAAGGCAATTAGGCAAATGTGCAACAATTAGACCATCGGGTAGCCAATCACGTCTTCCGGCGGGATGTGGACCACACGGAACATTCCATCATGAGTTCATTCCGTAAAAATACTGGCGTAAATGAAACAACCCCTCGTCTATATCAATGCAAAGCCCGACCTATGTTGTTCCAGGTCGGATTCAAGTGAATTTATCTTATGCATCCATGTAGACACTCCAGTACCAAGAACCACATTCCTCACTTCAACGTAGGCGGCACCTTACGTGCGGGGAACTTCGCCTCAAACGCAGACATGGCTCGGATAACGGCCCCCTCATCATACCGCTTCCCGACAAACGCCATCCCAAACGGCAAGTTGATGCCATCATACCCAAGAGGAACATTCCCAACCGGTAGCCTCCCCACCGCGCCGAGACGAGCAGCGCTAAACTCGGTCGGCAACACGAGCACGTCCAAGTCGTACTTTCTGAACAGCACCGCTGGACCTTGCTCATAGAGGGCTTCTTGTGTGTATTTAGCGAGCCAGTATTCACCGGACGTGTCTCGGTTGCTTAATTGGTCCGCTGCGATGAAGGTGGACATGCAGCATTGGCCTTCAGGGGACTCGAGGCTCCACAGCTTGGTCATAGAGTCGATGACTCCTTCAAGAGATTCAATCGAAGAATTCGTACGGGCTGTCTGCAAGTAGTGTGCTATGTCTGCCTTGAAGTCGTACTCTAGCTAAACGTTAGCCTCAAGTCTCAGCAGCTTGAATTGCACTTACGGATCTGGATGGTTCCATTGTTTACCCTCTCAGCGGCACCGACGAATGTGTAGTTCCAGCCTGAGTAGTTTGGCAACGGCGTTTCGCGGACAATAGCACCAAACGAAGTCATCTTCTTGAGAGCCGTATTGAAGGTTGACGCCATTAGCTTTCCGCGCCTGGTCGAAGTGTCGAAAAAGGGCTCGCGAATTACGCCCACGCGCAATCCCTTGAACCCATTAGGATCGAGGAACTTGGTGTATCTCTTGGGTCGGAACGGCGCCACGGGGAGCGTGCACGGGTCGTCAGGATCCTCCGCAGCCATGATATCCAACGCAACGGCGACGTCCCACGTGCTTTTCCCTAGAGGGCCCGTGGTGTCTTGCGAACTGGAGATGGGCACTACGCCGCTCCTGCTGGTCGTTCCCGTGGATGGCCGCAGCCCGAACAATGCGTTTCGGCTGGACGGGTTTACAATGCTGCCCTCGGTGTCGGAACCAAGTGCAAGAGGGGCGAAGCCAGCTGCGACGCCGGCTCCAGAGCCTGAAGAGCTGCCGCTGGGATCACCGCCGCCTGCGAAGCCTCCGACCACGTATGGGCATGAGACTTGGCCGCCTCGAGGGCTCCATGCTGATGCGTTGACGCCACGGATACCAGACCACTAGTTGTATCAGAACAGTCCATAAGATGCCGGAATAGCAGATACTTACCTCGTCCAAGTTGGCCTTGGCCAAGATTATGGCGCCAGCATTCCTCAGTCGCTTGACGACGAAGGCATCACCCTTTGCTTCTCCAGCGTATTCAAGAAGGACATACGAACCAGCCGTAGTGTTCATTCCAAGTTCAACATCGGTATTGTAATCTATTCGCAGTTAGCTCGGTGCCATCTATGAACATTTCCGCGACGGGCTCAACGTGCTGTCTTTGACGAGAATCGGAACCCCGTGCAGCGGGCTTCGGATCTTTCCGTTTGAACGCTCTTTGTCAAGACGCTTGGCGATAGTCCTGACGTTGTCTACTGGTGCAGTCTCGATGATAGCGCGGAGACCAAGGCCTGTGAATGTTAGAAATGAAAGAGTGAGGGAGAGCGTCGATGGTTTACCGTCTATGTTGTGAGCTTCGATGCGATCGAGGTAGGCATTCACCAACTGGAGCGATGTGACATGACCGGCATTGAGAGCTGCCGAAACGTCTTTGGCCGACGCCTGTAGTAGGTTCAAGTTGCCAACTTTAGTCACGTAGGACGTGACTCCGACAGCGCTCATAGCCATAGACATGAGGCAAAATGCCGGGTTGAGGATCAAAGAGCGCTTCATGTTTGCTTTGCCGTGAACAAGTACGTCAATCTCTTTGATGGTAGACAATTCGGCTTGGTTGAGTTGGACTTGTCAGATACTTATTTATGCTACATGAAGGCGATTGATCATCTTTTACATGGACGACAATTTTGCCAAGTGCTTTGTGATAAGAAGAAACCAACATCTAGTAATGACTAAATGATATGACCAGATGAGCTCAGAAACTCCTGATGATACAGCTTCGCAGGGAAGAGGATAGGTGACGAGGTGCAAAGCGGCAATCATGTATCCGCAAATGATAGGTTGTTAATCGCTATCTCGCTAGTCCAAAAATAAGCATATTTCTGGGCTGAGACCCCACGAGATTATCCGAGACACCTTATTCGCCGGCAAAACTCAAAGGGAAGGAAGAAGGTTAGATATACTCCCTGTCCCATGCATCCAGCCCGGATGCCTTCTGTCGTCATGTCTTCCATCACTCTAAACTTTATCAGATAGACTCCCATGAATTGGAAATTGTTATTACAATTACCCGGCAGCTTAGCTTCCAACGCGTAACCGTGCTGATCTTCCAGAACGCCTAAACGCATCTAAAAAACGGCTGCATTCGCTATCTCGTATCAATAATCTGTGATCGACAGCTTAGTTGCTAGTGTAGTTGTGCTGACCTTCCCGAACATTTGGGCGCATCCAAAAACGCCCTTATCACCTATCTCTCATCAAGAATATGCTATCAACATCTGTGCCATGGCATTGTGGGTTTGTAGGACCGTGTTTTCTAGGCTAGGAGTATCGTGGAGTATCTGATAGGGAAATTGTTCTAATACCATCACCACGGCTCTAGTTGGCATTCTAGGTAAGTTGTAACAAGTCTTGGTTAAGGAGAGTAATATTAATAAATAGTGAACCACTACGGCTGTCGCCGATAATACTCACATGGTCCACCGATACCTACTGCCCATTCCTGAAGTCAACCAGATTTAAGATCCTCAGACTAGCGAATGCATCTTCTCTGGGTTTCTACGCTCTTGACCATGTCGTGCTCTCAAAGTAAAAATATAGAATAGCCCCACACTAAGGAGCGTAAGAGCAACGACGGCAATAGCGTAGATCCAGATGTATCCAGACGGTCCCCCGTCCCTTGGTTCATCCCCATTCCAGTCAAAGAATCCCATGGAGAAGAATGCCTCAAAGACTGTTAGTCCCGAAGAAGTCGCAGCTGTGTACAAGCTACTAACCGTCACAAACGTCGCGGGAAGGAAGATCATCCCTAGGACTGCAATCGATTTCATCACGCTGCTGTCCCGGCGCGTCAACTGGGCGACTTCTAGGTTGACCTTTGATATTTCGAAATTGGTTTTTGCGTCACTGCGTCCAATGTGACTCAACTCCTGGGTAAAAATTAGCTTAGGGCATGGCGAGCTGTTTCGTTCTTTACGTACCAGTTGCGTCGCCAGGGTCAAACCGTCCATTATGTGCGTGCACTCCCTGATGTACTCATCATACTCGTCGACCAGCTCTTGAAGTCTCTCTCTGATCCTGACGCCCACTTCACGGAACTTTTGGACGTTGGAATAGCTGGAAGGTTTGTCACTAGCGAACTCGGTGGATCCGAGTTCTTCGACATGGTTGATCATGTTGCGCAGCTGACACTGCCAATTTCCCAACCCATTTCTTAGGCGGCTGATCTGAAGCCAGAGATCGGCTGTTGGAGGTTCAAGTTTCTTTGTTAGTGGGTATGGGGAACGTGGTTCCTGGGCCTTTTTTTCATCTTCCACGCTGTCGGTGGTTGAATGCGTCCTCCATAGCCAACTGAAGGCCGTTCCTAGACTTGGCAGACGGTCACCAAACGCCCGAGTCCGTCCTGTATTTTCGGTACTTGTGTTTCCTGACGGATTGCCGACGAGATTTGTCCCCGAGTTGGACGGAGAGGAAGTGGCTAATGTGAGATGGGAGATTCTCTGTGAAAGCTCCGTCAGCTTTGAACGAACGAGCTCAATCTGCCTGTCTCTCTCGATGTCCGCAAAGATTGTCGGCAACAGCATTGGGTGAAACACTGCCGTGTCTGAGTTAGATAGTCGACCGACGATGATGTCATCCAGTGTACTGCTTGCATTATACATGTCGGGTGTTTTCAGGTCGCATGAATAGAGAATGGCATGGGTGGTTAGAGTGTCTGGGAAGAAAGTCACGGACAGCGCCATATCTTGAGCCCACGAACCCGCGGTCCTGCAGGTGTAGACTTGGTCGGATCAGCGCTGGCACACAAGTGTGTCCAGGAGATGAGTGAGGCGTTGGCTTACCTAGAGATCTCCTGGTTGTCTGCCCCGATTCCCAGTCGAACCACATGCGAGAGAACATGCAGCTGGTGTTGCGGTTGATGGTTCGGACGATTTGGGCATGAACGAAAGCTGCGTTTTGATCCGCAAGAAAGTGCTTTTCGACCAAGGCATCTTGGAAACAAGTCCTGGGTCATGGCCCCACGGTTTACTTCCTTGGCCGCCTATTATCAGATTGATAAGGCTGGAACTAGTGGATTCCTTTTTCGAGGGGTCCTAGGGTGATTGATCAGTCGACGGATGAGTTTGAATGGTTGAATGGGAGAAACAAACCTGATCCAGCCAGCCCCGCCACTCATCTTGTGTACTTAATCGCAAATCGGTTTTAGTGTCAAGCGCCTGAGTGAGTCAGTTGGTGTTCATTATCGCCTAGATCTTCGGGAATTTTACCCCGTCTTCCCGCTCGATTGTAAAGACTCGACTTTCTCGAGGCTCAAACGACAGCACTTCGATATTCCCTTTGAAGATCTCCGAAGATCTGTGAAGCCAAGACATCTCTCCTAACTGAAGAATCTGGTGCTTAAAGATGATGTGAAATGTGATGAGGCTTATTGGTCATGTGCGTGGTGATCTTCCTGCGTCTCGGCCCGCTGGGAAATGTCAGCATGGGTGAGTGGTTTTGCCTCGTTCCGGTCCTCGTATTTAATACAAGCCCCCTGCATGCAGGCTGACTAAATCTGGTAAAATACAGCGTCTCACGTCTGCCTTGTTATGGATTCACCGAGAATGTGTACATGAATGAGAAGCAGGCGTCCAATCGCATTCGTGCTTGCTACAGTGATCAGATGCACGTAATTGCCGCGAAAACCAAAATGCATGTTTAAGGCTGTGTGATCGTTAACCGAGGTCGGCAGCGTATCATTTACTGCACGATGTATGTATCACTTGATCACCCCTCCAGCCAGGCTACAGCAGCCCAGATGTGACCTCGTTACATATTTAATCAGTGATCCACATGCACGAAAAATGTAAAAAGGTCCTGATTCTTTACCTTGATTCCAGAGCCGCCTCATCACACGCGTGAATCACTTGACCCTTCATTGTCAGACGTGCAGTCATTTGTGACTCCAGACCCCACGGTCAGACGAACCAACTCTCGACCACGATGATGATCTCCCAAAAGTTTTCTTTTACGTATGGGACCACTGAGCTTCTCACTGCCGCCCTCACCCATGTCCTTGGGAACAGTGATTTCGAGATCGACGGGGTGAGCAAGCCTTTTTGGTGTGCTTGTCCGGTATTTAATACTGACTCTGCGAAGTTCCAGGACGACCAATGGAAATATAAAGCCCCACGGTATCTAACTGACGTAAGTTTTCACTGTTTTAAAGTCCAAGTTGCGTAGCTTTCATCATGCAACCACAGTTCTCGCTAAGACTTAACCAGGAAGAGGTGGAGTATGTTAGGTCCGAGATGAAAAAGCACACCAACAAGGAAGGCTGAGAATGGTTTTAGTTGGCGATAGACTAACTTAAAGTCAGAGTATTGTGACAGGCGGTCAGGGACTCTCGGGCTAGCTGGTCGCTAGCAGGGAGGTCGAGGGGGTTAAAAGGGGAGGTCAGAGCACAAACAGGGGAGGATTATCACATTTTCATTCTATTGAGATTCTTCCTAAAAGTCGGAAAGGACAAGAGGCCTTAGGGCTGCTATGGAAGTCTATTAATTTGTTGTTTTTATTTTTGAGAAATCTATTTGAGTCTATTTTGACTGTCGTTACGATCCTTGTCTAACCTCCGTCCTCCAGGCTCCACCTCCCTCAGATATCGGGCTGCCACAGGCCATATTAAAGCCTTGCCAGTAGAACTTCCTGCAATCGACCCGATATTCTATCTCACGATATGCTTTTCTACTAGGAGACATAAGCCTCAGATCCATCCGACCTTATATGCGTAGTCTGGTGCGGCTTCAGGCTGACTATCCAAGACGCCTGTACGACGACCTTCTGTGTATTTCCCTTAGGATGAGTTAATAAGTTTGGTGTTGTTTTTCGTCCCTTTCTGCTGCTAAAGTATTCGAAGTCGCATTGACATCGCATGCCATATTTCGCGGGTAGACATGTGTTTATTCTTCCTAGAGAGCGATACTTTGTTTCTGCTTCAGTTGCTGCATCTGTGATGTCTCATGTGGGCCTATCGCCGAAGCATCGCAAAACCTCCTATATTCGGATGTCGGATTGCCATTCTACAAACACCATTGCGGAGTGTAACCTGACCCTCCATTCCGATATGTCTATCCTTTAGCGCCGGCCCATCCTTCGGCCGCAACTTGGCGACCCGTACCTGAATCCCCGTGTACAATACATTAAGAGAGCATTCTGATGTCCGCAGGCGTCAGGGGATGCGGCGCTGTTACCTGGTAGATGTTGCGGCTCATCTGCAACCGTCTTAGCTAGAGTTCACATCTTGGTGAAAACCGCTTCGTACCTCGACAGTATAGTTGTCATTGAATCTCTCGTCGAGAAAGCTTTCGAGTTTTGCTGGATTGACGAAGCGTCCAGCAATGCTAGTGGTGATGTAGGATGCGCGTCTTGCTTGGGATGCGGCGGCGGACAGTGTGTGTGCCGAAAAGGTTGTCATGACGACAACAAAAATGCGCTGATAAATTTGATTACTGGATGAGAATGAGCAGACAAGACGGTGCGGGGTTCGAGCATTATACGCGTCTGATGGTTCAAAATTGGCCACACGCTCGCTCCAGTCATGAGGCTGAACGGTCAGAGAGGCAAACAAGGAAATAAAAGGCAACAAGGCAACCAGGCTATGCCGTCCAGACTGACGTGCGATGACAAGGATGTTCGGGATGATGTCTCAGCCCGGCGTTAGAATAGCCTCGGCCTCCAGGAAGAGAGAATACTTCGATGTTTGTGGCGGCGGCGCATGTCCCTCGCCTCTCTTGTACTTCGTACGCCCTCGGATGTCTCTTGTGTGACAACCCCTAGCCTGATTGATTACCAATAAGAATGACTGTTGATGGGGCGCACATAAGAGATGCATATCTCGTACGGGACATGCGTAAGTGTTCTTGGCAATGCGCTGCGGTCTATAATAGGAAGTCGTTAGCGAAGCCTGATCAAGTTTCAACCTGTATCACGCGTCTGACTTGTAGCCCAGCCGGGACCTCTCGCAAACTACGGTCGGTGACCCCCGTAGCAGGTCTTCAGCCGGATACTATCAGCCCCAAACTAGAATATTGCGCTCAATGTGGGCTTAGCACAGTGTAATAGGCCATGGTGGCCACGGACACTTATATTGGTCCGGGATGCCTGGCGCAGGCCGCGTTCGTCTTTCCAGCACACGTCACATCATGTCACAAGCAACGCAAGACGTTGGACAGGTAAGGTTACCCTATCAGTTGCCCTATCAGCTGCCGCCTCAGTGGCAATTCTCATTCCATGACTCGATCGCAAATCGGCATCGATACTTGACGTTTTCATCACTGCTGATCATTAATTCTTAGGAATTCCTGGTTGATCACAACCGTCGTTCTCAACGACAGAATCCAGAGCCATTCCCCGATGGCAGCCATGGCAGCACAACCTTCCCAACCGGTATCTCAAGGGGACAATCTGACGTGTCAATCACCTCGACTCAAGTATACGACTATGGGTTGAGCTTGATGCCCGGAACCGAAAGCCGGGATACATCGTTCGAATCGCAGGATGGAGGCAGCATTACTGCTCAATCCGGGGAGTGGTCCAACAATGACTATCCCTCGCAAGACTCAGGCGGCATGGATAAGGACCTGCAACAATTGCTCTTGACGGATCTCTCGATCGAATCCATGGAAACGCTCATTTCTAAAGCTAAAACACGGCCAAAGGGTAGGTGTCATTGGTTACCTGCCAGCGAGCTCGACCGCACTTGCAAACGACGCATCGTTCTTCGCGAACTTATGAAGGTATTCCCGAACAATGATGATGCAGAAAAATACACCAAATACGTCTGTGGTGATCCCAAAGATCCCGAAACTGAAGCAAAATCGAGTCGAAGAATATTTACTATCCTAGCCAGTATCTCGAAAATCGCGGACCTCCCGGCTTTTGTTGAAGCCGGGTTGCGAGATGAACATCTTCCTTTTATATGGCTTGAAGATTCTAGTACGGAGCTCTACAGCCCATCGTCACCATACAAGAAAAAAGCCCTCCCTTGCTTCACCCAGAATACCACGGCTTTGACCCAGAAGTTTTACACCGAGCAGTGGCAGGTGCTCGTACCCTTCATTACACAAGGCTCAAATCACGATGTCAAGGAGTACCACCTGCATAGGGACACCATTATGCCTTGGAAGACTTATGGCAAGGTGATAGAAAGTGGATTTTCCAAGGTGCGCCGCGTGGAGATACACAACGCCCATCATACCTTTGTAAGCTTATACCCTTCGTGCCATAACGCGTCCATTAATAACCCTGTCTCTCGCCAGCACCAACACAAAGCTTTTGCCCTCAAACACTATCTGAACACAATCCAATCCGAGCAGCCGATGAGTTCAAGTCGGAACTCGACGTCTTCCTGAAGATGAAACCACAGAATCACCTCCTCGAGCTTTGCGCTGCTTTCAGGTTTGAGAATGAGGAATCTGGCGACATCTACTCATTTTTGTTTCCTTGGGCAGACGGCGGTTGTTTGAGAGATTTGTGGTGCAAGAAACCCACCGACATGTTGCAGAGCGTAACGCCGTCCCAGTTTCTCCTCTGGATCGCCGAGCAATGCCACGGACTTGTTATGGCTTTGAATAGTATGCATGACCTGCGACAAGAAGCTCTGAAAAAGGCGAATCTAATGGACGCCAAAAGGGAAGAAAAGGACGAGTACTACGGTATACACGGCGATATCAAGCCGGAGAATATCCTCCACTTCAGCCAGCTCGACAGCCCCACTGGACTGGGTGTTCTGAAGCTTGCCGACTTTGGATTGACGGACTTTCACACGCTACGCTCACGAACGATGAAAGCACATCAAGTAAACATGCCGATGCCGGCACCCACATACAAAGCCCCGGAACTGGTCGTACCGGGGGAGTACTTCTCGCGGAAAACCGACATCTGGGCTCTCGGATGTGTCTTCTCTCAGTTCATGACCTGGGCTATTCGTGGCGTCGGAAGCGTTAAGAAATTTGACGACGAGCGCAAAGACGAGAGGGACGTCAATGAGCATAAGGGTGAGAGCAAGTTTGCCCAAGATACTTTCTTCAAGGCGGAGCATTTTCCAGAGGGCAAGGTGAAAACTACGTTGAAGACATCGACCAAAGAGGCAAGTGTATTTCCAATATTCCTTACAAAGACTGTACATGTAGTCTTCTGCTGCCTGTTTCTTATGCTTCCCTTCAAACCTAACAATCCAGCTTCGGAACAATTCTGACACCCGTCTCTTAGTGGCTTGATAACCTCCACCAAACGGTCCGAGGCGAAGAAGGCAAAAACTTCCTTGTAGACTTCTTGAAACTGATACAGCGAGATATGCTCAAGGTTGAGAGAGATAGACGAATTGGAAGCGAAGACCTTGTGATGACACTTGCCGAGCTCGTACCCAAGGAACTGGATCAGCGACATAATCCTTACTGGAACCCCCAGCTTCCATCCTTTTCTAGATATCTCACAACGGAATCTGTGTTACCGAGGTGTCCTTCTGGGATTTTATCTAATGGCAAGAGGGCGGCAGACGACTCAATTGGGGGACGCCCGAAGCGAAAGCAGCTGCCAGATCGCACAGTGTCGTTTGATCTGAAGGTGAGCCCGCCGGCCAAGTGAGTCATGGTTTGATGCTGCGCCACATAATTCTTTTATATGTATAAGCAGAGGCCTAGGTCTGCTCTCACATAGACTATATTACTTAAATGGTTTCTTCACACTGAGATGAGTCATGTAACTTACTGCCCTGCGAGAGAAAGGAGCAATGCCAGATATATCATGCATGTGAATCATGCCTTTCACAACTCCACTATTTGGAGACGCATGATCGATGAAGGTCCCTGTAATCCAACAGACTTGCTAACTGGGCAAAAAATTGCCATGAGTCGCGAGTATAACGCTAAAAGTCCATTGCTTGCTGGAGCTATTCGGATCTAGAACTGGATCAGTGGGGCATGTGTACAAACAAGAGGCCGCAAAAATCTCGGATTAATAATGTCCAGGTGGATAAATTTCGGCAGACAGACCCAAGGAAAGCAATGCTCAATTGAATCGCACCAGACCGGGTATTAATGATTGAGGCCGATGAATATTTCCGATACGTACCATCGCCATGCGCCCATTATTTATAGCAACACGCCTTGCACTATCACGACAACCTCATTCGTGTTACCAAGGTGGACGACGAGGCTCTCAGCGCCCTAACAAAAGTGACGTAATCCTGATTAGTACTAGCGGAGTCGAAGGGTGCGTTTGACGAGGATCATCTCCACATGACACTCGTCGCTGCATCTTCATCCACTTCCAACGTCCCAGCAGCATTGCAACGGTTCAACGGGTCCGATAAGGCTTTGATTGCCCCGATATCTCCAATATGTCTGCTCCAGAGGATTTTGTCCCTGGTCTTGGCCTGGATCTCACCGTGGAAGATTCGTCATCCGCGTTCTTGGCGTTTGCTCAAACTTTTGACGACCCCAACAGCGACGACGTCAACAGCGGCTCCGACTTTCTCGGCCCCAATGATGAGGGGCTGTTCGAAGAGCTGGAGTTGCTCCACATACTCCAATCCAATTCTATGCTACAAAGTCCGTCCTTTACACCAACACACGGACACGTTGACTCGTCGCAACCGGGCCCTTCCATGTCGGATCCTGCGAGATCGACAACGGCATTCCGTCCACCTTTGACACTTACGACTAAGGGAGCGCCGCCGCCTAAAATTGGAACTCGCTTTTCTAGAGATTCAGTTCGAATCTTGCGGAACTGGCTCACAAATCACAGCGATCATCCTTTCGCCAGTGAAGAGGACAAAGACCTGCTGCAGCGTCAAACTGGACTCTCAAAAACCCAAATCGCAAACTGGCTTTCCAATTCTCGGCGCCGTGGAAAGATCCAAGGTCCAAACGTTGCCTTGCCACAGCCTTCGGATAGTTCCACTCCCTCGATTGAGATCCATCGACGACCAGGCACCCCGGCACCGAAATCTAGGACAGAGCTCATGAACCCACTTGAACGATGGGTTGATTCTCCACCTGAGAATGAACCTGCGACAGCGACAGCTATTGCCCGTGCCATGGCTTCAAGTTCAAGAGTTTCATCAGGTATGTCTACCGAGGGATTGAGAAATGGTAGAATCGATCGTTTGCCTGAGATATCCTCGTCTTTATCAACTAACTTTTGTCAGGCCGCGATAGTCCATGTAGCTTTCGTCCCTCCAACGACGGGTCAGGCACCCCCCTCTCTCGAGCTTCTTCCACAGGCAGCATTGTCACTTCGCGATCAAGTGGCAGTTCTGTAAATTCTCACCAGTCTCAGGAACTAACCGGATCCCTAAAACTCTTTGGTCGGTCGCACACACGCCGGAAAAGACGCATCGCTCTCAGACAAATGCATACCAAAACATCTCTTGTCGTCCCTCTGAATACGTTCCAGTGCACATTTTGCACAGAAACATTCAAAACCAAGCATAACTGGCAGAGACATGAGAAATCACTGCATCTAGCTCTCGAGAGATGGGTTTGCGCCCCGAATGGGCCGCGGGAGATGGATTTGGACCTGGTGCCCGTCTGCGTCTTCTGCGGTTTGGTAGCTCCTGATGACGCCCATATCAAGACGCATAACTACTTGGATTGTCAGGAACGAGTACAAGAGGAGCGAACATTCAACCGGAAAGACCATCTTGGTCAACACCTGCGCCTCGTTCACAACGTCAAGGCGACAGACCTCGACGGACCTCTGTCGCGTTGGAAAGTTGCAGCGCCAGATATACGGTCACGCTGTGGATTTTGCGGCGTTTCCATGGAGAATTGGGGGTTTAGAGTCGACCACCTTGCGGACCACTTCAAGTCGGGCAATACTATGGCTGACTGGAACGGCGACTGGGGTTTCGACACTGATGTACTTGCCAGACTGGAAAACTCAATACCTCCATGTAAGAGCCTTTGATCTAGTCACTGAAACACTGCTAACTGATTCTAGATTTCATCGAGACTGAGCGAAATACTCCGTTTCCATTCGAGGCCAGCAATGCACCTTCGGAATCTCCACCCAATGCCTACGAACTGATCGAGCTTGAGTTGATGCATTTTGTGCAAGGCTATTACGATGGGGCTAGGAAGTTACCAACTTCTGATGAGATACAATTTGAGGCGTGTCGCATCATTCTCGCATCCGAAGCATCATCAAGTCAAGACAGTCCAAGCTCATCGTGGCTAAGAGACTTGATCATGTCCTCTGACACCATTGTGCGCCAGGCCAAGTTTAGCCCCATGCGATCGAGTGCCGAGTGTCGACTGCCAGTGCTGAAAATAATTGGCCAGGATGGCCTTTTTGAGTCGTGCTCACTGGAACATCAGCTCCTCGACTTTGTACGCGCTGACCAACCTGCTCCTCTAACGGATCACGAGCTTCAGCAAGAAGCATCCCGGATCATCAGACAGATTGAGGACCAGTCAACTTCTCCTGCCGAGTTCATCGCCAATTGGCTTACTGAGCTGGTTGCGTCCTCAACCAGTTGGCTCGATAGCTTTCGGCTTCGAGCTCATATCCCCAGGCCTGAAACCGGCCTGGAGACAGGTCAGTGGTCGCGGGACTCGTCCAAGATTGATTCTATCATGAAAAACTACACCGAACTGGAACGGAGATTGTCTGAATATGTGGACCTACTTCGAGCGCATGGAATCGAACCGGATGACGCGACCCTGCAACACCAGGCTCAGGATCTCATTGCAGAATTCAATGACGAAGAGTGGAAGCAAGTAGCCTCGTCCAATAATTCGTGGCTCATGGCTTTCAAGAGACGGTATCTCAGTGCCCCTAATGACCAAGCCCAGCCAAATTACTCCCAGTTGACGAGCGCACCAATTGGAAGACTAATGTCCCTCGGATCCGGCCTAGCTGCACAGCTATCCTATGATACTTCAGGCCGAAGCACTTCCAACGCATCTGGGAAATCTCCAATCGTGGAGACGGGACCAACGTTTACAAAGAGTGGTATCCTATATCCCCACAATGCCAATTTCCACCGGTGGGTGGCACTGGAGTTGGCCCGGTGGGTAGTGGCAACTATGTCGCCGAATAACCCCAACCGGCATGTCCCGACGGATGAGGAGCTACAGCATCAAGCTAGGTGGATATACTATGACGAGTAAGTTGCAAACCGCCTACCTTTAGTTCTTGATTATGGCCAACTGACAACAATCGCAGTGACGATCCGTGGAACCAGACCCCCGCCGACAACTCGGAGTGGCTGCGTCGCTTCAAGCTAGAGATAGGGATTTTAAAGGAAACTGGTATTGAATCGACTCTAAATACTTAATCGCTAGGCAAATATGAGCATAGGGAATGTCGAAGGCCCGAAATTTATACGCTCAGATTAACTAGAAGTAGACAACTCAGTCATTAGGACTACGATGCTTGGGAATGGTATTGCGAAACCCAGCCCGAATTAGTTCAACGCGTGAACATTAATTCATCTCGAAAAATCATATTGACTACGGATCATGGTGCGCCCATGATTCGTTTAAATGCATTTTACCATTGAAAGACGATGCTGTCTTCGCTAGTATGAACATCTAATATTAAAACACTAAGTCGTAAAATTATACCTTGAAACGAATCATCCCCCGACCACGTTATGGAAGTCGTGCACTGCCAATATTCTCGTTGATACCACAAATTCTCGTCTGCGTTCGCCAAGGGCCAATTTATCAGATTGAACTTTCGTATGCGGCACGGAACCTGCCGTCTTTGACGTAGTGGGTCACTAGACATTCGAAGTTGTCATTGCAAGTTCAAGGCAGCCTTGCAGGCTGATCCAGGAGATGCGGGATTGGTTTATTTTGTCGGACTTTCTGCCGTGCTGACCACTGACTGTGTTCAGTGGGAGCGTTCAGTGTTTGTTTGCATCGATTAGTCGGTAATGACGGCCCGGGCGGTAGTTGTCGAGGTCGTTGTAACAATGGGTAGGCTCGTCGGGTAGTCAATGCCGCACTCCCAACAGTCCCTTTCATACCACTGGATTGAGATGGCATCGGTTTCTTGCAAGTTAAGAGCTTCGATGGGTTGGAAAACCCGCGTGCAGGATCCATCGGTCGGATCGTAAGCGATTGTCAAGCAGTCGGATCTCTGGGAGCAAACTGTGGCACATTCTTGGAGAGAGACGCCGCGTTGGGTATCATATGAGACCAGATTGTTCCTGGGATAGGCGGTCTTTCCACATATCGTCGCAGTTGTCATGCAGGTCGGGGTCGCAATCGGTGTGGACTCGGTGGGTGAGCTCGTGGGAGCCTTGCAGCGGCTGGCATTCGCCCCCGAAGCGGCCAACGCCGTAAAGATGCAGGCGATGAGCTTGATGGAAGGCATTGTCGGAATTGGAGTCTGGCTGGTGTTACGAACACGGGGGAAAGCCAGGGCCGCGAAAGGATACAAACTGGACAACAGTGAAAAGTTTGGGTCTTTACTCGGCACACTCTTTTATTTAGGAGATCGAATGGGGGACACCGTTAATCTTAAGCATGGCCTGATCGAGATGGACGCCATCAACTAGCTTCCACCGGGCGGCTGATGTGGCGTCGATAGATCATTTAGCTTAGGACTGTCCATCGAATGCGGTTAACTGCATCCTGATTGCGCTCCAGGGCTTCAGGGCTGAAACTATTGGGGCTCTCTGGGCCAGGAATGGCTACGTTGTAAGCTTGGGCAGCTGTGGCTTGGTCTCGAACTTCTTAGTGTGGCCTTTTTTCATCCCCTCTCCACATTGACATAGCAGCCCCTGACTATGCCATAAAGGACGAAGATGAAGTAGGATGCATTTTGTCAATAGGCGCACAGAGATAGTCTTTGAAGGGACTGGGAGACTGACTAGTTCGGATTACCCGTTCTTAGAAGCATGGCTCGTATTTCACTCAGAACGTGGGTTTTACTTTATGAAAGGCTGTAGGCACTCTCGAGTCCCTTCCTGTCCCTATCTGCATTTCTACAGGCTAGCTCTTAGCCACTGACTTATGTGAGCTTCTTGAACAAGTAACATGAGTATCGGTGATTGATTTCTAAGTTGAGTAGAGTGTTTATACACACCCTTGCTTCAAACAGTCAGCCCCCAACTCAGCCACGACCATGAGTCCAACATCATCGCCCGTTTATCCTAGAAGATTTATATATTGCATTGGAATTACCAAGAGATTATGTATAGTATTGTCCGGCACCGGTGATTCTGCGCCTGGGTAGGCTTCCTAGTCATTACGTGCCATGGACCGCCACCACAATGGAGCCATTATTATCTTCATATGTCACATGTATCGGGATATCGGATTTCTGCGGTTATGACGGAAGTGAAGCTTTCCTTCTGTCATCATAGGCGTCCATCGCCACCTGCCTCGTCATCGGCCTCATCATCAGATAAGCCCTAGGCCTAGCTTTTCCTTGATTTTATCTATAGCTAGCTGAAGCCAAAAGACTCCGAAGGATCCGGAGCCACTCGGCTGTCCGAGGTCATCCGAGGTCATCATCAGTCTCTTCATCTATAAGACTGACCCAAAGACCCTCTTTTAGATAGGAAGAATATCAAGAGCTTCTCGCACACATGATCATTTCCATCTGCTAGATGCAACATTATAGCTCCTGTGACAATGAAACTAGGGACATGAGAATATTATGGAAGAGCAGGGAGACAGTGAATGGATCCATGTCTCCTAAATATAGAGCGGACTTTTCATGGAGTGTGTATTATCAGCTGGAGGGGGAGCTACTTGGTCTCATCGAAAGTTCATGTCTAAATTGAAGATTGCCATAAATTTGAACCCGAGCCTTACTCACTGCGTATAGCTTACTCAGTTCGTTGCCTCTTGACCTTTGGCCTCTTCGCCCCTCATCTCCACCTCCGTCTTATAGTTGGCAAATTCCCGGACACTGATACGCTTCTGGAACATCTCGTCCAGCTCCTCGTAGCTTCGGTTGGCTGTTTCAGGCTGGTAGAACCACAAGTATACGACACAGAGAACTCCAATTCCGCCAAACAAGTAGGCAGTCTTCGCTCCAAGGTTCGCTTGGTCGGGGTTGAACAGATACGGGATGACGAATGCCCAAACACAGTAAATGGTGTATTGCAGGGCAACTCCAATGGAGATGGTCTTGACGCGCAGTCTTGATGTGGCAACCTCGCAGAGAAGAGTGTAAGCCGTTGCGCCGATGGAAATGTTGTAAAAGAAGTTGTAAATCAGAATGAAGGCGACCGATCCCTTGATGGCTGCGGGAGTTCCAGCAGTTGCGAGACTGGCACAGATGATGAGAATCAAGGTGACAGAGACCGTGCCCCAGAAAGTTAGCGGCCGACGACCGACACGGTCAACGAGGTACCAGGAAATAATGTTACCGGACATGGAGATACCGTGCTGCGCAATCTGTAGCTTGAAGCTGGCAGACGTGCTGTAGCCGGCGAGCTGGATGTAGTAAGTTCCGTATGAAGCGATGAAGAAGACGCCGCCGAGAGCTTGAATAGCCAAAGGCATGATGGAAATGATGGTGCGACGCAAGTTGGAGCGGCGGAAGCAGTCGAGATAGGTGGCGCCGGCAGCCTCTTCCTTGGCCTCTTCAAGCATTGATTGAAGTTGAGAAATTCGCATATCGAGGTCCGGCCCAGAGTAACCAAGGCGGCGGAGAGAGTTGGCTGCCTGTGCGTCTTTTCCGACGCTCAACAACCACACGGGCGACTCAGGCATGAACGGCGCGAAGATGGCGCAAATACCAGCGAATCCGAACTGGGCACAGAACACAGCGCGGTACGACCAGCGAGACTCGTAGTTTCCGGTCTTGTCGACAATGATAGCCGCGGTCAACGGGCCGAGTGTGAACATCAGGGCAGTGAGGCAGGTCATGATGCCACGGAGAGCGAGAGGAGTAACCTAGAGAGAAGGCTGTTAGATGGACAATTGAAAGAATGGATGGGGAATGTTACCTCGCCAATGTAGGTAATCGCGACAGATAGAATCACGCCTCCGACAAAGCCGTTGAGGAGCTTGCCGCCAAAGAACTGGGCATTTGTTGTGGAGACAAACTCAATGGCAACAGCCGCAAAAGACACAGCAATAGATCCGATCAGCAGGGGTTTTCGTCCGAACTTGTCGGCAAAGTATCCAGCTGAAAACGTTCCGATAATAGAGCTCGCAATGGGACCGCCATAAAAGGCGGATTGCCAATCGGCATCGAGGACATACGAGCCCTCGAATTCATGACCGAAATCTTTGCGAAATCCCGGGATGCTCAAGACCATGCCTGCAGCTTGGCCCTCGAAGGAGACGAGCAAGCAGCTGACAACTGCGAGGAAGGCCCAGGCAAATGTCAATGGGCGATTCCGAATTGACTGGATGACGGTGAGCTGATGCTCTTGATTGTTGGCAATATGGGCGAGGTCAGTCTTGGCATCATGGACATGCTCCACGGCCTCAGCATCCTTGTCGTTGGAATAATCCAATGCCATATTGAAGAAGATGCTCCAGTAAAATGATGGAGAAGAGTTGAATGGTTCTGCAGCCTGAGAACAAAAGTCCTCGCGCTGGGAGCGAAGCTATTTATGCATCCTCAGCACTGCTCACCCCAGTTCACGCGTCCCGAGGTCACGGACTCTTGCTGTCAGTTGCGAATCCGGGGTTCTCCAGCTGGGGACCCCGGAAAAAGCAGGCCACTCGTTGCGTTGAATCGCCCGCAAACCATCAGGTGACGACTCGAAACACCCGTCGGGGAGTATCGGTGTGGAGACGGATTGATAGTGCCGCGCTACTTATGACCTTGGCTGGACAGGATGTGGACTGAATCCCCACATCTGAGCGAGAGCGGAAACTCGCAGCGTCAAACCAACGCAATCTCGATCACTCCATCACCGGTGACATAGTCCTCGCCCCGCAGAGCCAGTCCATACTTGCATGAGAGGCCAGGAGGAGAATACTCGGATATACCCAGGATCCGGATGAGCCAACCACTCCACCGGCTCGAGCAACCCAACAAGACTCATCTTCGTACACAAATGGGAGACTTCCGTCGAGGCCCGGCAATGGAGCCCTTGCTCGCCAACCTTCTCTCGGATCCCTTGCCAGCCGCCTTCGCAATGTCACGGCCCAATCAGCCTCGGCCAGTCTCATCCAGCCCAACTGCCGATCCTTCGGGTACCATTACCCCGGGAACCGCCCTGTTCACTGCGGGAGGCGGCAATGTCTCACGCGAATCTGCGTCGTACGCCCGGAGACGCGCCGGCACGGCTTGCTTCGTCTGTCGAGGACGGAAGACCAAGTGTGACAACCAACGGCCCATCTGTGGGTTCTGCACCGCCACCGGAGGAGCTTGCGGCTATCCCGATGACACGCCGTTGGACCACTCCAAGCTCGACAGAGGCAGCCTGGCCATTCTGCAGAGACTGGGCGAGATGGAACAGAACCTAACAGCACTACTAAATCGAAATGAAAACTCGCCAGGCCGTCAGGTGTCCCAGCAGCAGTTGGCTCCGGTAGACGAGGAGGAGCTTCCAGACCGCAGCCCTCATGTCGGAGCCAGCATGATGCAGCCCGACAGCGACCGGCCGCCGGCAGCAGACGTCGTCACTCGAAGTTCTGAGATGAGAGTTGAGAGTCTCCTTCGCTGGCCAGTCTTCAAAATTAAGCAATACCCATCGCTCACCTCTAGTCTTGGGCACGAGGGCGGCCAACCGCAAGCTGGAACTGGAGACGGCATCTTCGACCTCGACCCCGAAGTGATAACTCAGCTGGTAGAAAACTTCCTGGCTACTAACCACATTAAGAATCCTATATTCGACGTTGACCAACTATGGAACCGTGTAAGAGACATCTCTGAAACGGGGCTCCGGTGGGATGGGTCAACGTGCCTCGTAGTAAGCATAACGTCACCCTGTCTCGTTTATTCATCCCCGGACTGACCCTGTCAGCTCCTTATTTGCGCCGTCAGTGTGCTTGCGCCTCCGTTTGAAAACGAACTAGTACCCGGCTTTTCGAGACGACCGGAGCGTCTGAGACGTGCTGAGCTGTACTTTCAGATGGCGCAGCGACGCATTGGAATGCTCTATCACAGCAATTCGCTCCTCGCCGTGCAATGCAGTTTCTTGACCGCCGTATATCTCATGACGACCTTTCGGATCATGGCCGCGTGGAAAGCCTTTTCGCAAGCTGGAACACAGTGTGTAGGGTGGCTAGCAGCTCGAGGTCATACTCGGGAGGATATGGACAGTCAATCTCCTGTTGCTGTGGAGATTCCCAAAGGCGACAATATCGAGCAGAATATGGAAGAGAGTCTCTACTGGAGTTGCCTGAAGAGCGAGTTGTGAGGCTGAACCTGCTCGAGCCCATGAACATCTGCTGACTTCCAAACAGGGAATTGAGAACCGAGTTGGGCCTACCAGGGTCGAGTCTTAATGAGATGCAATACTACCACGTGTATCCATCCCCGCCGAGCCCAAGTCAGTTGACCGGGGGCCACACGCGTTCGGAATCAGCTGCTCAGCGCGAACGGGACCGCCTTGAAACCGGTTGGTTCTTCTACCTGGCCGAGATTGCTCTTCGTCGCATTATGAACGAGGCGCTGTCGGCGCGCTACTGGGCTGACTCGTGGTACTACACAACCAACTGGTGGACTGCTAGCGAGGACAACTACCGCGCCGATGTGGAGAAGTTCAAGCTGAAGCTGGAGACGTGGCGGGATATGCTCCCACCCTCTATGAGATTTCCTAGTGACCCCCACGAGGGCATTCGAGACCCTCTACGGGGGATTCTGAGATCGCACCTAGTAGATATCCTGGACGTGCTCTATTTCCCGGCAGTTCGAGCTGTCGCCTGCAAGCAAGTTAGTGAGCTGGGGCCATACGTCCTAGCAACAACCCGTGCGGCACTCTTAAACGCCGTGTACCGCATCACGATATGCGAGGAGGGATTCTGGTATCGCCACCAAGGAACATGGCTGATGATCCGCACATGTTCACGCAGCCTGCTCCAGCTCTTAGCAGTAGCTCTCCGCGCGCAGACCGAGCCCACCTTGGCGGGACTGCTACCAGAGGGATGGAAATATTCCGTCGGGAGGGTCTTCACCTTGATTGAGTACTGGGAACCAGAGAGCCCCGATCTGGGGTTGCTATTGGCGCGGTTGAGGGACCTTGTTTCGATGCTGGAGCAGGGGGAGTAACTAGTTAATTCACTATGACTCGACTGAGTAGCTTCATTCCGCAAGGTGTCGAGTCATGAGCGTGCCGTGCCGTCTTTAAAGCCGGAGCCAAGTAACGCAGCAGCGGGGCGATATTCCCCGATCGGCGCCACACCGATACTCCCCGATCAGTACCAATACTCAGCACGAGTCTGGTGTACATCAGCTCTATAGCATCCCTAATGGCCGATGGACGCGGCAATCTTAGCTGCAGCTTAGGAAGAAAATGTCTATAACGGCACTAAGATGGGGGATGTTAATATTTCTTGCATTCGAATCGGCGAGGGTTAGCGCAGGGAAGGGAGCAAGAGGGTTAGCGGTAGTGAGATGGCGACAGGGTTGGTTACACGCCAGGTAAGCCCACACCCGAGCCGCAATGTGCCCATATATAAGCCAGCCAGCAGCTCTGTAAATTGGTTTGTGGCAGGACCACGACCAAATCTATCAGAGAATAGCATCTGGCTGAGACGTGCACTGAATGAAGACTTGGTCACTCCTGGATATTAACGAGCAATGATGGTGAACTTGTGGCGGGTTTGTCGTGTACATTATGATATTTGAAGGTAATCTCGAACTATTTCATCCGCCACATTATGACAAATTATAGCCATAGCCCTATCGGAGTATCGTTGAACAAATGGCATTAAAAGCGACCGAGCCTCAACAGTGTTATCAACATGTATCTCCCATTGCTCGGTTTCGTTGGCCACGGTACTATTGGGTATTTCAGCGCCAGCATAAGGCGCACCATCCCTGCATCGACGAACGGTCCACTCTGTCCAGGTAACGATACCGGTAGGAGTGTTCCCGCGATTTCGCATGCCATTAGGGGTTCTCTGAAAGACAGCGGGCCATTGGTGGGTTTTAGTGAGGCCTGGAAGCATGTGTATGGCCGCGCGGATCGTGTATGCGCGCACAGTCTCATCCCAGGGCCCGAAGTAGGGATCATTGGAAATCAGGGCAGGCTCAGCAGGTATTTCATTGAAACCGATCACGCCGGGCATCTGACTTATGGTCGGTGTGTACGTTTGTAACACCTCCAATGCGAAGCGGGGAGGAACATTGCTGGGAAGAGAAGCTGTCACTGAAAAGTGGCACTGTGATCGCATCGCCTAATTAAAGTGTCTATGTTAGTCAGAGATGATTAAACGATGCGTAAGGTAAGGCTGGTAAGCAATCCCTACCTCTTACGAATAAGTGGACAACCTTCTCATCAGTGGTTTGCTGCGCGATTTCCCCCTTGCAGCTGTTAGCTACGCCACTTGGGGTTCCTGGGACTGCCAAGCGATGCGATTGGCTATGTGATTACTGACTAAGTTCTGACTCAGATGGATGCTGAAAGAAAAAGAAACACTTAGTGTTAAATGGGGTGAGAGTAAGGGGAACCAAGGGGAGCTACCCGGGTGGCGTTGCGAAAGTCGAATTTCCTTGGCACATTTTAACATTTTTACTTGTTCACGTGACATCGGGGGTTCGGTGCGTTTATCTGGCAAATAAAGCATAAATCGGTATTGTGCACTGTCCTGGATAAGGATATACATGGAGCCCAGACCCGGTCCCGGTTATCACCGCCCAAAATGTGGTCCAACAAGCGACACAACTAATCTCTGTTGAGACAGCTGCTCTCCGCTTTAGCTAAGAAGACTAATCATGGATCAATCAGGGTCTGAGACCAGCTATCAGACTTGGCCTTAGCTGGGTCCGGAATAACCTGGTGTAATTGTGTTTCCACCAATTACAACCCTTGTTGACTGCGTTGACACGGAAACACTTGAATCTACTGTACAGTGTGTGGGGGAGATATGTAACAGAGGGACTGGAAGAGACTTAACAAGTTACTTAAAGGCAGATAAAGTCTGTAGTGGCAATGTGTCTGCAATGGGTAGAAAAGTTAAGGTTAGAGATAATAGAAATAATTAAGAGAGATAAGACATTATAGTTCCTACTATTAGTATTATTAAATTAAATGATCCACAACGAAATACTACAGAGATAAATTAAAAAATAATATTAATTGAGTCCTCTAATGATAAGAGCTAATACTAAATACAACAGCCATGCTTAGTCTGGGCAGTCAGTCTAGAGTAGGCACAGATTATAGGGTTCAGGTCCTAGTACAGATCAGAATGCAGCGTATAAGCAGATGCCAGTTACTGTCTGTAACAGTTAGCAGTACGGGGGTCGTCGTATGGGGTTACGTCTGGTAAGAGTTAGCAGGTACTGTGTCAGGGATTTAAGGAATCTTTCTGCATTTTTGGGAAGGAGCCCACGGTTAGCTGTCTTCTGTAAGATATCCCGCCTTAGCTAGGGCTATTAGCTCGATACCATAAGTCAGTTTTATGATCTTCTAGAGAGGATTTTGGGACAGCAGATTGATCCGTCCGCAACCATCACTAGCTACTATCTACAGATTGTTCAATTGATGGTATTTTGGCCTATTGATGCCCCTTGCGGTATCCCTATTATCTTGTCTCTTTTGTTCATTTCCATCATCTTTAATTTTAGCCTTTTGAGCTATTGAAGACGTGCTGCCACGACAGCTTCCATCCGCCTTTTGGGTGGGCTGCTGGGTCTTTTAAGCTCTCTGTTGCTCATTTCCGCCACACAGTAGATACTAAAGAATAAGCTTAAAACCCAAATATAGACCTTGGTAACTCTAATATATACAACGAAAATACAGTATGTTCAAACATTAAATTCCCCCATCAAGGGGGACGAAATAATATGTTCCCAGAAAATAAATAAGAGACCTGACATTCCAATCTCATGAAAGACCGTGCTGCCCTGACGATTTTTAACCTAAGGTAGATAGCCGTAAACAAGTCTAGAGTGCTGTACAGTCATGTGCAGTCACAATTGAGCCCCTGAGCCATAGACATAGTCGCACGGTTCGCCGCCGTAGCCACAGCAGACCGTCGGATCGCCCATGTCCATCATGACCTCGGGGTTGGGGCACAACGGGACGTGAGGATTGATGGTGCTAAACTCGGACTCGGCAAGGCTCTGGCACAGCACGTCCATGTTGCCCATGACGCCGGTCTGCTGAAGGAATTGCATGGTCAAGCCGCTGGGCTGGGGCTTGGCGGCCATGGACCAGGCAGGGAAGTTAGGTATCGAGGGTAATTGCGAAGGGAACATGGCCGCGGCGTCGATTTCGAGAGTTGGAGGGGCAGATCCAAAGTCACTGGTACTGCCGATGAAGCTCTGAGGCGACGGAGTCATGGCGTTGTTGCCAAAGGCGGCCTTTCGGTAGTCATACTCGAAGCCGGAGCGATCAAGCTCCGATGATGACGCCCGCTCGGTTTGGTTGCTCAAGGAAGAGTCTTCGTCCTTGGGCTCCTTCTTCTGCCCGTCCTCCTTCTCCTTCTGCTGCTCCTCGAGCTGACGGGCTAGCTCAGCCATGCCGGCTTCGCCTTCGGGGAATACTGAATGCAGGGGGAGGTTGATGTCGCCGTTGGGTCGGATGCAGCCCAGCTTCTGGGCAATGTTGTGGATCACGGGCTGACCACGGCCGTTTCTTTCAGGCTCGCCCAGCTCCCAGGGCTGGTTATTTAGGACCATGGAGTAGAGCTTGTGAACGGTGGCGATGAGAGCGAATTGGGTGTTTTCGAGGACTTCAGCGTATCTAGCATTGGTGTAAGTGACATGTGGGTCGTGTAAGGTTTACTTTATATACCCTTGTGGCAGCTGCTTATACTCCATCTTCTTTCTAACGCCTGCAATGCAGACCGAACCATCTTCCTTGCATCGCTTGCAGGGAAACTCGCCATCACACTTCAACATATTAGTGGCGAGGGTGAGAGTCTAACGTAAAATGAGGACATGCCTTGGTCTTCTTCATTCGACATCTTTCGCAAGCCTTCCAGACACGCTTATATCGGCGGTCCATACCCACTGTGTGGGTAACATGGTCGTGGTTATTATTCGTGATAGCACTAGGGCTGGCACGTTTTGAGGTCTGATGCATTACCGACTCGATACTTGGGATACTCTTGCAGAAAGTGTCGACTTGCGATCCTCGGCGGGAGGAGATGGTAGGCTATTTGAACCTATTGCTTGTATTGTAGGACGACGGGAAGGTTGTAATGACGCTCGGTCAAGGTACATTTGGGAGATGTTTGTCAGCTAATGCGAGTGTGTGTAAGTGGGAGGCGATGAAGCCACGCAGGTAAGGCAGGAAAATGTTTACTAATATAAAGAAAGAGGTCCAAGGTAAAAAGTGGACAAACGAGACAAAAGGTAGATGACGAGGTCGGCGAAATTAATAACGGTACCCGAGAAGCAGCCACAGTGTAGACGCAGATACTCGTGTGACTGGCAATGGGACTGTTTGAAGACCGTACCGCGGTACTTTTAGCCGCCACCAGATTATGTGATACGATAGGCTACGATCGCGATGCTTGGGATGTTTAGTGATCAGGTTTCAGGTACCGCGCGCTAGGATGGGGAGAGGGGCACAGAGACCAGAAAATGGAGGGTGCCGGAGCAAAGTCGAAATACAGATCCGTGACTTGAAGCAAACCAGACCAATCAACTGACAATCCACATATAACGTCTATTCGATTGTGACCCTGCACTATGAAACCTCTGATCGATCGATATCCTGACCTTAGCCAGAGGGGCCCGGAGGCATTCTAGATGAAGACAATCAACAGATTCAGGATCCACACCCTATTGAGCATTAATCCCTGGGTTGAATGTGGCGTACGCCATCCAACAACATCAATATCCTGATTAGTCTTATCTATTTCTATAGGATATACGCGATTGTTGTGCGGGGTTGAGATCAAAGTTCAATAGCCTGGAGCCAAAACCAGCAAATTGCAGCTCACTAAATCGTCATGCATCACTCTAGAGGTCACTCCGCTAAAACCGTTGGCTGGGAAGTTATGCCACTAGCGTCTTCGTATTAAGGTCTTCAGATTTGCTCGACATGCTCGGCACAAACGGCAGCACTGTCCGGCATCATTAGATTGCTGCAATCCCACGTTAGTAGAATCGATTGCGTCCGTCAGACCCAACGGGATCGGGTGCATAACTTCCAGTCCAGACATCCGGTTACGCTTCTCAGATGACTTCTGTCCAATATATAGCTATTTGAGGGGGATGAAGACCGTAGACTAGATCAATCAATTCGGTAACTCTCGTCTAAAAGACCTAGTTCCTCCCAGCGGGTACCTGATTCAGCTCCACTAACTGAACACTTGCCTGTCTCGTCTGTGTCCACGATTTCTATGCAGCCTGGCCATCATAAATCGCTCTTCTTCATAGCCTCAAACCCTTCCTGACGCCGTTTGGCGTGGTCCCGATAATCCTTCAACACGGGACGCCTCTCTCCTGTATACCCTACCATCTTCATCCACTCACCCACTGTTTTTACCCTCCCCGGTAGGATCTCGTCCAGTATCGCGTAGTCCACTTTTATCAGGTCCGCACTCCAGGTGTTCCAGAAACCGGAAAAGTTCTGCCTGTATGTTTGCAATGTGGAATCCTCATCAAGCACACTGTGGCCTACCTTCGCATCCGGAAACGGAAATACATCGGATGCGAAGAGTTGGTTCAGCGTAATGTCCTTGAAGATGGCCTTCTTTCCCGTCACTTCCGTAAACGTCTTGGCCAGGTACTCCCATCCCACGTTCTCCGTTGCGACCTTCAGATTCATCCCGTTGCTGCGGTCCGGATTGTCAAACACCCACCGTGCGTATCGCCCGAGGTCCGCAAGGTGAATAAGCGGCGGGTGTCCGTTCCCCAGCGGCGCCGCGAACACCATCAGGTCGGGATCGTCGGGGCTCGGCCGTGGCGCCAGCAGTTCCGTCAGCGTCTCCATATACATGCAGCTCGTCAACACCGTCCACTTCATCGGGCTTGTCGGCTGCGCGCTGATGAATTCGGCGACCTTGCCCTTGCCGTCCATGTGCCCAGTGCGGTATTTGGCGTCGAAGCCACCCAGCTTCGACGCATACGCCAGTGATGCCCACTGGAAGTGCGCTACGCCACGGGTGCGCGCAATCTCATACATACGTATGCCCCAGTAGATCTCGCTCTTTTCGCCAATGGCGAAGCCGTTAGTGTTGACCCAGGCGAGGTCGACGGCATCGAACGCCTGCTGCAGCGTGGCCTCCTCGTAGGGGTTCCCTTCCATGATAGTCACGCCCGAAAGGGCGGCGAGCTCGACAGCAGCGGGGGATGCCGCGGAACGGGTGAGGACGCGGATTCCGTATCGGGAATCTTCAGAAAGGGCTATAAAGAAGTTAGTAAGTATGGAGAGCCAGTACTACCGAGACCAATTACCTTTGATCACCGCAACACCTTGCGCTCCTGTCCCACCAATTACCAACACCGTCGTCTTGGTGCCCGACATGTTGAAGAAGGAGAAGATATAGGGCAAATACAACAGTACAAAACAGATTGATTTGAGAATGTCTGAATGCTGTGGCTTAAAATTAGTAGCTCGAAGCGGTAGGCTGTCGCTTTATATAATTGGAATAGTAGGACAGGTCAGGTGAACTTCAGGTTAGTTAGGGCTTTCACGAACTGATACATCGTATTACAAATAAAGATTTATCATCCCCGTACCGGGGAGCTATTGCGTCTTTCGGAACTCATCACTGGGTCTCTGCTACGAGGACATGCAGATGGCCGTCCGCCACCCCGTCACCGGGCAGTCGATGCCAACTATGGCAGCCGGTTTGTGGCGCCACCCTTACCCCAGACGAGGCCATGCTCCGCAAAGCCCAAAAGGCGCGGAGTTGCGTTCCAAAAATGCTTAGCTTGAGGATAAAGGCTCACTCAGGCTGGTCCCGCCAATAATGCGGCTAAGACAGATCGAAGCTTCCGCCAAATAATACGTCGGTCTCAGAACTAGGTCGAGGAAAAGCGGTTCCCACATATTCGACGTCTACTAAGAAACCTCCTACAATGATACCTTGAGTACAAGGAGGGGCCGGGGCTACTTTGTATATTACGCCCCAATATAGCCCGATGAACGGTGTCGAGTTACACCATGATTGCCAAATCACACTCCAGAAGTGTCGCCGTTTGGCGGCAATGTCGGCGAGGATGACGTCTCAACGCCCGTGCTGCCATCATTAGCATCTTCCCAATTGGGTATCCGATTGGAGCATTCCCAACGCTTGTAAGATTTTAGCGTATTGAAATGGGAGCCATCATTCCTGGGCGGTAGCAACGACATCATTTTCGATGAGAAGTCCGGCACTCGTAGCCGAAGCTTGTACGAGAGAATGTCCGTTTGACCCCAGTTGACGGTGGGGAAAACAACCAAAGCACGCTCGGACAGGGCACGCTCGGGCCAGATCTATTTACAGTACCGTCCACCTGCTTTCTTCCATGAGAACCTCGTCAAATAACTCCTCTTATTGTATGACGCGGAGAGGTGTAATTACAGTATTAGACTGATTGTCTGGCTGGTGAGTCGGGAGGTATTTTGGCTTAACGGACAGCCGCTAATGAACCCCGTGCGGTCATAATGATGGCTTGCGCAGTGCTAAGCTTCGTTCCCGGAACCGACCCTAATCAGACTCAGAGAAGGCAGCCTTCGCGGTTCGCGTCTTGAGTCACACCGCCCCTCCAGAATTCAGAGGAAACAAAAAGAGCCAGTAGTTAGAATACGGTCTACTGCAAGCGCATTCTTTGCGGAGGATTGGCTGGTGATTAATAATCGCAAAAAGATGAAGCAGCAACACTTGCGCTGGTAGCGTAGGATCCAGGTCGAAGAAATGATTCGTGATTAGTGAACACGGTATTTGGCTACTACCTTGCTTACATCATATGTATCTAGAAACTGAATGAATAGTGGCAAGCTCTCAAGGTCATGCGCTCCCTCCGGTCATACATCAACCCCTGAATCTTCAAGCCAACGTGAAAATCGAATTTGTGCGGGGACCTCTTGTTTTATTTTATGGGAGTGACAAGAATAGGTATTCAATTGGTTCCTAGGGTTAGAGAAACTAGAGACTGATGGCGACACAGCCCTATGTCTTATCGGCGATTGTCGACCCGCGTAGCGGCGGTGCATGGATATTGCCTCCCTTTGTGCGTCTTTGGATGCCTACAACAAGCGGGTAGCGTTGACCCCATCCTTCAAGCCAACCAACAGCTCACAAGATCCGTTAGCCTCTTAGCTCGGATTGAATTGAGATCGGGCGGTTTCGGGATGATTCACCTGGAATCATTGACGCGAGTAACGCGCATCCGGATGACACCGTGAGACAGTCTAACTAAATAATTTCGGTGCCCCCTCTCCGACCTCAACTCGACGCCGCCACCATGTGCTCTACCTGCCGTACAACCCCTGACCTAGTTGCCACGCGCTGGGTGACTCCGTAAGCTAAGGTAGCTCGGACTATGGATTTGACAGTCGCGGCAAATCCGATCCCGGGACCAAGTAAATCAGTCACGAGCCGTCTTCGGCGGGAGGACGGAGAGAGGCGCGCCATGATGCCGGCCCGAATCGTCTACCGACCCTGGATGCTTTCTAGCCTCTCCTTCCCGTGACGCTTTGTAGCAATCCAGTTACAGATGAACATGCAGAAAAACACGGTCGTGAAAAAACCTGCAGCTATGAGAGGCCCCAAGATGGAGAAGACAGTGAATTTATCCGAGGCTGACTGGAAAGCCTTGTTCCTCTGGAGGGCCTCCGTCGCAAGGTCGACCTGCATCGCCGTATTATTGTCTTATGAAGTATTGCTCGGTAGGGAAAAAACACAACCCACAGCTCAGAACAATTCTTTTTAAAAAAAAAAAAAAAAAAAAACATATCCAATTTTCTAATTCCTACAGTTGACCTGTATCCTCTTAGGCAATTACTTCAAATAACGCGTGAAAACGCGTCTAATTTGGGGTAATGGCGCCTAAGTGGCCACAGGTGAACAAGGGCCCCGAACACACATCAACGAGCACGCCATATACCTCAAAGAAGCATGCAGCCAATTGCAATCAGTGGACAGATGACGGCAGAACCGGGTACCATGGAACATTCTATGGAATTACGTGGCGTCGACCACTGCCCTCATTGGGAAGGTCCTGCAATAGCCTGCAATGGGCGAGATCCTCCAGCACGTCCAGGACGCGGCCAAATGCGCACAGAACATGCGGAGAGATACCAAAACCACCAAGAACTCTGCCGGATTGAGCACCACCCCGCTCAACGCAGATCACTTCAGCTCCCGGGGGAGGTGGGCACAGGTGGCGGCACAAGCAAAAGGCCATCCGGTCCTCCCTCTGCCAGCACCGCAAGGCAAATCCGGCACCAAGACCCTATCTACAGCATAAAAAGACCGAGTGGTGACAGTCAGGCTCAAGGACTATGGGCTTAGAAAAGGAGATCAAAGAATAATTGTTCTTCCGGGTGAGCTTGATCAATATGTACTCCGTAAAGGACTGGTCTTAGATTTGCAGTCAGACTGAGTTTTCCATTTCCTAGTGAATACATGTCCATCCCCTCCTCGCTTTCAGCTGTACAAGGAATAATAACTGTTTTGGCTTGCAGAGCTTTTATATCCATCATGATTTTGCCTTTTCTAAGATCTAGCTTTTCCAGCAGATCTAGCTTTTCCAGTAGATCTAACTTTCCAAAATCTAGCTTTTCCAGCAGATCTAGCTTTTTCAAGATGCAGCTGTTACTGCAGCTCATTGAGGTATTGCAAAAGGTAACCAGTTGGACTAGAAACCTTAGTCTGTCTGAGTAAACTGTTAACCTTTAAATAGACTGGGTCTATAGTCTGTATTGTTAATCCTATTGTTGGTGTTTTCTTTTTTACTGTTGAGCTTCTAGTCCCCCCTCTGGGTATGTGTGTACTAGGGCACCCTAACCTCTTGATAACTGTTTTGGAAGCTGGCCGGTTTTACCTCATGCGATATAAAACCCTCACTATAATCAGACAGAGCTGGTATGCAAGATCCTACTACCATTAGCTTCTTTCCATAACGTGTGGCGCGGTAGACTGCATATCCGAACACCACAAACAGTTCACTGTAAGATAACCCGGTCGGTTTGAGTTCTAGTTCAAGGCCTGTACCCGATGAGGTAGAAATTACGCATTCCCTTGCCTCGGGTATATGGAATGGTTAGAGATTCTGCCATATCAGCTACACACCTTCTGTGGGGAACTAGTGCGCTGGTTAAGGAAGGTTACATACTAGATGACTACAGCCTCTGTGCTAGTTTCAATTGGACTTGGTTCTGCAGCTGAATGCTACCCACCCCTATCGTTATCTATGCAGTCCTTATTGGAGCCTTGCCGCCTGGGTTCTAGTCCGCAATGTATGATGGCTGTGCTTATCAGGTCATAAACATAAATCTATTAGCTTCCCCAGGGAGCTTAGAAGAGAAGAAGAAACTAACAGTCGATCCTGATTGACATAGAGCTTACCTTACTTAATATATACAATTATCTATAACAAACGGATGGTGACTAATTATTAAAGTGGCTCTAGATAAAGTGATAGGGGACGACATATCCATAACTGGCAATGGAAAAAGCACGTGGTCTATCCACGGGACAGAAAGTCCCTGGGCCTTCTTCACCCCCGTTCCAGCAACAAAGACTGAGGAGTTAACTTAAGCAGGCTAAATCTGTCTCACTGCATAGAGGGGTAAATCTAGAACCCATCTTTCCCAGCTAGTACTGCACAAAAGCCAAGCGAGTGGTTCATATGCCTTAGTAAGCTGTTGGTAATGCCTTCTATTCCGTAACCATCGCCCTGCTTGATATCCCTGCAAGGTGTGGCCGTGCCAGCCAATGACGCAACAGAATATTGTTGTACCGACAAGTCATGCTCCTGCAGTGTGTCAGAAGTGATATGCGCGTTGCTGATTCATCAATCCTTGTATAGGTGGAATTTGTTGTACGGAAACGCCTCTTTCAATAGTTCCCCTCTCACATGCCTCGCCAATTATCCCTATCCTGCACGGATGAGAGAAACAACGCTGCCTCTCTTTGAAGGCGGGCTGCTACTGGCCGCGCATCCATCCAAGTACTATACTACAATTGATTGTGGCAGATCTGAGCAGCATTGTATCATTTTAAGCGGTTGCCAGTATATGGTATAAAAGTAGTGTGTTTTTGCGTCAAAATTGAGAGCACCCTTAGCTTTTGCCATCTCCATTCTAAACTCGCTCTACTCCTGAGATCTCCTTCATTGCAAACGGCACCCCATTCTCAACCCCACTGACGCAGTCAAAGACACTAATACAATGCCGCACACACTCGTCACTGGCGCAAACTCCTTCGTTGGCGTCCATGTAGTCAAGACCTTAGTGGAAGCTGGCCACACGGTGACTGGTAGTGTCCGGCGGGCTGCGGCAGGTGAGGACGTCCTCGCCGAGCATCCTGAGTGGAAACAGAAAGTCGACTTTGTCGAGGTCGTCGATTACGCCGCTCCACACGCTTGGGATCCGGTATTCCGCGGTCACGAATTTGACTACATCGTGCACGTTGCGTCCCCCATGTTTGGCGACGAAAAGAACACGGATTATGACCGCGACTGGCTCAGGCCGGCCGTGGATGGGTATGCAACTGGTGTCCCTAATCAGCGACGCGTTTGGCTGACACGAAGTGAACCAGTGAACTTTCCATCCTCAAGTCTGCGCAAGAGTTTGCAACGTCTTTGAAACACATTGCTATTACCGGCTCAATCAATGCTCTTTCCACAGGCGACGACTTGGCAGACCGCGTCCTAACCAACCAGTCTTGGAACCGCTTGACCCAGGATGATGCCAGGGCTGCCAATCATCCCTTCTACTCTTACTGCAGTTCCAAGAAGGAAAGCGAGCTGGCGATCTGGGAGTTTGTCGAAACTGAGAAGCCATCCTTCGGAATTACAGTCTTCCTGCCGCCCCTGATATTCGGCCCTCCCATTCAGGCGATTACGAAACCAATCTCGAAGGGCATCAACTTCTCTACCGACATATTCCACAGTCTGTGGGATGGCAGTAACAGCGAAATTCCCAACACCATGTTTCCGAGCTATATCGATGTGCGTGACTTGGCCGAAGCACATGTACAAGCTCTCACAGCCCCGGGGGCGAGGAACAAACGACTCCTTATCGGAGGCTTCCCTTTGACTAATACAGCCATGGCGAGGTCCATCAAGGAGCAGGTGGCCAGGGGTGACTTGCCAAATATCGTCCTTGACAAACTGGCCAAGGAAAGCGGGGAGGACAAGACTACCCCAGTGCCGAAGATCGAAGCTGGAGAGGCGACAGAAGTCCTGGGGTTGACTTTCCGGACCATGGATCAAACTACTGGGGACACTGCGAAGAGAATTCTGGAATTAAAGGCACGTGAATTGGCTTAATTACTTTTGTTACACTTCAAAATCGAGATCTCTATCTGGAAAATTTCATCGTGGAATACATTTGTGATCAATGGCTTAAAGATGCATCGGACATGGCGGGGACATTATTGCATCGACCCTTACTAAATCAGGTTTTGCGTATGCCTCACCCTACCTAACGGATCGGTCTCTTTCCTAGGCTGGGCAACGCTGTCTACGCCGTCTCCCACATTACATACTTTCGGGGAATGAGAAATATGTGCTATAACCGCAGTGAACGGCACCCTCTGGGATGCAACCCGACTCGGAGCTCTCCTAGCCGCCGGGGCAATACGGTCCTCCGCCACAGCTGACGCTTCCTTCTGGGATACAATAACCAGAGCTGCATTCCTCTTCGCCAAAATAACAACAACCGCTGCTCTATCGCCTCCCGTATCACAGTAACCATCCACTGTGCAAGTCTTGCCTGCATCACAGTAATTGGAATTGGAATTGCGGATACTCGGGAGGCCACAAAAGCGGCCCCCCGTGTTGGAAGAACGAGGACCCCTAGTACTCTTTACGATTCAACTTTTCTATCTAGTTTTAATGCACCCATCAGGTTATTATTGTAGTTGACCATGGGGTGGCTGTACGCAACACTTGATTTTTGACACGTGTCGCAGTATATAACGTATGAAAATCCCAGCAATCTGCATGCGGCCTCTATTTTGCAGATTGTGACAACAGAGTAAGCCTTGCAGGCTGCCGTATCTTACCCCTGCGCCCAAGTATTGGTCGCCTTTTCAGACGCCTCGTGAGGAGCCTTACCGCCAAATTCTCGCTGATTTCTATTGGCGACCCAGCTGGCCAGCTGAGCCTCTGATTTTCCCCTCAATTTTCCCACAGCCGAGATGCCCTCGAAAAACGTGTCTCTCAATTTCAACCATCTCTTTTTGTCGCATTCCCCACGCAAACTCACTAGGCATTATATCTGCTCCTAGCAGTCATCCGTGCCACCTCACACTGACGGAATCTCATCAACGCGCGGAATTCAGCAACGATGGCGAAGACTCGACAAGCGTCCAGACCCACACTAACGGACGACCTTGTCCAACGTTTAGGGAGCAGCGACACCGATCCGAAGGAGATGAAGGCCCTTAAAGCCTTGTCAAAGGAAATGATCAAGGTCTTCCGAGATGAGCGCCGCCTGTCGCATGTGCGAGAGGCCGCCGCTCTCGCCCCGTTCACCGCCGCCAGCAATTACCAAGAATTGTCCCGGGCGTTCAATAACGCCATCATTGGGGGCACAGCAGATAGCAACATCCTCGAGCCCCAGCTCTTGAAGGGGTTCACCTTCGTCCTCCGCTGCGCTGAAGGTACCAAGAGGGACGAAGTAGAACTTGGGTCTGTGGCGGGGAGTTTGCAGGTTCGATTGAACTCTGCCGTGGAACAGGCCGAGCCTAAATCCCAGTATCAGTTAATTTGTGCTCTGTCGTCCGTCTTGGATGCCATGATAGACCTCAAGACTGCCGGTCTAAGTCGAGAGAAACTGCACGAGCCACTGCTCAAGCAGCTCGCTACGCTGAGCAAAGATCAAGAACTCCGCCTGGCTCAAGCCGCTGGCTACGCGTATCAGGCCTTGCTTGGCATCCCCAACGATGAGGGCCCTTACCGAGCGCTCTGGCGCCACACGTCCGCCGTGGTTGAAGGTACAACAAACGTGACAGGTGCGGTTTCCACCATGGATCCGGCGAAGCTTTTTGAAGGTCTTGCGAAGCTGCAGGACTTGCCGCGTCTGATCTCTTCCATAGTTGACGTGGTCAGGGCTCTTTCCGGCCTGGCCAACAGCTTAGGAGACACGGCCGACGGTGTGAGGTTTCTGCAGAACCAAAAGAGCTGGTACGTGGCTCTTCGGTTCACCGACATGTTGATCCAAGCAAAGGCATTCAAATCTCTGGAAGACTTTCTCCCGAAAGTGCCATGCAGCAAGGAAAGGGAGTTTTTGTGTGGCATCTTCGCGCAGCTCGAGCAGGCCTGGGAAACTGGAGACCCATCTGTCAAAGGGCAAATTGTTGACTTCTTGGAACGAGTCCTAATTCCAGCAGGATCCGAATCACCTCACCCACGCGTCTTCAAATGGGTGAAATTGGTTGCCAATACTCTCGGGCGGTCTGATTGGATGGATGCCGTACAACCCGCTCGGAGGTCATGGCATCGGCGGCTGTGGAAGCAGACGAAGTATGCTTCCACATTTCCTTGCCTGAAAATGCCGGACGAGGCGCTTCCAGCAGACTTACTGAAGCAAGCCTGGCTGTCCTGCATTGAAGTTCAGGTATTCTACGCAGACGTCAAGATACGCGAGTATTATCTTCAAGATGAGCGCCGCCTTAAGGTGGAACGACTTTCGGGCAAACCGCTGTCGATGGATCAGTGTTATGTCAACCTTGCGATTGTAGAGCACTCCAGTCACCTGAAACAATCAGACACCAAGCACCAATCTTCCCCGTTTTCGCTCCTCGCACGCCTGAAAGTTGAAACGCCGCATCAGGACAGCCAGGTCTCTTTGGCTTCCCTCTTTAGCCCGCGGAAAAGACGAGACGGTACGACGGCTCCACCGGAACGGATTTTTATTCGAGGACAGGCTGGGGTGGGAAAGACTACTTTATGCAAAAAGATAGTCTATGACAATCTCTACGATAGTACCTGGGCCAGCTCATTCGGCCGTCTGCTCTGGGTGCCTTTACGCACGCTGAAAGGGAAGTCGTCGGCAGAATACAATCTGAAGGACTGGCTTCGTGCCGAATATTTCCGTACCGGAGACGGAGACATTTTGGCCGAGGCAGTAAGGCAGGCAGTTGACGACCCTGAAAAATGTGGCAAGACCCTGTTCATACTCGACGGTCTGGATGAAGTATCCCGTGAGTTGGATTCTGAAACTTCTGGGCTTCTTCAGGACCTCTTGAATCAACCCCATGTCATCATTACCTCCCGGCCCGGAATGAGTATGGCTCGTATCAACCGCATCGACTTGGAACTAGAGACAGTCGGTTTCTACCCGGAACAAGTGCAGGCATATATCAAGAAGGCAGCGCCTGATCAAGTAAGAGAGATCCAATCATTCCTTCAGGATCGTTCGCTTCTTCAGGGCTTGGTCCGAATTCCCATCCAGCTAGAAGCACTCTGTTATAGCTGGGACGCTGGAAC
Source organism: Ilyonectria destructans (assembly GCA_020740775.1). Lineage (NCBI taxonomy): Eukaryota > Fungi > Ascomycota > Sordariomycetes > Hypocreales > Nectriaceae > Ilyonectria > Ilyonectria destructans. The sequence goes on from JAHEWK010000014.1 coordinate 2,222,075, forward strand.
ATCAAACTCGGGCGGGGCGTCAACGACGATGACGACGCTCTATCAGGCAATCGAGCGAAAACTGTGGAAGAAGGATGCTGTGCGGTTAGGAAAACCACATGGAGGAATACCGCTCTCCGTGGACATTGCCAAGTCAACTCTGGACAGCGAAATCGCGTCATGGGTAATGCCGGAAGTCAATCTTCTCAGATGCCTTGCTTTCACTGGCCTCTACAGTAACGTCATAGAGCTCGACAAGAAGTGTCAAGAGCAGGTATGGACACATTGGAATGATATTTCGGAGCATCTCAAACCTAGGGGAACTCCTCCATCATCTCTCGACCTCGCCACGGTCTCGTTTCTACGCTCGTCAGACACTTCGTCAGATGAAATGGACCGAGGCTATCACTTCTTGCACCTGACCTTTCAGGAATATTTCGCGGCGCAGTACTTTGTGGAGCATTGGAAATCTAACAATCAGATCCCATGTCTGGCACTGAGCAGTGGAAAGATTGACCCCGTCAGTGCTGAAGATTTCCTTTTGAAAGAGAAATATAATGCACGGTACGATATTTTCTGGCGTTTCGTCGCCGGCCTACTTCAGCCCCATGGCGACGGGGAACAACTCTGCCGCTTCTTTGAGACGATCGAGAAAGAGCCGCGCGACCTTCTAGGTCCTACCCATCAACGGTTGGTCATGCATTGCTTGAGCGAATTGATGTCGCCGAAGGGGATGCCGACTTTTACTCCACTTCGAACAAAGCTGGAAGATCAAATGTCACAGTGGCTGTTGTTTGAATGCAACTTCAGAATAACATCGCAATTAGCAGACGAAATGGAATTTCCAGAGCAGGTCCTGAACAACGTCTTACAACGAGCATCTAAGAACACGGCAATAAATGTTCTGCGATCACTAGGAAGACGACCAAAAATACCATTGAGCATAATAGGACTTGCCACTGATCGGCTGGAAGGCGACGCCTCTCGACCCTTAAGTGTTGCCGCCCTTCACATGCTACATGGTCAACACGAAAGGTTGCCAGACCGGACCCTGAAAGCCGTGCTTTCACGGTTTGAGGATCAAGACGACTATGTCAGACGGGCGGCGGTTAGAGCTCTCGGAAGTCAGTCGACCTTGCCCGAAAATATCCTAAAAGCCGTGGCAGCCCGGTTTGAGGACCAAGATATAGATGTCAGACAGGCAGCAGCTAAAGTGCTCAAAGGTCAACCAGCCTTGCCTGAAGTTATCCTAAAAGCCATGGCGGCACGGTTGGCGGCACCGATTGAGGTTCAATACGGGGATGTCAAACAGGCAGCTGCTGAAGTGCTTAAAGGTCAATCGGCCTTGTACAAAGAGTTCCTAAAAGCTACAGCAGCACAGCTTAAGCATCAAGATAGGGATATCAGACAGGCAGCAGTTCAAGCACTTAGAGGTCAATCAGCCTTGCCTGAAGAGATCCTAGAAGCTGTAGCGGCATGCCTTAAGGATCAAAATAGAGATGTCAGATGGGAAGCGGTTCAAGCGCTTGAAGGTCAATCGGCCTTGCCTGAAGAGATCCTAAAAGCCGTAGCGGCACGGCTTGAGGATCAAGACAGGGATGTCAGATGGGCGGTAGTTGATGCACTCGGAGGTCAATCGGCCTTGCCCGAAGAGATCCTAAAAGCCGTGGCGGCACGGCTTGAGGATCAAGACAGGGATGTCAGACAGGCGGTGGTTGATGCATTCGGAGGTCAATCGGCCTTGCCCAAAGAGGTCCTCGGTCAGTTTGCGGAATCACTATACCCTATTTGGCTAGAGATAAGCTTTGAGGAACATTCAAGTTGTTATGTTGCGGATGGAATCGCCTACATTGACATGCCAGTAGGTCTCAGAGAGGTTCGTTTGGAAGGTCAGCAAGATCGGTTCAGGGACGCAATTCGGGAAGCGCGAAGGAACTTGGGTATTCCACTCCCTGACGCTTCAGGGATGGAATGTTGGATCAAGTGAAATACGGCTGCACGATGAATCCAGGATCCCAGACCATAGCGCCATTCAAGTCGAGATGCCCCATGTACTCAACCAATGAATGGCCGCTATACAGAGGCAACGCTAGAATAAGTGATTAGTGGTTGGGCGTTTAGATCGCACGTTCGCATCGTGAACGGTTGTGCTAGATCATCAGGATGTGTGCTTTATCGACGGTTGGAGATCGCGGAATAAGCACGCGTTACATAGTGTTGTATGCTTCTTTCGAGATGAGGATAGCAAGACCCGCAAGCTCATTCTGGGAGTGCCTGAGCTGACAGTTTGACACTTCGGGGCCAATATCGGACATGAGATCGTTTAAATACTCGAGTCGTGCGAGATTCCAGAGGAGAAAATCGGGTACTTTACGCTTGACAACGCACTAAACAACGATGCTGCAATGGATACCATTTGGGAGAGATTCGGGTTCCGTGGCAGGAAACGGCGGGGCCGTTGGTTTGGCCGCATAGTCAATCTTGTGGTTAAGGCCATTCTCTTTGGAAGGGATGCTGGCGCATTTGAATCCCGGTTGGAACGTGGGGACGTCTTGGCCGCGACTGAGCATGAGTTTTGGCAGAAGAGAGGCTCAGTCGGCAAACTTCGTAATCTTGTAGTACAGTGGCCAGCTCAGGGGTACTACATATATCAACCACAGCACCTCATTGATAGCCAGGATGAGTCCCGTCGAGCGACCCGTTCTGTGCCTACTCTCTAGGATAGGTCTTGACGATTGCCTACGCGTGCCACACTCCAGTCGCCCACCGAGTAGTCGCCCACCGAGCAGTGAGCGACCCAACGCGCCCACGATGAGCGATGCCCTACAGTAGCGCTATGAGAGCACTAACCGCTGACATCGACGGGAGCATCCCCTATTCTAAGATCTAGACGATTTCCTGTTGATCTGATTCAACTTTTATTATATATATCCTAAATTCATTACAGGAATACACCTCGCCGTGTTCTAATACGTCAGGTGTCGATGATTCTTGTGCTCGATCTGTTGTCAGGCTATCATGTTTGATGTTAGATTAAGTACTCTAGATTTTTAATACCAGGCTCGGGCTGAAATATGACTACGATGAGGTGTTTACTGTCATTGGGTACAACACTAGGATGGTGTATTTCTTAATTTCCACCGATTCACAAATCCTGGCCGCATATTTGGCCGATTTCATTCCTACTCAATCAACAAGCCCGAGGTTCGCGCGGACCTCGATTCCGGCCATAAACTACCTTGGTGATGTGCACATTTTAAGTCAAATACAATGCGGTCAGCCGCTAAGCGCCGAGTCTCCGCCCCCACAGCTCACTTCGTTAGGAACCCGCCCGGCCCCAACTGTGGCCGCGTCTGCGACGGTGGCCAGTAAGATCTTAGACCAGGGCAAGAATAACCCCGATTTAACTTCATATTTACTTTTCCTGCTGTTGGTGGCTAAAGGAGTCCTTTAGAATCGACGTAGTTGGGTCTGTTGGTCGCGAGGCTCCAGCAAAAAGGCGCAACTCAGGCAGGGCATCTGACAAGCCATACAGCAAAGCTATGCACCGAGAACCAACGAGTTCGAGCCTGATGGAGACAGCTGAAAACGGCGGCGCCTGAAGTCTCGGATGGAATTTGGGGGAAAATACAACTGTAGCGAATGGCGAGCGAGTTGTGTACATATAGCCGCATGCGTGCGCTCTGTGAACACCATCACGGCTTTCCTCCAACACCGCATGGTTGATGAATTCTACGAGGCCGAGTCCCAAATTGAAGACTTTATAGCATTGACGGATCCCTTTTCTCTTCTATTTGCCTCTTGAACCCGAGCTCTCGACGAAATGTCAAAGGATCTTTATCTTGACTTAGTAGCCGCCGTTCTTCTCCTCGCGGCCATTGGGTCCATCGTATACGTCAATGTATTCAAACCACACATCACAGACTCAGGGCCCCTGTCAGAAGCCTGGGGCAGGGCCATTACTTTCGGAGTGACGGCGATCGCAACTGTGTTCACCACCGTTGTCAGTAGCCAGATACAGCGTCTGATTTTACGGAGCTTCGAAAATGACCTGCGAGATCTTAATGCGCCTTCGATCAGCTTTGAATCACAACAATCGAAAATCAAAAGCATGGAAACTAAGTGGCGAGGTGCTTTGAAGATTGACAGCCTGGGTGAGAAGCTGAAATGCCCCAACCTACGGTACCTTCTTATTTTCACCATCTGCGGCTTCAACACTACATCCATCGTTACCGCGCTTACACCATCTGTGGCGACTCGAAATGTGTATTATCAGGCCGTAATGTCCAGTGGAATTGTCCCTGAGTACGCATTCAGTTCAGCTCCCCTCCCATGCGCTGGCAGAGCTCCTCCCGACACGGTATCCAGCAGTGAGACGTATAGCTGGACATACGACAACGGAAGTGTATTCTTCTCCGCAAACAGCCCTGACTGTCCGATCTCCAAGGTTCTTGATCTCATTCCATCGATCAACACCATAAACACATCAGACTACGTTTACCTGGACTCGGGAGCAGCAGTCAAGCGATCAGCCATTGGGGCGCCTGTATCGACACATAACGGAACCTCGTTTAATGCCCTGCTGGCCAAATACGGGAGTTCGCTGGTTCGGACTCGGCAGTGCGTACCGGTTGTAACATCCAACCCCGTCAAGTGCCGTAAGGGTGGCCGCATCGAGACTCTCTCCACAAATGAGGTCACCCTTGAAAGCGGTGTCGATGAGACTGGGCTATGGAACCAGGAGCAATATAACGCGACCTTTTCATCGCGCAACTTCACACACGATAGCGTCATGGTCAACTATCAGTGGTTAAAACCAAACACCACGTCAGACGCAGACGGCTTAGATGCTATCGGACTCTCCCTGCTGGCATTTGCCGCGTACGACCCCAATGGAAGTCAGGCCTATACGGATGTTCTTGCCGGCGCTATGAATGACGATGATCCAGATAGAACAACGGTAGGTGTTTTAGGCTCGAGTTATGTTGTCACATGCACTCTGGATGCGCGGAAAGTATTTGGCTACCGCATGGTAACTTTGAATCTGGACTCGATTGGAGATGGCATTGGCACTAACTTTGCCTACTACCTTGAGGGAGGAGAAGTTTGTACGCCCGAAAACAACGTTATCAGCGACGTCTACCTTGCAACCGCTGCCCGTGCCAGCCAGGCCTCCGTTTTGGAAAACAGGGGGGAGAGTGGATACATCGCGACAATCCGGGCAGCCGCTGGCTTCAACCGCGGGCCTCCATACGCGTTCAACAACAGTGAAAATGCCCTTGAAGACGTCTTGGGTCTCGCAGTCGGCATTTCCATTGCCAACCTACCTCTCGAGGAGAAGGATAGCCCAACTCAGTCCCTTGCATCCGTTCAAGCCATGAGACTCGGTAGCGGTACGGGTGCTTTCTACCTGCTTTTGATTCCATCCCTATCGAGCCTTGTCATCTTAGTCGTACTGTTAGTGCGAAGCATTCGGGGTGGCTGGGCACCCGGAGGACGAATGAACTCGGCGTCTGCGGGGTATTCTACGGAGGATTCTACGGGAGGGTCGACGCAGAAGTGGACAGACCGATACGCAGCTGAGAGTCTTTATCAATTAATGACTTTGACAAGTCACCAGCGGAGGTGATGAGATTCACATGGTTGTCCATTCAGATGGCTGTAACAATATATCAACATTCAATTGTCTAAGCTCAATTGGTCCGTTACGAGAAACCCGTAGAATCGGTCTCGCATAGCTGGAAAGAATTGAAGTGTCGCCTGACTTGCTCCGCAACGATTCACCGTCACCCGCTCCATAGACCACTCGCAAATCAGGCTAGTTCAATATGACTCGGCCAAGTGGGCAGATTCCTCAAGCTGTCGAGTCAGAAGCGTGCTGTGCCGCATTTGAAGCCGGAGCTAAACAATACCAATAGTGGGCACCGATACTCCCCGATCGGCACCACACCGATACTCCCCGGCCCACTTTCGGAGGGTCGGGATAGCCTCCGAAGTGCTTCATTTGGAGATGTGTGTCGTGAGCCGACAAATCGTCTTTGACTCAAGGGATTTCTGATTCATATTCTTTGTGTGTGATCATTGATTGTTTAAAGTGTTCTACCTTGACTCCATTTTCTCCTGTTTGAACCGTATTCTCACCAGTCTTTCATTCTCAACACTATGACCTCCCTTACAATTCTCTCGAAGGAGGAGGCATCCTCCTCCATCTCTTTCAATCCCGCCAACACTATTAGCGATATCAACCCCCTCATTTATGGCGGCTTCACCGAGTGAGTTGTATCAAATGTATAGACAATCAGACCGCTAACATCTCCAGACACATGGGCCGGTGTATTTACGGTGGCCTTTATGAGCCGGAGAACCCCAACGGCCTCTCAGATGAGAACGGATTCCGCAAGGACGTCATCTCGTGTTTCAAAGAGCTCCAGGTCCCAGTAGTTCGCTATCCCGGCGGCAACTTCTGCGCCACCTATCGCTGGCAGGACGGCATTGGCCCCAAGGAGAAGCGGCCAACTCGGCCTGAGCTTGCTTGGGACGGCATTGAGCCCAACACCTTTGGCACTGATGAGTTCATGGCTTGGTGCAAAGTCGTGGGTGCTGAGCCGTACCTGTGCTTGAACATGGGTACGGGTACCTTGGAGGATGGACTTGCGTGGCTGGAGTACTGCAACGGTACTAAAGATACTTACTACGCGAACCTTAGAAGGCAAAATGGTCACGAAGAGTCATATGGTGTTAAATATTGGGCGCTTGGAAACGAAATGTGGGGACCATGGTAAGTGATATCCTTCGCAATACGGGTGCTGAGTACTAACCAACTCCAGGCAAGTCGAGCAACATTCAAAAGAGGATTACGCAAAGAAGGCCATTCAGTGGGCAAGGGGTAGGAAACCTCCGCTCACAACTTAAGACTGATACTAACGACCATCAGCTTTGAAACTTCTTGATCCGTCAATCACCCTTATTCTCTGCGGAAAAGACGGCTACTCAGACTGGGATCGCTACACGCTCCAGCAGTGTATCCGATGGGTCGACATGCACTCAATCCACTTTTACTCCATGGGAAAGGGACACTACACGAACATCTCGTCTGTTTACGCCGCGGAGCGTGCCATCCAGGTTTGCTCGTCTCTCATTGACCTCGCTCGATGCGAGTTCGACCTGTCACCCTTCCCCGACGTAGAGCTCATTTCCACCAAGCCCAAGAGCAAAAAGCGCCCAACCATCTGCTTCGACGAGTGGAATGTCTGGGATCCTGAGCGCGCGCCTGGAAACAAGGGTGCCGAGGAACTTTATACCCTGAGCGATGGTCTGGCTGTAGCCATCTGGCTAAACATCTTTATCCGCAACGCTAAGGAGCTCGGTATGGCTACCATCGCTCAGAGCGTCAACGTCATTGCACCCCTTATGACGACCCCCAAGGGTGTTTGGAAGCAAACGACCTACTTCCCTCTGCTACTCTTTTCCAAGTACATGCGCGGCAAGTCAGTCTCCGTGCATGTTCGGACTGAGACTTACCAGGGTAAAACGTTCCCGGAGTGGGTTGAATCCACATGCGTCGTGCCCAAGCTTGACGTCAGCGCCGCTGTTGATGATGGGTGGATGAACGTGGCCGTCGTCAACACAGACGATACGAAAAGCTTTGCAACGCAGTTCGGTAGTATTGAGAAGGGCGTCGAAGTCCAAGTGTTTTCCATGGGTGGTGAGGAGTTTGTTGCGACGGACGCCAATTCCGAGGACGATGAGAAAATCACCATCAGGGAGTCGATATGGATCGCTACAGGAGATGTGTACACATTTGAGCGTCTGAGCTTTACGCTGCTACGTTGGAAGCTCTCTGCCACGCCTGGCAATTGAAAAATGCGTCTTAGGCCTTGGGAGGCTAGCAATAATTAGATAGGTCAAGTTGGTATATTATTATAGATATCATTTGCAGATTACGCTTTGTAATAGCCTCTCCAGACCTTTACAATACGACGCCAAAATAAACCCCGGATACCTCGGTTACCTATCCCGTCAGCATGACATCGATTATCCGCACGATATTAATAATGAAGCAGAGAGATAGATAATCGATGTCAATCATCCATTGTACCCCTCGCTGTAGGGTGGCAATTCCTCGGCATAACGACTCAAAAGACTTCTAGCTTCTGTCTCCTCCATCCTTGTCACTTTGTACTCTCCTCCACTACGCTAAGCCGGACCGACCAATAAGCCGTTAGTTAGCACAATGACGATCCATCTTCGTGGGGCTTCTGGTTGAACGACGGCTTCTTCTCATCCACTGTTTTTTTATCAGATAAGACCCAGCATCGTCACCTGACATCATCGAATCGAATGATAACGAGATAACCAACGTCGAAATCTTCAATGACTATTGGGCTAGAGTCCCGCGTCCAGGTGTTGCAATGAGTAATGCGGCCCGCGAGCTAGATTTTGCTGTGCGTCCTTTTGTTTTGGAGATGTGAGACTGCGTCACGCGCTGTGTACTGACAAGTCCAGTGTGATATTTGTCGCGTCAAAAAACTCAAGGTGAGAAGCCTCCTGCGAATCCAGTATCACTTTCGCGAAGCCAGAGGCTGATAGCTCGCCTAGTGCTCAAAGCAGAGGCCGATATGTAACGGCTGCCTGCATTATGGCAGGGCTTGCCACTACAGCGGCAAAGTTCTCCGCTCGCCGCTCACTCGCGCGTGAGTAATCAGTCACTACATCATTCGCGCTTGCTTTTATCATAGTTAATGAGACTTCTAGGTATTTGTCGACTGTTGAGCGACGAATGCAACAATTAGAAGACCTGTTTTCTCAATTGCACCCCGACCTCAACATTGAGGAGGCCATTGCTGGCATGAAAGAACGCCCTGCTTCAGCAGCAAGCAGCAGCAAACCATCCTTCGCCGCAGAGGCCCCCCCCTCGGCAACGAGCACACCAAAGAAACTACCCGAAGACTCGATATCTGAGGCTGTTCCAGAAGAGGCGGACGGGTTCGACTGGCAGGAAGACGTCAATGAGTTGGCAGATGGCATGGCAGCCTTGTCAGTGGCCCCCAGCGGGACAGGATATTTAGGTTCGTTGATGGAAAGCGGCTCGTCAACTATATGCTAACTGTCCACGAGGATCGACTGCAGGCGTGTTCTTCTTACGATCTCTACTCTTCTGGATGGGGCATTCCAAGGGGTTCTCCGAAAATCAGACCATAGCAGCCACATCTCCCAGTTTCCTTCACCAAGCCGAAGCCTCGTCTCGTGTTTCCCAAACCCTGGAATCGCGTCAAGTGATGGAACAACTGATAGACAGTTACTTTTCTGTCTACCATCGAACCTACCCGTTTATTCACGAGGCAACCTTTCGAGCCCAGTTCCACGAGGTTCTTCCACAACCACAACAGCGCTCGTGGCAAATGCTCCTCCACACCGTCCTCGCCCTTGGAGCTTGGTGCCTAAACGATTCGCAGTCAGAGCTAGACAACGATCTTTATCATCGGGCATTGTCGTTTGGAGAAGACGAGTCCATGTTTGCGAGCGCGAATCTCACTTTCGTGCAGGCTCTCGTGCTCCTAAGTAATCTCAGCCAGAAGCGAAACAAGCCGAACACGGGGTCAAATCTATTGGGGCTTGCTACGCGAATGGCGCTCAGTCTTGGGCTCCATCGCGAACTGCCTCACTGGGACATCAGCCTCCTCCAGCGGGAGATGCGTCGCAGAGTCTGGTGGGGACTCTACATATTCGACAGCGGTGCGTCTACTACGTTTGGGAGACCTATCCTTCTCCCAGACAAGGAAGCCATGGATGTGAGGGCTGTTATGAACATTCCCGACGAGGTAAGTGGAAAGTTTGGCTGTTTCACACCAAAACCTCACAAATGTTGACTGGTGATTTAGTACTTGACTGCGACGACTGCCGCCCTTCCTGATGAGTCGACGGAACCTACAATCTACTCAGGAATGAAGTGGCAAAGCAGTCTACACGTTCATTCAAACTACATCTCAAACCGCCTTCTATCCTCCACTGGCGTTTCTTCGGAGGATGCATGGGCTATGAATCACGCATTAGATTCATGGACAGAAGGTCTACCTCCGTACTTCCGACTCAACGAACAATCAACTTGCACCGATAATTCGTTTTTGTTTGCCAGATGCCGCTTGTGGTGGCGTTTCTGGAACCTCAAAATTATCCTCTTCCGGCAACTCATGGTCAAGAGAGCCGTCGAGCGAAGTCAAAGAGGAGGCGCTGCAATCACATGGACCGAGGCAGATGATAGGAGCAGAAAAGTTGCCGTCAGTGCAGCAAGTTCTACTATTGCATCGATACATGGCTTCTCCCAGACCGAGTTCGTGACGAGACTCGTCACCTGGTATTCAGTGTATGTAACCCCATCTTGTATTTGTTAAGCACGCTAACACTGCTAGCTTCTTTCTATTTCACGCCTCGCTCGTCATATCCCTCGCGATTTTAGGAGACTCGGAATCTCAAACGCTACCCGAGTGGCAGAGCGATCTTGACACCGCCCGAGATGTGTTCCGCAATGTCTATGCCAACAACCCTCTCGCGCAACGCTGCGCAGATATTCTCGATCTTATTGTCCCTGGAAGCATAGTCGAATCAAACGACTGGGAGAATATCCAACTAGACCCGTCACTGATGGAACTTTCGATGTGGGACACAGGATCAGGCGACCTCCTCAGCTTCTTTGGATGGCAGGATCCAGGTCTGGGCCCGGGCCAAGCCTAAAGCTAGTTTGATGTGTCAAGTAACTCAGTTGAGAATGCGAGTGTTTGGCTCTCTTAAGTTCGATCGAATGTGTTCTCCGTTGGGCAGGTCGTTATTCTCAGTACGCAGAATGGCAGCCTCCCGCGTTTTTTCGATACCGGCTTCCAGATGTCGTTGAACGATTCGCTCCTTTGCAACCTCGGGTACCACGTCGACGAACCATCTGGGAAGATATTGTTTCAGCTAAAGGGGATCTACTGCGAATTAATGCGTGACGTACCTGTCGTCGGCCATGTCGGCGATTTTGCTCCACGGGTCCTCGTTGAGCAACACGTAGTTCCCCTCGAGAATGACGATTCTGCATCTTGAGGAGATGGTGATGGCATCGGGCATAGGATCACCCACGGCATGATCAAAGCTTGGTGCTGTGTGGACTATCTCTGGCTCATCGCATTCGGTCACCGGCATCTGCTTCACAGCGACGACATGTTGGAGCAGGGCTGCGGCATCGAATGTAAATGGTGCACCTCGTTTCTGAAAGGCCAGGTATGGATCGCTGAATGAGGACAGTGTTGCTCGAGTGTGATGGAAGCCGTCCTATTCTCAACTGTCAGCAACAACAAACTCGCGTGTACCTGAGGTCCGCTTGCCATGGGAAGAACCGAGACATCGTCAATGCCATGTTCATGCAACGCTTGCAGAAGCGCGGCGCAGATAGTGGACTTGCCGGAGCCAGGGACGCCGGCTAACGCGATGAGGACCCGTTTGTCGGGATGGAAGAGTTTTTGTTGGCGAAGAAGATACTCAATGCGCTCGCGGAGCATCAATGTTGCCTTTTCGACTCCGCGACCTTCTTTCATGATGCCTGATTACGGGAGATGGACTAGAGTTAGTATTAGAAGTCAAGTTGCGATTGTACGTCTGGATTTCAATTGCCAAGTGAATATTGACCCGTCACCCGACTATGTCAGAAGAAAAACTGAACATCTCATGTCAGGGCAATGGCGCGCGTCATGTCATTTCCCACCCATGGTACTCGAACAGGATTCTAGGCTCGTAGCTGTCAACCGGAACACAGTCGTCCAGCCTGCAACTTCCCGGAGCCCCATGGTGTCGTCGTTGTGGATTAAACTAAGCAACATAATTGGTTCAACGGAGGGTCGACTGACTCGAGCAAGCTCCGTCGATTGGGTCGGGCGACAGATGTCCAGCGTGCAACAAAGGGTCACAATGGAGTATTCGGTGTGGGTTCGGTGTGGGTTGACCCGAGCAAAATAATTGGCTCTTGGGATAGACAGGATCAACAACCGGTTCTGTCTATTGGATCGGACGCCTGTTGTCCGAAGCCAACACCCACACCATCAGGCGACGGTACGCCGATCTGCCCACATTTCAACCCCACGGGGACGCGGGGTTTAGCCTTGTCACTGAGTCGTAGACGAGGAGCCGGGAAACAGAAAATTATAAATACCACGGGAGTACGACTTTCTTTGCCATTGAGAAAACATCACCAGGCGCAATCGCAGGATCACGCTACTAACTGATTATACCACAACCGGTGCAATTTCGATTGAGTCTTTGTGTGTTTGTTGACGAATCAATATGGCCGATTCAACCCCAACCAAGGGCGTCTGGGCCTTGCTCCTGGAGAACCCCTATATCCTAGGCCTGTCAGCAGTAAGTCTCAAATGCCATGATGGAAACATGTCGCTCACTCATTCTAGTTTGCAAGTTTGGGAGGTTTCCTATTCGGATATGATCAAGGCGTAGTGTCCGGCGTCATGACCATGGAGTCATTCACAGCCCAGTTCCCGCGCATTGGCCTGGACAGCAGCTTCAAGGGCTGGTTCGTCTCGACGCTTCTCCTCCTTGCCTGGTTCGGATCTTTGATCAATGGCCCTATTGCGGATCGCGTGGGTAGGAAGGGCTCGATGTTGGTTGGCGTGGTCATCTTCACTATTGGCTCAGCTTTCCAGGCGGGCGCTAATTCACTGGCCATGTTGTTTGCAGGTAAGTCTTCAGTTAAAATGTCGACAGATGTATGGGAAGATCCCTTTCTAACTCTCATAGGACGTGCTGTTGCTGGCTTGGCAGTCGGTATGCTGACCATGATCGTGCCCATGTACATGTCCGAGGTGTCAACCCCCGGCATCCGTGGAACTCTCGTTGTGCTTCAACAGCTCAGCATCACGCTGGGCATTCTTATCAGCTACTGGCTCGAGTACGGCACGCAGTATATTGGTGGGACTCGCTGCGCCCCTGATATCCCGTACACCGGCGGCACCGAAGCAAAGCCAACCTTTGATCCACGCAACGACGTCGGTCCTCACGGCTGCACTGGCCAGTCTGAGGCTGCTTGGCGAATCCCATTTGCCCTGCAAATCGTCCCGGCGTTGATTCTCGGTGTTGGCATGCTCTTTTTCCCCGAGTCTCCTCGATACTATCTCATGCGTGGCGATGAGACCAAAGCCCTCAGCGCGCTCTCCCAACTCCGAAGAGTCCACCCGGATACCGAATCCTTGCGCGGAGAGTACCTGGCCATCAAGGCCGAGGTGCTTTTCGATGAGGGCGTCACGCGTGACAAGTTCCCAGGTAAGAGCGGCCTCTCGCTGTTCGCCGCCCAGCATGTCGCCCTCGTCTCCACCAGATCCGCATTCAAACGCCTAGCTATCGGTTGCTGCATCATGTTCTTCCAGCAGTTCATGGGATGCAACGCCATCATCTACTATGCGCCCACCATGTTCGCTCAACTTGGTCTCTCTGGCAGCACGTCCGGCCTGCTCGCTACCGGTGTTTACGGCATTGTAAACTGTCTATCAACACTCCCAGCCCTGTTCCTCATCGACAAGGTCGGCCGCCGACCCCTGCTCATGTGCGGTGCTGCCGGCACTTTCATCTCCCTCGTCATCGTGGGCAGTGTTATTGGGGCCTATGGCAGCTCCCATGGCATTTCAAACAAGGCAGCCGGCTGGGTAGGCATTGCTTTTATCTACATTTACGACATCAACTTCTCCTTCTCCTTTGCCCCCATCGGGTGGGTTCTTCCTTCAGAAATCTTCAACCTGGGCAACCGCTCCAAAGCCATGGCCATCACCACGAGTGCGACATGGATGTGCAACTTCATCATCGGCCTTGTAACCCCCGATATGCTGGAATCACTTGGGTGGGGCACTTACATCTTCTTCGCTGCCTTCTGCCTTCTCGCCTTTGTCTTCACGTACTTCTTTGTGCCGGAAACAAAGGGTAAGAGTCTGGAAGATATGGATGCTGTGTTTGGTGACACGGCGGCTCAGGAGGAGAAGGCGAGACTGATTGAGATTGCTTCAGCAATGGGTCTGACTGAGCCGCTGCCCATTCAAAAGGTTGACATTGCCAGAGCCGAGCAGGACGAGGGTGATCAGAGGGTATAAGCTATTGTTGATTGGCAGTATCAAGTTTTATACAAGTCATATACTTGTATCGTGGTCAATAGATGCGTAAGTAGTACAGTAGTTGTAAACAATGAATACATTTACTGTACCAGACGCAGGGATCAATCAACGTGATAAATTAGTCCTTGGTCAATTTGAGATGCCCATGATACGAAAAACACTACCATGATCCACGTTCATAACGTAGCACTGTCAGCAATAGTAAAACTCACGCCTATTTAGGCCTATGGATATGGGATATTCACTTTTTTATTCTTTCTTTGAGTAAGACCGAGGGTTGACCTAATCTTAGCTCACTGACGACAGTAGATATTGGACCGCATCATCCGATCAGACTGCCATTGACCCATCATAAGGATTTCAAGTTCAATTCTACTCCGTCCTCTCCTTTACTCAACCCCATTGTTGCCTTCTTCAGGTCCTTCTCGCTCATCTTATTGACCTTTATATAGCTCCTCGTCTCCTCATCAAGACCACAAACCAGCATCTTGAGAGGGTCGGCCTTGAAGATATCCAGACGGAGCTTCTGGGATTCCATAATGACACCTGTAGCAAAAATAACTCCTCCAAGAACCATCGCAATAGGTGCGGCGAGGAATGGCCATCGAACCCTGATATATACCACCCACTGTTCGGCAGTACCTGAAACACGACTGGAATCCATTTCGCCCATCCGGTAACTCAAGAGACGGGCAGAGTTCTCAAATGAAGCCGTGATATTTGTCGAGTTTGACAGGACTTTGTTGATTGAGGTGGAGATGACGCTATCCAACCCTGCCATCGTTGACTGAATGGATTTCTGAGTGATATTGAAGACCTGCTGGACTTGGTTCGGTAGGTCGACACTTCCATTGACAAACTTCAGTTGAAGGTCAGTTCGAGGTACTATATCGCAAGAGTCAAAGAACGCGAACGGAGCCAGCGAGTTGCCAACCTCATCCTGTACGGCCTTCAACGTCTTGGCATTGTCAAGGCTCGACTGCCATGAGTCTGACACCCGCTCATATGACGTGGAGATTAGTCGTTGCTCTATCTTGCCATTCGTCATGGTGGGGTGATATGTCTGGATGCAATAGGACATGGCGCATTCTGTGGCTTTTATCTTGGCATCTTCCCAGGGAATCTCTCCGCCCCAATATTCGCTCTGGGCGTGAAGTGTGATAAAGGAGGCCAAAAGAGTATTCAAATGCTGAAATGAGTATGTATCCTGCGGCCGGAAAGAAATCGACAAGTTTGTTCGCGTCTGAGTACAATCCTTTCTTTCATTGTATTTGCCATATCTCCCACGGTAGAATAGTGTTTCATTTCGTCCATAGGAAATGTCATACTGGGTGTAGTTGGAAATGGTAGGAGATATAGCCTCGCCGCATTCTCGGAAGTCGCCAGAGACAGTGCTCTTGTTCAGATGAGACGAGATATCTGCGCATGAGCTGCATATGCCCAGTGTCGAGTATGCGGGCCAGGTGCAGTTACCTGTCTGGCATGTCATGCCGGGAGGTTCTGCAGCTTTCACGGCAGACATGTTGAAAAATCCAATCTGCGCCGTAGCTATAAGGCTGATATCGGGAAAGAAGTTGTAACAAGTGCTGAACGTGGTTCCTTCGTACTCGACCGTATTCGCCCCCACAAATTGCTGATATCCAATGTTCAACGTTGAAGCTCGTAGAATAGACGCGGCACTGTCTGTCACCGTACTATTGTCCCCCTCGTAACTGATTACACCCTGTATGAAAGGGTCAAGAACAAGCAGTCCTAGAGTGACGGCAGCGCCAAACGATACCCAATGCCTATTTCTCTTAGTTATTTTCTTTCGAGCATAACCAGTGCACGATTCCCAGCTCACCGTAGCTTTAGCTCCCAAAGCAGTGATAAGCAGCCCAAAGGCCCCCGGCCAGCCTCTTCAATTGTAACAAAGGCGGATAGGGGGCCCTGGCGTTTGGCAAACCAAGCCCATTTTCCCTGGGCAAGACCAGCGCCGACGACAAAAGCAAGAGGGGCTTTGATAGCGACGGCCAAGAGAGAGACGACCGTGTTAAGTGAAATTGGCAGGGTCCATGTTGAAAGTGGTTTGTCGTCCTCGACAGCAAGAACAACGAAAAGTGCGATGAGGGCAGATATGCTCGTTATTACCGCAATGACTTCTAGGTTCCAAGACCGAATCCAGCTTGTTGATTTTGCGGATGACGGTAGACGTTGATCCTGGTCTTTGATTGACGGCGCAGCGGTACGAGAGGAAATAGAAATGTGACTCGGTCGTGGCGATTCCGGAGATACAAGTAGTGTCTCAGTATCTCTCGGCGTGCGCTCGTCGTTTTCGTTCGTAGCATCGCTGTGTCGCGATCCTATTGGCATTTGCCGAATCTGTAGTGGTATTGAATCAGGCGCGTCATATGGGGGTGGTGAAGCCATGGTTGCAGGGATCGAACACCCGAAATTTCCAGGTTTAGGAAGACATGGGAGATGCGAGAAGGGTTTATTTATCTGTGTCAAAACGTTGTTGGTAGTCTGCATCGACGGATACGGCTTCGACAGCGAATGATTCGGGGCTAAGCATCGTCCTTGATTGGGCAGAATCGCCTTGCCGACACCGCAAATCTGCATTCTAAGGCGTAGCTTGTAACAGCATGCTTGGATTAATAGAGCACAGGTGAAGTGTGTTCTGTCGTTTAGTGGTGGAATCCGATTAAGCTGCAAGGTTCACCCAGGTTGTAGCGCCACTGTCAGGCGTCTTATAGGGCCAGTCTTCTCCAAATATAGAAAATACGGGGCAGCTGAAGCGGCTGTGGCTGCACACTTGCTCCTCCAGATCCTTCTCAGGCGGCACAGATAAAGTTACCAAAGACGCCCAAAATCCCCGTTAGCCGTTCCAGTCGATTTATCAACACTCATTCTCATTTTCGTCGATGAGCATATTGTCCGGCTTAACATCCCCAGATGGATCCAGCATTGCTAGTTGACCCCAGGACTGTCTTTAACTTGCTTCACCCATTACCTCCAAACCAATAATGGCCGTCGCTTGACAGCACATAAGAGTGCTATGTTCTCAGCCGACATCTGTGGACAGGAGTACGGGCAACCGTTCCTGGCTAAAATACCCAAGACGGCATCCTTACATCGTGGTCAAGACGTATCGCACCCAACAAAGACACCGTCGTTGTCTATTGTCTTATTTCTGTTCATTATTCACCCTAGGTAGAGAAACGCGCCGAGTTTCCTAGAAGAAGACAGCACCTATTCATCGAAAATTAAACTTTAACATTGATATCGCAGCTATTGAAAACTTCTATCATTGAATTGCTATACCTCCAATCCCTCTGCTCAGCAAACCCCTCTGCAGGAAAGAATGATGCATCAGCACTCCAAGAAATCCTCTTCCCAGAGAGAAGCATATTCACAAGGAGACACCAACCACGAATTGGTATTAAGCCCTTGTGGGAATAATCCTCGTTACCAGGGTGGGTGGCTGAGATATGACGGTTGACAATCTGATTATTTGCGCTATGGCCATCTTTCTAGGTGAGGGAGATCAAACACACCTCTAAGTTGTTGAACATTCTGCCAGACGACAAAGGTCCTGCTAAATTGGCACTGTGGCATTTTACAATAATTTGGTTCACAAAGACGGGCGAGTTAGTAAATAAATAAGGCAAATCGTGGACTTCATAAATGGTGGTTGAGAGTATTTCGTTAGGTGAGTGTGAAGTGCAGGAATGAGGGTGCAACGGCAGTCGCTGGCTGTGAGATCAGTATGTCGACCTACATGGCCGATAAATATTGACAATACTCTCAGCAAAATTGAATCAAATACATGGCCATATTTCAATATTTTCCTGGAATGAGTAGGTTATTATTCTGATCACATGGAACGCTCGGAACATAATCACGAGACTTCGTGACCAAAAGTGGGCGGATTGGGGCGGTGCAAAATCGCCATCGATGACGAAGGTCTCCACAAACAAATACGGCTGAGCAGATCGCCTTCATTGTGGCACGGGTCCCGTTTCAATCCTGGTGAACCTGTCAGTTATTGGTTCTCCCATGATCGACCGCGGGAGCGCCGATGGCTGATGCAAGGCACATGTTGAGCGTAGCCCTACCAGTTGGGGCAGTTCTACAGTACAGGGTTCAGTGCGAGCGGGATTCAGTGCGAGCGGGATTCAGTGCGAGCGGGATTCAGTGCGAGCGGGATTCAGTGCGAGCGGGATTCAGTGCGAGCGGGATGACGCTAGAAGTGACTGTCAGATTAACCAATTCGGGGCATCGTTGAGTTCTTGAATCTATGTAGATGATTACCAGAGTAGCCTCTTTGAGGCACTGTTAAGTTTGGCTGTGCAGATTCATAATCCGGTTGGGATTGTGATTATAGTTGGAATAATTCATCCAGTGTGAAAATTAGTAAGGCGGGGTGTCGCTGTAGGGTAGCTAATCTAACAGAGCAGAATAGTGGGCATCAAGCAGTTCTCATGAATGGCGAATTGAAGGACGTGGCTATCAAGGTTCATTGAGAACATTCTAAGCGTCTATTGAACCCAGCTCCAATTCTCGCATCCCAGAATCTTATGACAATGTGGGTGATATGCGCCCAGTCCCAAACAGTAAGAAAACACCAAAGCTCAGACTGCTTTGGGTCTGATAGCCAGTATATTCACCCTTACCGCCAGATGACGATGACGCGACCAATGCATGCATTATTTATTAGTGAAGGAACAATTCTTGGCAGTGTGGGATATCTCGGCATGGCCGACGCGAGACATGGCGAGCGGTGTTACATAACGCCAGCGAGCCGCGTGTTCACAAGCCGGAGCCAAGACACGAGGCGGAGTCGTCATGAGTGGGAGTGAGGATTCCATGGACGCCAATGGACTTCAGCTCCGCGCGGGCGGCTTGGCTTCTCGCTCCCGGGGACCTCAGCCACGCCGAGGAGCCGGACTCTCTCATCAAGTCTCACCATTTGGTTCCATTCGCTCGGAATGCCGAGCCACATGGTCCCTTGGCCGCGCTCATCCCGATGCCGATGTAGCCGGCGCCAAGTGTGGGGTCTGAGTAGCGTCTTGCGCCACTGGCATGACGTGAAGCCAGTGAAGTGGCTTCCCAGAGCTTCCGCCGCTGACGACGACGCTGTATTAAAGACGGGCTGCTTCTCGTAACGCATTTCCATCTTTCATCAAACTATACACCTCTCTATTCGACACTTCTACCGGTCTCGAGACTCCAACTACACCAATCCCGAATCACCCGATATCCAAACACATACAGCATGTCTGCTCAGGACTACTACGGCGGTGGTGGCGGCAACCAGGGTGGCAGCAACCAGGGTTACAACAACCAGCAACAAGGCTACAACCAGCAACAAGGCTACAACCAGCAGCAGCAGGGCTACAACCAACAGGTATGAGGCGATTGATATACACGTCAAAAACATCTCTAACTCTTCTATAGCCGCAATATGGCCAGCAGCAAAACCAGTCCTACCCTCAACAGTCCAACTACGATGACAACCGCGGCTCCTCCTCATATCAGCAGCAGCAGCAGGGCGGACAATACGGAGGCGCCCAGGCCTACCCCAACAACGGCCAGCAGGGTCCTGATGGCGAGCGAGGCCTAGGTGCGACCCTCGTCGGAGGTGGTGCCGCCGGCTGGGCTGCTCACAAGGCAGGAGGCGGCTTCCTCGGCAGCGCGGCCGGTGCCATCGCCGGTGCCATCGGTGCCAACATGATCGAACACAAGTTCAAGAAGCACAAGAAAAACAAGAAGGAGCACAGGGATGGACGCCCTCGAAACTACTCCGGAGACTCCACCAGCAGCAGCGACTCCGACTCTGACGACGACCGTCGACGACACGACAACCGCGGCGGTCCTCCTCAACATGGCGAGCGAGGCGGCCCTCACGGCGGACCCCCTCACGGTGGTGAGCACGGAGGCTATGGCGGACAGCACGGCGGCCCCGGCGGCCCCGGAGGATACGGCGGTCCCGGAGGATACGGTGGTGACCACGGTGGCTATGGTGGCCCTGGTGGACCTGGCGGACACGGCGGTCCCCGTTGGTAATTCTACCAACTTCATCCGTCCTCTTGAGTCCAGTATCGAACGGCGTTTAGGGAATGCGCCTTGGGTGGCAAGCTAAGATTATGCAACTAGATGAGATACGTGATGTTTGCTCTCGAACAATAATTCTGTTCGCCTATTATGAATACCAATTCCAAATTTTGAACCTCAACTGTTGCTCCTAGTGGTGATGATGTCAATGCATCGACTCTTGTTCAACCTCAGTGGCGTAAAAATACCAATCTCCAATGTTGCATCTCTGACGAAAACGGAAGCCCTTGGCCCGGAAACTGCGTGAGTAGAATCCGAATAGAGTTTACAGATCATGAAGCGGGGAGCGAGACAGAAGACGGAATGCCAAGGATCCAGGGCGATGATCAACACCAATTGCGGCCTCGGTTGGTAAATCCAGCCGGCAATGCCCGGATCGATCTTCCCTGCACTGCCAGGATACAGAAATAGAAGATGGAATCCCCACCATTATCACCTCGCTCTCGGATCTTTCGACCGCTTGACACTACATGTACAAATAATTGTCTAGATCTCAGGCCATGCTCATTTATAGTTTGATCTGAGTGATTCCCAACACTGCCCTTGCACCCATCTCGTTCGAAATGATGTCATTACCACCCACTCTATGCCAGTTAAACTTCAGTCTAGCTCAGTAATACAGTTTGAGGGGGATAAATCCCGCGGCATTATTTTCACTTCACTCGTAGCTAGGCGCTGTGCTGCAGCGATAGTAACTTCAGCGAACCCCCTGTGAAGGTTGTCCACTGCAGCGAATTCTACGTATAGAACTCGCTGCGTTTCCGGATAATCCGTTTGAAAAAAAGTCTCCCCAGAGGTCGCTTTGCTCTGGAGCTAAATATTCGTCATTGGTGATTTAAGTTGGGACAGGGCCCGTCCAATTTTAGACAGACGGGTACCCGTCCCCTCGATAGTTCTCCGCCTATCACAGTTCTTTGGACACTACCTAATGCAAATACATCAGAAACCCACCTTTGGGACCCTTGTGGGCTGTAGATCTATTGGATCCTTGCTACCTTGCACTTTAGATGCTGAAGAGGATTTCGGAGGCTGCCAGTGCCGACATCCTGTCTCTTCTACCATCCATCTGCGTACCCAACCGCTTGCTTACCTAGAGGTACCTACCTACTTGTATGAAATAAACACACTACATAAGCATGCGGGGTTTGCTGGCAAGACTTGGCGGAGAAAGGATACTCCAATTCCGCGCCATCAAGCTGTCAGCCAAGCCGGCCCCGTGACCAGAAACTGTGAGGGGTCAGAAAAGTCCAGGCAGTCGAGCCAAGCTGACCTGAGTTTGGTTTCGACATAACGGGGTCAAGATTGAACACTGGTAAGTCAAGCCTCGATATCAACCAGAGGGACAATGAGTTAACCTCAAACTAGCTGACAACAAGACAACTTTGGTCGAGATCTCCCTTGATCTCGCCCCAAGCCATATAAAGTCAAGCGTCGACCCCAGAAAACCCCGCTCCGAGGCATTGTCGTCATGCCCTATGAATTTCGATGTCGTGCTTTCCCCGACGGCGGTCGCCAACAATGTACCAACGAAAAGAAGTCCGAGTACCGTTATTGTACCGATTGCCACAAAGAATACAAGGAGTCGTACGCATCCATCAAATCCAACGAACTCACCTACTCTGTCTACGGGTTCAACGTGTCCTGCATACATCCGTCCGATTTAGATGATTCAATGACACGCAAAGTGATGAAAGCGGGCATCGCTGTTGTTTTTGCCAGGAAGGAATTGCACAAACATTTCTTCGACGAAGATGAAATCGATGATGGACACAAGATACGCGTCGAGGTGGTTAAAAGAGAGGTCGAAGGCTTGAACAGATGGCTCTTCAACCGCATTGACACCGATCACGTTCACGATGCCTTCGAGCTTGGTCCTCAAGAGCTAGACCGGAGGCCTCCACCGCCGCCGTGGCAGGCTGGACGCCGCAATGATATCGACAACCGTGGCAGGCTGGAGCAAGGCTATCCTTCTGACCCTCCAGTACGCCAACATCGCTACGGAAGACCTCAGTGGCTTTAGTGGTGTGTGGGGACTAGGATTTCTTTTTGGTTTCAACATAGCGCTTTGAGCTTTTACAGGCGATTCGAAGATACCCTTTGTTTCTTGGAGCGGGATAGGTGCATTGCAAAAGCGAATCTTTTTTCCGCACAGTATAGTATTGGGTGCTGATATTCATACCTTTTAACTACTTTAAAATACTGCATGACTCATTGTTCATTTCATGGGATTAGTTACTCCATTTTGCCCAGCTTTTGGTGGTTGCATCCATAGCGTGTATGTTTTCATTGGCTTTGCTCTGGGGGTTCCTTGAGGCTTACTCACCTAGGGTGGTTGCACAACCACACGAAGAGTGTGATTAATAGACGGGACTTGAGAAGTGAAAGACCATGTTGCAGCTGTGTGACTTATGTAATAATGTTTTTTCTCTATATACACTTTGCCTCCCATCCGTGGTATCAAGAATGCAGTCTATAATATTAAAGTTGATAACGTTAACCCTTGTTTTATTCCCTCCGGCCAAGATATACACTTTTTGGTAATCTCTTATTGCGAAATGTTCACTTCGCAACGCTCGCATCCGACATATCGTACAGATTTTGTTGAGTTTCAAATGTTTGCAAAAGACTCTCTTGTGTTGACACGATCGATATCGTAGGGGTTGGCGTCGTACGACTTTCTGCGTGCCGATGCTGTGGTTGACGCTCGGGAGCGAATAGCGGCAAATGTAGGTTCATCGACCACTGTTGAGACTTCATCCTCGTCGCTTGAATCGTCTTCTGCCGCGAGAACTGCCTCCTCTGCCTTTTCGGGCTCGTCGGTGGATGAGTCCTCGCTCTGCTGCAGGTTCTTCATGAATGCGGCCGATTGCGCTGCAAACTTGCATCGCTCGCGAATGGCGGGTCCGTACTTGAAGAATAGGAAAGGGAATGGGACACAGGCGAGTGCCAGGAACGCGGGGATTGTAGAGGCCCAGTGAATGCCCAGGCGGTCGTACATTTGAGCTGTGAACAAAGGAAAGGCGGCGCCAAATAACGAACGTAGAACTGAGTTGGCAGCCAGGACAGAGGCGGCGAAGATGGTGTAGGAGTCGATGAGGTAGTTCATGATGCTTAGGAACACCAATACCATGCCGAATCCAAAGGGAATACCAGCCGCGATGCTAACTGCCCAGTGAATTGTAGGAGAGTTGGTCCAGGCGAACCAAAAGAGACCGATGGGGAGCGCGACTGATCCAACCATGGCGGAATAAAGACGAGCCTCGGGAGGGGCAAAGCCGCCGTGCTCCTCTTCAATTTTGATGTAGCGCTTGTTGGCGGGAATTGTATATGCAATTGCGAACAGCATTCCGATCATGATGCCGAGGAATGACAAGCCGCCAACACCCTGGTTCCATCCACGGTTTTGCTGGTAGACGATGGGGAAGGCGGCGAAGAGCATGTAGAGGGTTCCGTAGATGATGGCCATGTAGATGGAAAGAAGGAGGACGATGGGCTCCTTGAAGAGGAGGATCCAGGGTCGTAGGAGTGCCGTTTTCATGGCGGCGCCGAGCGTGACCTTGCCTCGCTGGTGGTCGATGGTGCTGAGGTAGTGCTTTCCAGTAGCCTTCGACAGCTGTGCTGCACGCTTGCGAAGGATGACAGGGGCGTATGTCTCGGGCACAGTCAGAGATCCAATAATCCAAAGCGCACCGGAGAAGATGGCGAGGAAGCCCATAACCCAGCGCCATCCCTCAGTCATGCCCAAGAAGCCACCGATGACAGGTCCCAGCACAGGTCCCAAGAAGGGGGCGGCGGCGAAGAGGGCCATGGCAAGACCTCGCTGCGAAGCTGGGAACATGTCGGCAATGACACCACCGGCGTTGGTCAGCGGCGATGAACCAAAGGCTCCGGCCATGAAGCGAAGGATGATGAGTGTGTGTCCATTCTGCGCGCCTGCACATCCAGCATTGAACGCGGTCAGAGCAGCATATGTTCCAATAAACAACACCTGGCGTCCGAACAGCTCGCTAAGAGGCGCCCAGAGTAGTGGTCCGATGGCAAAACCAAGAACAAACAGCGAGACACCTAGAGTGGCTACTTCTTGGCTAATCTTAAACTCGGTCATGATCTCAACAAGGCCACCAGTGTAGGCAGACGAAACCAGGGCGACTGCCAACGTGGCGATGGCCACATCCATGGTGATGAACCATTTCTTGAAGGTGCTAAAGAGCATGGGGTTTCGAGGATCGTCGGGGATGAATTGCACCAGGTAAGGATCCTCCTCCGTTCCGGCGCCTGGGTATGGGAAGTTGAGAACGTCAGTGGTGACTCCGGCCTGATCTGCAACCAGTCGCCAGTAGGGGATTTTCGTGCGCTGGACCAGCTCGCCATCGGGCTTGGCCTTTTCAGGGGATGAAGCCATGTTGGCTAACGGTTGTGTGGAATCGTCGCTCGTATCGTGATGTTTCGGATGTCGGTTGGTTTCGAGTCAGGTTCGGTGAAGTTTCGATGATCCCGGCCGAAGTCTTTTTGGTGTCTCCCACTGTGTGTAAAAAATTTGAGGTGGAGGGCTTCGCATTTGTTTATAAAGCGTTATCGTCGGGCAATACCATGACGTCGCCTACGTTAGTTCGCGGCTTTAGGCGATGGCTGTCCCACTTCAAACGGCGCGCGGGCTGCAAAAGGTTCCCGACCCCGGCCTCATCGAGCTCAGTCTCGGGCTTGATTGCCATCTACGGACGATTTAAAGGGTCTGCTTAATAAACGATTCGTGGCTTAGGAGGGTCGGTGGTCCCATTTGTTTAAACCCGTTGCTGGCAATATCGGTTTTAAGATGAGATTCGGATGTGTTAAGAATTTCTCCGCCCCTGTCTGCACCTTACAATCTGCTGATGTCCGCGGATTTTAAAACCCCGCGGAGTAGGATTTCAAGCTTCAGTCCCTCCGTTTTTGCCGTAGATCGCTAGTTTCCGAGATGTAATTTTATTAAGATCTTGCGGCATCTTGCATTCATCGGAGATCTCTCATCTGCCATCTATATGAAACTGCAAATATTGAAAGACGCAACATGCCCGTGGAGGTAAACTACAAGCAAAGTACCTAGATTCTACCCAATGTCCACGATGCCGGTCCCGAAACGGCATCTCTGTACTCCGCGGACAATTCCCCCGACCAAATGCGACGGGTTTCGGCCGATTCGGGACCGGCGTCGGCAAAAATCTTCTCTGTTCCAGGGTCACAGCCAAATCCGAGACATATTTATGGATCAATTACGTCATTTTAATCGCCGCTCCGCGGACAAAATTCTGCTTGAGGACGGAGATCGGTTCTCATTAAGGCCGTGATCTGGCACCAGACACGAGGTCATGGCAAATGCTGAGAAATCATTCAAAGCAGATGGAGCAGATGATGGATATTAAGGAGAATGTTCATTATGCCAACTAGGGTCGTCCAGAATGAGCCTTTTGGATGAAGGAAATACCACTTGATTCCCTAAGCTCGAAACATGGGCTTGATGGGTCAAAGCGACGCTATCTGCTCATCTTAATCTACGGCGGTGAATTATTGCCTTTGCATGGCAAATATAGATCTGCACCTTCCTCCATGGGTGCTGTTCTTCCGATGCTGCTTCTTCTTGCGGCTCCTAAATAAAGAGATTGTCAAGGGCCCAGATGCGGCCAAGCGTGGACGGGTGGGCCCGTATCGAGATGCGAAAGCCGACATTTTCTGCATCCTCGGAGCCGGGCGATCGATCCCTACCCTAGATCCGAAGAGCCTCAATTGAGGGCAACACCGTGTGTAGCGAGATATCGCACGGGGATTATACATGTGACGTCAAGGCTACGCTTGGGGCCTGTATGCAATTCAAGTCACTTTTAGAACCTACGAGATTCACCCCGCTGCCTCGGTAAGAAGTAATCTCCTGATTAAGAAAGGTTGGGTACGAATCACTTCAAAACCCAACCTGTGGGCCACCACAAATCGTCCAAGACGTGTGCCGTGTCCCGTCAATAGTGGCACCGAGATCACTAGGCGAGGGATAAGGAGACTCCATTTTGCCCAGGCGGTATACTGGCGAGCGGGGTTTTATCGAAATCAGCTCTACGGAGCTCAAAGTATCCTAACCAAATATAGAAGCTCCGCTATGTTACCCACGATACCCTTCCGCTACCCAGTCAACACGCTCTTCTCTGTGATAATTATCTGAACAACCCGCTGATGGATTAGGTTGCTCCGATGATTACTCCAATACCCCGCAGGATGTGTTGGAGTTCGATATATGCTGCTGACGTATATAAGGACGAACCTTCGAGGTGAAAATGGCAAGCCATCTCGCTTTATTGTCTCAATCTATACTCTATCCGTCACCATCCATTTAATCTTTCAAACACCATACTCGCGTTGCTCATCACCATGGCGGATCTAACAACTAGCCTCTTTCGCCATGACAACATGGATGTCCCTGAAGGGAACCGTGTTCTCCCCCTCTTCTCCCTCAAGGGAAGGACCGCTATCATATCAGGCGCTGGTGCTGGCATTGGCCTTGGGGTTGCTCAAGGGTTCGCCGAGGCTGGTGCCAACGTGGTCATATGGTACAACAGTAACCCTCAAGCTTTGGTAGAGGCTGAGAACATCGAGAAGACATATGGTGTGAAATGTAAGACAGCTGTTCAATGTCCTCCTACTTCTTGACTGATCAATCTGCATTACAGGCAAGGCGTATCAAGTGAATGTGACCTCTCTCGAAGCTGTTGAGCAGGCAGTCAACCAGGCAGTCGAAGAATTTAACGGTCGCTTGGATATCTTTGTAGCCAATTCCGGCATAGCTTGGCTAGATGGCCCATTCATTGATGGAGACTCCAGCAGACTCAAGGATGTCATGACTGTCAATGTTGATGGTGTCATGTGGTGTGCGAAGGCTGCCGGAGCCCATTTCAGACGCCAAAAAAAGGAAGGCACAACACTCAGCGGCGAGAAGTTGACTAACTTCGTTGCTGGAAGCTTTATTGCCACCGCTTCCATGAGTGGAAGCATTGTCAACATTCCCATGCCACAGGCTGTGTACAATGGCTCAAAGGCTGCCGTCATTCACTTTTGTAAGTGTTGATTACCTGCTTTGATAGATGAGATGCTAACGATTCGAAGGCAAGAGTTTGGCTGTCGAATGGACTGGCTTCGCTCGGTGCAACACTGTGTCCCCGGGGTATATCAAGACGGATATTGCCCTCACTGTAGCTCCCGAGGTTAAGAAGTTGTGGAAGGACAAGACTGCCATGGGGTAAGTGACTGACGCTCTCTGATTTCCGATCAACGTGCTGACACTGGATCTTTAGTCGCGAAGGAGAGGTGAACGAACTCAAGGGCGCCTACCTCTATCTTGCGAGTGACGCGTCGTCGTATACTACAGGTCTCGATATGATCGTGGACGGTGGCTATTCGCTTCCCTAGAACAATTACATGGACTTTTGTGCCAAGTCTGATGCAAATTGAAGGTCCACGTCGACGAAATATGGTCTCTTGATCATCGGGCGGGGTAAATAAACATGTGCTCCCTTCATATAGACCAAACCATACCTACCTATAGAATCCTAAAAGACTACTGAAATTCATGTATGCCTATCAGCACCATCAAAACCTCCGAGTGTTGCAGGCTATTTAACTTAAATCCTGATTCGATAACACTTTCCACTTATTCATAATTTGTCAACTTTGTTGTAGTGAAATATCATGGCTTAACTTGAAGCGGTCTAAGATTTGAAAAGAATATAAGATCATGTGCTTTTTCAAGATGCAGCTGTTACTGCAGCTCATTGAGGTATTGCAAAAGGTAACCAGTTGGACTAGAAACCTTTGTCTGAGTAAACTGTTGACCTTTAAATGGACCGGGTATATGATCTGTATTGTTGATCCTATTGTTTTTTTTTTTTTTTTTTTTTTTTAGTGTTGAGCTTCTAGTCCCCCCTCTGGGTATGTGTGTACTAGGGCACCCTAACCTCTTGATACGCATACAACGTTGCTGGCACTGTTGCGGCATTGATCTTCGGCTGGTCTTCGCATACCATCCGATGCCGCCTTCTCGATCTTACGAAGAGCACATAGAGCTGATAAAAGTAGGAGAGAAGATGGACCAGGCTCTCTAATATGTCAATATTGCCCGTGACATCAAGCATGTTGCTGTCATTGGTCGGGTATACATTCCGGCGTCCTGGCTTACGGAAGAGGGATTGACACCCACCGATGTGCTCACAAAACCAAGCCATCCAAGATTGACCAAGCTTAGAAATATGATGTTGGACAAGGCGGAAACATCGTTCCGTGATGCTGTGGGTGCGATCGATGATCTTCCAAACGAGGCGCGTGCTCCAATCCGAACGGTTGTGGAGAGCTACATGATGATTGGAAAGATGGTTAGAAAGTCCCCGAATGAAGTGCCTAACGGAAAAGGGAAATTGGAGCTGTCATTGTGGCAGAGATTTGGGATTGCGTGGTGGGCTATGCGCGATGTAGGATCAGTGTGACGGAGGGTACAGCTCCGAGCAGCCTCTACCACGAAATGAGCTACCACTCTGCACTGTTTAACTTACAGCATAATTTATGATGAATAACCCAGACACATTCAAAATTAATTTTCATTTAAATTGGCGATTGTTCAATACATTTTATTTGAAAAGGTTGTGCAAATAGCAATATTCTTACATTAAGTGAGTAGATGTGACGTTGGCGACTTCAACTTATCGAGGCTCAAAAATATTTTGCAAATGATCCAGCATACATTGACTACTCTACCCCGTCAATCACACCAGCCTTTCTCAAAATGCCCATGATGTCCGTGTAGATAGTCCTCTGTATACCCTGTCCGCTGTCGCGTGTCATCGCTCTGGAAGGACTCGATTCATCGTTAGTTCAAAGTATACAGCGATCAGTCCGGGGCAACTCACCTCCTCCATCGTCCATCTGACCAGAAACCACCATTTCCATGCCCGCGTGTCAGATCCTGGAGAGCGTACACATACTGGCTCGCCCCTTGCTCAGCACTGCGACAGATTATGCTCTCTAATACCCGGAATATTCTTGAACTATTGAAGTCCCGAAAAATGCTGGTCTGTGTGTATCCGGGAGAGACTGAAGCAACAGAGACCCCTTCCCACTCCTCCCGATGCGAGATTACCTGGGTCCACAGAATGAGAAGCAATTTGGTGAGGTGATAGCGCTGATACGATGGATACAGTGCATTTCCGGCTTTATTGATCTGAGTGAGAAGGTCCTCTGTCGAGTTCTGTTGAGGATTGGCCCAAGCATGGGCCTCCGAAGATACAATCAGGAGGCGTCCATTCTCCGCATGAGCCAGGTAAGGACGCAGAATTATTGACAGAGCTGATGTTGCCAAGATGTTTACCTGAAGTGTTTCCTCCCAGCCAGTCTCGGGGCAAATACGAAAGTCAGGATGGTAAACACCAGCATTGAGAATGGCGATGTCCATTTGTGAAACCCCCAACTCCTTGAGGCGTGATGGCAAGAGCTCGATGGATCGAAAGGAGGTCATGTCCATTTCGAGCATGTTGACGACCGTATCAGCACCTGCGGCTTTGGCCTCGTTCTGGATTAATCGCATGGCATTTTCGCCACGTTCTCGACTTCTAGTCGTCAGGATAAGACGGCAACCAACTCTGGCCAGGGCCCTTGCACATTCCAAGCCACACCCACTCGTAGAACCGGTGATCAAAATAGTCTGGTTGGCGTATTTTGAAAGATCCAACGTGTGAATGGATGGCGAGCGGACACTGAGTAGGCGGAATAGGGTCGGGAACGGTCCGTCTGGATCTAGGGTGAAGGTGCAAGAGTTCCATAGGCCGAATGTGAGCATGTGTAGCGACGACATCTTGGTGATTTCTGTTCTGCCTGTCATGCAAGGATGCTAGTAGCATTGAATAAAAGAATTGCTGCTCCCAGTTGTGGTGGACAAATCCTTGAAATCCATACCTTTGAATTCTCCCAAGACTCGAAATAGTACAAGCCCCAGAATGCCCCAACTAAGACAGACACATGTAATGAAACATGCGGTCAAATGATTTGCATCAAATCGGCGCCAGAGCTGGGAATGCAGAACAGTGTAGCGGATAATACTTGCATGAGCTGAAAGTTTTCCAGCGGTGTGATATAAAATGATATCTTAGACTGAGAGTGTGGAACGCCATGATAGCGTCATAGATCGGCAATCCGGAACGCTCAGAAATATCATCCAATAACATACTTGCCACTTGATCTCGCCCCATACCATGATACCCACCGCCACCGTCTCACGGACTAGAAGCTAATCGGATTGATCACGCCCAAAAGGTGATGATCGAAATCACCCAACCTTATTGCATCTGCGCCCTGACGGTTTTCACATTGCCTAAGTAGACTACTCTTGTCTCACTCCTCTGGTCTATCTCCCTCATCGCACAGACATTGACGAGCGGTCAGCAAGACGAGGATACCAAACCCTGGTCCTGTAAGCAAGTCCAGTATTCCGTAGAAAAGACCTTCACCATCTGGTGAAATAAGATTGGCCCCTTCGCTCAATCCCCATGCGAGAGCGTAGCCAGACCACACGACGGCTGTTAACACACTGCAGAGAAGAAACATTGGCTTCATTGGCTTCTTTTTCGTCGAAGCTAACTTGTATCCATGCGCAAACAAGACGGCAATCCATGCGCATGCAATGGCTCCATAGAAACTGCTTTTTGTGAGCAGTCATCAATCGCGCATAACTGAGTACATACTAATAAGCCCACTTGTACGAAGTTGAAATTATCGCTCCGCCAAATCCCGTCGCGATGACGACGAAAATGAGAAAAGAGTCAAGCAGAATAACTTGAAGAGAGGCGGAGAATAGGATGAAAATTTCGGTTGTAACCAACGGAGTGGCAATCACCCTAATCAGAAGTCAGCCACACCGCAAGCATCAGGGTGCTTCCCTTCACATATCAGGCATACTGTTTCTCCCCCATTCATACTGTTGGGGTGCTATCGTTATGTTGATGTTGTCTAACCAGTTAAGGGCAGCGGAAAGTCTGTCTCAGGAGGGTTCACCGATATCCGTGCTTGCTTTAACCGCCTGATCTAGTGACGGCTGTAGCCATGAGCTGCCGTTAGTACCCAGGCCTAACCTGTCTTCCCTCTGGGACTGAAATACTCCAGTTATAGGTCGATATGGGTCGAAGGCTGATACGTGGAGGTTCAGTTCAATGATAAACATGCAACTCTAAGTAGAAGATTATTGTAACTTTGACCTAGATTGTTTAATTACTCCAAGTACGGCTCACACAACTCAACTAGATCGAAATTGACAAATAAGTCGGTTGCACAGAGCACTTACAAGCTTGGGTACATAGTCAACGTCACTGTATCTTCGGCGCATCATTTATACATCTGTGCGCCTTCTAGCGATGGAAAAAAGTCACCGTGACTGGAGAATCTACATTAGACAGAAGACAGAGCCGATCCCCGTACGGGTAAATCTTTTATAGTGCACACACATTTTGCTGAGGGTCAGGTTATTCGGAGTTCGCTGCTCTTTTACGGCTGTAAGGATCCAACTTTAAAATGTCCGGGAATCCGCCCCAAGATCGCCTGTCCTAGAGCACCAATTAATAGTGAAGTCACCAGAGAGATGCATCTTCAGGAGAGGTGAAAGTGTGGCATCGCCTGCTCATGCTAAGCTACGACAGGGAGGAGCATCAGAGTGTTTAAGAAGCATACCTGCTGAATCCTCTCACCTATAGAATCCTCTCCTGGGTACACACACACTCTCTCTAGTGAAAACTGTAGTGGATCATTTTCTAGCGGAAGTTGAGTATAAATTTACAAACTAAGGATCAATCTACATAGTAAGTCACTTATCATGCTTCACTATATCTGGAGGTATATTGATGGAAGGCTTGGTACTAATTGATCCATATTGGAGGTGACACGGTGCGACTCCTACAACACAGCAGCTGCCTAATTCTTCCCAGGTTCATCCGTGAAAGCCAACACATTTTTCACCCATTGTGTCTGAACTGATATCGAAATGTTTGACAGACGGGTGTTGGGGATAGAATCGAACCCGTGGAAACCCCCTCCGTACACATGGAGGTCAGCCTGGACGCCAGCGGCCCATAGCCGCGATGCATAGGCCACATTCTCATCTCTAAACACCTCTGCGGATCCGACATTGATAAAGGTGTTGGGTAGACCAGAGAGATCCTCCGCTCGCCCTGGTGCAGCATACATGCTCACACCCTCGGTGCCAGCCTTGCCCTCCAAGACGGCGTTCCAGGCCATGAGGTTGCTCCCCCGGCTCCACGTACCCTCATCCACGTACTGCTGACTGGACACAGTGGTATTTCGGTCGTCAAGCATCGGACAATTCAGGAACTGGGCACATAACTTGGGTCCATTCCGATCTCTGCACATCAAGGCAACGCCTGCAGCAATTCCCCCGCCTCCAGACTGTCCCATAAGCATGATTCGCTCAGGATCAATGCCCAGCTCCGTTGCATGCTCACTCACCCAACGTAAACCGGCGTAAGTGTCATTCACGGGGGCTGGGTGAGGATTCTCCGGCGCAAGTCGATACTCAACGCTTACCACGATGGCGTCTGTATCGGCGATCCACCTGAGAGCATTATTCACGCCCGCAAATCGGTCCATAAAGACCATCCCACCGCCATGGACAAAGTAGATGCATGGTCTAGGGCGGCCAGTCTTTGAGTCTGGGGTGAAGATTGACAGCGTAATCTCCGGATCACTGACATCGAAGCCTGGCGCGCGGCGCTCGACATGGATGATGGGGCGATCTCCGATGACCTCTTGGATTGGAGGATTGGCTGGCATGAGGCTCGGGTTGGCATGCAGTGCGAGAACCATTTCGATTGTGAATGTAGTCGGGCGATCCGTCTGCGCGAGCACGGGAGTGATCTCTGGGTCGTAAGGCGGACGGGGGAGGGCTGAAGACATGACGGATGGCTGGGGGGTTTTCCTTTTGATGGAGTGTCCAGATGAATATTAAAACCTGCAAATGTTTCAAAGCGGTTCAATATGTCTCAATGTCAGTTATGAGAAGGTTGATGATGTGTTGAGGCTACGAAAACAGAAGTCGGGCAGATGGTAGCGGCGGGATGGGTTCC
The DNA here is from genome assembly GCA_020740775.1 of Ilyonectria destructans. NCBI lineage: Eukaryota > Fungi > Ascomycota > Sordariomycetes > Hypocreales > Nectriaceae > Ilyonectria > Ilyonectria destructans. The sequence continues at coordinate 2,255,424 of JAHEWK010000014.1, forward strand.
CTTTATTTACCCACCACTAGCATTCGGAGTTCGGATTAGCGGGGTAACATTAAACGCCGGTTCCGCTGGATAATGCAATTACTTATGGCTATCAAATCTCAATAATACCCATTCATTCGTCAGGGAACGGCAGGCTTACTGTGGCTCCCGCTAATCCCTTCCGGATATTTCTTGACTAGCTACTTATAGATAAGTAGCTACTGCCAGATTGCGGTCTATGAGTTTAGATGCACATGCAGTTACCAATTATAGTGGTGCACTATGTTTTTGGCCTGACGGTGTAAATCTAACAGCTACTATCTCGTATTACTAGTAATTCAATAACTAGTAATAATCTTACTTGATAATAGTAGCGCGCGTATGCAGTTCAACCTCTTCAATTCAACGCCATCAACTCAATTTGGAGATGCAGTGAACTCCCCTGGCTAAATGCTGAGTAAGCTGTCAACGCAACGCCACGCGAAGGCGAAATTGATGGAATTGAATTGATGACCACCCTGCCTTCCCCAGACGAGGCCTCTGTCATGACGACTGCTGTATGGCTCTTCGCGTGATCGACCGAATTGCTGAATGAAAGCGTCAATGCCACGGGGGGAACACAGATTAATATGCTTCGCCGTTGAAGGGTTTTGAGAATGTCTCCAGTGGAGGTGTGACTGAGGCATGGGATGCTGAAGGAAAACCCTCGTGTCCGTCATTGTATAAAAAGAAGTCCTATGTTCAGATAGTCAGAAGATGGGAAACTTCTTGACTACCGACTCAAATCACAGTCCAAGACCATTTCGAATCTCATTCTGACAGCCGAACGTACAATATGTTGTCCCCGCACCTTGTCCTCTTGGAATTTTGCCTCTTGCCTACCCTTGCTACTCTATCTCAGACCCCGGATCTTGAGAGGAGAGCCGTCAACTGCCTCAGAGTTGGAGTAACTGCCATGGCTAAGTGGACCAACGGTGCTGGACGGACATGCACCTTCTTAGGCGTAGTCGGAGGTAACTACGGTGCCAACAGAGCTAGCTCTGGAGAGTATGATCAACCCCTATTTCTCAAGTCACAACATCGAGGGTTATGCTGAGACTTGTCAATGGCTATTCTTGCAACGGTCGTTGCGGCGCTGGATGCTTAGGTGCTGTTGTCGGCAATGCGTACACACAGGACTGTTTCTCTCATAATATGTGCTCGTACTTCAACTAGGCTAGTGGTGGTGTAAGGTAAGTTGCTATAGTTTTAATTTCATATGGGCTATTGCTGATGATTTCATTCTTTCAGCGACCTCAATTGTGGCGCTGCTTACAATGCTGCTATAGACGACACGGCATTCCGAACTCTTAACGGCTTAGGCATACGAACCCTTCCAATCCGGTCGTGAAGCCTTTAACAAGGTCCGTCTGTCGATAAGCCATTTGAGCATAGATATGTGGCAACAGGTTGTCATTTATGTCGGATCGCCGGAGAAGTCGAGACTTGGTATCTTTATGCTACGGCCTACACTGAATATTTGCAAGAGCAAAATTATTCACTATTTCACTCTGTCTATAAAGGCCGCGATTCACGCTGCACAGGCATACTCCGTTCTGTCAAGAAGGTAACTAATGTAAGACCTCTACGCCTTCACAATGGCACCTCGCGACGTACACTACACAAAAGATCTTCTATGTTAGCGATGATATCACAGCGGTGTACGGTTTGGGTCAAGCCCCAAGAATTTTACGTGCAATTTGTCTCAAGTTGGTCAGGGTCAGGGCTGAAAGATCAAAATAATTGGGTAAGGATCGCAAGTAGTCGCCTCTTATTTCGTGTCTAGGAAGGATGATGCAAAAAGTGCGGATTGTTTGTCCACGCGCTTCCTGCCACCGCGACTGATATCACCATCGCATCTCCATTCCAGAGAGACTCGAGGCTAGGGGCTTGAGAAATCAGCATGTTTGTCAGCCTGCCTTACTTCCCTGGCAGAGATCTCTGCTTAGCCCTCAAGTCTTCAGCCATTTTCAAGACGGGCTTGGGTTTCCCATTATATCCGACCTGCTTCATCCATTCTGCCAAGCTCTTAATGCGTCCAGGATGGATGCGATCTAGGAGTGCCATATCCCGTGGCTTGGTAACTCCCTCTCCCCAGTAACGCCACCAAGCCCCAAAGTTCTCCACCCAGCTCATAACCGACTCATCCCGAACCGCATCAGGACCGAGAGCCCAGTTGGCATATGCACCCGGATAAGGCTCAGCAACGGCCGCATATGCCTCAAAGGGGACAGATTTATGGACGCCCTGTTTGCCTGTGACTTCGGTGAAGATCCTAGCGATGTCGTCGAAGCTGACCTCGTCTGTCGTTACTTGGAGATCCAGACCTGCCGACTCGGCGGGGTTGTCAAAGAGCCAGAGATTGTAGATACCGACGTCGTCGAGAGCTATCATTGGGAGTTTCCCATCTTCTAATTCAACAAGAGTTAGCAGGGTGTATAATGCAGAATAACAAAACGAAATATTATAGAAAAGGGGGACTCACTGGATGGATTAACCCACAAAAACGACCCATCAGGCTGCTCTTTAGGCACGAACATTCCATCCATAAGCATATCCATATAGGGCCCAGTGCTGAAGAGGGAGCTTTTCATCTCCTTCTGCCCCTGCGCGAGAATAAACTTCCCAATCCTCCCCTTAGTGTCCATATGGCCGCAATGGTATGCCTTATCGAAGCCTGCAATTGACAAGGCATATTCAATATTCGCCCAGACGTAGTGCTGAACGCCTTCAGCCCTGGCAATCTCGTAGGCCCTAAAGCCATAGAAGAGTTCGTTCTTCTCCCCCAAAGTAAAACCGTCCGTGTTGACCCAGGCCCCGTAAACGCCTCGGAAGGCCTTGTGCAAATCTTGCTGGTTGTCTTGGGCGCCTTGGATCAGGGTAACATTTTGAAGAGCAGCGAGCTGCTTGGCGCGTGAAGATTCAAGGCTGCGTGTTAGAACCCTGACGCGGTATCGTCCGCTCTCAGCCAGGGCTAAGCCGTGGTCAGCACAAGCCCGGGTGGTTCTGCCTTTACTCCTTACCTTTAACAACGGGCATGCCTTGAGCACCCGTGCCACCGATGACGAGGATTTCTTTCAAATCGGCCATTTTAAGAGTACTGTCTTGAAGGTTATAAGTTTAGTTGAAGAGGTAGGACGTCAGTTGAGAGTCGGGGAATTGGAATTGTGTTGATGGTTATGATTTCATTCGAGGGCGTTTGAGCCGTTTATAGTTTTTGACTGGGAATTAATATTTACCCATCACGTAATACAGCTTGGACTTTTAGCGCTGGCCTGCCTAAGGACAGATATTAAGTGATTGATCAGCTAAATTAAGAATGATTACTCCTCAGACCGAGCCGGATCCGCGTGGCGTGTTCCAAAAAGTATCCGCGGAGGGTTTTATGCGGGGTATCCCGTTAGGCGCCACTAAAGGAGATGAAATGGATGGATATCCACCCAACTGCAACTAGCCCTGGGGTTTATGGAAACAGCACATACATGTCTAGGATGCGACCTAAATCATTTGGAGATTAGTGATCGTCGGATACTTAGTAATTACACCGACCGCGGACAAATGTACTTGAAGGGACGAGAACCGGAACGATGAGTAAACCATAATGGGCTGATTCGTTCGCAGCCGAAACTTGAAACCCTCCGGTGTGCCACTGCAGCTGTGACTCGGCCCCTAGTACTTGGGCGGCCCCTCGATCTCTGGGAGGACGGCCCATGGGACCGCTGGCTGATCGGTGTCCCTTCCTCAATCTCTGCTTGCGTCAGGGTCCGCCTTACGCTTGGATTGAGGCGGCGGGTCGTCTGCTGGCTCTGACCAGGCTGCCTTGCAATCGGGGTCGGGGTCGGCGGAGCTTGTAAGCTTGAGGGTATCGTGAGCTTCTTATTGATAAGGACGCGCGGTCTGCCCCGAACGGGGCGGAAAAGGTTGTGCGAATAGAATACTCTTTCTAATTTTCTTCTGTGGATGTCCCACTTCTACTACAAACCCTTCCAGCGAGCGGCGACTCCCGCTATCCCAGGGTGTTGCATCTTGTGGATGGAAATGATCATGTGTGTGAGAAGCTCTTGATATTCTTCCTATCTAAATGAGGGTCTTTGGGTCAGTCTTATAGACGAAGAGACTGATGATGATCTCGGATGACCTCGGACAGCCGAGAGGCTCCGGATGCTTCGGAGTTTTTGGCTTCAACTAGCTATTGATGGAATCAAGGAATTAAAGCTAGGCCTAGGGCTAGGCCAATGATGAGGCCGGTGACGAGGCAAGTAGCTATGGACGCTTATGATGACAGAAGGAAAGCTTCACTGCCGTCACAACCGCAGAAATCCGATATCCCGATACATGTGACACAGGGAACTCACCTCCTTCAGCAACGTCAGTTTCTCCTCGAGAATGCTCCATCTCCTTGGATGACAAACACACAAATAACTAACCTGCAGACGAGAGTCATGCCAGGATTGAAGTTCTCTGTTAAATTCCCTGTACATACGCGTCCAATCAATCATGAGCTCGATGGTTTTGGAGCCGACTTTGGGGTCACACCGAAGGTCATACGCAATGGATTTAGAGAAAAGCTATCAGAAAGAAATAACACACGATTAGATGGCATTCCTCTCATTCGCCTTTTGCTCTGGGCTATTGTCAGCGGTGCAACATTTTCACCGTCGGTCATGCCGATAAAAGCAACGTCGAAGTACGCAGTGAGACAGACCAGACATAGTGGTCCTTGGTATACGTGGTCTGTGAAGTTGATCACTAATAAACCCTAAATTTAATAATACACCTGACCGCCAGGGATCGTCGGCAATTATTCTCTGGGCACATTGAGGAGAGGATGGTTTTAGCAGCAAAGCCTCCGGTTATCTCCCGTTAGCCCTTAAAGTCGGCGGCGGACGTAATCGCACACCATCTCGTCTCCGACATTGCCGGGATAGGCAGACAGTTCCAGATGATACAGACAAAAGCCAAATTCGTAACATTTCACACAACAGTGCTCTAGAGAGGAAGACATCTATAAAAGTCCGTGTCCATTCTGTGAGTTGTTGTAACTAGTAATTGGATCACATAAAGTATAACGCTTTCATCCTCAATTGCTACAAGTCCACATTACATCAGTTGTAGCCCGACTTCCCTATTTATTTGCTGCCCAGTACAACGCTTCCAGGGCGGCCGTGTCCTCCTATTCTGACACCGGAGTGTCTGACGAAGCGGCCTCAGTATATCCCTGACTGCTAATAGGTACACTGTCGTCTTTTGATGCCAGATTACTAATATCTCGGCTGGTTTTACGTAAGGAATATATCAATAGGTGAGGTGAAAAGGCTATAAAACGACCGCAAGCTTAAAATAGAAAGAACAAATAAATTAAATTTCCAATACATACACACACGCTAGAATCTTGCCACAGACACTCTATTCATTCTTCAACTTTCACTTCTCATAATGGCTCACCAGGAGCTGACGGACACTTCGGCCGTCGAGAAAGCCATTGCATCAATCGACCCAAACAAGCCAGTCTATATGCTCAACCTTCTAAAATTCCGGCCCATTGCAGTCTACGACCCCTCAAGCCCACCTGAGATTCTATCTCTCCCCCAATGCAGCGGTCGCGAGGCATGGCAAGAACGTTATGTGCCTGCCTTTTTTGCGCTTCCGACCATGACCGGCACCCGAGTTCCATTTTCGGGTAAAATGGTGGGGAAAGTGCTTGGGCTACAGGATGATGAATGGGATGAGGTGGCTCTTGTGAAGTATGAGAATGTTGGGGTTTTCAGAGATACTATCATGGGCGAGGAGTATGCGCGGACATCTGTGCCCCATCGGGTCGCTGCACTAGCCGATGCGAGATTATTTGCTTTTGAGCTGCTGGGCACTATTTAAGTCCCATTGAGTAGAGAGGTGTTCTATAACACCGAACTGCAACTGTCGGAGGACCTGGAGTGGCAAGGTCAGTTCATTGATGTATGGCTATAGCAGGGGTGAACCGCGTACTAGCTCGTAAATAAGATGCTATTAAGGATGAACTGTCTGCTAACTGCTTTGCAAACTACTTGGTATTAAGTGAACCTGGTCTCAGCTCTTTACAAAGTACGCTGAACCCTTAGGAGAACTAGTTTCCCATTTGAGAAATTCACGTTCTTGCTAGAAAACCTCGCTTGCGTTCCTTCATGCCGCATAGCAACTTACCCCGCTATTCGGCCGCTAAGTGAAGGCCGATTGACCTAACACCCCCTGCACGACCAACACTGAGCTCTAGGGTACCCTGGCTTCGTATTAGCCCACATGTGCCAACGGGTACTCCGCTTGCAGGGGCCATGACTATGGATTTACGTATACAAGACGGAGGCTTTTGATGCAACACTGGAAGATGACCCATCGACCAGGAGGTTACGTCTCGACGACTGGGAAAGCAACCCGCTTACAGTAGCCATTCCGCTGGAGATTAATCTTCACCAGCACTCGCCGTTTCTCGCCTATCTCTCAGTATGTGGGGCTGGTCGAATTAAAGATAAAAGATTCATCGATGAAAGCATCCATCTTCTCAGTGGCTTCTATATGGCAGGGTTTCGGCATATATTTGGAACCTTATGGTAAGTAAGAAATGAGCTTTGTGTACACATGGTCAAGATTACCAATGAAGGTATCAGAGACCGGGGTATGACAGATGAGTCAGTGTGTTGGGGGTCACATAACGCTACTCGAGAACTTCGCGACCAGTGGCTCAGGAAACGAGCAGGATTCAGCGACGGTAGCCAGCTATGAAAAAGATCGGCAGCTGCTGCCGGCGTGGATGAGACGGATGATCGGTTTCCCAGAGATACCATTGTATGTGGAGACGGAGAATGCGCTGGGTCTAGAACTGGGTTCCGTATGTTCACTAATTATGGGGTCTAGAACTGGATTGAATGCTGTTTGCTGAATTGGAATCGAGTGAAGCACCTGGCAGAAGAAAATATCCTCAAAGGCTTCTCATTTTCTTGACGTAGAGAAACTTGGTGCGGATAATTGCATTTTTTCCCTTTTCGACGTTGAAGTCATGTAGACCGCAGAAACACGGAAATTGGTTGCTGGCTTCCAAACCGGGCAACTCTAGACGCACTTCTGCTTGGGAAACGATGCGTATCAGTTCCGTTGTTTCTCTGGCTTTGGTGAACAATTCGCCACAAACGGCAATGGCCAGGCCGGCTGTGAATTTAGCAGGCATGTATTCCGGTGTTGATGTAGAGATGCTACATATGATTATAGCTACTTCTGGGACATCCGATTCTAGACTCAGTTGGAATTTCGCCCAGCCGACGCCAAAATTAGCGTTCGAGGGTTGTCTGCGAGAAACATACCCCGGCATAGTTGTAAATACCGCTGAGCGACAATTGGACAATCGTAAGTGTAGTAGATATTCTGAGGACGGCTTGAATTCCTGGTCCAAGGTGTACTCCGTTCTCCGGTATTCACTCATGGTTGATGAGACATCCACCCTGCGCTGGTAGTACATAGGCCGAAATGAGTCTGGTTTGTGACGGTATATTTCTCTGCAATACGAAGAACTCCCCTTAAAGCCTCTCTTGGAGCCATTAGCATGCTCTGATAAATTGATATTGTTGTTGAGTTCAAACGCATGGCTCCAGACTGTAATATAAATCAGGTATCTATCAATGGTGGGAATAACAGCATAGCTGGGGTGGATAAATATTGAACCTGAGCAGTGGTCTCAATGATTGCTTGGTCTACTTAGTGACCGACTATGGGTTCTCCTATCCTTTCTTGTATTTTGAGAGGAAACTAGATGTAAACGGTGAAAATATGTCCAACTGAGAACACCTTGAAAGACATGTGGGCTGTATCAGAGGGTTTTGGATACTAATCGTCTCATTTACCCCAAACCAACCGTTAGTTTACAATCGGCCCCGGCACTCACCGGACCACTTCCCCGTGACAATCACTAGCAGGCTAGTCCTCATTCTGTGTTGACGTACTTGTTCAGATTATATCCGGAATGAGTAAATGTTACCGAAAGATCAGGACTAGTTACGCGTTGGCCCTGTGGTCTTAGTACTTATTGGGCATAACTATCTAGCGCTGATGAACGAAACTACTGCCTTCGGCTACAATGACAACTAAAGTTTTAGAAGGTTCACAGTGTTTGTCGACTGTAGTGCCGCTGGAAAACCCTCCATAGGTATCTGGATGTGCGCCGATGACGGTATTAACGGCTTGGCCTGGACGGCGTCGCTAGGCAGCGAGAATCCGCCTAGTTGATTCATGGGGGAGCTTGAAGCAGTGAAGGAACTGGGCCTTCTAGTCTTGGGTTCGGATCTTCGGTCACCAGTAGCAGTAAGATGTTCAATGTGCTATTCCATGCCATAAAGCCTGTAGCTAAGTACTAGTTTGGACCCTGAAATGGATTGTGCATTGACTAAATTTATCAAGAGACCATTGGTGAAGTTGTCAATCTCTCGGAGATCCAACAGAATCTCGAAACCTTCGTACCTTTCTGCTTACTCTAGTGAGAAATTTGTTGACGGTTTTGATCCTAACCGGTACAATTTTCTTGTCAGATAAAATCCAAGAGAGATAGTTCATTGATGCGATTGTGTCAGGATGTTTATCGCCGAGGATCCGCTGCCTCTTCTCAACAACATCCCTCAGTATCCCTACTGCTTCATCGAGTTGACCTTGCTTTTCCAATATAACAGCAAGGTTGTTCATTGTAGAAATTGTGTCGGGATGTTCATTGCCGAGTATCCGCTGCCTCTTCTGAAGAACTTCTCTCAATATTTCTACTGCGTTATCTAGTTGGCCTTGGCCTTCTAATGCATAAGCAAGGTTGTGCATTGCTGAGATTGTATCGGGATGTTCATTGCCGAGGATCCGCTGCCTCTTCTGAAGAACTTCTTTCAGCATCTGTGCTGCCTCGATAAGTTGACCTTGGTCTCGTAGCGTGTTTGCTAAGTTGTGCATCGCCATGAGTGTGTTGGGATGTTCATTGCCGAGGATCTGCTGCATCTTCTGAAGAACTTCTCTCGATATCTCTGCTGCCTCACTAATTTGATCTTGGTCTCGTAGTTTGCTTGCTAAGTTGTTCATCGCCATGAGTGTGTCGGGATGTTCATTGCCGAGGATCTGCTGCGTCTTCTGAAGAACTTCTCTCGATATCTCTGCTGCCTCACTAATTTGACCTTGGTCTCGTAGCGTGTTTGCTAAGTTGTTCATCGCGATGAGTGTGTCGGGATGTTCATTGCCGAGGATCTGCTGCCTCTTCTGAAGAACTTCTTTCAGCATCTCTGCTGCCTCTCTACGCCGACCTTGGACGCGTAGTGTAACTGCCAGATTATTCATTGACGTGAGTGTTTTGGTATGCTCATTGCCAAGGATCCGCTGCCTCTTCTGAAGAACTTCTTTCAGCATCTCTACTGCCTCTCTACGCCGACCTTGCTCGTGTAGTGTAATTGCAAGATTATTCATTGACGTGAGTGTGTTGGTATGCTCATTGCCGAGGATCTGCCTTTCCTGCCTCAAGACTTCAGTTTCTACCAACTCAGCTTCATGCCATCTTCCAATGTCGGTAAAGAAACTGGCAAAACGTTCCATGTCCTGCAGCGACCCACATTGATCCCCCGGAAACGTTTTCGAAATCTTTCGGTAGCTCTGCGTGTTCTCTACGAGGTGTGGTACGAGGCGGAGTTTTGAAGCTGGTGTGCTCGAGCTGTTGCCGATAGCCTCCAGATACTCCGTGAGGAACTGCAATGCCGCATGCCAGAACTGTTTCATTTCATGACCGTCGCCTTGTAGTCGATCATAGCCCCAGCAATGAACAAGACGATGGATTGAATATGAATTCTGGATTGCTTGACGCTGGCACAGTGAATATTTCTCAAGAAGCGTAAAACACTCTTCCAAGCGATGAAAGTCCATGTTCACTTGAGACTCGAAAATTGACGTCCATGAGACTGCTGGTATAGAGCTTGAACTGCACATGGAGTTTGATCTAGATACCGAGTCTGAGCAAGATACCAAGTCTGAGCTAGCTATCACATCTGAAGTGGCTATTGAGTCTGAACTAGATATCGAGCTCGACTCAGTGCTCCGTCCGAATAGCTCGAGGAAGATGTCCTCATAGTGGATAAAAGACAGTAGTGTAAGAAGCCGGCATGCTTCTGGAAGTTGCTTGTATACTGCAGAGTAAGAAGTCTCCCATACTGTCATCACACTGTGATCGTATCTTGCAATCAGTTCATCGGGCTTCTCTGAGAGAAGATTGTGTCGCCGGCGACGGAAGTCCTTGAGGTACTCGGATAAGTTTGATGATAACCTCGGGTGCTGTAGCACATATTTTCCCGCTATGCTGATTGCCAAGGCAAGATGTCCCATCTCATGCACAATCTCTTTTACCTGTGTCAATACTGTCTCCTGCGATGATTGTATTTCTGCACATCTCATGAAGAGTTGAACGCTTTGTGAGTCTTCAAGCTCCCCGACAGGTACTCCTTCGAATGTGGATAAGGCCTTTGCGATAGATGCTCGACTAGTGATGATAATGTGGATGTTCGATGACCCAGGAAAGTATTCAGATAGCGGCACGTAGTCTTTGTCTGTCCTGAGCAAATAGTCGGCCCCATCGAAAACTAGGAGCGACTTCCCGGATTCTCTCGCAAACCAGCCGAGTACCGCTTGTTTTACTTCTTCAGGTGTTGGGAGTGGCAGAAATGAAGTCTGTGGAAGTAGTCGGTAGATGGCCAGGAAGTCTCGGTCGATAGAGGCGGTCTGATCAGCCTGAATCCAGAATGTAGCATCGTATTCGGTTCGATAGTACGCCAGGTAGCTTAGAGCTAGCTGCGACTTTCCGGCTCCACCCATCCCCCATACGCCGACCTTTTTTACTTCTCCTGGTCTGTCGACATCAAGGGGTCTGAGCAATTGCTCTCGGATACTTTCACGGAGGGCCGGTCGTTGAACGAATGTCTTGGTTGGCGCTATGGAGTTGAGAGGGTAGCTTGGCATGCGGCGGCCGGCTATCATACATTAATTAGTATTGCAGACTTGCAGATGGAAGTGCGTGGTAGCGACTAACGAGAGTCGATATTCGCGGGGTTGCTGGGTGCGTTGAAGTAGAAGTTGTTGGATCCGCCATGGGAGGCGTGTGGTGCAGGGATGTTGTAGTGGCCAGTTACCGGTGCATGGAACTCGATAGATGATTCCATCGTCACCGGCGTCGTTATGTAGGCGTAGCTCTGCTTCGGGGATGGGATTTGCACGGTCGTAAATGTAGAAGAACGGGGATGGTTGTGAAAGATGCAGTGCGGCATTACTTCTCAGCGCAGCCTTACTTCTTCTCGGCGACGTGGCGCTCGCTCAGCCCGTTATTGCATAACCCCGCACTTGGACAAGTTGCCCATTTCAACCCAGATACGGCGAATGTATACAGTAGACTGGCTTACTTGAGGGCAGTGTAGTTGTGATAACGATCGTTGTTCAATAGCCAGCTTGTTCCGCCTTTCTATCATCATGCCCGCGTCCCGACCCTCCAGCCGCGACGACTTCGAAGTTGCGATCATCTGCGCCCTGCCGCTCGAATACAACGCCGCGTTCCTCATCTTCGACGAGCTCTGGGATAAAGATGGCGATCAATACGGAAGGGCACCGGGAGACCACAACAGCTACAAGACGGGTCGCGTGGGCAAATACAACGTTGTTCTGGCGCTTCTGCCCCACATGGGAAAAGTAACCGCAGCCAGCGCCGCAGCGAGTATGCGATCAAGCTACGGCAGCTTGCAGCTGGCTCTTCTAGTTGGAGTCTGCGGCGGTATGCCTCGCGGTGAAGACGGCGACATCCTACTGGGCGATGTGATCATCAGTAAGATCGTCGTCCAGTACGATCTCGGTAGACAGTACCCGGGCAGGTTCGTTCGCAAGGATGCTGTTAATGACAATCTCAGCCGGCCGAATACAGACATCCGCAGCTTGCTCGCCACATTTAAAACCGACCCTGGAATCGATCGGCTCGAAGATCAAACTGCCCATTTCTTACAGGAGCTGCAAGATAAGGTGGCCCAAACAAAGCGACAGGGTAAGTACGACTATCCCGGGACAGCGCAAGACAAGCTCTACAAGCCGACCTACCGCCACAAACACTATGGACCGCAGACCTGCCTCTGCAATAGCTGCCTCAGCGATTCGGATCCTGTTTGTGAGGCGGCGCTTAGCTCATCCTGCACCGATCTAGGGTGCGACAATGAGCATCTTGTCAAGAGAAATAGGCTCCAGTCGAAGCATCAATTGGAACTGAAGGGGAGTAAGGAGGCTCAATCGCCAGGCGTGCATGTAGGGGATGTTGCGTCGGGAGACATGGTGATAAAGTCGGCAGCCCATCGAGATAGGATTGCCAAGGAATCCGGAGTTATTGCATTCGAGATGGAAGGCGCCGGAGTCTGGGACGAAGTGCCCTGCATAGTGATCAAGGGCGTTTGCGACTATGCGGATAGCCATAAGCACAAAGGATGGCAGAACTTTGCGGCAGCAACGGCAGCTTCGGCGTCTAAAGCAATTCTCGGATGCTATATCCAAACCGACAAAGTGACAAAAGTCTCCTCTGGTGAGAGTCAAGGCATGTCGCCCTACGAGTCCCCAAGCAAGTCTAGCATCCCTGACAATCTAGCAGTCGAGAGTAGCCATGGCGCTTCTACTGCCGGAACAGCGCACCGAGACAGCGCGGCACCAGGCTCGTCTAGCACCGTCTTTCACGGCCCTGTCTCAGGCCATTATGTGTTTCCCGGAGCCCAGGCAACAACGGGAGCAACAGTCAATTACAATTTCGGGGCTGAAAAGTAAGGGAGTCCACTGATGTTGTCAGGTAGTAAGACACTAGGATGGAACATGATTCGGTTTGTAGAACAAAGCGTTATTAGCTCCCCAAATATCATAGTCTCCCTTTTTACAAGTACGTTCACTACACTAGCCTTAACTCTGACCCTGAAGGAATTATTCATTATTAGTACATACAATTTAGAGTTGCGCAAACTCAATGCCCCTAGACCCCGAGTATAACATCAGCTGCTTTCTCACTGATCATATACACGGGCACTGCAATATAAAACCCAGGAATCTTCGGAAACACGGAGGCATCTACCACGCGTAAACCCTCTGTTCCTCTGACCCGGAACTTGGAGTCCAAGACCGCCATATTATCCCCATCCGCGCCGATAGGGCATGTGCAACTAGCATGGTGCCCCCAAGCCTCATTCTTTGCAAACTGCGCAAGGCCCGCGTCGCTGACATCGGATCCTGGCCACACCTCGGTAAAGCCACCAGTGAGTGGAAGTGTGTTCTGGAGCATTTTACGCGAGAGCTTCATTCCCTCGACAAGGGCTTGGACGTCCTTTGCCGCATCTGCTGCATTCTCGAAGGAATTAAAGTCGATTTGCGGAACATCACGAGGATTCGAAGACCGGAGTGTGACGTTGCCTGCTCGATTTCGGGTGTGGGCCTTCAATACGATCCAAGTCCAGTGGCGGGCGTCTGCTGTGCCGTTAGCCGAGTATCCAGGATAATAGCCTGGGAAGTTGACTGGAGCGCCGGCAATGAATAGATCCGGGTTGTCCACTGCGACAGAGGACTTCTTGACAATTCCCAGAGCGATGCCATTCGATCCATAGATGCCCCGTTTCCCATCAGTAGCTCCGCTCTGCCACTTCTTAAGACACGGATCATCCGAGGAGCGGAGAAAAGTACAGTCTTCAATAATCTGAAAGTCTGTCGGAGTCTTACCAACCACTGATGTTTCGTAGCGGTCCTGGAGGTTGGTGCCTACACCGGGGAGATCGACGACAACAGGGATGTCGAATGATGTGAGTTCGTCCTTGGGGCCAATGCCGCTGAGTTTCAGTAGCTGAGGGGTGTTGAATGCACCTGCCGAAACAATGACCTCGGAAGAAGCGTTCACGGTCCCGGATACACCTTGAAAGGCGCTCTTGAAACGCGGGTCAGCTTTGTAGAGACTCTGCCCGACAAGAAAGTCGACTCCAACAGCGCGGGGCTTGGCGCCACTGTTGTCGAACCGGATCTTGGTGGCCAAGGTGTTGAGTTTAATGTCCAAATAATACTTCCTTGAACCGTCCGAATTCTTCGCGGCAGCTGTGCTCAGTACAAACTCGCGAGGCCCAGCCCGCACCCCGTTCTTCACGGCGATGGGGACTTGGTAGAGACCTTCCGCTGAATCTCGACCCGTGGAATCAACATTCAAGTCACGGAGGAGAACGTCGCCTAAACCCGCAATGGTGGATAATATCATGCCGAGGAGGCTTTTCCCCATGGACGAAGCGGCCGAGAGAATGACTGTGAGAAGCTTCACATCCTGAATCACCAGGCCGAGATCCGTTACCGTGGTCGTCAACCAGCCGCTGAAGCCGTGACCGACAATGCCGTTGGGCAAGTACTCGGCTTTCTCGAGACGCTTAAAGTACTGGCGCATATTTGACGCGGTCCACGTCTGATCTCCTGTCAGGGTGGCGATGTCGTTCCAGTCGCTCTTGTGTGGATAGACGGTGATCAAGGCGTTGTGTGATCCGCAGCCTCCTAGGGTTCCAGCGCGAGGGTAAAGGATGCCGAGAGGAGTGGCGCCAGCTGGAGGATTTAACCCGACATATGTGTCTCCAGACGTGGTACGGTAGGTCAACTTCGAGTCCTTCTTTTGCGCATCCAGGTCGCTGTAATGATTGACGAAGTAATCCCACTTCATCGGGTCGTATTCAGTAGACTGGGTGCTGAGGGCGGGAACCTGGTAGGGAATAGAGTCGCCCTGGTCGTCGCCTGCTTCAATGAGCAGTACTTTTTTACCGGCAATGGCAAGTCGAGCTGCCAGTGGGCCACCACCGGGACCAGAGCCGATGACTACATAGTCGTAGGTGGTTAAGATGTCCGACTGGCGTGGCGAGAGCTTTGTCGGTCTCGAAGATGTTAGCCTCATCTACTAGCAGCAGAGAGAGGTTGTGGAGATCTTACAGTATTGACGCGGAAGTAAGAGAGGCCAAGACGGCCAGAAGGAGAGATCGATGCCAGTACATTTTGCTCAATCGAAGTGGTTCATACGGTTTAGTGATGTCACCTGCCCCTCTCCGGGGATGTGTGTATACGATCTCCTCGGCTATGCTCTTGGGAGCATATGGGCGGCACCTTTCCAGACCATAGGTTGGCGGAGTTGATAATAAAGGAAGCGACTGATGTGGATATTGGCGGTACTAGACTGGAAGGTGGTGATTGCACTTGTTAGAACCATGTCGGTCCCTTTATATGCCACTGAAAACTTGATATACTATCATGTGACGCGCTATCGGTTATTGGAAATGCATGTGACGATGCGAACTACTGGCGTCGATATCAATCGGCCTAGTGCTTTAAGGTTCGTACCTGCCTCAACACCCTTGCCTTCCGTTCTCAGCATCGCGATCTGAATTGTCCGTTGTCCTTTTGAGATTCTGCTCCACAATTGCTTCGGCTATACTCCTCCTCATAGGAAGGTGTCATTCCGTTACAGCATATACGAGTCTAAGAGATAACCAGACGGAGCCGGGTCTTCATGCGGACGGATGCTGTGCCAAGAGTGTGACATCCATCGACGGGAACACATTGCTACATTTGCCAAATCCGTCATTCTCCCTCAAGCCAAGAGCATAATGCATGGTCCTTTCACACCAGCTAGCCAAATCGCGTATATGAGCTCCGTGAAATGTTACCCATCCGCCTACCCATGTTGATCCGAAAATGGATCAAGTGCCGGCGCTATTGATTAAATTGCGTGCTCGAGACGCAGGGGTTTCCGGGCTGAACACCGAAATGTAACGCCACAACTGTCACAACTGTCCGGGAACTATAAGACCACATGGAATCACAGGCGAGCCCTAAGCGAAGATCAATGCGGCAACTTTGTATTTGCGGGGTACTCTAATCCGGCCGCACCTCCGATCGATTATTGTTCACGGGGCTATAGTATAGGTCCGATCACGCTGGCCCCTTTATTAAATACCTCGTAAAATCTCCGCATGATATTTGCCCGCAAGGGGGGAGAACCTTAATTTCATCCGCCGAAACTTCGTCGTCCTTGCTCTTAGGCATTCGCAATGGTGAACAAGGACGGATTCCGCCTTTCATGGGCCGTGCCTCTATTCTGGTGTATCGTCAATGCGCCGCTTGGAGCTAGCCAAGACCTCGCTTCTATAGCGGGTCTACTTCCTGACTGTGCAGTGAGCAATTCCTCTCCACCTTTGGATTCCGCTTAACTGACAACCTTGGTGATAGCTGCCGTGTCTGTCAAGCAGTTTTCAAGAAGCTGCTTGTAACCTCACAGCAGTGCCGGAATGCCTATGTCCCAACACCACGCTTCAGGCAGATGTGTCGGATTGTGTCCGGCTGTCTTGCGCATTCAATGACCAAATTAGTACGTGTAGTCTCCTGCCGTTATTGCGTCGTCAATTCTGACATAATTCTGCGTTTCCAGCGGTTTCAGCACTCACGAACGAACTCTGCGCTGGGTACCCGATCGAATCTCGTCGCGACCAACTCGTCATAACCTCTATTGCGTGCGCTGCGATCACTTTCCCGATCGTGTTTTTGCGGTGCGTCGCGCGGTTGAAGGTAACCAGTAGGCTTTGGTGGGACGACTGGACAGCTCTCATTGCTACGGTACACTCAACCCCGAAAAATGAAACAGGTCAATTCTGAAATGAATAATAGGCCTTCTTAGCTGGTCTTATTGGTGTTGAAATTCGAAGTGAGTTTGTTCATTCTTTTGATACGAGTTATTCCCTGACAGCACCCACTAATCCTGCAACAACGACAGGCGCCAACCTAGGGCTAGGTCGTCATTATTGGAACGTTGACACAGAAAACGCCCAAACTATCCTCCAGGTTGGTTATATCCAAGAACGGCCTTCAGTTACGGCTAACCTGGTACTTAGTTGATCTATGCGTTTCAAATATTATACATCTGTATCCAAGTTTCAGCAAAGGGATCCCTCCTCGCCTTCTACAGACGCATCTTCCCAAATCGCCGCTTTCAGATTACGGTTTGGGCGGGCCTAGTGTTTCTCCTCGGCCATTGCATCGTGTTCCTGGGTCTTATCGTCTTTCAATGCCGTCCCATCGATAGCATATGGAACCGCAACTTAGAAGGCAAATGTCTTAATATCACAGCAATTGTTAATTCTGGTGCTGCATTGAGTATTGTTGAGGATATTGCTTTTCTCGTCATGCCCATTCCAGAATTGTTGAAACTACAACTTGGAACAAGAAAACGGGCTGCATTATTGCTCATCTTCAGCATAGGGTCGTTGTACGTATCCCCCATTTCACTGACGCAAGAACTCTGAGCTTATTTTATTAGCGCATGCGTCACCAGCATGATACGCCTAAAGTACCTCATCAATTTTGATAATTCGCTGGACGAAACTTGTAAAGTGCTCCCTCAAGCTGATAAGACGTCAGGGCCTAATCATTTAACTAGGGGACTATGTCAACGTTATAGTATGGTCCGTGATTGAGTTATCCTGCGCTTTGGCTTGCGCTAGCCTCCCCGCATTGTGGCCTCTGGTAAAGAAGATTCCAGGAATCCTGAGTACTGTCAGAGGGTCGAAACCTAGAGACACCACAGACTTCAGCAACCGAGAGTCCCACGTCAAGTCAGACGTTAAAGTGTTAAGCCGGCCTCAAAATCGTGGGTTCGAACAGCTTTCTGATCTGCCAACAAAACACGCCAGCAGGGGTGGGGGAGGACGGCAACTGTATCTACGAGATACAAGTGCATATCTAGATATGGAGTCAAGCAGTAAGGAAGAGTTTGAGTTGGAAACAATTACCAAGGGGTAGTTATAATTTTAATTCAGCAATGTTGCTTTCTCTTTCTTCACACTGGTATATATAACCCGATTTACGGTTAAAATATAAAGTCTGAGAGAATTCGAAGAGGGAGGATTGAGAGCATGACATTCAATATTGACGACACAACATATCCGTCTTTGTCGCTAGCTGGTGTATATGCGGGTTACCTTCATTAGTTCGACAACAGCTTCCATAGAGATGTTTATTCGGGGTATATAATATATAGTCCTCTGCTTGCGCCAATGTTAGTGCTTGCCCGTGCCTGTGCTTGATTTCCATGTCCATGAAATTACGATCCGAGAGTCTCTTATACCTCTCTCTCATACTTGTTAGTCTAATTCGTGCATAGTTCAGACATTTTCTCTGATGCTGGCGATCCCAGTTAGGTAGTGAACATGTGAAGACTATGTCCCCGTAGTTCATACCCAGGAGCTACCGCCAGGTCTATAGCCGTCTCGTGTGTTCTGGAGTCGTTTGACGGCGTCATCACTTGCAGCACATCTTCCCCGCTGACGATTCTTTTCTTGTAGCTATTTTCATCCTTCTTTATCCTAAAATGTTGTAGAAACCAGAATGTCATTGGCCCGGACTATCTAAAGTGCATCTTCGGTAGGTTAATAAAAGTCGTCCACCTTTCCAAACCCTCTCCTATAGCTACAATACATACTGTTGTCATTCTTTTATCCACTTAGTTGAACATGCAGACGACATTTAGTCACAAAAGGTAGCCTCAACAGTGCTGAATTGACAGTTATTCCCATCAAGGTGGGTATAGGGTAGGTCATATCGCCCGGCCTCCACCTTCATCCACATTATCTTCGCCATGGGACATAACGACTCTTTTTCTGCCGATTCCCGTGGTTTATAGTCTTACAATCGGGGCAAACCTCAAAACTGGGAAACCCATGCAAATGAAAAGCCGATGCCAACCTGAACAGACAATTCATCTTACCAAGCACCCCGGAGTGACAACCGAGGGCCGACCGGAGTACTCCGGATCATGCTAGCCCCGCCCCAGCGCCAGCCAAAAGGAGATGTCCGACGCAGATCTTCCCGCGTGATGCGGAGCCGCAGTTACCAGGGTCTCTAACTCTAGTGGCTCGAGGGGACACACAGACTCATGAAGCATATCGTATGGTGAAAGTGCGATGTTAGTGACAAAAGTCAAGCCTGCTTGGTAAGATGACGATAATTTGATCGGAGTTGTTATGTGAAGCTACCGGCTTCGGTTCGTCCATTTAGTGTACGGTTACAGTTGCAAGAACCATAAATACCGCTGGCCGCAACCGCTCTAGTTGGTGGTATCAGTGTTCTCTACCTTCCTGTTCTCTACAGTTACATTTTGGTACATCATTGTCTCGATCAAAAATCGTTTTCTCAAGCTCTTCGAACCCAACCAACACCGTCGCCATGACTTCTCTTACTGTCGAGTTGAAGACGCCCGTCACCGGCCCATATCAGCAGCCCATCGGCCTGTAAGTGTTCCCAGCTCCCCAGTTGGAGATATCTTCAACGTATACCAGTGGCGACTAACACATAGCAGGTTCATCAACGGCAAGTGGGTTGAGAGTGTCGACAAGAAGAAGCTCGAAGTCGTGAACCCTTCCACCGAAGAGGTTATCGTTTCGGTCTACGAAGGCACTGAGAAAGACATCGACCTCGCTGTCGACGCAGCTCGAGCTGCCTTTGACGGTGTCTGGAAGACCACGACGCCTGAGCAACGAGGCATTCTGCTTAACAAGCTGGCCGACCTTGCCCAGCAAAACAAGGAGTTACTTGCCGCAGTCGAATCGCTTGATAATGGAAAGTCGATCAACAATGCGCGCGGGGACGTGGATGGTGTGATCGGCTGCCTGCGATACTACGCTGGCTGGGCCGATAAGATCGAGGGAAAGACGATCGACATTGCTCCGGACATGTTTCACTATACCAGGTCCGAGCCGGTGAGTTTTCCATGAGTATCGCTATGATGGCATAATTACTAACAAGTTCAGATCGGTGTTTGTGGGCAAATCATCCCGTGGAACTTCCCGCTTTTGATGTTTGCATGGAAGATCGGGCCAGCCCTTGCAACCGGAAACACTGTTGTGATGAAGACAGCCGAGCAAACGCCTCTATCTGGTCTAGTGTTCACCCAATTCATTCAGCAGGCCGGATTCCCTCCAGGTGTTTTCAACCTTGTCACCGGAATTGGTAGAGTTGCCGGAGCAGCTCTATCTTCTCACATGGGCGTCGACAAGATCGCGTTCACGGGCTCGACTGTTGTTGGTCGACAGATCATGAAGGCCGCAGCTGCGTCTAATCTCAAGAAGGTTACGTTGGAGTTGGGCGGCAAGTCTCCCAACATCGTCTTCAACGATGCCAATCTTGAGGAAACCGTTGACTGGGTCAACTTTGGCATCTACTACAACCACGGACAGATTTGCTGCGCGGGTAGCCGAATCTATGTTCAAGAAGGCATCTACGACAAGTTCCTTGAGGCTTTCAAGAAGCGCGCGGAGGCGAACAAGGTCGGCGACCCGTTCCAGGAGGAGACTTTCCAAGGGCCGCAAGTCAGCCAGCTTCAGTATGACCGGGTCATGTCCTATATCGATTCTGGTCGGACCGAAGGCGCTACCGTGGTCACCGGCGGATCTCGTCTCGGTGATAAGGGCTACTTTATCCAGCCCACCATCTTCTCCGATGTTCGCCCTGACATGAAGATTATGCAAGAGGAGATCTTTGGACCCGTCTGCGCCATTGCCAAGTTCAAGGATGAAGCGGAGGCCATTCGACTCGCCAATGATTCAACCTACGGATTGGCTGCTGCCGTCCACACCCAGAACCTCAACACTGCGGTCCGCGTTTCCAATGCTCTACAGGCCGGTACTGTCTGGATCAACTGTTACAACATGATCCATTGGGCTTTGCCATTCGGAGGATACAAAGAATCCGGCATCGGTCGGGAGCTTGGGGAAGCTGCGCTCGCAAATTATACGCAGTCAAAGTCAGTTGCCGTTCGTTTGGGTTAAGAGGTTACAAGGAGCGTTTGGCAGGAGGATATGAAATGTCATAGTCGCTTACGAAGGATCAATTTATCTGCTAGTGAATAACAAGATTGAATGTTGCTTGATTGACGTACCCGCACCCTCCTCTGAGAGCTAGAGAATCTTGAGCAAGAACTAGCACTCTCGGGGTGGCAGACAAGACCCGCTAACTACGTGACACTAGCTCTGAAGTGACAAAGTTGTCATTAAAGAGGTATTGCTGTGTCGCAAGATGGCAAAATAACCCGCTGGCTGCCTCCGAGGAATTCGCCCTGTTCCTAGGCGCTTGTTAGTATGTTGAACCGACGATCCGGAGCATTAATTACTCACCGCCAAGATGTTGTTATTGTTGCGATTCCCCAATGCATTATCATCTACATTGGTGCTATTGAAAAACCTTCAGGCTACTCAAATTTCCTAGATCATTGTCAAGCAAGGAGCTCAGCATTATACATCTTGAGCCCAACAAAGACCACAACACAAAACGCGTCTTGTTAAAACCATTTTAGAATTTACTTGTCAATCTTAGGCACCGAATCCCCCAATATCCGGCCACAGCATCCTAGGCACGGCCCATTGATCAACATCGAAAGCCATATTGAGGGTGTTTTGCAAAGACGCCGTCGTCATCTCATCAAGACGAAACTCATTTTCCGCCAAGTTCACTTCCTCAGTTTGCCCCGGAAGGTGGGCATTGGCGCTGGGCCGTGTGTAATTAGGCGCATAGTGCTCGATATTCTCTTTCATGCTTTCGCCAAAGGTGGCAAGCATTTCTGAATCTTGAGACGCGACGAGGTTGATCTTGACATGAAGTTGACGTACAACATTCGCAGCTCTCACTGCTACTGCGAAGCTTTCTCCAAATTTATCCAGGACGTTTAGAGAGATATCAATGCTCCCCCTGGCATCTATCACCGACGGAGCTAGCGGGCAAGCGAGCACAAAGCCCACAAGCGTCATGGACGCGTTCCACTGCCATTGGAAGGCCTCATGCCAACCAGTTAAGATAGTAGTGGAAGACAGAACCTGATGCATGATGTTTGTGAACGCACTAGCATGCGCGGCGCACTTGATAGCGGCTTGCTCCACAGAGTTGGAGGTCGGGGCTGTGCCAAAGGAGATGAAAGGACGATAGAGGTTTGTGCACAGGTTGTGATACATCAGCTCCAGCAGGAGGCGTTGTCGCTGAAGCCAAAGGGGAGCGAACGGCTCTATGTCTAGGCCATAAGCCTCTGTCGAAAATGGGTGGCCGTTATTGATCCGGTTTGTTTTAAGAGCATTAGGAACAGAATGTACCCATTCTTCCAACTCTTTCATCTTGATGTCCAAAGCTATGGCATGGGCTTCCAACGCATCCTGCTCGTCCGACGTGGGGGAGTCGATGTATGCATTTTGCTGTTCGAAAATGGTACTGTAGATGGCTCTGGTAATTAGAAATAGCTTGGCATGCTGGTGATGGAAGCTCAGCCATGTGAGATTGTCCCCTAGAGGAGCGAAACTGGAGCCTGCTTGCATGGCGACCTCTAGCGTATGATCCGGAAGCCGAGGTGAGAACTGCGATTGGGATAGAAGAAAGGGACGGCCGTACTTCATGCCAATCTTGCTGTCTAGGATATAAACCGCCCACCACAAGCGCCGCCGCATCTCCCTGTCCTTCAATGGCATAGTAGCAGGGGGATCGAGATGAAGGCCAAGCATGAATGCTGTCCGGACCACCATCGCGCAAGCGCTGTCTGACATGTTCTGGAAGGTGGCGCAACATAGATACACGCTGCAAAGGATTTGACATTGCAGCGTGGAGACTGATGGGCTCTCCAGCTCGTATGCCAGAAGCTTCTGACAGCGGAGGTAGTATCCTTGGCCAGCCACTGTCGCGTCGCCCTCTGCTGCGTTGAGAAGCCGCCCCGATGAAACACCAAGCTGCATGGACATGGCAACCACGATATCAACAAGCGATGAAGGCCTTCTCATGTCTCCCTGTGTCGTCCACAATGACCGGTAGTGTTGTCGGAACTCGGCCTCGTCAAGGATGGGAAACACCGCTGTGTGATAAGACTGCCAGTAGAGCTCGAGAAAGTACTCTTCCTGCATCAGACTCAGGTATTCTCCATCGAAGGCTGAATGGGTCGTGTTGCTGCATTGTTGGTCGGAGGGTTGGCGCTTATTTATAAGTGGGATAGCGCTTGTTGTCTCATCAAGCAGTGAGCTTGCTGGATTTGAGTTGACGATCGCGTCCGAGGTGTCTGTCTGAGGACCAGCTGGACCTAGACAGCTCGAAATTCGCCCGATGAAGTGGAAGAGCGACGACGGTCCATACCACGTCTCGTTCGGGGACTGCCCGGCACGAACATGGATGCCATCCCGGCACCAGGGCGAGCTTCGGTGGCGGTGACTAGTACTTGGGGAGGGAGCCGACGGGGAAAATTCCAGCGTTAAAGGTGGACTAAGATGTTGTCCTAGCCCAGTGTCTGGAGTATTTTGTTTCTCCCGAAGCTCTGATTCAAGCTCGTCGACCTTGCGCTTGAGGCGTTCAATCTCATTGTGCGCCTGGAGGAGAGTAGTGGAATTGATGGCCGCGTTGCTACATTGTCCGCCCCTGACCTTGCAATTCGAACACGGGATGTGATTGTCGCACTTGACACGATGCTGCCGACAGGAATCGCATGCTCTGACAACTTGGGCCCGTTTCTTGCGGGCATGAGACGCTTGTGCTGTGGAAGACATGGAGTCGGCCGTAAGGCTCCGGGTCCGTTCCTGAGTGGTTTTGCGGAGTTGACCAGACATATCCGAACCAGCGATCGATATCTCGCGGTCAAAATGTGAAGATCTGGTAAGTTGACTATCCGGAGTATGATCGTTGACGTTGATGCTCGGCGGAGTGGATGACGGACGGAATGAGGGGCCGGAGTGCTCCGGAGGCTTTCTTTGGATTACCAATCAACTCAGTTAGTCCAATTTGTAGACCTCCTTTTCGTAACCAATGTCACCCTACATTTCCAAGTCATGGTGAGATAGTCGTCGCATCGTCCATGGTTTTCTCACGCACTTGACTCGATTCTTTTTATCCGGCGCCGCTATTCCTTGATCGGATACCTAATCGCTTCAGAAGAAACAAGTTGGTACAAGGCGTACGTAGTGTGTTGTGATCAAGTATCTCACGACTGCATTTCCGCGTCTGCGATAAGAAGGCAACACTCGCTTCTTAGCATATGAAGACTTCAGGCCCAGGAGAATGATGGTAGAAACGGTTCTGATTATTCAGTACGGAGATGATATTTACATTAGCTGCGGCACTGAGTACTACTGCGTCAGTGTCAAATGCGCTCCCTGGCGCAACAAGAGGCAAAACTATACACTATGGAGCCGTTCGCTAGCTAAAGGCATGGAAAGGACTGAGCACGATAACAGACTTGAGATGAACATACGACTTCTAGATCTTCAGCATACCTATTATTTCTCGACAGAGGCATAGGAGTTTGAATGTCCTAGAATCTGCCTCTTGTTGCCCAATCTGATAGGATTGACAGGACTTGACAAGGCGCGCAATTGACAATAATATCGCCCCACGATTCTACTAGCTGTTGACTGGACGGAGGTGCTTACATTTGACAATTCCAGCGTACAGCACTGAGATTGGCTACTCCAGCCGTAGACCGAGAAATTACATTACCGTATCGCAGAGCACGAGGGTTATTTTAATCGCTATCTGCCCCCCCTAGGTTAATGGCCTTCTGCTCCTTCAAGGTGAGCAAGTTGTTGGAACAAAGGCAAAATAACACAATTTTGTTCCACGATTCAAGCATTGCGAGACCCAATGCTTTCACGGTGGAATACGAGGGTATGAATCGCATGTCAGACTTCATCGCCACTATTGGCTTGAATGGGCTTGGGATTACGGATGATAACGTGGAGTGGTGGGATAGAGACTTTCGACCGACCGGAGTCGCAGAATCTGAGATCTAATTGCACGAAGGAGAAAGATTATGGTTATGCGTCTGAAGTCTGAAGCAGGGGCGGGGAAGAATGACTAACAGCTGTATGTTTTTTTGCCTTTGTCCCAGCACCTCTCCCTTGATGGGAGCGGAGAGCTTATTCGATGGCATGGTCAAGGCATGGCATGACGTGTATCATCTCTCTGTGAATCCTCCGGATGCTCCGCGCTGATGGTTAAACGCCGAGGACCTTGGACAACAACCCGGATCTCTCAGCTTGGATCCAACTCACAGAAAACAAACGAGGAGAGAATAGGTAAAGAAGGTGGCCGCATATGGCTTTGATTAAGTCGACATGGCATCGGATGCGAGATGATGGATCCAAGGTTCACACGAGGGTATCGAAGAGGACGTGACATCTCTCTACACTCGGGACATAGTGATGGACGGTATACTGGTGGTAGAAACGGCGGTAAGTTGAAGAAGGGTTGGATAAAGGAACCATTTACTTCTTATTTAATGCCCACACTCGATTAACTTGGGCATGCCCCGTCCTCTCTTGGCTTTGCGTCACCAAGCGACTATTGCCAAGAGAGAAGGTGATTGACGGAACAGAATCTAGCCGTCGGCTAATTTCTGATTCGACAACAAAGTGACTCATCATACCTTCGGGGCTCCGCAATGCGCGTAAGTTACACCGAGCAAACTAGACCACCTTCCGCTAGGACTATTCAAGTAAAGACGAGATGAGAGAGCACGAGGTGCATACGATGCCCCCGCGAACAATGCGGGGAAAGCGGGCTAAGTCTCGCTGAACACCCCCGAACACCACGCATCATCCTCCAGTTCTGTGGGTACAAAATAACCCGACGGAACGGCTTTGCAGGCGAATTTAACCGCTCAACTCTTTCTCAGGATTTTTGTTGTCGAGTAACTGTCTGATGATCAGATATCAAGTCACCGAGAGATGTGACCCGCAGCTCATCATGACGGCCCACCAGAGGGAATCCCCGTCTGTCACAGCGCAACCCTATCAACATCATGCACGAGCGAGGAAGAGAATCAAACAAGCATGTGACCAATGCGGTTTGTCCCGAGCACGCTGCAATGGAGGACTGTGAGTATCGTTCTCCCCCTTAGGAATGATATGGATGTCTAATCGATCCAAGCAGTCCATGTAGTCGTTGTCAAGGTAAGGGCACTTCTCTTTCCTAGTCTTGTCGGAAATACATCCACCTCGCCTAGTCTTTCAGTCTCTCATCGGCGCGCTAGGTGGTGGATAAGCCGTACTGTCCTAGGCCCTGCTTGCAGTAGTCTCTTTGCTGTTTTACTTTTTCCTCTGCCTTGAAGAGTCCCCATCATAAGTCGCCCTTCCAATCGACCTAGACTAAGACTGTCGTAGAGTACGGGAAACTTTGTGTCTACAACCGGGAGGTGAAGAAGCGAGGTCGACGCCCTGGCAGCATGTCTCTAGCCAACAGATCGACTCGCCGCTCAAAGTCCCCAAACCCTTCACTATTACAGAAGGATGATGCTTCTGGAATGAACGGTCGACCAATCCTACGACCAAGGACGAGCGAGGAAAACAGACTGCCATCACCCTGTCATCCTCCTGATGCCGATTGCGCCAGCCTACAGCCCGGCGAGTACTGGCATCTACTTGGAGATGGCGCCAATACCTCTGACATTGCGTCCACAACGGATCAGCATGACTTGCATTCGGTTCTTTCTACATCCTACGACTTAACAGCGATTCTTGGGAACAATCCCAGCTCGCCACTCGCCCCAGCCGAGGAAGCAGCCAAGGAACGGACAGTTAATACAACAGAGCGTGAAGTGATAGCCACTGGCAGCAACAGCAGCCCTACTTCTTCACGACAAGAAAACACAGGACACAAGTCCAGTCCATCCGAACTTCATGCCGGCTGCCCTTGGCTTCCTCTGGCGCGCAACAGGGGTAGTGACTTCTCTTATCCCAAACCCGCTCCTTCTGGTTTGATGAGCGAGCCGCCGCTTGTCAATCAGATAACCGATCAGCTTACTTATCCTTTCATCAACCCAGTCTTGCCGTTAATATGCGACATCGTTTCAAAGACGGTGGCATGTGAACTACTGGATACGTTTCTGAGTGACCCAGGAACCTCGCTATTTCGTTGTCCGTCACCCTATATCCTCAGTAGGATTTTCAGGAGGAATCGGATTATTCATCCTACCAATCCGAGACCGACCTCTCCAGCATTGATAGCGACGATCCTTTGGGCTGTTGCGCAAACGGCTGACCTCACGCTCCTGCGTATCCCTGGCTCCAGGGCGAGAATCGTGAACGGGCTCTACGATGTGGTCATATCATTGATATCCCACAGAGACACTGAGAATTGGAGTCGTGCTCATGGTATGAAACAATGAGTCCTCTAGAAGACATGCTAGGTATTGACATGCTTGCAGGTGATCTGGGAGCCGAACGCAACGCAAATCAGCCGCTCATCAGCAGCCTCACGTCAGTCCCTGCAACAGCAAGCGTACACGAAGTTCCTGGAGGCATTGACGATGTCTTGACGTTCACGCTACTGGCGATCGTTGTGTCAGGCGGAGACTTCAAGTCAAATAGCGAGGAATGGTGGTCTAAAGCGACAAGACTGGCCTTATCTCTTGGACTCAACTGTGAGGTTGAGGACAGTTCAACATCTTATTCAAACGTTAGCAAGTCGTGCCAAGGAGTTGAAGCAGAGAAATTCCGGAGTGTCATCGAATATCAAGAGGAACGCAGGAGAGTCTTTTGGCTTCTATACAGCCTTGATCGACATTTAGCCTTGTCATTCAACTCTCCTCTCTCGATTCCAGATCGCCTTTGTCGAGTTTACAGTAATCTCTACAGTCTTTCCGCCCTTTCATGAGTAGTTGCTGACGGTGTCACAGCCCCGCTGCCTGAAGTCATATGGGAGAACTTGGAGTCCGTGCCGCTTCAACGCCTACAGGTCAGGAGTTTTGGACCTCCAGTGATAGCATCTGGTTCCGGATTCTTCGAATACTTTCTGCCACTAATGGCAATCCTTGGCGATATTATCGAGATCCATCATCAACAGCATCATCCAAGGCTGCATGGGAATGACGATACTGGCTCATTAACCTTGATACAGGAATGCCTCAACCAATATCAAGCCAGTCTGGCTCAACTCGAGGAAGAAATTTCAATTGGGGACCAATCTGATCGATCCATCGCCACTGGAAGCACAAGGCCACACGGACCCAACAGCCTGCATGGGCCGCCGACATTAGAGGTGGCGAAAGCGTACGGCTCACATATTGTTCATGTTCTATACGTTCTTCTCTACGGAAAATGGGACGTTATATCCATGATTGATGATGATGACGACTGGATTACATCGGAAAGATTTAACAAATGCGCATCTCATGCCATTGCCGCGTCCCAATCAATATGGACCATCTTGAGCATTGATCCCGAGCTCACATTTATGCCATATCTGTTTGGCATCTATCTGTTGCATGGAAGTTTTATTTTCCTCCTTTTCGCCGAGAAGATGCCCCAGCTAGGCCCCAATGAGTCTGTGGAACATGCATGCGAAGGTATCATCCGCGCTCACGAAGTCTGCGTGGTAACGCTGAGTACCGAGTTTCAGGTAACAACCCCCCCATTCCTCTTCGTCTCATCATGTGTCAAACTTGGTCTTCCCTACTTACATTTTTCGCACGGTTAGAAAACATTCCGTAAAGTTCTACGCTCAACTTTGTACAGCGTGAGGAGCCAGGAAAAGAGTAATCTGGAGGACCGCGCAGCAAGACGAAGGGCTCTATCACTCTACAGGTGGACTCCAACCGCGAGGGGATTATGCTTGTAATATTGTCACTGCGGACTAAGTTGAATGCTTTCTGCTCCCTCAAAGCGAGCAAGTTGCTGGCACAAAGGCAAAAAGCCACAGTTGTCACTGCGGACGGCGACTCTTGAGAGCAAGGAGCTACATAAAAATTATGGTTGCAGATCTAACGTCCGCTAATGAATTATTCCATGGTTTTTCTTTGTCCGTCTAAAGGCGAATGCCGATCCTGGGAGGCGATATTTTGTCATATTCATGCAGCAATCCACACATGCTAGGAAGCTATAATATCATTAATTAAGGATAAACCATGGCCATGAGGCCGAGGCATGTAACAGCGAGTACTACATCACTGCGGGGAAGTGGACTGGGCTACGTCAAGGATTCATGAATATTGTCCGATGCGTTACCGACGGAGAATCCTAACTCAGTGTAGGATCGACCGGGTAATAGGCTAACCAAGTTGCTGTCCGCTCGACGAAGGCGAGCGAGTTGCAGGCACAAAGAAAAAAAAAGAAAACACAGATTTTCGGGTAATAGGCAATTTATCATGAAGGCAGTCAAGACGGTTGGACAATGAACCTGGTCGATCAACGAAGAGATTCCCCTCAATCCCCGCAATCCCGGAAGTTTTACACGGAGCAGTGAGGTAGCCATACACACCTGCACCTGAGCGATCAGGAAACCGGTTAAAGTAGGATGACCTATCCAGGTATATAAGGCTCCTCGGTTGTGAGATTCCTCCACTGGTCAAAACCACCAACAGCAACAGTAAAGTTCCTCGTCTTCAACTTAGGATCATCATGAAGTATTCAGGAACCTTGTTTCTTTTAGGCGTGGGCTTAACATCCATGGTTTTTGGAGTTGAGGGAAAGTCTCTCTGGTCCTCATCACCTGGCACCTATGGCAGCGGCAACAATTACATCCTTAAGTCTGGCTATCCGGTCGGCAATGGAATTCTCGCAGGTACGAGTCATTCAACTCTATTGGCAGGTTAACACATCTAACTAATACCACATTTGACAGGCATGCAATTCGGAAATCCGGGTTCGGAAAAGATCGTTCTGAACGTTGACTCCTTGTGGTCCGGTGGCCCATTCGAAAACTCGGTACGCACACATGGTTCAGGGGAGCGTGGCGAAAGCCTTAAATTTTTAGTGAAACAGCCAGCTGATAAATAATCAGGCCTATACCGGAGGTAACCCCACGAACAACAAGTCAGCTTCTCTCCCTGGAATCCGCGAGTACATTTTCAACCAAGGGACCGGAAGTAAGTGCTTGCTCCAGCTCTTGTTTTCTGTCCCTCTTCATGCACAAGGCTAGAGTTATTCCTAATACGGACTCGATACTGTAGATGTCAGTGGTCTCCTCGGCGATAACGACAATTACGGTTCGTATCGCGTCTTAGGCAATCTAAGCATTGACATTGACCACGGGAATGATTACTTGAACTACACACGATCTCTGGACTTGGCTACGGGCGTCCACACCACCTCATACATCGCGAATGGCGCCCACTACATTAAAACCTTGTTTTGTTCCCACCCAGCTAATGCATGCGTCTATCGTGTCGCATCTAGCCAGGACCTGCCAGATATCAAGCTTCAGTTCGAAAACTTGGCTGTTTCATCTAGCCTCGCCAATGCCAGCTGTGGCCAGACATACACTCGGTTTACCGGGATTACTCAGTCAGGACCCCCAGAAGGAATGAAATACGACGCCATTGCGAGGTTCGTGGACCACCGCAATGGCAAAGGGGTTCTCTGTGAAGCCGATGGCTCCTTGACCATTTCCAAGGCCGTTGGCATCAGGACTGTGGATGTGATTATCGGTGCTGGGACCAACTATGATGCCACCAAAGGCAACGCTGAGAATGGGTTCAGCTTCAGAGGAGTTGACCCAGCAGCGGCAGTAGAAAGCACGACTTCTACAGGCGCACAGAAAGGCTATGCCGCGCTATTACGAGCACACATCAAAGACCATCAATCACTTTTTGGAGCCTTCACGCTGACCTTGCCTGACCCCAACAAATCAGCAGGCCAAGAGACATCGAGTTTGATCTCATCCTATTCAGCTAGTGGCAGTGGGGATCCGTATGTCGAGGGTCTTCTTTTCGACTATTCCCGATACCTGCTCATTGCCTCCTCCCGCGAGAACTCCCTGCCGGCCAACCTCCAAGGCAAATGGGCGGAGCAGATGAGTCCCAGCTGGAGCTCAGACTATCATGCCAACATCAACATTCAGATGAACTACTGGACAGCAGACCAGACTGGCCTAAAGAGCACCTCGGTGGCCCTGTGGAACTATATAAAGAATACCTGGGTGCCACGTGGAACAGAGACGGCCAAGCTACTCTACGACGCGCCAGGATGGGTTGTTCACAATGAAATGAATATCTTTGGTCACACGGCCATGAAGAGTGGAGCGGAATGGGCCAATTGTAAGTCATAACATGATTCTCACTGTTATTCTCGAGACTCACTTCCAATCTACAGATCCGGTTGCCGCGGCATGGATGATGCAACACGTGTGGGATAACTTCGAGTATGGCCGTTCACTTACCTGGTTGCAAAACGAGGGCTACCCCCTTCTCAAAGGAGTTGCTCAGTTCTGGATATCTCAACTTCAAGACGACGAGTTTAATAATGACGGCACACTGGTCGTCAATCCGTGTAACAGCCCAGAACACGGCCCAACAACGTTTGGATGCACCCATTACCAGCAGCTGATCTATCAAGTATTCGAAGCTGTGTTGAACTCCATTACATACATCGGCGAAAGCGATCAAGACTTTACGAATAGTCTCAAGACTGCAATGGGCAAACTTGACAAGGGCCTCCATTACACGTCTTGGGGCGGCGTCAAGGAGTGGAAACTGCCAGACTCTGCTAACCAGGATACAAAGAATACACACCGGCATTTGTCAAACCTAATCGGCTGGTATCCCGGTTACTCCATTTCATCCTTCCAAGGTGGCTACCGAAACGCAACGATTCAAGCAGCCATTGCAGCCACGCTCCAAGCCCGTGGAACTGGAGTGGAAGACTCGAATACTGGCTGGGGCAAGGCCTGGCGTGCCGCTTGCTGGGCCCGTCTCAACAACACAAGCCAAGCCTACAGCGAGCTTCGTCTACTGATTGATACCAACATCGCGGCCAATGGCTTCGATATGTATCAGGGCCAGTCGGCGCCTTTCCAAATCGACGCCAACTTTGGTTTGGGTGGAGCAGTACTGAGCATGCTTGTGGTTGACCTTCCAAACTCCTACGTTGACGAAGATAAGGTGCGCACCGTGGTCTTGGGTCCCGCGATTCCGTCCATATGGGGAGGTGGCAACGTCAAGAACCTGAGGTTGCGAGGCGGACGGGCGGTTGATTTTGAATGGGACTCGAAGGGCAAGGTTACCAAGGCAACCTTGCATGACGCTGGCAAGAATGTCAAGTTGGTAAACGTGCATGGCGAAGCGTTGAATTAGACACCACCTGGCTGTTATGTGTCAGACAGCCTGATAGGGACTGTTGGAATCTGACCTGTTATATAACTGACGATCTTACGATATCTGGAACGGCTTCCAGGCCGGCTGCTAGGAATCCGGTCTGGACCAGGTCTCGGGGCTCCGGCCGGTAGGTCTTCCGGCCTCAGACCTCCGGACCTCGGGCCCGGAGGCCCCCGGAGGCCGACCTCATCCTCATCTATAAGACCGATCCCTAGCCCTTCAATAGATAGAGAAATAAAGCAATTCCATCGTCACTAAAGCTGTCTTATCCAATCCATCCTTTGTCTGATACTACATAAGGTAGCGCAATTTAGGTAATACAACTACGTTGCCCTGGAGCTGTCCGCTTCTTTGGTGCAACTAAGGTGGAGGGGCCGGTAGGCAGGAACCTGGAACCAAGGCGGCTCAGAGGTAATCTTCTTTCTCTCTGGGCCATTCTTTTGCATCCTATGTGGCAAGTATAACTGAAGAAAAAGAAAAGGGTCATTATTCAGAGAAGGACGTTGTGAATAACTTTTGTCGTCAGATTGTGTTGCACAATAGGTCTCTGATATTCAAGACTACTACTATCGGAACATGCCCCATATCCCTCTTTCTTTCCACAGCTGCAAATTCTGGATACTATGTGGACATCTTCGAATAAGCCAATACCGTCTACTAAACTCCTCTGCTACCCACCCCATGAACTCAAGTCTCTCTCTGATCCGAACGGTTCTCTTCCACAGTCGCTCATCCAGCTCGATTATATCTAGTGGAGCGTAGGATGGGGGTAGTAGTGAAGTGATATTTCCAAAATTTTCTACGTCTGAAATGTCAAGGTACTGAAGACTGCTGAAGGGCCACTGTTGATTTGGATTTGTCAAGAGGTCAAAGATGTGTGTATTGTTGATTATCTTTAGCTAGCTAGGTGAGGGAATTGGAGCCTGTATGAGGTCCCGGCTGCCTGAGGCCACAACCGCCGTAGGCGGCCGTGGGCTTCCTTCAACAGGATTTAAAAGATTGTCAATATCATCTAGACCTCGACGTATAGACAGATGTTCGATTTTTGGGGCAATCTCCTGCAATAGTTAAACTTGGGAAGGAACTGTTGAAAGGACCAGGCATATATACTACATTCATACTACCATCAGTGTGGGTACCCATTACTTTTGCAGATTGTGTCTCAACAGGAATCATGTTAATGCTCTTGAAGCTAAGGGATCGAAGAGTATGGGGTAGGTGTTGCAGAATACTATCGACGTCTTGTTTGCAAAATAGCGAGTTACCACCTATGCAAAGAGATCTCAAGGTATGAACGATAGATGTATGTTCCCTGAGAAATATAACAATAGCTTTGGTTAATAGCTTTAAACATCTAGAAAGGTTGAGGTGAGTTCGTCTTGCTGAGTTGGGAAAGTTCCGCAGTGCCTCGGTACATAGACGAGAATTACCCAATAATACAACATGGGCGTGGAACATGATAACAGAGGCTATTGACCTTGGTAAATGCCGCAGGACCACATCTCCGTCACTCTGCATCAAGATACACTTCTCAAACAAGATCAGCGAGACCTGGATGTGGGCCTAGGGGGTGTTGGCTTGAAAATAGAAGGACACGTAGCTATATTGTTCTCTATTTATACGTCCGGTATCTCCCACCTGTTGTGTTATTGTGACTTGGTAGTGAATAGCTCGATGGGACTCCTTCGCGATTTGGAAGAGTTCTTCTACCTTGGCACCGCCAGGTCGGCTCCCTCTTCGAGGAGGAATTTCACCACGTCGATATGTCCACCACTTAAAGCAAGTATCAGCGGCGTCCGTCCGGACGTGCTCGCAATCGTCAGGTCGGCTCCTTCTTCGAGGAGGAATTTCACCACGTCGATATGTCCACCACCTGAAGCACTCCGGATTTCTTATTATTCCGATAAAACACTAGACTACACAATCACAGCACATTTAATTATGTAAAACTTTGTGAAATTGAATACTTTAGTTGATTTTGCATCTACTTGACGTGTTTGTACGCGATGCACTGTCATGCCGCAATTCCCACGAGGCGGAGGAACCAGTCCTGCCTTCCTCCCCCGCCATTGCCCTCCCGAGCTGGGATGAACTTGAGGCGACAGCCGGGACCGCAGTTGAGGCCAGTTCCATAATTTCAGCGAAGCGTTTGAGCTCCTCGTTAGTTGTAAGCGGATGATACCAGATTGTACTGCGGGAGACTCCGCAGAATGAGGACTCTGGAAGACCTCTAAAAGCGTGGGACCCTCGCTTTTCGCTGAGACATCAAAGATTGCGGATCATCTACCTCTAGGACGTTGGAACTAAGCCGGAGGTTCAAGTACTCGAAGTTTGTGTACGATATGCTAAACCTGCATGGGAAGAGAGGTAGTCTAGAATATCCAAGGTATAGACTACCTGACCCAGAGCCCCTTGATCCCGAGTTCAAGAACTTTGTGTTTCATCTTCAAGCTGGAGTGTTAAGCGACGGCGGATTCTAGAAGGCCTGCCCTACACCTGTTTTAGAATCCCAAGTGTGCATCGTGCATACACTTCTCTCATAAGTATTATCTTCATCTAGGCACCAAATATGGTAGGTTGCAAAGATACCAATCAAGTTTTATACGTAAGTCGACAGGTACCCCGTATTCGGAGGTCGCCATGACCGAGATTCTTGGGCGTTTACCATGACTATGGCACTCCTAACATTTGAGGCTATTTTTATTGACCTTTTCATTTTCTCGAGCCACTGGTGGAATATTTCCGAAACACCAGAAAGCTACGCCCTTTCCCCAGCCAGAACTGTATTTTAGGCATCACAGAGTATTGTTGATATGCCTACCGGGAGGGTTTCCCGTTGGTTTTAGCTATTTTGTGGCATCTTTCCGCGAATGGCGCGATATGTTCGGGCGAGAATGATTTCAATTAAGAGCAGTTCAGTCACACCCTTGGCATAATTTACATGTTACTGCAGGTATCCGGTATGTGTTGTTGCAGTACATTGTAGCGTCAAAATAATAGCAGGGACGCGGGCAACGTGGCCGGGATCAGTTCCCGGCCAACAAGTAGGATCGGGAGGTGCTAAATATGCGCTCCTTGTTTGATCAAGAGCGTTCTGATGTAGCGGTATTCTAACCTTCGGCAAGAGGGGTGAGATTCACTCAAAATCGCCTCAAAGAAAGAAAGATCAATACAATGATCAGACTCCGGATACGCACCTGATTGAACCGTCACCCCTTGAATTGAATGTACCGTTACATTTCCATCACTGCGCTTTCTAGCTCCATGACATAACCCCAATATGATAGGAGAATCCAACTTGAGAAATGACAAAGCAAGGCATGAGTGGCCATCTAACCGCCGCCCTGCTGGAGAGCTGCAGCCTCCTTGAGCACTCGCCCCATCGTCCGCCATACAGCTTGCAGCTGACGTGTCTGCAATCCAAGCCACTTATGCACGTTGATTTCAGCTGAGCGATTGTTAACTTCAGCCGCACGAGGTCTAGGTAAGGCGAACAACGGGACAAGATTTCCATCCTTACCCCGCAATCGCTCTTTGCAAATTGATTGTTCATATCTTTACCTACCTTTCACGCATATTTATGTCTGCCAAGTTACCAATCTTGACCTATCGTTTCGGACCCTTCCAATGGATCAACAAGCTACCAGGCCGAGAACCCACAGCGACTACACTGTGGGTTGGGTCTGCGCGCTACCAAAAGAGCAGACTGCGGCAATTGCCATGCTCGATCACCGACATCCAGAACTTCCAAGGCCACCGAATGACCAGAACGCGTATACACTCGGTTCTATCGGTGGACATCACATCGTCATCGCTTGCCTTCCGAAAGGCAAAATCGGCACCAATTCAGCAGCTACCGTGGCCACTCGGATAACGCAGACTTTCCCTTCCATCAAGGTCGGCCTCATGGTCGGCATCGGCGGTGGAATTCCGCCTGAGGTCAGGCTTGGTGATGTTGTCATTGGTACACCCACTGCTGAATACCCTGGTGTAGTTCAGTGGGATCTGGGCAAGGCGGAAGACGGTGGCAATTTCACGCGAACCGGCTCGCTGAACAACCCCCCTAGCTTTTTGTTGACAGCTTTGACGAAAATGGAGAGCGAAGTCAGCATGTACGGATCAAAGATACAGCAGTATCTCGATGAAGCTCTTAAGAAGTTCCCAAGACTAGCGCCAAAGTCCATGAGGCCTGCTTCTCTCGAGGATGCCGGCACCAAAGGCGATGACTCCCAGAAACCTCCTGGAGAATGTGAGGTCCACTACGGCCTTATTGCGTCCGGGAACAAATTGATCAAGGACGCCACTGTTCGAGATAAAATCAACTCCGACCTTGGCGGAAATGTCCTATGTGTCGAAATGGAAGCAGCAGGACTGTTGGACTATCCGAGCATTGTTATTCGTGGCATCTGCGATTATGCCGATTCGGAGAAGAACAAAGATTGGCAGGAGCATGCTTCAGTTGTAGCTGCGGCATGCGCAAAGGAATTTCTAGGATACCTGCAGCCAAGTGATATTGGCAATCAGCGCCCAATCAGCGAGACATTGGGACAGCGTTAGTGATTTCTCCTCACTATTAACCTGGCTTAGGGTTACTAATTGAATCTTTAGTTCTTGAAAATGTTGATTCGTTGAGCGTCAAGGCGAGAACGGACGAGGAGGAGAAGATTCTTACCTGGATAACACCCTTCAACTATGGGGAGCAACACACAGACATCCTGAAGAGGCAACAACCTGGTACTTGTCAGTGGGTTCTAGACTCTGACGAGTATCATGACTGGGTGGATACGCCAAAGGGTATTCTGCTGTGCCCGGGAATCCCTGGAGCGGGAAAGACGATAGTCACATCGGTTGTGGTCAACGATCTGATCCAGAAATTTGGTGAGCAATGCGACACTGGAATCGCGTACATATACTGTAGCCACCAGCAAAAGAACCAGCAAACGATCGACGACTTAATCGCAAGCATACTGAAACAGCTTGCCACGCGACAGGCTGCATTGCCGAGCGACGTCACGGAGCTGTACCGACGACACAAGTATAAAGGCACGAGGCCTTTGCTCGAGGAATACCTAAGCGCACTCCATTCCGTTTCCGCATTGTATACGAAGATCTTCATCATCGTCGATGCACTTGATGAGTTTCAAGAGGATAATGGTCGTCGAACGGAGTTCCTGAGAGAACTTTTCAACCTCCGTGACAAATGCGGTGCTCACGTTTTTGCGACATCGAGGTTCATACCCGACATTGTTGATCAATTCAGGGGTTCCTTGACGTTGGAGATTCGTGCGAACACAGATGACATCAAGAAATATCTCGAGGAAAACATGACAGATCTCTCCATCGCTATGTCGCAGGGTTGCCAGCTGTGGGACGAGATAGTCAATGAGATCACGGATGCCGCCAGTGGAATGTAGGTTCTTAATCAGCCATCAAGGCTAATGAATCCATAAAGTACTAACAGGTTGTTAGGTTTCTCTTGGCGAAGCTCTATCTTGGGTCAGTATCCGAAAAGGTCTCACCTAATGATGTCAGAGAGACATTAAAGGGATTCCAGAGACAGGGCCGAGAACCCACAGATAAGAGCACGGACGAAATACTCAACAGTGCGTATGAGCAAACTATGAACAGAATCAGCACACAGAGTGGAGAGTTCAAGAAGCTTGCATTCAATGTCCTTTCATGGATTACTTGCGCCAAGACGCGGCTCAATACATGGGAACTCCGCCACGCCCTTGCAACAAGATCTGGACAATCCAAGCTCGATCCGGGAGATTTCATACAGTTACAACTCATCCTTCGAGTATGTGCTGGATTGGTCATCGTTGATGAAGAAAGCGACATTGCTCGATTGGCTCATCGCACTACAGAAGTATACTTTGACCGCAGAAAAGGCGATTTGTTCCCCCAATGCGAGGCCAAGATCACAAGGACCTGTATCGCCTACCTCTCATTCAGCACTTTCGAGGATGGGTATTGTCAAACACCCACAGAATTGGAGAGGCGGTTGGATTCACATAAGTTTTACGAATATGCGTCTCATAACTGGGGTCACCATGCTCGAGAGGCGAAACCGTTCAGCACAGACATCCGAGACTTTCTCAACCACGAGATGAAAGTGAAAGCATCTAGCCAGGCATTGATGATCAGCAATAAGAGCCCCGGATACCTTGGACTTAGATATATAAGAACCAGCCACATGTTCCCGAATGGTTTCACGGCGCTGCATCTAGCGGCATACTTTGGGCTCGAAGAGCTAGTAATGGCTCTACTGGAAACATACCACCCAAGCTCCCGCGATATGTACGGAAACACACCATTGATGTATGGGGCAGCTTACGGACGCAACGCAGTGGTCAAGCTGTTACTCAGCATCGATCAAACTCAACTAGACGCCGAAAGTAGGGACTACGTCCCCATCGAGCCTCTAGAGCGTACGCCGCTCTCGATAGCAGCACAGAAGAGGCATGGAGGTGTCGTCGAGCTACTGCTTGGGCATCCCAGCGTTAACTCTAACTTGGACTTCGGGTTCGATCATCCTACACCACTGTCATTTGCAGCAGAGAATGGCCATGCTGAAATAGTTGAGCGGCTACTTGGGCATCCGAACATTAACCCCAACCTCTCCGACGAAAAATACCGTACACCACTCTCTCTTGCAGCAGAGGTTGGCCACACTGAAGTGGTGAAGCTGTTGCTTGGGCACCCTGACATTGACCTTCACATCTCCAATCGCAACAATCGCACACCACTCTCGTTTGCAGCAGAGAATGGTCATACTGAAGTGGCCAAGCTGCTACTTGGGCATCCCGACATGGACCGTAACCCCCTCCGCTACAACAATTATATACCACTCAAATGGGCTACAAACAATGGGCATATAACTGTTGTCGATTTACTTCTTGAGAAGGAAAGAAGTAGAGCAAAGTTCAACACATGCTATATTCAACAGGCGCTACTTTGGTCTGTGCACAATGAGGAGATTGCACTTGTAAAATTACTTCTGACTTGCAAACATGCTGGAACTAGTCTTTTATTCAGGTATTACCAAACTGCGCTTTGGTGGGCTGCAGCCTCTCAGAATCCAGACCTAGTGGAGTTGTTTTTTGCATGCGGCTACGTCAAGCGAGGTTTCAAGGACGAGGATGACTTTGACATGCGCGGAACTACAAAACACGTCAAATTACTCAGAAACATTCTACTTGGCTTGGAAAACGTTGATCTGGAGTCTAAGAATGGGCGTGGCCAGACACCGCTCCATTGGGCAACAGAGTTTGGACAAAAGGACGTTGTCAAGTCAATCCTCAGAACCGATGTTGACTTGAATCGGAAGGATTTCGACGGCCGAACTCCCCTACTAACAGCGGCGATATGTGGGAACAGCGAGATTACGGAACATTTGCTAGCCCAAGATGGCATTGATCCTAACGCTGGAGACAACACCGGTATGAACCCACTTCTAGTAGGTGCCTATAATGGACATGAGTCTATCGTGAGACTCCTACTAGCTAAAGATGGCGTTGATGTAAACGCTACAGACACCATGGGTCAGACGCCACTCACAGTAGCTGTCAGTAATGGATACGAGCCTATCGTGAGACTGCTAGTAGCTAAAGATGGCGTTGATCTAAACACGAGAAATCCGCTGCATCTAACGCCACTTGCCGTAGCTGCCAGTCGTGGAGACGAGTCTATTGTGAGACTGCTACTAGCTAAAGATGGCGTTGACGTAAACGCTACAGACATCTGGGGTCAGACGCCACTCACAGCAGCTGACTTTAATGGACACGAGTCTATTGTAACACTGCTACTAGCTAAAGAAGGTGTTGCAAACGCCGCACACGATACGTATCCGACGCCATACTATATGGTAGGCGATGGTGAACATAATTCTACCGCGACGTTGCTTGGTGTCAACGGTGGGGTTGATTTGAGATTCCAGAGTGTGAGCGTCTTTGCGCCGCCTGATCGGATATCAGCAAAACACCTCAGGGATGAGTCAGGAGTTGATGCAAGAAGATTGAGGCACAAACCAGAGAGAGATAATTTATGAAGTCTTGCTGAGACGGATGTAGTTAAAGCACGAGGGATACATTTTAATAGATAATTAGATTTACCCGTTTACCTTTCATAATGCATTTGACGGATATGGAACCTCGTCGAAGGCTCGAACAGGCAGGAAGTTGATGAGGCAAGTATTGACAAGGAATATCGTGATGGATGCCGCGACGGGTATGTGATTGTCCCAGTAATTGACGATGATGGGAAACGCCGATGCTTCGACAGCGAAAACTGCGATCCAACAGCCCCAATATTGCCAGCCAACGGCAAACCCAAGCGTCGATGGCTATGTTAGTTGCGGACTAGAATTGGCAGAGTGTACTTACGGGATCCACGAATCGCGTTGCATATGACACAAACGAACGTGTTACCGGATACTAAATTGTCATATCCAGAATATCCAAGATGAGTTCAGTCAGGGTGTGCATCGCAAGAAACTAGAATTCACCAACTGGCCGAGGTAGCAATCATCAAGTACAGAACGAACGACATGACAGAGAAGGCGATGACCACAGCGGCAGGCCCTCCTCTCTTCAAAGCAGAACCAGTGCCGATAGAAAAACCAGTGCCGATATCAGATCCAATAGCAATCATCTGACAAAGCATCATATTAGTCGCATATGCTAATTTTCAGTGACGGAAAACAGTCCTGAACATGCCGACTGCGAAGCGCCCTCTTCAGCCCTTGATGCCCATAACGGGCCGGCTGAGGGACTATTTCGGTGCTTCCTTGTTCAAGATCACTTTAGGACCTTGGTGATTTCGCCGTATTTGTTTCCTTTTCCGTTGTCACTGAAAACGTTGGACGAGCCACTATTAATCTTGTAGAAGTGTTGTGTCTGTGTTGAGAATGAGGATAAGGTCACTTTATAGAGCCTGGCACCGCGGCACAGATCAAGACACTCCAAATAAGGCTATTTTGACGGGCCAATAGCTTTGGGAAAATGGCCCTGGCGTTTCTGGGGTATGCAGTTTGGTGCGAGAAAGTTCAGCGACTTGCTGCTTCACCTGTCGCTATACATCGTACTTTAATTGCCCACAGTCGGGGAATTTCCAGCACATCTCCCTACCAGCCGGCGCGTCTAACGCGACGGAGTCCCGTGGTGGTGTGGCCGGCTTGCGCCGCGCGAGATGGGAAGAACATCCAGTCATGTGTTGAGTTCTTCGGTGAGAGCAGTGAATGGACTTTGGTACAGCAGGTCTTTCTCCCGGCATCCTATGTTTGCAGTATGACTTCGAAAATGGAAAAGATCACGTCTCGTCTTTCCGTAATACGTCTTTCCGTAATACGTCTTTCCGTAATACGAGACGTTGCACATACATTGTCACGGCCTCCCGCCGGAAAAACGCAAACATTTCAAGGCGGCCAATAGTTGACACTATCCTTGAACGCCTAAAACGCAGCCCGCCCCCTAATTAAGTCAGAATCAGCCCTGGCGCCATCCCCTCCCTCTCCCGATAGAGAACAAGCCCGGCCACGTTCAACGCTACGACAGCGGCTAAAGCGACGCATCAGTGGATCTGTGATGGCCAGCACTCTGGCGTGACCTATTGCGGCGCTTCATTTCCCTGGCGGACCCTGAAAACTTGCTCTTGTGGTAGATGTCAAACCATGAAATCGGGTACATCTAGTTTACGAGCCCCTCCACGCCCAAAACACGGCCGCGTATTGGCCCAGCTCGCATCTGACACGTCACAGTATCGATTGCCTTGCTGTACGACGGCGTAGGTGTCGTAGGCCTCGCGTGGCACAAACCGCACAGCCTCACGGCATTGCCACCGCCAAGTGTGTTTGCCTACTTGGCAGCGTCGGTAGATTGAGCCGCTGAGGCATAATGGCAACCAGGCAATCGAGAGAGCGTTATCAACGACCGCGCTGGTTTTAGTAATGGACATGACACGTCGAATGATGGTAGAGTCGCACTCGATGTAATCCAGCTGTGTTGATTGCCAAGGAGCTGCTCTAAGCATAGCACTTCTCATCATGCGTATTTACCAGGTGGATCTTCGGGAGCCTTGGCAATCCATGGGCGGATCACTATTAGTACTCCATCCGACGCGGGGTTTGGTTCGCCCTCCACGGCTTGCGTATCAGGCTGAACCAGCCTATAACCGAGAGGTCTCCCAGTAGTGTTGGAGGCGTATGCAAGTACAACTAGAGCCAACACGCAATCCTTGCAAGCTGTACCACGCAGAGCCTGGTGGTAATGACGGCTGCAGCTCGTCGAATCACACCCTTCACTGATGAGGGAGATGCACATTGTCACACCCTCCTCCTCCCGCAGGTAAAATTGTGGACTGTTGGTGGCCACTTAGAAGTCCTCATCATATGTGACGACCCGTTAGGCTCACTCACCGGCGCCCTGATGAAGGCAAACAGTTCGCCCAATCATCACGTGGACAATCTGTTCACTCGTGACCTCTGGCATTGCTTTTGCCAAGGTCGTAGTACATTACCTGCAAGGTGCCTGTCATGATCTTGCCCTTTCCATCCCCCTCTCACAAGCTCGCTAGCCCTCCATCGAACAGACCTATCCAGACGTATCTTCGTCTTTTCGCCGCTTTGGTATTCATCGACTCACCTTTTCCCCTGTTCCATTTTTCTCAGCCTGAATATGTCCGCACCAGCATCTGCATCTCCACAACGAGGCGATGTAGGCACAATCATGTGGTTACCCAAGTATAAAACCTTAAAAAAGGAATACTTGGTTCACGATGGCGAGGATTGCTTCGACCATCCTGTGGTTGTTCTCTCTCCTCCAGTACAAGAAATGGTTGAAATCTTGATAGTATGTACACTTTAAAACCAAACTTCAGCCTGTTTTTATTGACCCACGAGAAGATAACCTCGATGAATGGAAAATCGAGTCCAACCTCCTACTGGGACAAGGATATCCGCGATGGCTTTCTACCTATTTCCCCTTGCGACGCTCATCGAGAAAACCACCTACTTCTCCATCTCGACCCTGGATGCCAACAGAAGCTTAGGAAGAATTCACACGTAAAAGCTTCCAAGCTGTGGAGAGTCCTATTCAAGTCGCTGAAGGACTACTACGACAGCCCAGCAAAGATCTACTTCAATGAAGCTTCGCTCAAGAAGCTAGTCGATTATACACGAACGAGGCGATGTGACGATTCGGTGAAAACGCTAGTCGAGTATTCGCCGCATACGCCAGTCGAACAATTGCCCGACAGGCCCTTCGGATGGTTTCACAAGAAAGTAGCCAACAAAAGTTCATGTCTTGAATCTCCCACGACTCCGCCACAACAAGATCGGACCCCAGATCTGGATTCACAGGACTCTTCCTACACCCGAGATCCCTCCAACCCATGGGACATTTCACACCTCCAAAACCCGTCCAACGCCCTGTTAGAAGACCAACACACCCTCGCCGATGCCATAGTTGTCCAAGACTTAGAGAACTGGCCCGCCACCAAGTATGCCCTCTCTGATCCCAACAGGCTCGGCATCCAAGCCTTAGAGAACTGGCTCGCCGCCGAGACTACTCTGCGCAAGGCCAACTGGCCCATCGTCCAAGCCTATCCCGCTGCCTACAAGGCCCTCGCCGATGCCACTTCGCGCGCCGACGAAGCCGAAAACAAATGGGCAGCCATCTCTGGGGCAAAGCGCAGCCAAACCGGAGGGAAATACCCTTGGGGACGTCGTGCTACGCCTGATTTTCCAGCCTGCTGGCACAAATGGAAATTAGCTCCTTTTCGTCAGCTATTGGATGAAAAAGCTCGGGAGTTGGATAGAACCTCACAGTAGCAGCCTCCCTATTTCCACCTGGGCTGCCTGCCCTTGCGTTTTGAGGACTTTGCGACGTCTCAGTTGCAATACGTCTCAAGTCAGTTCAGTCATGAACAAAGAGAGTGCGTGGGCTTCGGTCAGCATGATGTCCTCGGGTTACTAACAACCTTTGCATAGAACATTCCGGCGTAATGATTCTTCCTTGGTATTTAGCTTGGGATCACAAAGTTCAGCAGGCTTGATGCAAACGAAACTGGCAGAATAGCCAATCTTGTATATTTCTGCGCAGTATCGCATTTCCCGAAACGCCGGGCGCCACGGAAGAACATAGTGTCGGATAAAGAAACACAAATGATCAGGTACAACTTGGACTAATTTGGTAGATTGATATATGGGAAACATGATTGAGCCTTGAAGCCAGGGCAGCCGCGATTACTTGTTGAACTCCGTCTATAGGCAAGTCCTATGACCGTCACGCTGTGCGACATCAAAAGGCGAGCCGC
This sequence comes from Ilyonectria destructans, assembly GCA_020740775.1. Lineage (NCBI taxonomy): Eukaryota > Fungi > Ascomycota > Sordariomycetes > Hypocreales > Nectriaceae > Ilyonectria > Ilyonectria destructans. Next base: position 2,299,900 of record JAHEWK010000014.1, read on the forward strand.
ATCGCAATGACAACTGGCATAGCGAATAACAAAGGAAGGAAATGACGGTCATGGAAGAGAATAGCGGTATACCTAGGGCCCAAGACAGCAGATTCTTTATCTTGTTCTGCTACCGATATTGAGCCCTCTTGGGACCCTCCATTGTTACCCATTCTGACTTCTAGGGCATGAGCGGAACATGTGGAGAAAATTTGCTCTAATTCCCTTCAATTGCTAGCAACTTGTATTTGCATTTGAAATCTCGTGTCCCTATGATGTCTAATGCTTGTTCTCGTTGCCCCAGCGTACATCATTGCCAACAGTTATTTTTAATTCCCCCTTGCAAATTAATTGCAAATGGATATGAATGTCAGCGCCAATTGTTCTTACATCGTGTGTGCTATCGGTATTAGCTTCTTCGTTATCAAAATTTAGGCCCGAGGATGCCACCAAGCTGGCTAGCTGTTACAGGCGATTGTATTGAGGAGACGGTTCACTTGAGTGACCAGATTGTGAAGTTCAGGCCCAACTTTAAGCTCTGGCGTCGCCGAGTTATGGCGCCGAGAACAAACCGTCTCCATCTAGCCGAAATCTTCGCCTTGATAATTGTTGGCTTTTTGGATACCAATAGCGAGGAAAGATGTTGCTGAGATGGTGGGTTGAAATAGGTCGTCGCTGCGTGTGTTGTCAGTTTGTGCACAGTAATAAACCAGACTAACCAAAAGGTGCAAATTATTTGCCCACACTAATGGCGTTTTTCACCTCAATTTCCTGCCGCTCCTCTTCTGTCGTTGAAATGTCGCTCTCGCTATAATTTTAGGAGGAAAATGATGCGCTAAGCGGAGTGGCGCTGTACGCTTTTCCTCGCGGCCTTCAAATGTCGCGTTGGCTTCCATCGCGCAAACGGAAAGAGCAACAAAGTACGCCAAGAAAAAGGCGTGAGTACTATTTCATATTTTTCTAAATGCTTACCTATACAATTGGTACTTACAGGCCGAATCTCGGTCTCTTGTGTTCAGACAATCAAGCCAAAATTCGATTCGCCTTGACACAAACACACTCTATATCGGCAATGGAACAATGGCCTATATCACATCACAATGGTTTGAAGTTTACTGTTATCAACATGTTATATGTTTTGAGGAGAAAAGATGCATGCCTGAAGCTAATGTTTGGATGAGTTGTTTCATCGCCATCCGCATCATAATTTGAGATCGAAACTGTAAACTCCCCCTCCCCCAAAAAAAAGAAGAAATGGAGGACTTGCATCTGCGTGTGGAGCGCCAAATTCTCCAGCGTGTGCCAAAGGCTAGGGCGCTCCTTCTTACTATTCGCATCTATCGAGGTCACTGAAGACAAGGAAGTCGCTCGGGCGTTGAGGGCGAGTATTGGGAGCTACGGCGAGGATGTGGCCACATACAAGAAGGAAGAATTGTGGGATCAAATGATGCGCTCGTATTTGGCGAACGTTTTGGGAGATGAGTAGGAGATTAAATCACCTACAGCCCTAGGCAGGCGAGCACATCTTGACACTAAAATACCGAGAGATGGATGGAGAGATAAATCGTTGAGAAATTATCGTAGTGTCTGGATCCACATTTTTATACCCCAATGCCAATAATTGCCATCTGCCCATCTAACTGAGTCGTTCTGGTGCGCCTTCGGGCCTATCCCAACAAATAATACGACAGTTCTTCTTCAAAGTCCCCAGAAAGACGAGTCATCAGATCTGGAGGCGGTTCCGGAATTGTCGCCCGACGATCTCATATTCTCTGGGTACCGAGTACTAAGATGACCTAGATGATTCCTTGAAATAATATCAAAGCCAAGAAGGCTGTTAAATGATCCACTGTTACCCCCCAAGTTCGAACGGCTGTTTTCTTCAAGTACGGAGCATCACGAGATACGACCCTGCAATTTTTAAGACTGGACTCTTGGACGCAACAGTGCAATTGTCTGCCGCTTATAGTTCTGATGCTAAATGATCTATGTACTAAGCCCGCCCGGCACCGGGCCAAACAAACTCTAGTAAATACTTGACATAATATACAAATTTCAAGTCGCGGAAATCTTACAGCGACTTCGTGGCCCATCCCAGCTGGGTGTTGCCACCATCAAACACCACAAACCCTGCCTTGAGTGCAATATCGCCAAAAATGTTGATGCCAATATCCTCACTAGGCTGAAGTCCGCCAAAGCAGTTGTTGGATCCGTCACCCAGAGGAGCATAGTTCATGAACTTGGCGGGGATGGTAAACTTAGCATCGCTGACGCCAAAGGTGAAGGTCGGGACCTCGGCGTCACAAGGAAAAACATAGCCACCCGCGGTACTGTCAAGCTTGGAACCTTGAACTTGAGAGTAGTAGGCCTTGTTGACCGCGCTGGGTAGCAAAAGGAGTGTAGTGCCAGTATCGGCGATGCCATCGAGAGACGTCTGGGAGAACGTTGCGTCACCTACTGCATAGCCAGTAGACGTGAATTCCCAAAATCCCTGAGACGAGTCGACGGGCGTGTAGGTGATGTCTCCAGTGAAAGCAGACTTATCAATAAAGCCAAAGTTGTAGTTTCCGGGGGCATCTTGCTTAAGGTCTGCGGTAAATACCTTCGACTCAAGGTCGGGCATAGCGCTATCAAAGAATGTTTTCTGCTGGGTTGGCTGAACAGTGTTGATTGAGCTAAAGGCTAGTCCGAGGAGGCCGTCGAGGTCCGATTCGGAGGTGAAGGTGTCGGAAACAGTCTTCGCAGCCTCGACAGCTTGGGCGCTAACAGTAAGGCCTCCCACGTTGACCTTGTCGAGATAGACGGTTCCGGAAGAGGAGCTCTTATCACCATAAGTGATAGACCACGTAGCACCAGCCAGGTTCTTCGAGGTGCTGCTCTTAGACGGGTCGTACTTGGTTTGGCCAGTAACCTCATTCGCAGTGGTCAAGGAGCTGAAGACCCAGAGGTCCGAGGATCCAGTATCGAAATCCAGGTTAAGAACCTGAGGCGGAGTCCCAATGCTGACAGGAGTCAACCACTCACTATCGTTGTCGGTGGGTGTTGTGGTCGCATTACCCTCGTCGCGGCGAGTGTTGGCCGCCTTGACCTTGGTGACAGCAGCGGCGAGATCCGTGGGAAGACGAACACCGTATTTTCGATATACTTTAGCGAGAGCCAAAGGGCCGCTCTTGGTATACTTGGTGTTCTTGACCTGGGCGATAGAGTAGCGGTTACCCCTGGGTAAGTCGGTGCCGGTGGGAGCGCCGGTAACAGTGGTGGCGAGTGCCAGAGTGGCAACGAAGAGCTCAGTAAGTGAGGGACTCATGATGAAATTGTTAAAGAAAGTGTATGACCAGCAAACAAATACGATAATGAATGGTATGAACAGGAGATGTAATGAATGTGTTGGGGAAGTGATGCTAGAAGATGTGTTTGGTTCGACTGTATTGGAGAGAATGCATCGCTGGTTATGTACTCGTTACCTGTTCTCATCCATCCAGGAGGATTAATCTCGAGAATCGTCAGATTTGACGCAGCCTCAGCATTGAAACTGTAGTTCGGCACTCGACATCCGCATCACCTCCCCGAAAGAGCCCTCCCGCGCTAGCTCAGAAGATCCCGAAACATCGAGGGCCAAGCATTAGCGAATCTGTTTATGCTGCCATCTGGCCTTGGCATCTACTTGGCATTTGCTTGGCTCGCGGGTGCCGGGAGGGAGATGAAACGCATCCACGATGGTTCTTTTGCCGTTTCGCCTTCAAACGATCCGGGAAATCGGCAGCTAGCGAAATGGAGAAGGTGGATGATCTAGCGCGAAGAATGTCATCTGGCCACCTACCGAGACGGGAAACTCATCGGCGCGACGATGTAACGGCGTGAGGGCCAATAAGGAGAATCACATGACGACCTGACGCGGACAATTCGATACAGGCACCACGCAAGCCTCGGGACTCAGCATCAATAACTGGAGAGGACAGCTGGTGTGAGGGCGGATGGTTGAAGATGCTGGCGGCTCCTGATACTCACGCTAGTTTCATCCCGCTAGAACGTACAGGGGCATGTTGGCGATTTGATTAGTCCCACTGGGAGCCCCTGGAATGATTCAAGTTTGACGAAAAAGGTCCCAGATGGACGCGACGACACTTGATTGGCTAGTGTAATCCCTGCTCCGCGATGGAGCTTTTGAATCGTGTCAAGTACACGACCTGGAGATTATGCAGATCGGGGCGGGACCACTAAACGGAGATGATGATTCAATTCGAGAATGGAATAAACAACAAATGCGACATCTTCAAGCATGTCCTAGTTTGAAAGCGCCGAAGCTTAACGAAGGATCGCCGCAACAAGGGTTGAAACCAAAAAGTGCCTTCATAGTGGCAAACTATACTCTAACAATTAAGTCAGCACAAGCAATACTCGGCCAAATCTAACAGCAAGTCTTGGCGTTTGCAGAGGTCCAATCATGTCTATTTATTTTTACTGTAGAATTTAGCTGTGACAAGTAACTTTAGGCTGCGGTGGTGCATTACTTGCACCGTATCCACGATTGACGTTAACTTCGCAGGCACTGTAATGTTGGTGTTGACCTCACTAACAGTTTTGTATACAGAACGATCGGCAGTACTTTGATGTTGGGCCAAGATAGGTGAGAGTCTATGTACCGAGGAAACGACTCTTCGCTATTATCTATCATCCCAGTTTGTTACATCCTATGCGCCTTATCGCAGTCTATGGGATCGGACGAAACGAGGCCGATGTGTCACAAAATGCGAAGGGATTCACGTCACAGATCATTGATTCATAATGATTATGTTATTACGGGCTAGGAATAGCTATCTGCCCACAATGTTGTGCATCGTACAAATTCGTTAGGCACAAGTCTGTAATCCTTGCGATGGCTGAAAGCTATGTGGAGAAGACAATACGGAGGCCAGAAACCGCCTCATGCTCGCTGTATCAAACAGGCAGTGGAACAGCGATGCCTTACCACGACGTTGGTCCAAAGAAGGACCCATCGTCTGGCAGAACCTTGGTCACGGCTCCCTCAGCATCGAGGTTGTTGTTGAAAACCGTGGTACCCCACCACTCAGGGAAATTAGAATTGGACAGGCCAAGAGCGAGAGCAGAAACGACAATGCATAGCGCCGTGCCAACGTCGAGAGCACCGGAGAGCACGTAGTTGTAGCGGACTTGTACGAGTTAGTAAAGCCCATAAGGTTTTCAAGATAGGGTGACTTACTCCACCAGCCAAAGAACTTGCGCTTGATAAACCAGTTGAAGATGAGACCAACAACCACCCACTGGCCAATCCACCAGGTGGTGGCCGGAGGAATCATACCGGCACCACCGAAGATGGCCGGGAAGAAGACGTAGCGCAAGAAGCTGCGGGGATATCTGCGGGCGAGGAAGTACTGGATGACAGGGAGAATGGCACCGATGAGCCAGAAGTAGTTGACCCAGGAGTAGCTAGTAACTATTAGTCAAGTTCATGGCGAGATGCAAAATCTGGCACTTACATTGCTCCAGCTCCGAACATTCTGCGGGGTCCGATGACACCCCAGATGACACTGGCGTTGAAAAAGGTGCGAGCCATGGGGCATGTAAGACCCTGAGCTTGGTCGGTGGTGCAAATGCCCTCAATGTTTCCTCGCAGGAAGTTGTAGGTGGCAATCTGCACGATAGAGAGCCAGACGACGGCGAAGGCCTGGGCGGCGAACATGGTGCGAGGGGGAATCTTCATGTAGTGGCCGACTTTCATATCGGAGATGTACTGAAGACCGTTGTAGCAGAGCATGTAGCCCCAGCTCTTGAACAGCATCATGGCAATGGGTCGGCCGGGAGTCATGTAACCGACAATCATCTCAGTGATGACGTTGAGACCGGTCTGCTGGTTGGTGATGGCCTGGATGATACCGACGGGGAGGATGAAGAAGACACCGATCAAAATGCAGATGATGTACGCCCACCAGGTCAGATGGGTTTGCCAAACCTGGCTCGCAATCATGCCAAAGGCACAGCTGACGGCAAAGATGGCGGCGAACCACCACTCAGGGGCCTCCTTGTACTTGCGCATGAGCTTCAGGTGCACATCGGCCTCCTGGTTCTTAGCATCACGCGTGCGAGAGATGATATCTTTGCCGTAGAACAGAGCGACATGCACAAGAGTGGACATGAGGGTGGCAAATCCCATGCCGTAGGTCAGAGAAAAGGCCGAGCCGAGCATCAGGGGAGAGTATTCCTTGTAAGCCGTCTCGTTGAAGGTGAACTCGGCGGTGAGAATACGGCTGGTGTTGTATCGCTGACCGAAGTGGTCGAAGTTGGCGTTGGCGCTGGAAAGCATGTTAGAGAGGAGTTCAAGGTCACGGTAGTAGATCATACCTGATGGGAAGATAACGGTAGAACTCGGGGCCGGCCCAGGCAAGACCAGCACATCCGACAACCATGATGGTAACACCGGCGGCCACGTTCAAGATGGCAAAGGCCGGGGTTTGAAGAGGACTCAGCAAGTAAGCACTGACGGTGCTCCAGTCGAACGAGAGGGGAATTATGCCCAATCCGGTCTGTCCGCCAAAGATCTGGTTGACGAGGACATTCTGGGGGGCGATCCAAGTAATGAAGGTGAACATGCTCAGGAACGGAGCAATGACGGTGGGCAACCACTCGTAGGCAAAGGTGGCCGAGGCCACGACGAGGAAGAACATGTAGCGGCCAATCTTCCAGCCGTGGGTCTGGGCGGGATCGGAGGCGGAGTGGTCGTGAAGCGAGGTCATGACGGCTGTCGTAACTAGAGTCGCGGGCCAGATCATAGCTGCGGGCCAGATCAAGAAGCGACGTAAAATACCGGCAACACCGAAACCCATCGCCTGCGTGGAGATGATGAGCATAAGTTGGAAACCCCAGCTATCAAAGATGATGATTAGTATGTGTACAGGGGTGGATTGGGGCTAGTGGGCAGTCTCACCTGAAGAACTGGTCGTAGAACAACTCCTGTGCGAGAAGAATATCAATGGCGTAACTAGAGGCCGATCCAGCTGCCGTCATCATGGTGATGATGGTGTGTTCCTTGACATTGAAGGGACCGGGGTTGAGGGACATCTCATTGCCAAAGAGCTTGAAGCGATAGTCGGGCATAACCTTGGCCCAGCCCACACCGAGACTAGATTATAGTGTTAGACCAGTGATATACTATCGAGCGTGGAGTAGCATACGGGTAAGAGGCCAACTGCACAACGGTGGACGTAATGGTAATGGGCGAGTAGCGCAGGCCCAGAAGGATGTTGCAAGCTGCGATGATGGTGCACATCACCGCGCCAATAGTCCAAGCGCGGATAGTGTTGATGGGCATATCCGGATCGTCAGTGGGAGGAACCTGAATGGGTCAGATACTGGAGACACTGTGGAGAGTTGCATTCGCGATGGGGCAGATCTTACCGACGCGCGGACCTCGGGGTATGGAGAGTCCTCAGCGAGGAGAGTGGCCTCGACAGCGGCCTCCTTCTCCAGATCGCCAGTCTCCAAGACGCGGTCGACATCGTCGAGCTTCTCGACTTCCAGGAAGGGATCCCACTTGTGCAGCTTCTTGAACTGCTTCAGGTCCGCCTCGGGGTTGGTCGAGCCGACATCAACGCCAGTCGACACCACCGTAGGCTCGGAGCCCTCGATGGCGTTCTTCCGCCATTTGAAACCCATGGTGTCTCAGCCTCTCTTTGGATGAGTTGGTGTTGGAGGATAGAAGTTGGCTTGCTAGACCATGGGGTATTTCGAAAGCTATCACCACGCAGGAGCCGCAGCATCTATATACACCAGGACAGCACTTTTGTCTCTCCATACAATATCTCGGGACGCCCCGATTCAAGGAGCTCGTGCCTCTCTTGGGAAGGTGGGTAGCTTCGATGGGCTGGTCCCTATGGCGGGGGTCCGATTAGAAGGTCCCAGCCGGCCGGGACACGCGTAGACGACCGCATGAGGGCATTGATGACCAGCGACAAACGACCGACGACGCGAGATAGCGATAATGGGGGACGTGGCGGGAAATTCGTAACAAAAAGTCCAATACAAAAGTTCAAGACAAAAGTGCGCGGGCGGCCCAGCACCATGGGACGGATTAGACGAGCATCGCAGGCGGAGGCGAGGCGAACAGACCACCCCCATATCGAGCTGCAGCACGCACCGGGGATCCTTTGATGGGTTTCGGGGACTTGGGGAATGGTCTAGACGGGAGAGGAAGGTAAACGATGAGAGTGTCTGTACTGCACTGTACGGCCAGAGCTGCCAACGACATCCAAACGGCTGAGAACCAACTCCTCCAGACGGACGGGCCGCCCAACGAGGAAACCAACGAACTACACGCAGCCAATCACGTCTCTCAATAGAATCCGCAGCGGCCGCGCCATCGCCAAGTCGGCCAAGTCGGAGGCCATCACGGCAGATAAGGAGCAGGGGACCCGGATATTCCGGCACGCTTCTCCACACGCGCGAGCTATTCCGAGCTATTCCAAGCTATCCAGGAACTTTTTGCTCCCCGCACGCCAGGCCGCGTCCAATCACACGCGGCCATTCGCTGGCCTGTTTGCGCATCACGAGATCTTTTGGTGTTGGTCCGACGTACAAAGGGACGTACAAAGGGACCGGCCGAATCCGGGCGAATGCACCGCGGCATCTCCACCATCACTTCATATCGTAGCTGCTGCGACTTTCAACGGGATCGTGCGAATCTTGAAGCCGTTTCCGTGGGGACTTTTTGCTTCAACTTGTGACGCCACCCGATGGACGTTGCGGCTTCCCTTCTCGACCTGGGCTCTTTTCCGTCCATGCCCCCCCCCCATGCGACAACCCTGCTGCGACGGGCCGATGCTCGAAGATGAACTGGTGTGGCGAGATAGGCCATCAACGACTGCAGAACCACGCGTGGTGATCGTTTCCGATATGGCGGACCGAACTTCAATTGATAATCGCTGCGAATAGATATCCCCCACACCCTCTTCCAAGCAGAACTCGTGCCGGTATCCCGCAGCGGTGCAGAAGACACGATAAGCCCTGTAATCCCGCCAAGCTGGTCTCTGGAATCAGCACGTCGGTGGGATGTGCAGTGCTCCAAGGTGAGGCCATCGCGGCCACGCACCCCGCCTTCCGTTCTCGAGGACCTTTCCAATATCCTCTATCAAGCGAACCAGGGTGTCTCGTCATCATTTCTCATCGTGACAAATCACCTACCGTCCTTGCCTCTGAGCTATCTCGCCTCCCGCAAGAGAAGTGGCAACATAAGCGCAGAGCAGCTCAAGAGACGCCCAACAGCATTTGGAATCAACGGATTGCATGGGGTAGATCAGTTGAAGACGAAATGAATAATACATACTCTCACATGGCGTGTGTCCACTGCGGGAAGGGCGCCGCTCCGGCTTGGCCCCGATTCCGTCTTGGCAGGGGATGGCTAGTCTAGAGTCTTGGCGCGAGTGAAGCCCGCAATGATGATCCAAGCACTAGGAGGAGCAGTGCAAGTGGATGTATTTGAATAGTAAAGTGGCCTACAGGTCCATCCGCCCCGACTTTGGTTTTCCTCCGGCTCTGCCGCGTCATTCACCACGCAATCTGCCGCCAATCTTCACAACTCAAGATCCAACTTTGAGGTGCGTATTGTGATGGCTCTACTGAATACCAGGTGGTTTAACACAGCCATGCCACGCTCTCCCCTGATTGGCGATATTCCGTGGAAATCATTGCCGCTTCCCCACAACCATCCCAATCACGACGGGAATCGCTTAACTTAGCAGTCAGAACCTTAAACCTTCTCCACCTGGAATTCATGGCCGTGGAAATCCTTAAAATCAACGTCTCGAACCGGGAAATGGCCTGCGTCGAGCGCGGCTTCAACTAAGCCGTTGCGGCCTCCCCACGTCTCCGTCGCGAAGGCCCGCATCAGATCCATGCCGTTGAGCAGTGTGCTGGAGCTCCAGACCTTTCCGTCGTGGGCCCAGCGCTTGTCGACCCAGTTGACGATGGGGACCGTCTTCTTCATCACTTCGAAGAACGGACGCGGCGAGCACACCGTCTTGCCCTCGAGGAGACCGGCTTCAAGCATGGCGACGACGCCTCCGCAGATGGTCAGAAATGCGGTGCACGAGTGGTACGACTTTTGAACGAACGCCTTCTCGCCCTCGCTCAGGTGGTATTGGTGATTATGAGCGCCCATGAGCACGATATCAAGCGGCGGGCACGATTCGAAAGAGTCCTGTGCTGCGGTTAGTACTAACGAACGGTGGAGGTGTATTTCGTGCGACGTACTGTTGGCATGATCTGGGCTCCGCTCTGCATTTTGGCCGAGGTTCCGTCCTCGGTGATCCAATGCGTTTCGACGTCGATAACGTCCTCGTACATTTCAGGAGGAAAGTTCAATGTCTTGAGCGCGTCTTTGTTCAACCATGCGAGGAACTCAAAGGGCGCCACGTCAATCATCTCGGTAGTCCTGCTGTGCATCAGATATCACGCTGCCTTGCAAAATCACACGGAGGCCTACCCTTTGACGAGAATGACGCCGGCGTGGATCTTTCGGTTCGGTGTCCTGAGGTTGAAAGCCATGGTGATGATTTTAAACTGTTGAAATGATTGAATGATTGAATGCTTCTGGCTGGTGGCAATTCAACATCCAGTCTAGGCCCATCCAGCTTAAATACCTAAAGCGCCATCGACAAAACCGGGGACATTGACTCGGCGAAACTCGTGATGAAGCCGATCCCGTACAGCTTCGGAGCAATACAGGTACTCGATCGCAAACCTCTCACGGGCATCCGATGTGTCTCGGCTGCTAGCTCGAGATCTCATTAGTGCCACCCGCTACTGTTGAACCCGATGTGTCTCGGAATCGGAAGCATTGTCGGACCCGCTACGCCGGCATCCTCGGGCTTCTACCTATCCCTAAACATAAGACAACATGAATGTCTACGGTAGTTAACCCTCGTATATTTAAATGTAAATTTGCATCCAACTCTTTTGTTTTTGCTGTTTTATGCTCTGAGAGACTAGCCACACAGTTGTTGGGTCTGAATTCTGGCACGCCTCAACTTACCCTAGACCTGTAATTATTTATGCCACGGAATTCCTCCATCTCACCCTTTCGCCATATGTATACCCTCCGGATCGTTCTATTGTATTTTGCTGGCAACTATGGGGGTGGTGTTTTGAGATGGCCGACAAACTTAGCGGCGAGGGCAAGCAGGTATATTTATTCCCAAACAGATGTGGTTGATATCACCCTGGGCAAGAATACTCGGAGCATTGGTAAGTTTCAGTCCACAATCGAAATAGCGCAATAGGCAGGTTACTGACTAAGGAGGTGGCTGAAATCTCATTCGCGCATTGTAGGGTCTACAACAGGTCGGCGATGTGCCGTAGCCTTCCCACCATATGTGAGTTGTTGAGTTTCTTACCGTGACATGACTAGGACAGTGTCGCATGACCTGGCGAGTGAGTTAGAGGCGATTCCCATGTATATCAATGAACCTGGGACCTGCGATGTATCGGGTGCTATAATTAGCAGGCTGGAAGCTGGGGTTCCGAGCAGCCACACAAGGCTTAGCCGTAAAAGTAATCGCTTGGAATGAACCCTGCCTGTGGCTAGTTGATTGCATGGTAAGTTACTTGACTGGGTGAGACCGTCCATTTGAGACTGGTGGAGAGAGGCTAGTTGTCAGTGAACAGCTCCACTCACACAGTACATGTCAGCTTCTGAAATGAGTCGCCGATACGAAAATTGCTATCGGCGACGATATTGTTGCGGTGCTATTTCGGTCAACTTCTGAACCATGCCTTCTTTCACGCTCGTTACTCTTTTATCCGCCTTGTGAGTCGACGCTGGTCGATGCAAGTCTAAATAAACGCCTTCCGGTTCCACAACGCTTGTTATCTTAGGTGGGTGTCTTTGATAGCCTGGGAGTGGGAAGTTCCACTCACGCGGCACGATGACGGTAACCGAAGGCATATGCAGCTATGACGCTATCGTCGTATCGCCTGACAAAAAAATATACTATGTTCATGTTCATATATGGCGTCCAGATGTCTACTCCCACACGAGGTCGTCAACAGATTCCGTGGTTATAAGCTGTGGCAGTATCAATGCCTAAATACCCGCACAATCCTGACAGTGTGACAAAACCACTTGCAGCAAAAGCGTAAGACACGAGAACATAGTCATTCTCCTAAACCCCTTCCCGCAGGGCCTGCTTAGGATGAATACAGGACGCCGTCCCACAAACGTCCCAATCCTTGGGATGATCAGGGCGTCCCATTCGGCCACACCAAGACCCCGCTACAGAGCCAACATCTCTCCAAGCTTTGTCGTCTCCCGCCGCTGAACACGACACCGTAGACAGCGCCACGACGCCGCAGGACAACCCGCACCCTCCTAAGAAGTATACCAATTCAAGCATCTAGTTCAAAGCATCTACTTTCGTTCCTCAAGGCTCCTCTAGGCAAACCGCTCCGGTTTGCGTCCCCTGTTTTGGGGTCCACTCTTTCCGGATCCATCTGAGATAAAGTCACGTGCTCCTACTGCGGCCCACCTAAAACGTGTCTTCAGGTGCGCCACATACAAGCTGCTACTCAGACATCTGCATCTTTCGTATAGGATTATTACTGGCCCCGCGCCTCGCGCACAATCCATGACAACAATACATCCACTTCGTTTTCATTGGCGTTCAAACAACCGATACAGTCTCATATCGGTCCTGGGAATCTCAAGGGCTCAGCCAGACGCTGCCAAGGGAAAAGAATCTACATCGATCACGGGCGCAAAAATCACTCATTTGGAGGTAGAGATTGTCTAGTCGTTACAATTGATATACATATCTAATTACTATAGACACTTTCATATTAAAATGCGAACACAATGCCACATATCAGCTGTGGCCCCCATTCCCATCACTCTTCCTTCCCATGTCGCACTGGCCTTCCTCCAGACCTATATCCCAACCATGACCCAGGTTCCCGACTTTGTCAGTTTCTACGAAATCCCTGCCGACCCTTCCCTTATTTCTGATGATTCATTTTTCGGGCCTTGGGATGAGTCTGTACGTGCATATACGGTCGACGAAGTTATCAATCTCACCCCCGGCCTCACCAGGGTTACCACATGGCCCGCAGTCTATCAGAGCGCTCCTGATGGTATTCGAGTTCGTGCTAGCACTGCCGCTGGTGTAATTTCCTGGACGAAGTGGACCGTTCGTCGGCGCCAAGATGGCATGTCCCCTGAAGGCTCTGATAGCACCTCTAGCTCAATAACCTACGTTGCAGAGGAGTGGGAACTCCACGCAGACCTCACCATTGAGGCTAATAGGCTTTTAATGCCATTTGTTTTATGGTATGCTCATAAGGTTATAACCCAGCTTTGTCAAGGGGTTATAGACGAATTAGTTCGGATTTACTTTAAAATGCCAGTTTAAGATTCACAATAGTTACAGTAGGATAAATCGCATAGAAATATTAATATAAAAGAGTTGAGTTCCTGCAGCTTATTGAGGTATTGGGAAAGGTAACCAGTTGGACTAGAAACCTTAGTCTGTTTGAGTAACTGTTGACCTTTGAATGGACTGGGTATATGATCTGTATTGTTGATACTATTGTTGGTGTTTTTTTTTTTACTGTTGAGCTTCTAGTCCCCCCTCTGGGTATGTGTGTACTAGGGCACCCTAACCTCTTGATAAAAGAGTTGAGTATACCTCATAGCTTGGTTGGAGATGCCGAATGGGATCGCTTTGCAGAGAAGGCAGTTGCGGGTGAATAAATTGGTAGTTATTAAGCACCGTGTAGATACTATTGAACCACCCGGCTAGAGGGGCAACATAGGAGCTCCATTCCTTAGCACGGATAGATGTGGTAGATTGCCTAGCCCCTTCAACAGATACAAATGGTAACCTTGATGTGCGTCTGCCCGACGAAGAAAACATATCTGACCTGGCGCGATGCAAAGCTACTTATTGTTAGTAGAGACGTAATGAAGCGGTGATTGAGTTGAGAATGGAATGGTCAGCCTTGCGTCTCAGCTCTGTGCTCTAGTCTTAAGAGGTTCCGGGAGGTCTTATTTCAGGCCCTTAGAGCCCCCGTAGAGCCTCTGCACTAGATCAAACTGGCCCTATTTTGGGCTCGGATGACCAGGATTAACTTCTTATATCTTTCTCTCCTATCCATAGCCACCATTTATTTCAATTAACTTACTAATTTAAAGAAATAAATTCTTTAAAATAAGATTTTAAATATCTTAATTTTTAATAACAACTAGCTCTTTCAGTTCTAAAACGCTGGATTGGCACCTCCATGGGTTGGGCTCTCCAGCTGCGCCCGTAAGATGATACCCGGCCAATCGCCTTGGGGTGCTTGTCTAAGCTAGGCCAAGTGAGGCTGTCAGGTCGTTCCCCATATTCTGATAGCTCTGCTTGGTGAACGACTGTATCACCGAGTACCTTCTCGATATCAAGCCGTGGCAGGTGTGCCTCAACCTCTGCAGAGTAGGCGACGGCTCCCATAACTACCCGGGTAGCTGCTGAAAAGTCCAGCATGACTCCATATCGTACCATACGGGATAGCGGGTAGATGCGCTCAGCGATGCCTGGACTGGTGTGTAGTGCGACTGCGATCCAGACTTGATGGCTCTCCGACTCCAATATACCGTGCGACAGCGATGAGTTTTGGCAGCATCCGCACCTTCTACCCCAAACCGTTGGCTGTCGTTATATAGGTCACTTCATTTCCCATGGCTTTTGCGATGGCGTGGATTCCTCTCTGATAGAAGTCGTCAGTAATCCCAAAGTTTGCTCAACGTGTACTGTATTTGGGTCGTTGTGATTAACTCTTTCGCTTTTAAATCAGACTGCGCCATTTGGTTGACGAGGGTAACCCTAACCCCCCTCATATTCGGCTTCCCCCTGCTCACCTTATTCGTCACCGGATTCTGCATTCCTTTATAGATTGCGCCACCATCTGTATCCTGGATCTTAACTCGGCTAGTTAAGTACCAGAATCCATATGATAGATTTTGGATCAAAACGACATAAGACTTTGTCAAACTGTTGTACTGTATTAACAGGTCCATGGTTGAGCCACCATCAGATGCTCGCCCGAACCCTTCCCCGTGCATACTCCCCCATGTGACCAGTGCGCCTTATGTTGACATTTAATGAACTCTTTAAGGGACTTTAATTCATACAGCGATTCCCCTGGGTCTTGGTTCTTGTATCTGCGATTGGAAGCCAGGTTTGCCATAAATAAAGACGGAAAAGGTAACGTCGACATACCTAGCCCAGACTTGTAGCATCTTCTCGTAGTTCTGCTTCACTGCTAGTTGAAGCTTTTTTAGAACAAGGTCACTGTTCACGATATCGCTCTCATTCTCGATACTTCTCTGGAAGCCTAAGCGTGGGGAGTCAGCCGCAATTTTGGGTTCACCCATTGACGAGGTTGGCCAGTGGCAGAAGAGATGAGACTGGGCAGGTGTAATGCATGTGCTGCCTCTTGTGGAAAGATTTAAGGTACGAATAGCATGAGAGGTTTGAGAATGAATAAGTAAGAAAATTGGCGACCTCGGAAGACATTCGAGTCCAAATACCACACAGAAGCTAGAGCTCGAATATGAATGATGACAAAGACTCTTCTGTGAAGGTGCAATTTACTTACCAACACAACAGCATGAGATCTGACGGGCCGAGAGCGACCACATCCAGAATCGGCTTCTTCCAGGTACCAAAGGATTCAGTCACATACTCGTCCACGGATTGGTGCTCTGGGAGGGGCCAAGATTTGGAACCCCGGCCCCCGACCCCAAAAGGAGGCCTCGGGACGTCTCCCGTTTAAAGTTACCATCTGCAACTTATTCCAGTGGGGTATACGTAGATGTACATATGGCGTACACCTACTTCAATAAGCGTATCAGATATAATGGATCGGGACCCTGATCCCATTACCGGTAGATCCCCGCCTCAACAAATGGGCCACTTGCCGAGATGCCGATCTACGCCCTCCGTTCCGAACCCCGCAGCGACCCCATCATCTCGGGAGTCCAGATCGGGACCACAGATTTGATAGATTCTAACGAAATCGGCGCGATTGGATTTTCCTGCAGAATAGCTAGTTAGTCTTGGGCGTACGGGTTCACGTGTATCGAAATCACAAGCACTGAGAGATGGATAATAGTAATTTTATCAAGTTAATGTATTTGTAGCCGGTATAGGTATTGACTTGGATCAATATCATGTAAAATTTTGCGCAAGTTCTAGATTTTTCTGCCATAAGGCCTTGTACTGTGCAACCAAGATGGTGGGATTACTCGGACCATTTACTCCGAAACAAAATAGTCTAGAAGCCTATTACGCAACTAGTACGGCTTCAAGTATCCTCCTCCCTGAAGCTTGAGCTTCTTGCCCCTCAGTGACTTATTCAGCGCGGCCTTCTTGCTGTAGTATAGATTGAAACCATTGCTCTGGATGTTCTTCATGCTGGAGTCGGCATTGGTAAAGTTAGAAGTGTATGAGTTTCCAGTCAGACTCCATGAAGACGACTTGTCGAGGGCAACGTTGAAGTATCCGGTTCCAGTCTCTGACACCGTCTTACCGGTCCAGCTGGAGTAGTTTTTGAGAGACCAGTTGATGGTGCTTCCGTTGATTGCGACAAGGTTTCCAGCAAGCTCAGAGTCGGCGACTTTGATGGTCGCAATCGCTGGCAGAAGCGTGGAAATCTCGGCCGGAGATGCAAAGTAAGAAAAGTCTTGTGTGATCTGGGATGTGTTGGCTACAACTAGAACGTCGTTGTGGGTGAGAAGCTTGACAGAGGTCAGTTCCATGTTGGAAATGACGTTGCCGAACCACAGAGTCGAGACTGCATCGGCCGTGGAGCTGATGATGGAGTTGACAATCTTCCATGTTCCAGAAGCCGTGCGAAGGCCAGAGCTAAAGTGCAAAAGCCCGCCAAGGTTGCCAGTAGTCAGTTGGCAGTCGTACAGCTCAATGGAGTAATCTCCGTCCATGATGACGACTGGAGCCTTGTCGGCTTGACCAATGACATTCTTTGCGTAAATGTGTCCGCTGACATAGAAGATGGCAGAACCAATGCCAGTAGTGTGAGACACAGAGTTGGTGATTTTCAGGTCGCCATCGGGCACGTCTCCAGCAAAGGCACTTGATCGATAGCCCCCAGAGTAGTGAATGACATTGTCGGCGACAATGGTGGCGTTTCCTGCAGCGTAGAGTCCATGAGCAACTGGACCGGAGCTGTACAGGTACGAGTCCGTGATTTCCACCTCTGTGCCGGTTCCGTAGGCATAGACATTGGCCGCCCCGTTGTGGGTGGTGATGTTGACATGATCCAGGTAGACAAGAGAGTTGTTATTGGCGTTGACGGCGGCGTTGACACCGAAGAAGCTGGCCTGGTACAGGTCCGACGAGTAACCCGTCTTATAGACGTCAGAGTACGAAAGACGCAACGTCGAATTAGTGGTGAGAATGACGCTGGTATCGTTCTTTTTAGCGGTCAAGGTCTTGTGCTTCCAAGTCGTGTCCTTCTTGACGCGGTGGGTGGACTTGAGCGCCGTCTTGAGGTAAAATACGGGCACAAAGTTAAAGGCGCTCAAGAGGGTGTTGTCGGTTGTGACGTCGTACGTGCCAGCATAGTCGTCACTGGCGTCGTAAGCAGTCAGGGTTGCGTGGGTGTTTCGAAACACCATGGCACCGAGTGCCAGCGCATAGACGGTGGAACGCATAATGAAGGATGAAAGAGGTTAACTCGAGACAAATAGATGCCTAGAGGCAGGATGCAAGGAGCAAGGACCACTGAAAGAAGGTCGAGAGGTTCTCGATGCTAGACAAAGAAACATCTGGAATCCCGACGCTTTTATATGATATTTATGCCCTTCATTTCCCACGAACTTGAAAGAATCAATAGCTCGGGACAGTAATACATCTCCGCATCCTCTCCCATTGTAGCTATTTTGCGGGGGAAAGCGGGTTCGCGGGGTTCATGTGGACAAGGTGGACCGAATGGATCTGGGGTATGAGGTCGAGCATCCAGATTGACCAATTACAAACATTTAACAATAGACAGATTTCGTACCACTTGTAGAATATCGAGTTTAGCGCCTTCGGTTCGGGGCGCGGGTGGACTTGGACATGGAAAACGCGGGCCCGAGGTCGCATGTAAGGTCCATGTCACTAGGCTAATAAATGGTGATGACGCGTCAGCAAGCAATCGTAAAGTAGATCAGGGCGGAAGGCTTGCTAATGACAGCTAGACTTCAGTTAGTTGCAAAATATACAACTCCGCATCTCCGTCAAATGATGTGCTGTACGCTGACATGGGTAAATATTTCCGAATGAGGCCTTCGAATCTGTTCTTGTGTCCATTGGATGAACGATGAGATGTTTATTCTGGGATACAGCTGCAGATATATTTGGCTATGCTGACATTGACACGCCTCGAACCATGCAGTTTCATTTTTCTTAAAGACAATTTCTAATTCAAATCAGTGCCTGTGTTCTGTACATCAACACTCGGCAGTTCAATTGATGACCCTGCTATCCTTGCATCTTGCATTATCAACTCTTGGACCGGCAAGCACCAGCCATTCGCACCGAGGCCTGGGACGGTCACGGGCTGCCTAACTCCTCGCTCGCGACTCTTGAATCAGACTTCTGTCTGGCCGATGCATCTCGTAGTAATGCTTTGTCAAGCCATGCAAGAGTGCAAAGAAGCGCTTTGGTCGCGTGCGGAGGCAGTTCGCCAGCGTCGTTGGGCCACACAGGGAGAGTAGAAAGCGTTCGAGACGCTCGAGGTCTTCCCGAACGCATTCGCTGATGACGCGGCAGAATAGGAGAAAAAATGGCACAAAAGGGGTGGATAGGATGGTCTCAGTTTTTGCACTAGCAATGTTTTCACAATTGCATACGCAAGCACAGCATGCCAGTGTGATGAACCAGCTCAAGTGCCTGTTGACTACTTCAGACTCTCGTGTCAGAGTACATAAGCATCGAGTCCCCGTTGATGAATATCTACTGTGGCTCGTCAGGTGTCCAGCGCGTAATTTGAGATAAACCGGTAAAGGCGCCACTCGGGAAATGAGGCCAAAATAGTGAGTTGCACAACTTGCTCTGCTTCGAGGTACACTCTACCCATCGGGTCACTGTCGAGTTGACTAGGCGTGAGATGCTGTATCCCCTTTTGGATGAGTATTAAACAATAAAGAAATCTCAATCCACATGGGACTGGAAAATGGAACGTGCTTGCGTTTTGCGCGTTGCTTGTCTCGTCCACGAGTGTCTGCAACTCCAAGACCCGAGATCCGTCATTCGCTATCCGCTGCTTACAGGTCCGTTGTAGGGCGGACAGACTGAATAGGAGACTGAAAGCATTCGCTTGTATCTCCGCAAATTTCACCCAGCGAAGAACATGGGTTAGAAGGAAGAGGGATGTCGTACTCTTGCATCACGGCTGTACGCCCCAGCCGTAGACTCAAAGCTGCATCGAGCCTGTATACTGACCAGATTAGTCGATCTCGTTTCGTCGATTAAAAGGTTACATGAGCTGGGCCAAATACGTCGTTATCCATTGCGCCAGTGCAGACAATGCATTCCTGGCCAAGCCACTGCTCTTAGACCTCAATCCTCTGATACTGAGGGAGCCTCAATCTGAAATACTCAGTCTGGGAAGCCATGGTTCGCCCGCGTCTAAAAAAATGCTTCACCCACAAGAGCGTTGCACTGCCTCCGACCATCACACCACCCCAGCTGCAACATAGCCGCATCATGATTAAGATGCATCATTTACACTCCGAATGGAGGGTGCCTGTCGATTTTAAAGCCCCCCCCAGAGCACAACACCTACTGTGAATGTAGCTGTGCGACTTTGTCAATCTTTCACTACTATCGTATACGAACACCTCAATAACGTCAATGTAACCTCATCTCGCTCATATGCAACTCGGCCTCAGCTTAATTGGAAACCAGTCTCATTCATTAGCTCATCTTCATCTGATCAAACCAGGAATATGCTATCCTCTACAAGACTAACTTTTCCATCCTTGTTCAAGGAGCTTACGGCCGCGGAAATCATATTTGCATGGTCACGAACAACGAATAAATCCCCGAGCAGAAGTTGTTCGAAATCGTCACATTAACGAGAGTCAAGTCTGCACTTCGCTCCAGATGGAACTGGATGCGCTTGCTATTCCGCAATCGCGGTTTGGACAACAAACTCCTACAGGCCAGGAAACTGGTCGCAGTTCTCGCCATCATTGGCCAACTCAACGAAAACTCCCTCAAGAGCCTGACCGCGGATGCGCTCACAGATGATGACCTCCCCTTTGCGCCAAGGGTGATATTCTGCAAAACTGTCACGAGAACAAGACTGTCAGATTCCCAACCTGGGAAGAGGCTACGATAGGTGCGTTCCTGGAGAAACAATGGACTGCTCAAGCATCCATACTGGACCTCGAAGACGGCCATCCTATTGAAGTTGAACTTGACGAGAAATGCGCCTTGGAGTTCTCCACATGTGAGGACAAGGGAAACACGCAATTCAGCCGTGTTTTCTTTGCAGAGATCCCCTCTCAGGTAAGTCTTTGCCCAAGTTCCCGCGGGTCGCTTGACGCTCCCTAACGCCCGCTCCAAGGAAAAAGGAGGAGAGCCCGTCTCGTTGCTGTCAAGAAATTCCTCAACGCCTTCAAAGATTACGCACATGAGAGGGACAATCTGCGCAAGGTCAATGCCGTCAACAACAATCACGTCATCAAACACCTGGCCACTTGTGATCAGATCCCTTGCATCATCTTCCCATGGGTTGATCACGGGGACCTGAAGCAATTTTGGGAAGACAAGTCTACATCTGACCGAGCGCTGCCCGTTTTCGTGTGGTCCATTGAACAGCTGTCCGGGCTCGCGTCCGCCTTGAGAGACCTTCATAAGATCAACTGCCATCACGGGGACCTCAAGCCATCCAACATATTCTACTTCAACGAGGACGCTTCCGGGGTCCTCAAGATTGCAGACGTAGGCGTATCCAAGGTACACAGCATCTCAACACATCTACGCCGGGGCGACTTCATCGACCCGAGCTTACGAAGGCCCAAAAGTTTACCGGCAGACTAATGCGCCAAGATCGCGTACGTACGACTGCTGGTCGATGGGATGCATCAACTTGGAATTCGTCATCTGGCTACTCTTCGACTAACACGCACTTGACGGTTTCCGCTAGTCTCAGGATTCCGAGTGTAATGGCTACTATCGCCCCAAGGGCCCCAATTCCATCTCCGACGACTGAAAGGCAGAGTGGTGGGAAAAGATGGAAAGGCATCTGAAATCGCATGTCTGCAACAATGCAGCCTGTTATTGCCATAGGGTAGCTGAGCGCGCTCCCTAATCTGCTACCAGGCAGGGTTCAGAGAGGCATCAGGAATCTACAATATGGATCGTTCATGATCAAACCATTCCTCCATGTAATTTGAGATCCGCGCGGTCAATACTGGGGTGCGTAAGCCACGATCCTTCAATCAGGACCCTTGAAAGTGTGCCGAAGTCCCGTGTGGAACGTTGGAACACCAAGCATAATGGATCAGGTGGAGCAATATGTTCAACAAGGCAGCCTAGCTCAATAAACATCAAACATGGCAAATGGGAAGAGTCTAGAAGAATCACCCGACGTGACTTCCCCTCTCACTCAGTAGTAAATAACGTGGTTATGATAGCTCCTCGCTCAAACCCAAGTCATTGCACAATTGTAGCCCAGCGTTCTAGTCGCATCTGCCGAATTCTCCGCGACCCCTGAGACGCAAGCGGTGGAGCAGGTGGGCCAAAATCTGGGGCTGACCGGATACAACGGCCGGAGAAAATGCCCCCTCGCTCGAGACAAGGATAATGCGCGGATGTTCTACGCCGTGTTTCAAGGTATCATGGCCAACAGTTCCCGCAGAGAACCACAATATGCCATCTAGGTTCATGGATAAGATGGGAAATAGATTGGACCACTGTTTCTGGGGGAGTTATTCCTGGCATGCAGTGCGTAGTCTTTCGTTTCAGATATCGTCCTTTTATTTTGAACAAACGGAACAGAATGCCGAGTGGGATATATAGGTTTGGTTGATCCTACACCATAGTCTAGAATCAGGCCAAGCGACTGGATCGTTAGTAATTCAAGTTTTTACCTGTCCACATTCTTTTCTTCACACCCTTTTACCGCTTGTCACTCGTTCTATAACCGTCTAGATCACGGACATCACATTGCACTCTTGCAAAACCCGACTCAACATCATTATCATGCAGTACCGACTCTTGACCGCACTCCTTGCTGGTGCAACTACCGTCTTGGCAGCACCGGCCCCTGAGGCAACCGCTGCGCCTAGCTTAGAGAGGGCTGTGGCTAAGCGTGCCTCAAACGGCTCCTCCTGCACCTTCAGCGGGTCGGACGGCTACTCTGAAGCTAGTGCATCCAAGTCCTCTTGTGCAACCATCGTCCTGTCCGCTCTCACTGTTCCCTCAGGAACCACCCTGGACTTGACCGACCTTCCCGATGACACCGAGGTCATCTTCGAGGGCGAGACGGTCTGGGAGTACGGCGAGTGGGAAGGTCCCCTGTTTGCCGTCAGCGGCACCTCTATCACCGTGACAGGCGCCGACGGAAGCTCCCTAAACGGCAACGGTGCTTCGTACTGGGACGGCGAGGGAAGCAACGGCGGCAAGACGAAGCCCAAGTTCTTTCAGGCACACGACTTGACCACCTCCACTATCCAGAACATCAACATTGTGAACCCTCCCGTCCAGGTGTTCAGCATCAACGGCGTTCAGACACTCAGTCTCACAGGAATCACCATCGACGCCAAGGATGGTGATGGCAACGGAGGCCACAACACCGATGGCTTCGACATTGGCTCTTCGGACGGTGTGACCATTTCCGGCGCGACTGTTTACAACCAGGATGATTGTGTTGCCATCAACTCCGGCACTGTGAGTCCACATTACCATAACATATATACCCTGCAGATAGCTAATGGTGTAATTTCATAGAACATTGTCTTCACTGGTGGATACTGCTCAGGAGGCCACGGACTTAGCATCGGCTCCATCGGTGGCCGTGACGACAACACCGTCTCTGGCGTGACGTTCGAGTCTTCCACCGTGACCAACTCGGACAACGGTATTCGGATCAAGACCAAGTCCGGAGAGACCGGATCAGTTTCGGATGTGACGTACAAGGACATTGAGCTGTCCAGCATTGCTGATTACGGAATCATTGTTGACCAGGCCTACGATGGTGACGAGGCCACCAACGGCATCACCATCAGCGGTTTCACGCTTGACGGAATTGCTGGCACTGTCGATTCCGATGCAGACTACGCAATCTATATCAACTGTGGCAGCGACAGCTGCACCGACTGGACCTGGACTGATGTGTCTGTTACGGGTGCTGACGATTCCTGCTCCAACCAGCCCAGCTCCATCACTTGCTCGTAGAGCAGGATATGGACCCGAATGGTCGCGACTCTCTGTAAATAATCTTCTTCTCGATTCTAGGCGGCTGGGCCTGCTAGCTGGTGTACTGTCTGATATAACACCTTAAACATTGTTTCACATGGCGGGCACGTAATTTCCCTTTGCGTGACGTGTCAGACATCCCTTTGAGATCTATGTCTCAATTGTGCCACAATTGTGAACGGCTGACGAACCAACACGGTTTCTGTGTTGACAGGTATCACTATGTCTCAAGCCTTGCGGTTCCTTTCTGGAATTTCCTTTAGGAACGCGCGTCACCCGTCTCGAGAGTCGTAATACGCTTCAAGGAAGTAACATACTGGCAGCCAGTAGTAACCCCGATTGTACCTCATGAGAGAAGTCGGCAATTTGATTTATCACGCAATGCAACAACCCGCTGAAACGCAACCTAGCGGAAACCTCGGCCTAGCTCGAACACGACTTTAACGTTATGGTTTTACCGGGCAGCTAAGCCTTCCAAACAATCATTAGCGTTAATGCATGAAACTTCGCCTAAGAAAGTAAAGCGTAACGGAAGAGGGGAAATTTAAAAACAGATGACTCGCATCACCACCGGGACAGTTCCGAAATCACAGAAACGTAGCATTCCAATGATCCATTGCGTAAGACACGCTTCTCTGCATTTAGCGATTAATACTAGCCGCTTATGTATCTTGTACATACCGTTGTATTGATGAACTTGGGTTGGAAACTTCAATAGATGTGAATAGAAGTGAGGAAAACAAAGGATTGATCTTAACTGTAGGTCATTATAAAGTGCTCACCGTGCATATTCTAGTAGTTAGAGTAATATTCACATTGATTTTGCCCATTCACCATCTGCCTGACCTCATCCACTACAGATTGCCATGATGATATGGTTGCCCGGCGAAGAACCCATGATCACGTAATCATTTGCTGAATCCGCGATAATATGTCGCATTCTGTCTCACTAACTCATCAGACCAAAAGTGGAATGCACACTCCAACAGGAGGCGCTGATAAGTTGTGTCTATAAGAGATGCATATTATGTAACATACCCCCCCAGGTCGGATAGTATTCGAGCTGTCGGATAGTATTCGAGCTGAATCTCTGCTGATGCTAGGGCGCTGTGTGCCTCTGTAGCGTTTCGTGTGGCCTCCGCTTAGTATGTGACTGAGGCGGGGTTCGAATTCATGACCTTTTGATGTGCGGGGCCTTAGGTATGCCGTATAATTGCTACCATGTCGCATTCTGTCTCACTAACTCATCAGACCAAAAGTGGAATGCACACTCCAACAGGAGGCGCTGATAAGTTGTGTCTATAAGAGATGCATATTATGTAACATAATATTACGGTGGAACTTTGATTTGAAACGTTATTAACCCGCGCCTCATTACGCTTTGGCGACCTTTCTAGGACGTGAACGTCCATGTATCAGAGGAAATGGCCTTGACTGAGAAGCAATATCTTGTGAGTAAAAGTTCGCGCAAACCTCTCATACGCTTTGAGTATCTAACAGGCCAATGTAGATCGGGATGTGGGTGCTACTTGCAATCTGTTGTCTTGTTATGATTGCTAGACTTGCAGTCCGCGCATGGAAGCGGTTATGGACTTTTTGGATATCCGACCTCTTTCTTGTCCTGGCCCTGTTGACTTTCATGACTCTTGCGGTCGGGGACACCTACACATTCTCCAAGGGGTACACTTCATTTGCAGAATACTATAATGAAGGGTACACTAAAGTAAGCACTACTCCTTTCTGGCACTTGATTCCCGTTCATGCTAACGAATCAAAGTGGATGTTTTCGTCCGTGCTGGTTTTTGAACTAGGATTCTATCTCCCAAGATTTAGCCTCCTTGCGTTCTATTATCAGCTGTTCCCTGTTTCCGAGGAGAAGCTAAGAATATGTTTACATGTGGCTACGGGTTACAGCGTTTGTGCGTTTTTAACTGTAGGACTGCTGTATGTGTTCTGGTGTGGTGTTGATGTGGCTCAGAACTGGTAAGCTCCCGGAACTATCCACTGAGCTTATGAGACCAACTTACACCCATTCGCTTTCTTAGTTCATCCAGCGATTCAGTGTGCAAGGTAACGCTTATCGCGCTGCCAACCTACATTGTTTGGCCTCTTGGTATAACATCAGAGTTACTTGGTAAAGATCTCATACCAAATCTTGTTCAACAGATGCTAACGATGTACGAAATTTTAGTGTTTTTCCTTCCGTTTGGTATGCTCAGAAGATTGAAAAGCCTAAGGAAGAGGGAGTGGAACAGCCTTGTATTACTCTTCTTACTCGGTGCTGTGACGATCCTCATTAGTGTTGCTCGTTTCATTCTCAACGTACAATCGATATTCTCCTTCGACACGTGTAAGAATATGCAGCGGACCCATTGGCAATTTGTCTAAAATATTAACGATTGGTAGATTTTGTGGGCGCAATGGAAACCGCATCCCAGATTATAGTCTCAACATTACCCGCACTACGGCCCTTGCTAGGGTTAGTGGTGTCTGGCTGGCAAACCCTTTCAAGATCTGCAGAAAACACAGAATAGTATGGTGAAGGTTCTTATAAGCATTTAATTCGATACCAATATTTCTTTCGGATATTGTATTATTGGCAATGGAGAGCTGGAAATGGATTATATTACCCAGGTTTTGTCAAGCTTTTATGATCTAAGGCTCAACAGTCACTTGTCTTGAAGAAACATGTGGAAGAATAATGTGATGGTCTCGACAAACGC
Source organism: Ilyonectria destructans (assembly GCA_020740775.1). Classification (NCBI taxonomy): domain Eukaryota; kingdom Fungi; phylum Ascomycota; class Sordariomycetes; order Hypocreales; family Nectriaceae; genus Ilyonectria; species Ilyonectria destructans. Next base: position 2,326,079 of record JAHEWK010000014.1, read on the forward strand.
TCGCATCTTAACAAACCTGAGTCCTTAAAACTCATGACAGTGAAGTCTCCCATCATTTCTTCTAATATTTGACAATCAGTGTGATTTTACCGCCCACGCAAAAACATCCCTTTGCACGAATCGCAAACCCTTTGGGCATGGTACGCGTGGCCACCACGTAAGCCAAGGCGACACATGCTGGGATAAAATGAATAAAGCTAACCTCCTCTGAACTAGCCCTGGCACAAACAGTCCATTCGGGCTAGAGCCTTGGGGTCCAATAGATAACCTCAATCGCACTATTGAATAGCTGAGAAAAATGGTGTTCTTCATTCCACGTGTTACTGGAAAGGGTTTGGCTTGTGCCGTGGCATTCCCTGGTAGCGTGGACCATGTCTTAATCTGGTATTTCAGCTTCACTCTAGACTCGCTTAGTCGGCTTGGCTATTGAGAGGTATGGCGACGAGGAGGAATTAAACCAAGCCACATCTCTGTTGGCCCCAAAAAATAACAAACTATTGAATGTCCCTGGCCAGTAGATGGAGACAATTCGTTGTTCCGTTAAATCCGTGTTGGTTCAAGGGGGAGCTCTGTGATAAGGCGGTGCGGGAAATAAATGATTTCAATACAGACCTTCGCCCTGGCTGTTGCGCAGCTGGACTTGTCTCCTTGTTTTTACTCCCATTACCATTCTGCATACATTCCTTTCCGGCCGCAGCCATGTCTTGCCGCCGGGTTCTAGCAGTCTTGGTTTCCTTCCTCGCCATTGCGCTGGCCTGGCAGCCACCGTCGTATAGCGGCTATACGCGAAAATGGAAGGCAGACTTCATCGGTCCACGAGACTCGCTGCCGGATTCTCGCAACTGGAATATCGTCACTGGCGACAACAACTACAACAACGAATCCCAGACGTACTCGAGCAATAAACTCAACCTCCGACGAACTTCCAAGGGCACCCTTCAGCTAGTCCCGAGAAAAAAGGTCTCAGCTACGAAGGGATGGACGTCTGCGCGCATCGAGAGCACATACACTTTCACTCCAACGGCCGGAAAGATCACCAGGTTCGAGTCTTCGCTCCGTCTAGGCGGAAACGCCGCGTTGCACAAGCAGAGCATCTGGCCTGCTTTCTGGCTCCTTGGAGACTCTTGCCGGAAAGGTGGAATATGGCCAGCCTGCGGAGAAGTTGATATCATGGAAAACGTCAACGGACAAAAAATCGCATACGGCAGTGTGCATTGCGACGTAGCACCCGGCGGCATTTGCAACGAAAATACAGGCCTTACAAACACAACCTCCCTCTTGGACAGCAAGTACCACGTCTGGCGTGTGGAGTTTAACCGCAAAAGCACCAACTACAAGAGCCAGTATATTACTTGGTATATGGACGGGAAACAATTTCATCGTGTTACCGGTACCCAGATTAGTAACACTACGGTGTGGAAGTCTCTGTGCCAGAGCCCGCTTTACACCATTTTCAACGTCGCTGTCGGCGGCTACTGGGTGAGTTTCCACCTGGATTACATCTCTTGACCGGAGTCCACATGTCCCAGAAATGCTAACATATTCGTCGTAGCCTGGTTATCCGAACTCTCAGACATGGGGGGGGATGGACAGCATGATGGAGGTTGGATACGTTGCCCATTACGTGTCGACATAGGGTAAATACTATAACAATAATTACGGGAACATTTATAATAGACGATATGTGAAAATATCAGGATTGGAGCGGTAAATTTGGAATATATATGAGAAATAATGTTACCTAAAGTTTGCTACGTATTTGCGAGTGACGTTGAAGAAGCTGTTGGAAACGCGCTAAGCATCTCATTATTAGTCCCTCGGCACGTTTGCTAAGTAGCTTATTTCCTAGAATGATTCCTACCTCTCACTCTAGAAGGAGAAGACACTAAATATTTTAACCTGCCCTGATTCTTAATTTTGAGGTTCACGCCAGATCACGCTTCGGTTAAAGGCCTACTTGTACCAATACAACCTACTTGGAAACAGAATTGATTTTTTAGAGGAAGAAACATGTCTCGTAGAAATGAAATTTCCTAACTTGCTATATTAAGATGCATTGTTGGTATTATCTTCAGGACTCTTTGTTCAACGGATTGTCTATGTTCACAGACAGTGCTGTATTGACCTATGCCGATCTCCCATACCTCGACAGAGTGGCAAAAGTTGTGATGAGTTTTCATTTCCTCACTGCCGAAACCCCGGCGTTGTCTTTCAGCCCGACGACCTTTTCAAGAGACACACCCAAGAAGTAAAGTAGTGCGCAGTTATTCGAAACTCAAACTTCAGTTGGTATGATTCGGATCTGTTTCGGGGTCTGAGGATGTCGATCGATGTGGGGAGTGCATGTAGTGCTTGTGTCGAGGACCCGCAAGAATAGCGTCCGCGTATCCTGGCAATAGTCGGATTTCTTTCCGAAGGCTTTCTCCACCATAATAGCGAAGCGTTTGCTTTAATCATGAGGTTGTAAATTAGTTTATCTGCGATTGGCCGGGACGGACCACTTTTTATCCAAATCTCACATCGTCTGCCCCGAACCACACGATGATTTTGGATGCCATACAGGGTAGGCAGAACATTGAAATTCAATCCCAACTTCTCACACATCGGAGCTTGGTTGTGTTGGTATTGAGACAAAGCGCGTGACTGAGATTCGTGCACTGGTAACATGTAGACTCGTGCAGACATTTATGTGCCTTGGCGAAGAGGCCGTTGCCCGACTAACGTGACATGCGTGGAGCAGCATTCTTTTTTGTCCTAATCTGAGGTGCTGGGTTTGTAAGACGTAGGTTAGGATAACTATACCACGTAAAAACCATGGCCACACCTGGATATTTAGTTTCGCCAGGATCACAACGAGTACAATGCCGAGCTGACAGGCAGCAGCTCTACTAACCGCTTTATTGATGCTTCACGGAAAGCCTCCTACGTCAAGATTCAAACGGCCAGCCCTCATGTCCAGCCATACTAGAGTCTCTGCAGGTGGTGGTAATTTCTCGTGGGCGGTAGAAACAAGCTGCCATGCCATGGTTTCCCTCCGCCAGCCATGCGGCTCCATCCGCCATCCCGCCCGCGCAGGCAGCTTATCCCACGATGTCTGTATCTTACATTTGCTAAGTCTCTGGTCAAGGCATAATAGTCGGCCCTCCGGTCGGTTGGCTACCGCGCTCGGTCACGCCGGTCACCTGGGCTCAATTCTCGGCCCATGTTATCAAGGGCTAGATGTCAGCAAGCGCCACAGTGCGTAGATATTGAGCACAAAGTTGCGACTGCTAGTGCAAGGGGCCGTCCCTTTGTACACTTGACCTGAGTCTAGATCTGTTTGAAGTCCTGCAAATTTAAGTTGTGTGAAGTGGGTGCACACTAGAAGGATGAGGATGAGGGATCGAAGATAGCTCTGACATTGCCCTTGGTTGCCATTGACGTTTCCGCCGTGTAGCTACAAGACTGCAGGTTTGGTTTCGCTAAGGAAGGTTAGATAGACGTCTACGGCCATCAGCAGCATCTCTCATTCCCAATCGGCCTCATGCCTATAGACATTATATAATGCACCATCAAAGGGGTGAAGCATCGCCACCATAGCTCATGACCACTAGCATTCATCGGCACCGACCGGGAGAGGTGGATGAGCCCATCGTCTAGTAAGCTATGTCTCACTCGCGGCGTTTTTAGACCAACCAGTCAAGGCAAATCAACTACTCAAGATTACCAACCTCTCCAACTCAACGAACCAAGGTCATGCCGGTCTGTGAGGGGCGGACCGGCGACTAGGCCAACGCTATCCACTTAGACCTGTGACACTTAACCCACGAAAAAGGAGACGGCTGCGTAGGAAAGGGGAGGACTAATTGCGAACTACTGCAGATCTCAGCGAGTTATTGGCGAGCCGGTGATTGAAATCAGTCTCACGAACCATGTCCAGCGGAGTACAAGAGCAGGTGCGGAGGCGGAGGTGTTATCTGGATGGACGATGAGGCGACTTTCAGGAGTCGCAAGATGTATGTTTCTCCCAATTGCAATTTCTACAAGACACTCACTCATCATAAACAATAGTATCATGTGCGGGAACTTCGTATTTTTGGTTGCCGCTATTAAAAGATACTCGCCATCTGCTGCCGGGAGCCGAATCTCTGGGCACTACCCCGCAGGCTTGACAGCTAAGGAGGCAGAAGTAGACCGCCACGCTCAATATTAAGATTGCAACGTGGACGAGTTAAGACGCGCCGCATGCTTCAATCCCGGAGTTTCATTCCTACGGGTAATTCATGTTTCCGAACAAATCTAGCCTGCTTCGGAGATGGCAGTGCGGGATCATTCGGTGCACTGCCGTTTCAGCGCCTCTCGTAAAGTCGGTGCACAGTAACTTCATCCATCGAAGCATCTGTAAATCCGCCAACATTCGCGCCAGCGACTAACAAGTCATGACGTAGCGCAAAGTCTCTAGCCGGATAAGGCCCAGAATTCCGGAACACTCTGTAGCCGGTCCGTCGGCTTGCTGCTCTTCCGAGCGACGATCGTACTAGCAGACGCCTTCCGGGGACTAGCGGCGTGTCTAAGCCATTGATGTCAATACGCCCGCGCGATTGCTAAACCATTGACGGCAATTGGTGGTTTCCCCTGGTTCCATTGGACGTAGTCTGAACTCTGAACCTGTCTCGAGCTCCCTCCGTTTCCTGTTCCAGCCCTGCGTCAGCCCGACACGGCCTGGTGTTTTGGTGGGCGAATGCGCTAAGCCCTCCGCTTGTTGACATGGATGTCACTTTAGGCATTCGATGCGGCGAGCATGGTGCGAGAAACAAAACGAAAATGGAAACATCATTTTCATCATAATTCCACTCATATGGGAAATGTTCCAGCGTCATGTTTGTACAGGGAGATTCCGCCCCTGGAAGTTGCTGTCTCAACACCACCCCCCAACCATTTGGACTGACCGGGAGCTGTCAAGACGGTCTCAGGGCTGGAATCCAGGTAGTCCAATCATGGCCAAGCTAAAGGTAATTGCTGAGTCTATCGTTTTCCTAATGTGGCTAAGACGGCTGGCGGCAATGCAGCTTCCGCCCAAGCCAGAATCATGTGGCTCCTTTGTTTAGCTTACTCCGTACCACGCCTGCAGAGTATGGACCCAGCCGAAGGCCCGAACGGAGGCTTACAGATCCGGGGCACTAGCTAAGGAACGAGACAGTGCCGATTCCTGTCGGGTGTAAGACGAGCTCGATGAGTGAACTTAAGGAGCTGATGTCTACTTAGGAACAGGACAAGAAGCACATCATTCTCAAGTCTCTTCCTCTTCACAGCACGCACTCTCTTGACCTCTCAGAACAACCTCGAAATCTTTCAATCTTTCAAACCAACCTCTCACGATGCGCTTCAACAACATTGCTCTGGCCGCGACGGCTGTTGCCGCTGTTTCTGCGCAGCGACCTTCAGACACCCCCATCTGCGATTACTACACGACAGCCCTGCTCAAGAACAACACCGCCGAGAACCAGCTCACCCTCCTGACTCTTCTTGTCAACACTGTTGTCATCGGAAACTGTAAGTCGAAGGCCTCATGCCACACCGGTCGGTCATAGCTAATAGATTGTGTGCTGTTAGACACCCAACCCAATGTCGGCGTCGTGGTTCCCGGTATCCTTGCTCCTGGCAAGATCAACAAGACAGATGTCAACCTGCTGCCTTACTTCTCGGGCGAGCTTGCCTCTACCAACCGTGGTGGTAAGACGGGCGAGTCTGTCAACTTCCTCGACGGAGGTGCGGCTAAGCCCCTCATGAAGAACATGGCGGCCGACGATAAGACGTCAAACCAATAGTACGAATGTCCATGCGCCACGTATCCAGGATTCAAAACTGACAACGACACTTAGCTTCCTCCTCACCCACCTTTACCAATTCTTTGGTTCCCTCCTTGGCTGCTCCGAGCAGGGAATGTCCGGCTTCGACGCGTACAAGGGCGAGTCGTCGATGTACAGCGTGCACAAGTTCATGGACCTCGACTACGCCGAGGTCACTTACTTCATCACCCAGGTTGGCCTTGCTGCGGCCTCGTTCGGAGTTGCTGAAGATGACATCAAGGTTGTTGCCACTGCTCTCGGCGGCCTCTTCAACGTCCGCTGCGCCCCTGCCACGACTGTCATCAAGGCCCAGGGCTCCCAGCTCCAGTCCATCTGCATCGACCCCAAGACTTGCCCCCTGGCTATGGACGGTGTCTGCTCCAAATATGACACCCCCGTCACGCCCAAGAACGCTACCGAGAGCGGATCCGAGAGCTCGTCTACCGCTACTATGACCGGTACCATGAGCGGCAGCGCAACCGCTACCGGCACGGCCGCTAGCAGCACTCCCACTGGCGGTGCTACTGCCGTTGGCCTCAGCTGGGCGGCTGCTGCCATTGGATTCGCTGCTTTCATGCTATAAGGAGAAGGAAGTTTAGGATTGTAGAATAGGACGTGCCATTTACCTAAAACGGCTGCATCACAAGTCATGGTGTCAAATTGGATCTCAACCCTTATTGTGGTCGAGAGCGGAGCGAATTTCACAGACTGATACTTAATAATACAATATCATTCATCAGCAGACTTGGTCATGGCGTTGAGATTGTGCTCATATCTAGGATTCAAGTGTGTATTCGCTGAAAAAATTCACTCTTCGGAGTCCATGCTTGCTTTATCTAGCAACCATCGATTTCGAAACATGGAGTGAAGAGGAGGTTGGCAGAGACCTAAAACGAGTAGAAAGCACGGTTGATTCCCTCGTGAGCGGGATTCTCGAGGTGTCCAACAAATAACCAAAGTTAGATTTGAATCGCTCTATTCAATTTAAATATCAATTTAGACACTTTTATCGGATATATCTTACATTAAATAATCAGCTTTGAAAACATTTATTGGCCTTGTCAAGGAAGTCGAACAGTAACAATAAAAATTTGTTGATTCGGTCACAAAACGATCTCGAAAATCGAAAAAAGCCCCAACAGAGCATTCCGGTACCCCGATTTGACCTACGCATGGAGATGACCGAGACGAGACAACTGACAAGCACGGGCGAGAGTCATAAAGCCGTCGTCCGATGTCACCTACCACGAGAGACAACGGCGAGAAGGACGAATGTAAGAATCATATTTGTCCATGCTGCTCCAGTTCATTCTGGTATTTCATGTTGTGTCCGAAACGCAGACATCCATTCGTTGTTGTCTGCAATTGTATGTTCCCAGCCATCCGCACTTCCATAAACCAGTCTCCTGGCTTCGTCCTGAAACATTTGATCGTTGGGGAAGATGCCCTGCGAGATGTTCCGTTGAGCAAACCGTCCGAGGTGCAAGGCCAGAAAACTGGCGTAGGTTGTTGGACTTAGTTCTAGAAGGGGGAAGCTAGGTAGTCCTGCATTGTCCCCTTCCGCATCTTCTGATTGACTGGCATTAGTCAATGCATGCTTCTCCAAGATTTGAGACAAATGATCCGTTGTTCTCGGGTCTGTGGCAGAAAACGGGACCAGCGTCTTGGCTTCGGCTGCCAAGGTATATGGCGGTATCGCGTTCCTGACCTGAGCGGCCACAAATGGATCAAATCCATTCCCTCCTTTCCAATCTCTCATGGTCAGTCCCTTTCGGAAATGGTCTGAGAGATGATCGGCACGAATTTGCCACGCTGTTAGCTTCTCATCGCAAAATCCACATCTTGAGACAATTGCAGGGGGTTCAATCTTCCAATGATCAATAATAGGCAGAGCCTCAAGCCGGTGAAAGACGCGAAGATGTTGGACAAGGTGATCCTTTCGACGAAAAGCTCGCGGTTCCTGGCCAGCATGGCAGGCATGGTGGTTGTGGGTGCCAAGATGATCATCTGTTGGATCCAGCATGTTGCAATAGGCGCAGTGGGTTCTTCCAGTCGTGGGGAGCACAATCGACCCCCCATCTGGTGCGCAAACCCACTGGTCGAGGTCTAAATGAAGTGACTTTTCGTGACGAGCCCAATCGTACTTGGTTTTGAAGGCATCGCAACAGAATGTACACGGAAACCTCCGCAGGTCATTTGCGCCTGGCTTGTTTCTGCGAGTCTTCCTGACTCTCCCTATGGAGGACGATACCGGGCCCAGGAAACTGTTCGATTTCGAAGACCTGCTTGACGAGACTGAACTCGACGAACAAGTCGTCCAACTGTTGAGACTGACACTCGAGGCGGGCGTTCTTCCTAAACTCCTCGATCTAGTATCTTGCCGTACCGGACTCCTCTGCAAGGCGTCGGCGATGGCGGAGAGAGATGCCGGCTCGGTTTCCGGAGGGCTGTCTCGCCATCTCTGAAGGGGATCCATGCTGCTGCTTGGCGTGGACACGGTGGGAATCGAAACAGGCCGGCCGACGGATCCATGAGAGCGAAAGTATCTGCTTCTGCGACGAGGAAGGCTTGGTTGCGGTCCACTGAATAATGGCCTGTCGAAACGGGCATCTAGAGGCTCATTTGTGTCGTTAGGTGCCCCGGGTAATGGGAACGACGGCTGAAGTGGCCATGCGCCATCGACACCTCCAGGAACATGGTACTGGGGTAGCCCAAGAGAGGTATAGCTCGAATTGTCATGTGTCATGTCATTGGGGCTGTTGAGGAATTGGCAAGACAGGCCATCAAACTTGGGGAATGCATCATCCCTCACTCCCACGCTGTCGCCGCTCAAGGGTGGTTGTTCACTTGGCGCCGCGCAGGATGCAACCCAGTTATCTATAGATTGAGGTGCTTGATAGGGATTATCTTCTTCGTGGGCCTCTAGAGGCATCCAACATTGACCATCTGGGAATATATCTGGCAATTCTTATGTCCGAGAACCGGTCAGTGATGGGTTTGAAGTGAGGGGTCGCCTGGAACTCACCGCTGGAGTACGCATTGCCGACGTCTATCACGGACCACAAAGCAGGGACATCCTCTTGGCCATGTTGAGAGTTCATTCCTACGCAAGTTGGGTATAAATTAGGCGATGCTCGACGTTGGGCGCGGGAACGCAATATGATGCAATATCGTCATCGTCGACGGCAAAGTGCATGATTTTCTCTCATTAGTCACATCAGACGACATGCCGGGGCACCGGCTATGAGGCGGAGATTGTGACAAATTGCCGATCTCGGACAGTCGTAGCGTGTGTTCAACAGAGGAGACAATCCACTCCGCGCGCGTATGGCCGTCCCACTCGCTTGTTAGTGTGGCCCCGAACGCGTCTTGTCAAGGCTAATAAACCCTGGATAGGAAGGACAGCGAAGTGAATTCCATATCTGGCACATATGAATAGCTTGTACTTAGACGGCAATTTGCATACCCCGCAAGTTGTCTTGGTGGGGGTAATTCTCACGATAAATCACGTCAAGTAGAAGATTCGATTGACCGGCATTTTCGGAATTTGAAGTCTCAGGGGTCCGTTATCGCTACCACCTTTCCTTTTGCCAAGAGATCAATTGCATCCCATTAATGCCATGTACAATCTGCCGGAGCCTCGATCCCGGGTCGAGACGCAGAGCTGCTTTTAGTAATCCACGGGACTCCATTCCCGATGGGACAGCTAGATCGACTCGCGCTCAACCATCGAGATAAAATGCCTTGGCAATGGCCATGGGTGTCATATTTTGAAGCCGCTCATACCAGCAAATTTCTATCGCCTCATCCGACCCAACTACTAATCTCGCACCGCAACACCAAACACCTCCAATATGCCGGAAGCCACGCAATCTACCTCGCCCGCGTCGTGGGAAAGCTGTGGTCAATACCTTCAACAAGCTAGGACTCTGAAGCTGGAGCACTGGTCACTGGCGCCCCCTGCGTCTGATGAAGTCTAAATCGCGATCCGCTCAACGACCATATGTGGATCTGATGTACACTACTATAACTATTTTCGCAACGGCAACACCCAAGTCCTTAAACCTTGTGTCTCGGACACGAATCAGCTGGCGAGGTCATTGCTCTGGGCTCCAACGTTTGACATACTCAACCTGATCTGAAAGTTGGCGACGCTGTCGCACTTGAAGTCGGTGTTCCGTGCCAAGAATGCGCCCATTGCTAGAGTGGCCGATACAATACCTGCCCTACCTTGAGATTTCGAAGCTCTAGATCGGCATTCCCTCCTACCAGGGCACATAGTAAGAATATGTTGATCACCCAGCTAGATGGAATCTACGGAGTACCTTATTTAGAGATTGGTAGTCACAGCATCACATATGCATGGAACTCTAGGGTAATTGGTAGGCCACGCCAACTCAAATGCCGTGGCTTTTTAGCGAGACGCAGTCATTCTGGGCTCTTGATCCCACACCGTCGTCGACTCCCTGGCGTAACGCTTACTGTCAGGTCCGGACCCGAAAACCCGAATTCCACACCCCGCGTCGAGCGTCTTTTAAACGAATAACAACACGTGAACAAAATTGAGGCTATATTATAGCGCCCGGGCTGAGAATTGGGCCCGTCATCCCCTATATCCCTGAACCCCCGCATTAGACTGTTCGTCTAACTCCACAGACAGGACGTGGATTGTGGAGAGATCTCTTTGAGGCGCAATTGATCGTGATGTTGTCTCTTCCTTTCGGGGGTGAAATTCCGAAGCCACGATGAATTCCTTCAACTGGAATACCCATGCCTACTACATCCGATGATATATGAGAGGAATCTTCCTCGCCTGGGTCTTCCATTCCATACCACATCAAGTTCTCATCCTGCCGCTTATATCCAACGCTCGTCAGAATGACTGTTCAGAAACTGAAGATCGCCTGCGCTGGCCTCGGTCGGATGGGCTCCCGCCATGCCCTCAACTTCCTCAACCGTACGCCCCGCGCAGAACTTGTGGCCGTCTTCACACCGGCTCCCCATGAGATTGAATGGGCACGCGAAGAACTCGAGCCCCACGGTGTCACAATCTACACTAGTTATGAGGAGATGTTGAAGCATCCCGAACTGGCCGCTGTCATGATCGCTACCGTGACGGCTGCTCATGCCGAAGAGGCCATCAAGGCGATCGAAGCAGACATGCACGTCTTGTGCGAGAAGCCCCTCAGTATTAGCATTGAAGTCGTAAGCCTACCCATTCCTTCAACCTGAATGCTTCCATTTTCTCCCAACTTAAAGTTCTAACAAGCGATTGATTAGTCTCAAAGTGTTGTCGACGCTGCAAGTCGCAAGCCGCATCTGAAGGTCCTTTGTGGCCTCTCTCGCCGCTTTGACAAATCGTACCGGGATGCCCTCAAGCACATTGATTCCGGCGGTATTGGCCAGCCCTCTGTCTTTCGCTCCCAGACTTGCGACAAGTTTGACACTTCGGGTTTCTTTGTCGCCTATGCCGAATTTAGCGGGGGAATCTTTGTTGACTGCACCATCCACGATATCGACCTGGCCCTGTGGTACTTTGGCCAAGACTCTATTGTGAAGAGCATTTCTGCTGTAGGCATTACGGCCGTCGCCCCGGATCTCCGCAAACATAAGGACGTTGACAATGGCGTTGGTATCGTCGAGTTTTGGGGCGGCAAGATCGCATTCTTTTATGCCTGCCGCATGATGGCTGGCGGAGTGCATGACATGACTGAGATTATCGGCACCAAGGGCAAGGTAGCGGTCAACACGAACCCATCATCGTCCCTAGTAGAGGTGCACGAGTCGAACGGGATACGGCGCGAGCTGCCACAAGACTACTATGCCAGATTCGAGTATGCGTTTGTGGCCATGACGAATGAGTTTACCGCTGCATGTTTGGATAACACTGAGCTGCCATTCAAGTTATCGGGTGCCGTGAAGGCTCTTACTATCGGCTCTGCTCTTCAGGAGAGTATGAAATCGGGAAAGAAGATCAATTTTGATGAAACCGGTCGTCGGATTGACTAATGAAGGAATGAAGCAGGGAAAATACTTTCCATAGAAGGGATACTGTGTTCTACGTCGGATCTATTACGATGATAAGGGGGTTGGTCACTGGTACCGGCTCTGAATACCTATTCAATTTCCAATGTTTGGCTTGGGCATCTTTTGGCACACCCAATGGCAAGTCACTGCTTCGAGTTGAAATCCTACAATCTTATCTCTTTAACGGCAAGCTTCGGGATAAAGGGATTGAATTGCAGGCTGAAGGCAAAGCTAAATGTACCAACCACATGGTGTGAGTTCCTACATATCCCATCGCTGGATGTAACGCTCAATGACTTCCCTTGGTGAAACGCTGTATGAATCTGACCCACCCGATGGTGTTGAGCAGTGGGCAGAAACTTGGTCTATGTCCGCGCCATTCTCAAGAAGCAGTCTAACGGTCGCCTCATTCGCTTGACTAGCCGCGCACGACAATGGTGTCGAGTCATCCTTATCCCTACAGTTCGGATCTGCACCTTTCTCAAGAAGCAGGCGAGTCATATAACTATCCCCATTCGCAGCTGCCCACAATAATGGTGTCCACCCGAACATAGTTTTGCAGTTTGGGTCGGCGCCTTTCTCAAGAAGGAGGCTAACAGTAGCCTGATACCCAAATGCAGTCGCCCACAACAATGGCGTTGAGTCATCCTTGTCCCCACAGTTAGGATCTGCACCAGTCTCGAGAAGCAGGCGGGTAAGAGAAAAATGCCCATTCATAGATGCCCATAGCAATGGTGTCCAATCGAATGTATCCTTACAGTTCGGGTCTGCACCATTTCTCAGAAGTAGCTCCACAATAGCTATAGACGGTTCGTGGGCAGCCAGTAGTGATCCCCCCGCGCGACGATGAAAAACCGCAAAGCTGTTGAATCCAATCGTAGATTCGTGTGAGAGCAGTGTTTGACCGATCTTATCCATATATGAATCAACCTCTGGAAATGAACGCTGAATAAAGGTGTATGGATTGTTAGTGGCTTGTTGAAATTTCTTCGAATAACTAGGAAAACCTGTGGAGAGGGAGATTTCGGTCGTAGTGATGTGCAAGAGCGTCGTTTGGCCGATCTTATCCCTCGCGTTCGGGTCTGCCCCATCGTGAAGAAGCAAACTGGCAATAGCCTCATATCCATTTACAACTGTCCACCATAACGGCGTCCAGCCATCCTTATCTGCGGAATTCAAGTCTGTGCCGTTCTCAAGCAGCCTCCTGACAACAGCCTCATCGCCATTCTCAGCGGCTATCGATAACGGCGTCCGGCCATCCTTATCTGCGGAATTCGAGCCAGCGCCGCTCTCGAGAAGCCTCCTGACAATAGCCTCATCGCCATTCTCAGCGGCTATCGATAACGGCGTCCTGCCATCCTTATCTGCGGAATTCGAGTCAGCGCCGCTCTCGAGAAGCCTCCTGACAATAGCCTCATCGCCATTCTCAGCGGCTATCGATAACGGCGTCCGGCCATCCTTATCTGCTGAATTCGAGTCAGCGCCGCTCTCGAGAAGCAACCTGACAACAGCCTCATGGCCATTTGCAGCTGCCCACGATAACGGCGTCCGACTACCTTGGTCCGTGGAGTCCGCATCGACTTTGCCAGTGTTCAGCAACTGATGTACTAGCGAATCCAGACCATTTACGGCGGCCCACATCAACGGCGTCCAATCATGATTATCCCTAAAATAGGGGGAGCCGGCGGTATTCGAGAAAATGGACTTTATTCCGTCTTTGGACTGATTCCATACTGCCCATTGTAATGGCGTCCAGCCTTTCTTGTCTTTAGCAGCAAGGTTAACTCTGCCTGTCACCAACAGTTGCCTCGACACTCTAGCATGTCCCTTCTCCGCGGCCCAAGACACCGGTGTCCGACCGTCATTATCCTCAGAGTCCGGATTGACAGCGTAGTTTGCAAGTAGTCGACTTACTACTTCGCTGTGTCCATTACCTGAGGCCCAACACAGCGGTGTCCGACCGTCACGGTCCTTCAAATCCGGGTTGACACCATTATTTGCAAGCAGTAGCTCTACTATCCCGCGGTGTCCATTGGCTGCAGCGTAAGAGAGCGGCGTCCGCCCGACGCTGTTCTCGTAGTCTGCATCAATGTCTTCCAACATGAGCAGTAGCTGAACTGTCGCCGCTTGGCCGTTTTTAGCAGCACGGGCGAGGAGATTCTGACCAGATCCGTCCTTTGTATCCAGGTCGCCACTCTCTGATCTCAGTAGCAATTTTGCCATTGTCCGGTCTCCTTTCTGAATCACTCGCTGGACGGGTGTTTGACCATACTTGTCTTCAGAATTGAGATCGATACAAGCTGCCGTAAGTAATTGGTTTGCGATTTCTCGATGGCCTTGCTCAACTGCCCACCGCAAAGGCGTGCGGCCGTCGTTGTCTTTGGAATCCGGGTTGACGCGATCATTCGCCAGAAGGAGCGCTACCATGCGGTCGTTTCCGTTCTCTACGGCCCTTAACAGAGGTGTCCTACCGTTCTTGTCCTCCGAGTCTGGATAGATGGCATAGGAGGTGAGTATTAACCTCACCACCTCGTAGTGCCCACTCTCTACGGCCCAAGACAGAGGCGTCCGGCGGTCCCTGTCATTCAAGTTTGGGTCAACGGGGTGAGCAAGTAGCAATCTTGTCACTTTCTCGTGCCCGTTCGCCGCTGCTCGTAACAAGGGGGTTCTTTTGTTGATATTGTCTCTAGAATTAGGGTCGACACCTTTCCTCGCGAGCAATAGCTTCACCACCTCATGGTGTCCCTTTGCTGCGGCCCACGACATCGGCGTCCGTTGGTAATTATCCTTCGAGTCCGGTTCAATGCGGTCATCTGTGAGAAGGAGTTCTACAACGCCTCCGTGGCCCTCATATGCAGCCCACCATAGCGGTGTTCGATAATAACTGTCTCTACTGTTTGGAAAAGACCCATCAGCTAACAGGTACTCCACTGCTTCTCGCAATCCAAAATATGCCGCCAAGTGCAGACCCACCATGGTCCTTGGAACTTGTTGGCTATAGTTGGTATGTGATGAGGAGTATTTGACGGCAAGCAAGGCTTGACTCGACGCCTCACTCTTTGCATCACAGGCCAGAAAGTCTTTCAGTGAGCGACTCAAAGGCGAAGACTTGCGAATATGATATCCCCAGTTGCGTGCGGCATAGTCGTATAGCCGATTTGAGTTTAGTCTCTCCTCAAATTTGCCGTCTGTTTTGCAAAACCCGTCCGCAAAGACATTGAATGAGAGATAGGTAAGGCAGATCGTCGCGATCTCGGTTTCTGCCGACGGAAACCATTTTTCTTTCGCCTGATCGAAGTACTCTTTGGTAGTCTGGTGAACTAACCGAACAACATCGCGTTGAGTGTCGATGGTTATTAGGCCGGCACAAAGGGACCCGATAGTCTCAAGACTGGGAACGAATCCCACTTCAAGTCCTTGCTGCCCAGGATCAACTGCAACTGCGGTGCGGATCTCCGTTGTAGAAAGCAGCCTCTTCGCGTAGATTACCCAAGATAAAATCCTTTTCGCGAACCTTGAAGAATTTCTCCCAAGAGTTTCAATTCTTCCCATTGCCTGTTCGTACGTGTCGTTGAGTTCTTCCGGCAAGCTGTCTAGCGCTCGATTGAGGTGTCCTTCTGTGGGTTCTTGAGCCAGGGAATCCATGAGTCGTGCAGCGAAGAGAAACCTATAATCGAAATTAGAGCTAATAGACTCTGATGGTAGTAGGGTGGGTCATACATTCCGTCCGCCCTCTCAGATATTTTACCCTCGACCTTCCTTTGCAGAGCAGGATCTTGAACGATGAATGATTGGAGGCGTCCCATTCGATCATCTAGATAGATCTTCAGGTCACTATTTGTAGCCCGGATGGGCAGTTTCAGACTTCCTTCAAATTTCTCTGTAATCTCGGCCACACATCTAGAAGTTGCGAACAACTTGACATTGTATTTCACCTGGAGGTCAAAAAGCTTTGACAAAATTCTCGTACGGCAATCTGTAGATTGGCATTCGTCAAGAGCGTCGACAACAATAAAAACTCTCGAAAACAGAGCGGACACGGACTGGAGCGTGCTCCATATTTCGTCAAATGATGGTCGCGTTCTTCTACCCTGGTGGTAATCGTGGAGAGATCTCAGGCTTTCTGGAAAAGAGAAATGGCATTGAGCAAGTTGCTTCAATACATTTGCGAGTAGATCATCTGATTTCTGCTCGTCTTGACGCTGGAGGTCACAGTAAAGGTATGCCAGACCGGTGTTGCTGTCGTTTTGGAAGCAATCAATCAAATCATTGATCACTATTGAGGTGAGAATCGTCTTCCCAGCTCCCGGAATTCCAGGGCAAAACAGTGTTTCCCGATCGGTCTCGGTCCATGCCTTGAACTCTGGCGAGTGTAGCAGCCACTGACCGGTGCCACTCTGTCGTCGATTGAAATGGTGGCTTTGTTGAAGAGCGTAATCAATTGGAGTAAGCCAGTCGAGAATGGCTTGGTGCTCTTGAGTACGTTGCATAGAATGGAGTTTGTTGACGACATCTGATACTTCCTCAAGTCGACTACCAATTTCTGATGAAACCAGTTAGTATCAAATCTCAGTACTGTAACTCAAAACCTAAATAATGGAGAATTGCTTGGGAGCGACATGGATCCACTCGTTTCATCCAGTAGAGTATTGACTATCGTAAAAAATATCCCTCGTTGTCTAACTATTCATTCCTTATACCTTAGGTAAACAAGAAAGGTAACGATAAGTATTGACATTCCAGGTGTAGTTACTGGAAGCCATCTTCATGGTACGTCACGCCAAACTTCTGAACGCACCCTCGACTCGAAAATGATTTACTCACCCTCAATAGTTTTCTGTCGTTCCACAGCTTGGGGATAAATCTTCAGCAAGAGCATCCTCGCATATGCCGCAGCGGCGACCGCCGCATATGGCTGCCATTTCCAGTTTTTGTGCGAGTCCGCATAATCGCTAATCCCTCGAATGACCAGGCATGGAAACTCGTTCATGAGTCCCGCTGCTTCCATGTCGAAGCAAATGATGTTCTCCTTCTCGGCGATCAGGTCGCGCTTTAACGCTGTCTTCATAACCGTGTTGCCGGAGCCAATATTGCCGTAATGGAGTCTGGGACACGTTGCCTTCCGAGGACTCCGATTCACTAGGTTCTCAAGTTTTGCATTCTCGCAGCACTTTTCGCAGTCATCTTCTCCTGGGATATGGGAATAGTCCGATTCGAATAGTTGATCCTGCCCAGTACCAAGGTAGGTCCACTCTTCAGGCTCTTCGCTCTTGCTGGCCGCGATTTCGACATATCCCGAAAGGGTTTTCCCCAAGCTGGATTCCGATCTCAAGTTGTTCACGGTTGATAGCAACAATGTGGGGGGCAAGTTCATCACACCCACACGATGAAATTCGCCTTCTTCCTCCCTTCCCAGATCGTACTGGATCACTCCTCCTCCTTTACCGTCTGGCAGAGACACAACAACATCCCCAAGGCGAATGTCATTGGTTTTGCTGGGGATACCACCTCCAATCCCTACCATGAGAACAAATCTCAAGTTAGGAAACGTAGATTTCATGGATTTGATGGTACTGGTTGCAGAGCTGGTACCGTACTGCGGGAGGACAGGCATCGCAATATTATGCTGTTTGATACTACCCAGGATATAGCTATTGTCATCGTTCTTGGATTGATGCGGAAGATCCTCATGTTCTTGGTCAAGCATTGCACGTGCTGCTCGTAGTTCGCACGGCAGTGCGCAAATCCAGCCAATTGTGTACTGGTCGGGGGGCAGGCTGAGGGGTTTCTTATCTCTATCCGCGTTGTCCATATTGTCTTTCGCAAAATGAGTACAGAGATTGGACTATGGTTGTGATTAGGTGAGAATATATCTGCGATAGCGTCTTGACAGCTTTGTTTTAAAATTGAAAGAATAGACCCGAAGGATCTGCAGCGTGAATATTGAATTGGGAGTTCGAGCCTCAAATCCAACTTTTGTTGGTTGAGTATTTGGTGGCCAATAGCGAGGCAAATTACACCGCCCCATTACAGGTGGGTCAGTTGGAGCTCCAGCAGCAATATAATAACGCATCATTGTTGTGCCATCCCTCAGTTGGTCGCACTTTCAAAAATTGGCTTGGCAAAGTTGGCCCATATCATTGATAGTCACTCCAAGTGGCCAGTCTCACAGCCACTTTCCATTCAGCTGTATGCAACTGGACGCCATGCGCGTCGAATCACGACGCTGCCCGCAGTGACAAAAAGAGGTGGCTGCGTCGTCATCTTCTTCTGCATTCTTTGCTCTTCCATTTTGTAATTGGTAGCCAGTAATCATTGCAGCTCCCCGCGACTCACATACGGACCCCATTTTCAACGGCTCGGTGAAGAGATTACAATACGTGGCAGTGCTTTGGGTGGTAAGGCAGAATTAAGCAACCACCCAGTCCGTACTCCAAGCCACAACACGTAAATAGCGGAGCAAGCTGGTAAGAGCTATGCTTGGCAGAATATTTGTTAAGCGGGCTTGATTCAACAAGCAAATCATATTTCAGCCGAACAGCCAGTACAAAAATGTCGAAAAATACAAACCGATGTGTACGCTGCAAAGTAATACACTTAAGTCATACAACAACTCAATCAGCGCGATGATACCGCTGTAGTTCAGAGCTTTCAAGGTAAACTAAACAGTACGCAAACGCCGCAGCTAATAGAAAGCACCTATTACTTTCACACAAAAAGCAGAGGCGGAGAAATGCTTTCTCTGTTATAATTGTCTTGTGTTATGTAAATATCGTGAACTTACGTCTCTAATCATAAACATCTTGCTAGGAGCTTGAACGCGTGGGACCTTACACTGAGAAAATCTAGTCCTCTACAGAGCTAATGTCCATTTGAATGAGAGTTCCAATAAAACTTACACAATAAAAACATAGGGCTCGTAGGAGAATTGCATATTCAACTTGCGCATGTGTCTTACCAGATCGCCTATTCGAAATGAAGGGTAGATTATTGACGACGGGAATGTGCACCACACTTAAAACACATGATAGTATAAGCTCCGGCGACATGTGATGGGATTTGATGAACTAAATAACTAGAAAAGCAACCTATGTTTCGTATTGTACAAACTCCATGCTGTTTCCCGACCCTAATCTTTCCTTCACCCTAACCTTTCCTTCACCCTAACCTTTCCTTCACCCTAACCTGTACCTGATTAGAAACACTGGCTCAAGATTTCTTGATCCCTCTATACTTCCATTGGGCATATCGATGGAGATAAAGATCTCCCGATAGATAAGCCAGCCACATGCCATACAGACCCCCAATCGGCCACTTAGTAACAAGAGATTTTGCCCACTGTTTACCGGTGCGCTTACCAAGCTCAACGTTAACTTTCACTTTGTCGTATACACTGGGTAATGTTGTTGCACAATACTTCTCTCGAAGGGTCTGGTACCAGGGGCGATCATAGATTTTCCAGAACTCATCCTCGGAGTAGTAAGTGTGTGCATATAGCCACTTACGGCCGCCAAGCGCTGTGAGTTTGTCTTCAAGTGCGCGGTTCTTGGCGATGAACTCGTTGACGTCCTGTGGCCCCCAGCCCCAGACACCAATATTCAGCATTGGCCTTGACATTTCTGCTGATTGCAGGCCGCGTTCCCCGGAGGTGTCTACTAGGAGACCCCCCCCCTCCTCGGTGACTGGGTGGAAAGTCGGTGTAGGCATCCCCTTGAGCGGACAAAGCCACAATGGCCAAATGTTCAAGTCCTCCGCGACGTGGTCAATGAACTCCTCTGCGGTGTCGTATGGCAGACCCAGGTCCTGAACAACGAATTGGGATGAGATACCGCTGGCGTGAAGAGCATGGTACAACATACGCGTGTGAGAGAAGTCGTCCAGTAACCAACGGAAGAAACCATTGAACGGGATGTACTTGAAATAGGTGTAGCCCTGTCGGCCAACCCAGAAGCCGGCACGGTCGTAACGGAAGAGATATTCTCCAAGTGGGATGTATTCCGTTACAATCGATGGTGATGACGAAGTGCGTTGGGTCTTGTCTTGGACATGCATGTAAAACCAGGGGTCACTAGCTTTGCTGAAGGTCCGAGGTGGGCAATGAACCGGTTTATCGTTGGTCAACCGACCAATGATGACGACGCCGTGGTTTTTGGAAAAAAGAATGGCATCAACGTAGTCATTATCAGGATTCTTGATCTCCGTTTGGACTTGGTTGATCGTCTCGGCCACATTATTAGTCCGATAATATGTGGTTTGAACGAACTCTTTGGCTTCAACAAGGCGTATCTCCATAAGCGTTGTGATGCCAAGAGTGCCCGCCGCTCCAGCGGCACCATGGAAGAGATCTTGCCGCTCCGTAGACGAAGCCTTGACAATTTCTCCATTGCCCAATACCATCTCGACGTAATTGATGGTGTTGTTGAAAAACCCGTGTCGGAACGAGCTGCTCTCGCCTGACGTTCCCGCGAAGCCCCCTCCTGCGGTGATACCTGGGAACTCCATCACCACGGGAGGAACCAAGCCGTAACGGAGGGTTGCCTCAACGAGGCGATCCATTGGCACGTTGGGCTCGACAAGGGCAGTGCGGGCACTTGTACTGACCGAGACGACGTTGGACAGAGCGCTGATATCGACGACATGGTCCTGGGGACGAGGGCGGGTACTGTTGGTGGAACCGTGGAAAACGCGGTACGATTCCCCACGTTCGAAAAAGTCCCTAACAGCTGTGGCGATGCTGCTGACAGCTTCCGCGTGACACTCCATCGTATGCTTTGGTGATGCGGAATGGAGGAAAGAAGAGATCGAGGCCAGGCCGAGGGTGAATGGCTCCTTTGTGACGGCGCGCAAATTTCAGACACCTCGTATTGAGCTGCGACAGATGGAACAAAATCTTATATGGATACACTATCCCTCTGTACCTTTCGAAGTCAATGTGGGCAAAGATTTGTGTACTGTTTCACACTTGCATGTACCAGCCGCCCCCTGTGCTAGGGGTTAACAAAGACATATTCCTAGCCCATACTTTGTACGCAGGGGGCACAAGTTGAACAAGACATGCATTGAGGGACGGTTGATTTCTTGTGTGTCTTCCTTTTTCTACTTGTTGAGGAGTGGAGAAGATGTAGCGGTGTGCCGTGCCGTAAAAACTAAGTACACTCGGGAATCTGAGCGTGCATAGAGGACACAAAAACGGTTGCTTCCCGTCACTAGCGCCCATGCAGAGTTACTGTAATAGACATTTCGTGCAGTTTAAAGTCGCTCCAATGCATATTAATGCGCTAGTGGCCCTCAGCTCGCTTATCTCTTGCGAATAGTTACGCCGAGACACGTTAGCTGCACTAGTTTTGTGCGCAGGTGGTTTGTGTAGTGTGTACTCATGTGTTGGCATTACAAATTGCGCCTGCAGGTCTCAACTTGTGGCTACGACAGGCATGGCCGTAGTCCACATCATCATTTCACAGGTATTGGACTCGGGATAATTACACCGACTCGAAAAACGCACGAACGTGATTGTTGAGGATGTTTGCAGACGACGCTACATCAAGCCCAGGAAGAAGCTGTCATGCTGGATGATGAATTACTACTAGAGATGGCTACATATGGTGATGCAGGAAAGCCACCCCGTTGCATGAGCTCCCGCATGGGCTTTTGCGGACTTTTCTTTGCCACGTTGTAATTCTTGTAATTCTCCCTCGCATACGTGCTCGCTGTGACCAAACATGATTCAATTTTACAAAGCTGTGTGCTGAAGACAGGCCCTTCAATTGTCCCATACAAGTCCGCCAAAAACATAAAGTCAAAACACTCCAAATTCCGCTCCACCACTCTCTACGCTTTTCCGTAGTCGTATTGCCACGGGTACTCTACCGCTTGTATCTCTGGGCCCGAATCTCGGTACCCGCGGCCATTAGATTGACGCTTATGCTTTCAGATTCCTCCCAAAGAAATATTTGTCCGGATCTGCGTAGGTTCCTGCCAAGTAGTCCCAGAATGGGAGATACTGTCCAAAATTGAGTTTGACGTTTTTGTGGTGTACAGTGTGAAATTGACTGCGGTCGTCATCTAAAAGAACACGGTTACTCAATACTCATGCCAATCGTGACTGGTAGTCTCTGCAAGATTATAAGAGACTTCTGGACGAACTTACGAAGCAAAAAAGTCCAGATATTGGTGTAGTAGAACATTGTCAACTGTGCGAGTCGGGACATTGGCCATATGAAACTATAGGCATAAATAGGAAGACTCATGATCCATGCTTCAAGAGGGTCGAAGGCGTATGCCGAGAATGGCGTTGGAATGATGTATCTTTCAATTGTCCTAGGTCAGCTAACCCCAGCACGAGTTTTGACCCTAATATTATTCGCTGGCCAGGACTTACCGGTGATGCTTTTTATGCATAAGATTAAAGAGAAAGGGAACGTGAAACAGACGGTGCTGCCAGTACATGCAGGTGTCGCTGAACAATACGAATAAGGGGAATTGTGCCACTTCATACCACCATGACGCGTGGCCTTTGCCGAACTCATACAGTTTTGAATGTCCGCGAATCTGAGCCACGAATATCAGTACAGTGAGAATATTCAAAACAAGAAGAGCTGTTAAGGAGTCTTTTATTTCACGGCGGATTTGGTGCCTGTGAAACTTGGGATGCTGCTTCAAAGATTTATCGAAATTCCGATGATAACATAGCGTGCCAAACAAGATGAAGAAGAAAGAGCTCGACAGCCTGAAACCTGGTATCAGCGACGCATATTATGTAAAATCGTCCAGAGCATTCAGTACCATGTGATGAAGAAGACACTCAGTCCTTGTCGGTACATACTTCGCCTTTCCCAGGAATCTGGATTCGACAGAGCCTGAC
Organism: Ilyonectria destructans; assembly: GCA_020740775.1. Taxonomy (NCBI): domain Eukaryota; kingdom Fungi; phylum Ascomycota; class Sordariomycetes; order Hypocreales; family Nectriaceae; genus Ilyonectria; species Ilyonectria destructans. Next base: position 2,348,795 of record JAHEWK010000014.1, read on the forward strand.
AAATACTTTCACTCCATTCATGCGACACCAACTCTGGCAGTCTCTGGATACCAGCGGAAACAGAGAGCAGAGGAGGGGCTTGAAGGTTTGAACAGAACAATGACTCTAACCGGTCGTGAAGTAATTCGTATGTGTCATCAAGGAGGATAGGATCCAGCCAGTCCACGATGAAGTCCATGTTGAAATAGCGTTGCTTTCCTCGGCCCAAGTCCGATTGAGATGTCACGACTGAACGCATTCATTACTAAGGTGATTTATAGATCGCCAAAAGGTTAATCGGACGGCCGAGCACTGGGACCATCTGCTCGAGCTGCAGTAAAACCTTTGGTAAACCCCGATCGGCTCCATGTGCCGTTGGACGAACATTGGGCATTACGCAATCCAACACTATCTCCTATTAGAGGCACTGTCTCGAAACTGTGGCGTGCTGAGCACACCCCGGAAGCGAAGAGAAGCAAAACCGACAATTGTAACAAGCCGTGAGCGTCATATTGCGACTCACTAGCGCACGCGGTCATTTGCCAGTTGCAGGACTGTGGCGTTGATACCCACAAAGTTAAGCGATTATAGGCACCACGTCCTTCCATAACACTACCCGATTAAGAGTAAGGACTTGCTAAAGCCTCCCTTGCATAGTTGAGGCCGCAGCGGCAGAAATGTTGGGGGTGATCACGATCCCCCCTCGTCAGCCCTGATGCTCACGAATAGTCACACGGCACGGCTCCAAGAGAACTGCCTGAGTAAGCCGCGTTCATAATTCGTCGAAGTCTGTAAGTCGACTTTAGTGATGCTATTAGAAGTTGAATAAAGAAGGAAATAAATTGATCAAACCACATTAGCAATCGTCCTATTACATCTCAAGAACCAGCTGCCACAGGTCTGCGGCCAGCAGCAGTAGGTAGGGGGCGTTAGTTGATGAGACGCATGGCATGACCACGCACGTACTTACTGGCGGTGTAGGATTATTGTCACACCTGGTGAAACTGGTCCACAACGCATCGGTGAATTGTATCGTCCGTATTCTGCCCAAGGATGCAACATAATGCAACGAGGAACAGGGATATTCCAGCCATATCAAAAAGATCACACACCGCCAGGAATGATAGTCGATGAGAAAACGAAGCTAACAATAGTCTCAGTCATGCATAGCACAGCGTGAGTTATCGTCGGCGGTGAGAAAAATGACATTGCATATTTTACCTTAGGGTTGGGGTTGAACATGATCGCCCAACGTGGCGGATTCCGGTAACATGGACGAAAAGGGTATACTTTTACGTGGCTTAATTACCGTATTTTTTTCACTATGCAGGTTAATACAATGGCGAAAGGACTGCTTAAAATATAGCCATGCCTGACAGCTCTGTCAGTGAATCATGGCAAACCTACGACGGGAAAGCTGGAATTGGATCGGGGATACTTGCCCTGTTTAACAGTGTAATTCGTGACAGATGACGAGAGAATAAAGATGAGAGAGAAGAACGCCAGGCAGGAAGCTGGAATGGGGTACATGTCAGATCAGGTTAGTCGTGTGTCACTTGGGTAACGTCGATATGGATCAAGCCATGGTCAGTTTGTTGGGGAATCCGATAGTACATTGACATAAAACCAGCAAACCGCCTTTCCTATCTTGTCTCATCCAGTTAAATTACTCACAACAGTTCAACAGTTGCCACCCAAATCCCTCAGAACAGTCCAGCATGTATGAGCGACGGGCGACCAAGAACAACGACATCGTCTTTGACGAAGTCACAAGCTTCGTCTTGATCACTACCAGCCCACTGTTTCTTCTTTTTTACTGGATTACTTATCACTACTTTGATGCATCAATCACCTCTGCAGCTTTCGAATTGCTTTCGAACAATCCATTCGACTTCTTCTCCTCCCGTATCCCGCAATTAACAAGGGCTTCGGTCCTAGCTTACTCGCTTTGGGTCGTCGTCCAAGCTTTGCTCTATGTGTATGTGCCGGGGCAACTGCACGTTGCTCCACGGACCCCGGGCGGAAGACAGCTCAGGTACAAGTTAAATGGGCTGTGGTCTTGGATACTTTCAGTTGGAGGTGCCGCAATGCTATGCTACAATGGCATCCTTGACCCTGCATTTATTGCTATTCATTGGGGTGATTTGCTCATGACGGCCAACGCATATGTTCTTATTCTGGTCCTCACTTTCTGGATCAAAGCTCGGATTAGGCCTGACCACCAAGGTGATACCCTGATTACAGGTGAGTACCTCATACGCTCTCGCACTGCTTCGGTACTACGAGGCTGCGACTTATTCACGTCTGCTTTTAGGCAACTTCTTCTACGATCTTTTTAATGGCGGAGAGCTTCACCCGCGCATCGGGGAACTATTCGATTGGAAGCATTTCAACGCAAGTCGTACAGGAGGTATAATTGCATGGACATTAATGTTTGTTTCTCGTTCCTTAGCAACATGACGGGGTGAAGACGCTGACCAATGGCACGCAGAGACTTGTCATTCGCGACTTTGCAGTATCGGATTCACGGCTTGGTCACAAATTCCATGATCCTCGCTGTGACTTTCCGCATGGTAATTGTTGTAGAGTACTTCTACTTCGAGAATTGGTAATGACGCTAGCTACTCGGTCATTGTCTTCCTGCCCTAGATTGCTAACCGCTCCAACAGGTTCTTCGAGACACTTGACGGCGCGCATGAGCGATTTAGCTTTTATAACATTTACGGATTCGCCGCCATGATGCCACAGCTCTGGACCCTGCAGACGCAGTACTTGGCACATCATCCCATCACGCTCTCTTGGCCCGCTGCCATCGCTGCCGTTGTTCTGTTTTCTACAGGTTGGGCTTTGAATCACACTGCGAATCATCAGAAGAATCTTGTTCGGGCAACTAGAGGCGATTGCACTATCTGGGGCCAGAAACCCCGCTGCATCAAGGCCAAATATGAGACCGCCGACGGCAAGACGCACCAGACGCAGCTTTTGTGCTCAGGTACGTGGAGATGGAGTCTATCTTTTCCCTGTCTTACGGATTCTACATCTGCTTTCTTCCCAGGTTTGTGTTTGTACTTGCCTTGATTAACCAACATTCGTACAGGTTGGTGGGGTCAAGTTAGACATGCTAACTACGTCGGGTCTGCTTTGTATACATGGGCATCGTGTGCCATCTGTGGGACTGACAGCCTATTTTCGTATGCGGAAGCCATACTTGTAACTGGCACTGTGATTCACCGTTGCTTCAGGGACGAGGATAGATGCAAGACAAAATATGGCAAGGCATGGGACGAGTATTGCGACTTGGTTCGATGGAGGTTGATCCCCGGGGTATTCTAGCCCCGCGACCGATGTGTAAATAAGATTTGTACCATATTTTTCATGGAAAATGTTGTTCAAAGCATAAAAGAATACGTGGAGCAATCACGAACAAAGCAAGGAAACATCCGAAACCACGGTGTGTAGCAAGTTCTAGTCGGAGGCTTAAGTGTACGAATTGATACAAGAAATGGCAGTGTATGAGCACCTGGATTAAGTGTATTTGCCCGACGAGAAAACGGGATGGTAATTACGGGTTGAAAATGACAATTATTGGGCATCGCTTCCTGGTGCGTTTTACCGGGCTCCGCTACTTGCACCGGGTTGTCGGAATGGATGGTATTAAACAGAGGCTGATGGGAGTCCTAAATAGCTTACCTGTGATAACCAAGCCCAGAGACTATACAAAAACCCAGGCTTGCATAGGCGTGACCAAGTTGAGCTGACGGTTGAGTAAATCAATCCTCCAGAATATTTGCCCTTGGTTCTTATTGGTAGTTACATCAATGACTTCAACACATATTAGGCACTCGAAATACTGGAAAACCTATAGTTTACTCTAGGAGAGTGATATAATTTAGTCGCTAACTAATGGAATGGATGAAAATAGTTTCACATCCTATGTCATCTCTCCTTCCATCTAATTCTCATCATCGTCAGCGATATCCAGGACAAGATTCGATATCCCAAAACACATCCTGCTAAAGCAGCCAGATTCATCGTCGCACTCTCGTCAAACTTATAGAGCTCCAACACCTGTTCACCTGTTTCAATTGGACAGTCCCCACTAGCAAGCCTTTGATCCTCAGTGCATGTAAACTTAATTCCACGCAGCGAGAATAGGCCGAGAGCACGGGTGGCGTATCGAATAGGCGACAGGTAGTTTAGGGCCTGAAGAAGGCTAGGCATATCAATGGATAAAATCCCAGCCATACCATTTGCCACGGCTAGAAAAATACCCATGATATTGACTGCAAAGCCAGTATGGTCGAAAAGAGTGTTGAAAATGATCCCCAAACTCTCACCGCAAGAAACCAGTCCAAAGCAAGAAAAGGTAGCGACAAAGAACATTGTAGCTGTCTGCGGCAGGCCGACTGCTGTTACTGATAACATGCCGAATATCAGAGAGCTGAAAATCTCAAAGGGGAGCTCAAGGATCGTATATACGGCAAGAAAGGTATCTACGCCGTATATGCCGTCGTCATCATCTCTGTAAAACACATCGCGCTCATTTGGATACACTGCAACATTCTGAAGCATACCAACAAAGTACAATGCTCCAATCTCCTGCAGGAAGCCCATACGGTTCTGGACAGAAAAGTAGTCTTGGCGCAGTGCAAAAAATAGTGAAAAGATGATGGAAACACCAATCACCTGCATTGTTCGTGCCAGAACTAGTTGAGGCTGTCGACGGGTATTGATAATAGCTCGGTGAAGCAGTAGTGGGAACGTGGTGTGCAGAATTCCTCGTTCGCGAACAAGGGCACCCAGTTCAGCCGGCGAAGAGATATTTATCTTGCTGATTGCCGTTTTTGGTCGCAATGGTAGGCTGTTGATGCTTTCGGGATTTGGCTGGCTCGAATGTGCAGCGATGCTTTCAACATCTGTAGTCTTCTTACCACCTCTATCGTATTCGTGTGTGCTTGAAAATCTTCTTGTCGATTCTGTCCTTCCCTGGGGTTCAGAAAAGTGTTTATAAGAGGTTTCGGGTATTTCCTCGTCATGGCCACCCCAGCTCTTTATCAGTTGTTGTACTCGCCGACGACTTGCAGCTCCTCCATCCGCCTGCTGCGGGTCAATCGTGATCATGTCTAGTACAAAGTCGGCTGGATTTGTATGCTGTGGGCAATGGTAGCCATGCTTACCAAAGTACCCCAGCATCTCCTTTGTCGAGCCAGCATATACCGGAAATCCTCCTTTTGCAAGCAGAAGAACATTGCCGAAGCGATTGAACAAATCCGAGCGCGCTTGGTGAATGGTCAAAATAATTGTGCGACCTTCATTTGCCAATCCTTGAAGTATTTCTACAATAGAACTGGCCGTGAACACATCAAGCCCAGATGTTGGTTCGTCGAGCAGCAGAATTTGAGGATTTGTCAGGATTTGAATCGCAATAGAAACGCGCCTTTTCTCCCCGCCTGAGATTCCCTTAATCATATCGTTGCCAATGAGATTATTAGCACAATCTTTCAGACCCATTTTCAAGAGGATTTCCTCAGAACGGCGGTACTTGTCCTCTTTGCTCATATATGATGGCAATCGCAGGCCCGCAGCAAACCGAAGGGTCTCTCGGACAGTTAAGAATGGCAGAAGATCATCCTCCTGGCAAACATAAGAGCAAACTGACCGGATCACCGATCCAGAGGGGACAGCGCCATTAAATGTAAGCGCGCCAGCAGGATGATACCTAGTGCCGATAGAGTTGCGTAAACGCAGCGCCATCGCATTGAGAAGTGATGTCTTGCCACTCCCTGAAGGCCCTATGATGACATTCAATACTCCTGCTGGGAATTTCATGTCAATAGGCTGCAGAATTGTCGTATTTGAACGCCTCTTCCAGGAGATTGTTCGTTTCTCCAAGCTCAGTGCGAACTTTTCAAGTTGAAGATCAATTGCACGTGCTTGACCAATAGATTGCAATATCATATCACGATTCTCCACCAAGAAACTGCTATCAAGGATCCTCGAGCGAGCAATCCTCATCTTGGCTTTAACGAAATGCAGGCCGACAACGGATAATGCGAAGAAGAAGATAACAAAGCAGCCAAGGATGATGATAGGGCGAGCGATCCAATTCTTTGGTAGGCCAAGAGATTCAATGACAAAGTCGCCATCGTATTCCAGGCAGGCAGGATTGGACGAGCCACCGGGAGCTGGGCAGTCGTAGAAACTCGACTGAAATTCATTTCCAACATATGCGCCAAAAGAGTAAAACTATTCGAGGTTAGGAGCCTGAAGAGATGACAAGGTAATATTGACAACTTACGCTGTAAGTAATCCACTTCACCCACCGGACGTAAATTGGTATTGTATTTACTTGGATAAACATGCCGCAGGCAAGGGTTTGCAAGGTGAATACCAGATTTGCTATTAGACTCGCAGTTGCGAAGTGTCGTACCGCGACGACACATGTCGTAGCGCACATTATTGTTACATAATGGTTAACCAGAGTTATGGCAAAGAAAATCAGAAACTTGTTAACCTCGCGGTCAAAACCGGCCATAAAATAGACCAAAGCCGAGAAGATCAAGGGAGCAGAAATATCCTCAGTGAGCATCCGTGCCAGTCGGCGGGAAAGGATAAACGGGACAGGGTCGACACAGTTCTCTGCAAACTCACGATCAAACGTAGAGATGTCGATAGTCATGCGGTAGACTTCGAAAATGAGGATTAAGTATCCTTGCAAGGCAGTTGCCATATAGAGGCACCCTTCCCTGGACCTAATACCAGCGAGGTCATGGCCGACGTTGAAAAAGAGATAGCCCGTGGTAATGCCCATTAGAATTGCCTCCATAATCAACGCAGCCATGCCCATTGGGTCACGGTAGGTAATCTTCAGTGTTCGGCTAGTCAAGACGCGCATTTGACGCAAGAAGCCTGCACGTGTCTTTAGATTAGATCTTCGCTTCCGGTGCTGTGGATTGACAGCGCGTGGTAATGGAGGGAATAGAGTTGCGCTTTCTGTTCGCCATGCATTCTTCAACATGTCTACACGAGCGCCACTCTCTCGCTCTGCCGTCGGTGTACGATTGTCCACTATAGTGACCGCGATGAGGTGCTCGGCTGGGTTGACGAAAGAGGGCAACTGAAACCCTTGACTCTCGAACCAGGAGAGGCAGTTCAGAGTAGAGCCGGAGTAAACCAAGCTACCCCTAGAGAGGATAATGAGGTCATCGAGTAAGTCCCATATCTCTGATCGAGGTTGATGTATAGTCATGATAATGGTACGTCCTTTTTGAGCCAAGGCTCTAATGGTACGCACCAATTGGAACGCGCATGTTGCATCCAGCCCCGTTGTAGGTTCGTCGAGGAACAGAACAGAAGGATTCGCCAAGAGCTGAACTCCGAGGCTTACACGTCTCTTTTCGCCTCCGGAGCATCCTCCATGTCGACTATTTCCAATTCGGGTATTGGAACAGTCCTTCAAACCAAGTTCGCGAATGATTTCTTCTACTACCCTGTGCCGGTCGTGAGATGATGTGGATGCTGGGAGTCGCAAGTCAGCGGCGTATTGAAGGGTCTCTCGAACTGTGAGGGTTGGTAACAGAATGTCTTGTTGCATGACGTAGGCGTGTTTGATGTTCAGAACCCCCTCCGCTCCGTTAAATAATATCCGTCCCTCTTGGCTTAATCTTGAGCTTCTCACTCTCTCCGCCATGGTGTTTAGAAGTGTAGTTTTCCCAGAGTTACTTCCTCCCATAATGGCCGTGAGCTTTCCTGGCTGGAGGTCTGTCGTAATTGACTGCAAAAGTTGTTTGGTGCATGGTGTCGTCTTGAATTTGGCGGATAGAAGGTCTTGGTACGTCCCAGGTTTGAGCCACGATGGAGCCGTGTTGACAGAGACCGAGAGGTCTCGGATGTTGATCTCAACGCGTTCGACATTGTCAAGCGAGATGTTTTGGGCATGGGGCGCAATGCGTCCGTTTTCTTCTGGCTCTTCCGTTAAGATGAATAGCTCGACAGATGAATCCATCGCGACCACCTGATATAGCTTGTCGTTGTTGACCAACTAAGCGAAGTTCTCGAAGTCAAGCGATTATCAACTGGAGTGAAAATGTTGTCCCAGCTTCTTTTTTCGGTATGCGGACTGGTTTTTGCAATCAAGGGCGAATCCTCCTGACTGAGAACATGGGTATTACTGGGACTGGTAAGTGGATAAGAAGCTGCTAAGTCCAGATCGTGAAAAAAGGAAGGAGTTAACGTGGACTTCACATTTACCGCCGCGACAGCGTTGCCTCCTGTTTTAATGGCGCCTTCAGATTGAAGACAGGTCAGACAGAGCAAATTATCAGTCACTGATTTGCTGCTACATAAATGTCGACAAGGACTCGACTCCTTGTGGCGTTCAGTCAGCTAGAACTAAAACAGCATTCTCTAATGTGGGAAATACGGGGTGGAGCAGAACAGAAGGGGCTGTAACATGATGGAATGGTGTGGCTGCCGAATGCAATCTAGCCAGATGCCCTCAAATTATTAAACTCCCTTTTTTACCCTTTGTTAATCACCGAGATAAGGCGAAGTGACGCGCATTCATCAAACATCCCAAAACCTGTGTTGACTAGTTCAGCTTTGCGTTAGACCCAGGGTGTTTTGCCGAGACTTCTTTCTCAATTATCTCGCTTATGTTTGAGACACGAGCTCAAAGTCATGAATAATCTTTGCGGCCCGCTGTACATGTAGTAGAAGCAAGGGGAGTACGTCAGTTTCCACATTTATCCCTTTTGGCTAATCTGTAGTGTCGGAAATGGCGTGTCTTACACTGGCAAGGGAAGGTATGCATGGTTGTTTACCGGGTTTTTCTCCCCAAACACCTCGCCTTATCTTCACTACAAGCTAATGCTAATATGCAATTGTAAGATCTGTAATAAACCCGTTTGAAACAAGGTGACGGAATGACACGATGTTCATAATTGCGACTCATATATGTGTATTGACATCGCCACTCCAGTTGGTACGCGTGGTCAACAGTGCCAGAAAGCAACTGTTTCTACACCTCAAACTATGAAATTGAAGAGCTCATCGCAAAGGGACACGAGACAAAGTCCGTCCAGCATCTATTGTTAGTCAAGGTGCTTTGAACAGAGTTTGAGTGAATCATTGACCTTCTATAGCATATTCCCAGAGCGCGCTCCGGGTTTATGGGATCGGCCGAGTCGGATTGGCTGGCCCAACTTGCCGAAGTTTTCAAACATGTTGAATTTCAGCCACATAGAGAACAACGAGAATAGCCTTACGTTCTCTGTGTCACTATGGTTCCCAACTTCAGTAGGCACTGAATCTGACGTTCTCCATGATTTGTGCGCTGGAATGGAAAACATGGAGCCGATAGGCTTCACGTGGACATCGAGATGGGACCTAAACACAAAAGGAAACCCCAAGCTCATGGCTGCTACTAACATTGGCAACATGTCCGAATTGACTGTACCAGATCAACAACTTGCCTCCATCATACAGGTAATTGAGATCTTAAAGGGTCGGTGGTTGAAGCTCTGTCGACATAGCCAAGAGCATCTTCAGAATTGGGTAAGTTCTCTCAGAGCGCTCGTGAATATTAGGAAATCCCAATACATTACAACTAGCGTCAAAAGGTCCTGAGTCAGGAGATAAACTTGGGCTTCTACATCAGCTACTATTGGATGCACAGAAATGGACACAGTTGCGACGATTACTGAAGACACACATCGACAGTGCAACACAGTTCAGCGCAGAGTGCACCAGGAAATCGTCCGAAATTGCTTTCTTAAAAGATGTCAAGAGAGCGCTTGATTACTTGAGAGTCGTCATTGATGAACAACTTGATATGTTGGACGAAACATCTCAAAACCTCATTGAAACTGTGATTATTGCACCCATTTAGTCTTACTGCCTGCGCCGTTTAACTTTATACAGGAGTTCAACTTGGTGTCGATAAAGGAGGCTCGTCGATCAGTCACCATGTCTAGAAGTATGAAGAGGTTGAGTTGGGTTACGGTGCGTGCACAGAATCTCGAATTCCAGCCATTTCACTGACATATTGACCTCAGTTCATCTTTCTACCAGCAACATTTTCATCCGTGAGTTGGCCTGTCTTTACCTAATAATAGTTTAAATGGCTAACGCTAGTTTGTACCAGTCTCTGTTCGGCATGAACATAAATCTCCTGGAGAACAATCCTGATTGGCGCTAGTATCTCTTAGTAGGAGGCGTGTGCCTAGTCAGCAAAATTGTAGGGTGGCTAATTTTTAAATTCACTTCGGTTCGTTTATAGTGTTATCATCTCTGCTCTTAGTGTGAAAGGCCTCTAGTGAGTTGATTCAACTAACTAGTCCCTATGCTGTTTACTTTCAAGATGAAGAAAGGAAAGAATCTAAATACAAACTGGGTGCGTGAAGACGCGTTATATCTTCTTTAATATAGAAGATTCGAGAATCAACTCGATGGCGCTGTGGAGAAGAATTCGGGCTTGGCGGCAGAGCCGCCAGCCAAGTGGGCCTGACCCGTTACATTACCCCCCTCCTCCAGAGTTGGCGTGTATCTCACGATGATTTTCGAAGTTGACTCTCTTCTTCTTCCGCTTTGTCCATTGTTTCCATGCATCCGTATGCCGTACAGCACTGAGATGCTCCCACGTGGGTCTCGAATAGTCCACCCACTTCACGAGCACCTTCTTGTGCGTGCCTTCCTTCTTTTCATCGAGGATGCGTTCAACGAGGTACATCTCTTGACCGTCCACCAGCACTGGTGGGGCGCTCTCGTGATCGACCTGCTGTGATGGTAGCGGGTCGTCAGGGACGGGCCGGAGCAAATCCACATGGAATACTGGGTGTATGCGTCCGGGCACGTCTAACTTGTAGGCGTGTGGGTTAATCTCCTCGACCACTTGGTATTTTGCATGTAGCCAGTCCAGCTTCTTACAAGGCCGTGACGTCTTGACGTTCTTCAGATTAAGGTATACCCAGTCTCCAGGCTTGTAGCGGGGCGAGGCAGTTCTGTGCCTGTTGGCTTGGGCTTGCTGTATCTCTTGGGCCATAGCTATTGCAGCTTGCGCAAACTCTGTGGCGTCCTGAAGTCTCTGGATGAAGTCTTCTGCCATAACCTCGCCCTCCCTCGCATCTTCTGCTCTTCGATCCTCGACTAGCTGAATTGGCTCGTTGTGGTAGCCGTGCATGAAGAAGAACGGGCTTAGGCCGGTAGAGGCCGCGTCCCTCTCGTTGATTGTTGCCATGGCTATTGGTAGCAGGTCTAGCCAATTCTCTTGGAGATAGTTTGTCCATATTCGTAGGATCTTCTCAACCTCTTGGTTCATTCGCTCCGTCGCTCCATCCGTCTGTGGGTGGTACGCCGTCGATAGCCGCTGCTCGATCTGCAGCAGTTTGCAGAAGTGCTTCCACATGTCGCTGACAAACTGGGGCCCACGGTCACTGGTTATGGCTGTTGGAATACCATGGACCGGGTAGTGCCGTTCGAAGAGTCTCTTAGCAACCGCTTCCGAGGAGATATCGCTCATGCCTTCGAGTTCGACGCCTTTGGTAAGCCGGTCTGTGACTACCATGCAGTTCGTCGCGCCATCCCGTCCCGATGGTGGGAGGTCCGTAATGAAGTCGATAGTGACCTCGCTCCATATTCGTTGCGGAATGGGTAATGGCTTCAGGAGCCCTCTCTTCGTGTCTCTCCAAATGGTGTTCCTTCCGCAGACCTCACAGTTACGCACGAATTGGCGTACTTCGCTAGCTGCGCCCGGCCAAAAGAAGCGTCTCGACAGAATAGAGTACGTAAGGTCTCTCCCCGGGTGCCCGGTAATGTGGGAGTCGTGTGTTGCTTGAATAATCTTCGTGCGCAGCGGCTCAGAGTTGGGTATCCAGACACGATTCCGGAAGCATAGGAGACCTTTGTCATCCAGTGAGCATTCTGAGATACTCACAACCTTCTCCTTTTGCAACTGTGTCGGTAAGTTCTTCTCTCCATTCGCTACTAGCTTCGTGAGTTCCTGGTAGAGCTTGTCCTCTCGGCGTGCGGCGTCCCAAAGTTGCTGCAATTCCTGGTCCTCGAATAGCCTGATATCCTTTTCGAAATCAAACTCCAGGGCGCCCTCAGTGTTGGTGGAAACTGTCGAGATGCGTACCCTTCTAAGATGGTCGTCCTGAAAGAGCCTCATAATGCGTGCCTTGAGCCGCTCGTCCGAGTAGTCGGCTGGCATATCTTGGTCTCGTCGAGAGAGCGCGTCTGGCAGTCCAGCCTTCTTTCCGGGTCTCCATTCGAGTGTGAAATGGAACCTGGATAAGAACTCCGACCATCGTACTTGTCTTTCCGTTAATCTTCTCTCCGAATAGAAGTATTTCAGATTCTGATGGTCCGTGAGGATCCTGAAATTCTTCACAGCTCGCAGCTCTGGTTCCCATTGCTCCAGACACCTTACAATAGCAAGCAGTTCCTTGTCGTGAATAGCGTAGTTGACCTCTGCTGGCGAGTGTTTCTTCGAGAAATAGGCGACAGGCCGTAATAGTCCGTCTTCGTCGTCTCGCTGGGAGAGGACACCCCCAGTGACAAATCCTGAAGAATCTGCCTCCACGATAGTCTCTCTCTCCGGGTGGAAATGAGCTAGAATAGGGGCCGTGATCAACAGGTCCTTAAGCTTCTCAAAGGCTTCTTCGCATAGGTCGTCCCAACGGAAGGGTACGTCCTTTTTCGTTAGCCGTATCAGCGGCTCTGCTATCTCTGAGAACTCAGGCATGAAAATCCTATAGAAGTTCGCGAAACCGATAAAGGCTCTAACGGCTTTTACGTTCGTTGGCGTAGTCCATTCCTTGACAGCCTTGACCTTCTCAGGATCGACTCGGATCCCGTTCTCCGCCTCGATAATGAACCCGAGATATTTCACCGTCTTGACTTCGAATTCGCTCTTGCTGATGTCTAGCTGTAGCCCAGCATCCATTAGGCGTTGGAGGACCCTGCCGACTTTGTCGCGGTGGTCTTGAATGCTTCCAGAAGAGAAGATCAACACGTCGTCGATGTATGCTGACACGAAATCGTCTAGGTAGTCTTGGAGCACGCTGTTGATATACCGTTGAAAGGCTGCGGGTGCACCTGTCAGTCCAAATGGGACTACCAGCCATTCAAAAGATCCGTAGCGTGTTCTGAAGGCCGTCTTTTCTTCGTCTCCGGGGGCGACCCTGATCTTGTGGAATGCTGCTATAACATCTAGCTTCGTGAACCACTTTGCCTTTGCCACAGTGCGTAGCGTTTCGTTGAGTAAGGGCAGCGGATAGCGGTCCTTCTTGGTGATGTTGTTCAGTCCTCGGTAATCCACACAAAAGCGAACGCCTCCACCAGGCTTTTTCACCATGAGAACCGGTGCCGCCGCGGGTGAACTGCTAACTCTGATAAACTCCTTGTCGAGAAGCTCTGTAAGTGTCTTCCGCAGTACCAATAGCTCTTCGCGAGACATGCCATAAAGCGGACCCCAGGGTAGGGGTTTCTCGCGGCCGTGTTCGTCTCGTAGGACTTCGATCTTCAGGTCAACGCCTGGCCTGTGGGGAGGTAACTGGTTGGCCAGTTGTCGAGAGAAGGCTTGTAACCACTTGTGGTAGTGTGGTGGCAACTTCTCCACTGGGTCGATCTTTGGTTTCGGTCTCAAGGCTTTGTCGATGTCCGCCATCGTGACGGCATAAACTCCAACGCCGCCTGTACGTCTGTTGCGGCGCACGTCGCCTAGAAAGGCAGCGGCCATCACCTTCGAGACCTCTAGTCGAGGGGGCCGATAGCGTTGTCGGTCTTGTACTTGAGCTCCACTGGTTCCGATCTCCAAGTATCCTTCCTTCGCATGAATGTGAACATCTTGATCTTCCATCCATCGTTTGCCTAGAATCATATCCCAGTTAAGGTCGTCAATGACGTACATAAATACACGGCGCTGTTGGTGTCCGTCTAGGTCGATCGATAAGTAAGTGATCTTGTCGATCTTAACCTCCTTGCCGTCTCCTGCTGCATTCTCGAGGATGCGAGGTTGAACAGGTATATGTGGCAGCTGAAGAGATTGGAAGGTCCGTTTGCTAACCGCGCCGTAGCAGAGGCAACCATAGTCGACGAGGGATGGTACGAAGTCCGTTCCATTCACCCTAACGTCTGCTATGAATGGATCTCCATCCATTCTCTTTTTACCGGTTGTCTCCCATTCTCTCACAGCCGCCGCGTGTTCCTAGTCTGAATCTCCGTCGCTCTGGAGAGTGGCATCTTCGCCTTCTTCAACGATCGCGGCGTTGGTAACCGAGGGGCGCGAGGGGGCTGCGGCGTTGACTTGAGTGCGTCTGGTTACGCTCCCGGGCCGAATAGGTGCGGCTAATGGACAGCGTTCGATTCTGCAGTTATCTCTTCCGCAACGGAGACAACGTCCTTCGCGGTAGCGTGCATCCATTTCATCCTGATCGACCCACTTGGCACGCTTACCGAGCAAAGCCTGATCCTCTGGTCGCCTGGACTGGTAGCCATTCGTGTTCTTGCCGCCGCGGGTGCGCCCAGCGTTTACTTGAGTGGATGCTTGTGGGGTTGGCTCCCATTCCATCATGTCCTCTCTTCTGACCTCAGCCTGCTGGACATGCTGTTGCTGAGATCTCTGGCTGCTCTGACTACCGTGGTTGTCCAAGCCCCTCGTGTTGCCGCGAGGTTTCTTCCACTGGCCTAACAGTTCCATCTGGCTGCTAAGCGAGTCGCACCTCTTTGCCAGCCCAACGTAGGTGCTAATCGCGACGGAATCAGAGCCTATAAGAGCGGCCTTCATTCTGTCGTTTAGTGCCTCCTGGAGGTAAGAAATCTTGCTGTCATCTGGCCAATATTCGGCATTGGCGTTGGCGATCTCTTTCTCGAAACGAGGGTAGAACGAAGTAAAGGGTTCGTTTTCTCCTTGCTTAATCGAGTGCAGGTTGCGAGTAGCTCTCTGTTTACGATCCTTCTCTCCGTACAACAGTTCAAGGCGGTTGAGCAGTTCAGCCACATTAAACGTCCTCTTCTCAATTTGCATCTCCACAAAGGTGGTCACATTGTCTTTAGCCTTGCCTTCCAGGCTCATAAAGACATACATAAAGTGGCCCTCTGCGTCTCCGAGGGCTTCGCCGTCGACTCGTAGCTTCCCTTCGGTCTCCAACTTCCAGCTACGCCACTGGGACTTGTCACCACTGTACTTCGGGACATCTCGCAGCTTGGGGCGCTTGGTCGGGTGAGGACTGTAAGTGATAACCGTATTGGCGGGATCGGCGGTGATAGAAGGGTTGGTAGTAGTGTTGGGAGTGACAGGAACAGCGGTTGTCTTATTGTCTTCTGGCGCCAGCGTGGGCGCTGGTGTGGGCTGTATAGACTGGATGGACGTTTCCAGTGCTAACAGCTTCAATTTCGTTTCCTCATTTGCCTCTCTTAGGGCCATATTCTCGGACCGCATAAGCCTGACTTCGCTCAAGAGTTGCTCGAGTACGCTAGCCGACTGGCTAGTGGTTTCCCCCTGAGTCATGCCGTCTGAGTGGTCCATTATTCTTCTTCGCTTGTGGCTTCTGGTGCTTCTAACTTCTTAACTCCGGGTGCTTCGGGTGCTTCGGGTGCTTTGGGTGCTTCGGGTGCTTCGGCTGACTTTTTGACTTCTGGACTCGGGATGAGTCGTTGACTTCTGGACTTCAGCAGATTTCTGAAGTGATCTTGAAAGTATGTGAAAGGCCTCTAGTGAGTTGATTCAACTAACTAGTCCCTATGCTGTTTACTTTCAAGATGAAGAAAGGAAAGAATCTAAATACAAACTGGGTGCGTGAAGACGCGTTATATCTTCTTTAATATAGAAGATTCGAGAATCAACTCGATGGCGCTGTGGAGAAGAATTCGGGCTTGGCGGCAGAGCCGCCAGCCAAGTGGGCCTGACCCGTTACACTTAGATACACATGCTAACTTATTTGACAGCTAGAAAATTGGTTAGAAAACGGTGTGAAGAGGTTATTTGAACGTGGGAATACCTCCAACAACAAGCCCAAAGCCAAGAAAACGGCATAAAAGTGGTATATACAAGTGATGTGCTCAATGTTACGAACCTCATCCGTGCTAATCCTCCTGCCTGAGTGAAATGGATTTCCAATTGCCAGAGGATGGATTAAAGAATAAGGGAACCAACAATGAAGGGCGCCGATAATGACCTAGATTCGAACTTAATTTATCCCCTTAATCAAAGTGGTGCGAATAATTGAGCCTGCCCGCCAGCTTTTTAATCTCTCAAGTATTCCCAAATCAACTCGCTGTCCTACTCTTTCCATTCAGCTTGTGCATTTCACTTTTGGTCTCGTCGGTCAGTATACCGGGATCCAACTGCAGTCCGCCGCTACAAGTTAGTAGTAAGGCTGCAGATCTTTGGGGGATTCTAATGCTGCCTATAGCTGAAAGCTGTCGTCGACGTAATAAAGTGCAATCTGGCTGCGTAAGCTTCAGGGCAGAATAACACAGAAAAGTTGTTGTTTGTTCCCAAACTTGCGGTGCAAAATTTCCCAATTTAGTTCGCGTTTAAATACTGACTAAGACGCCTCAAGGACGCCTTTGAGACGTGTTGGAAGAAGACCCTGTATTACGAAATCTCTGATAGATTGATATCCTGACCTTCATCAGATGGGAGGTCTGATAATCCTGGCCGGTCCGGATAACCGGCAACAATATCATCAATCTGAACACTATTGGATTGGGAGCCTGCAATCACATGTACTAAAGTCAGCCACTCATGTAGAAACTCGATATGCCAGCTCACGTTCTTTTCGCCTAACTCTACCAGTTTTGGCTTGGCGAGCTCACTAAACTGTTTTTGTCAACAGGCTAGTCGCCCTGCATAGCTGGCCAGATAAAAATCTTCCTCTAGGAAAGCCGAGCTGACTAGTGTGGCTTGGCGCTATTGAGGTCTTAGACTGACTAGTGCGTGATGAGCTGAGGAAAGTGTTGCGCCAGGTTCAAAAGGGAACGCACCATAGCTGGTAATGTGCCGTATGTGCCGTAACAGAGGGGCATTTCGGAAAATATTATTAAAAGCGCACCTCGCGCTCGGCCCCGAAGTCTTCGGCTACCTCTGTACCTTGAATCAAACAGCTAAAGGAGATACACGCTTCCTCCCTGCTCAAACGCATGTCTACTCGAAATTATCACACCACTATGTGGTCCTACGCTTTCCTCTCCGTACTTCTCTGCGGAGTGGCAATAGCCCTACCAGGGGGCTGTGGTGGAAAGTTGGGAATTCTCAACGTCACGTCGCCGACCTACAACGACCTCGTGTGGACGTGTGCCGGCATCAACCCAGGTTATCGTTCGCTCTATATGTCAGGACAGAACTACCTCTACGCCGCCGAGACAAAGGCCAATGTATCCGCCTGTGCAAACTTTTGCGGCGGATTTGACGGTATGAATGGCGCCGTATTCTACACCAACAAGACCTGCGCGTGCTGGCAGTATGGAGACCCCGTCACAAGTCCCTCGGCAGCTGATTCCAGCTCTTCCAATGCCACCTACATCGACTTTTACGAGACGGGCCCTATATACCGACCGTCTCAGCCTCAGCACTGGGGTGTTTTTACTTGTCCCGCGGGGTCGTGGTCGATAGTTGGGACCTATTCGACTTGCTATCCGCTGAATTTCAAACCTTCTGGGCCACCGCTGGTCAAGCTAGGATGGGAGGGCTCAGCCTGTGGGAGTATCTGCGCGAGGGACTATAACGCTCACTTTGCTATCATGGAAAACTGGGGAAACTGCAGCTGCTATGGGAGCCTTAGTGGCCTCCGAGTCGCCTTCAATTATACATCACCGTACCAGCTGGTGGATATTTACGATTTTATATCCCATACTACCAGCACCACAAGTACAAGCACCACCAAAAAGCCAACTTCCACTAAGAAGCCGACTACCACTAAGAAGACAACTACCACCAAGAAGACAACTACCACCAAGAAGCCAACCACTACGAAAAAGCCCACTACTACTAAAAAGTCAACTACAACTAAAAAGTCAACAACCACCAAGAAGTCAACATGAACATCAAGCACTGTTAGTTCCACCAGAAAACATGAGCTACACCAAATATACTTGGTTCTGCGGGAGTGGACAGACTGAAAGGGCTGGTCGGATTTTGGTGTATTAGTTTATTGTCCTCGAACATGATATCTTCGCTTCGCCCATTGACATAGATCCGAACTTGCCATTGAGGATAAGCTGTTCCGGAAAGTTGATGGACCTGTGAATGCTTCCAACGTCTCTGGCCAAGTCGCGGGCATTTGACTCGGATAGAGGCTCTTCCAATCCTGCTTCCGACCGTCCTGCTCGTTCTTCCGACTTTTCCATCCCCACTTCCGATGCCTTTGTCCTGCTTCCGACCCTCTCGCCCTACGTCCAGTTGCCTTAGTCGTACTGCCAAGCCTCTATTTGAAATGTGACCAGTTTATTGGCCAAGACTCCTCCTGCGGAATGCGGGTTACAACCACGAGGCATTATCAAGCCGTCTTAAAGCCAGCAAAGTGGATCTTACTCGGGTAGATTTCATTCTCATTTGCTACTTCGGGTACTACCTTGGGGATCTCCGCGATTTACCCCAGCTTTCGGGAATAGGGATGATCCTCGAGCTGAGACGGGTATCTCTGGACAGATCAGATCATAATCCCCATCAACATAAAGAGCCCTGTCCAAGCTTGCATCCTCACAGGCAGCACACGTCCAAAGCTCTCCAGAGATCATCACCCTAGCCACAGCTCAGTAGCAACCAACTATGACGTTCTACAAGCCTGGCAATGTGGAGATCTTCTCAACACTCTCGACCCCTTCCACAGTCCTTATCGTTGTGTGCGCCATTATTGCCGTTAGCCTTCTCCGAAACAAGTTTCGATCGGGCTTAAGAAACATCCCCGGGCCGACACTCGCTGCCTACACAGCACTTTGGCGATGGCACGATGTACGCAAAGGCCAAGCACACCAGACGGCTATAAGCCTTCATAGGAAATACGGATCGCTTGTTCGGATTGGCCCGAACCATGTCTCCGTTTCGGATCCTCAAGAAATCAAGAAGATTTATGGTCTCAAGTCCGGCTACACCAAGGTACTACGAACACCATCACGCACGTTTTTAACCTACCAGATTCTAACTTATCTTAGACTGGGTTTTACCCCATTCAATCTATTACTTGGAAGGGAAAGCCCGAAGTAAACCTTTTCGGGACTCGAGACGAAGCTTACCACCGTGAAATGAAAAAGCCGATTGCCAATGCATTCAGTCTGACCACACTTCTAACGAACGAGCCCGCGGTTGACTCATGCACCAACCTCCTGATTGAAAAACTTGTGAAGTTTTCGGATGCGAAAAATCCAATTGATCTGGGAGAATGGGTTCAGTTTTACACCTTCGATGTCGTGGGGGAGCTTACCTTTGCAAAGAAGTTAGGCTTCTTGGAGACAGGAGGCGATGTCGATGGCATGATCGAAACCATTGAGGGCATCCTGGTAAGATAAGAGCATACCCATTCCGGACTTGCTAATCACGCCGTAGGTCTATGCTAGCCAAATTGGCCAAATTCCGGTTTGGCACAACTTCCTACTTGGCAATCCGCTTCTCCCTTATCTCATTCCGTCGATGGAAAATTGGAACCAAGTCCTTACGTTTACCTTGAAAGCGGTAAATTCTGTGCTGGGAATCGATGGCGATACCGGAGGTAGCCTCAAAAAAGGCGGAGAGCTCGATGTTGAGGCTCTGGATCAACGGGGCGACATGCTGAGCAAGTGGTATTCTGTCAAGCTTGCGACACCAGAAAGGATGTCAACTCGTGACATTGTTGTACACCTCAGTACCAATGTTTTCGCTGGATCGGATACGACTGCCATCGCCATTCGAGCTGTGCTTTACCATTTGCTCAAGAATCCGGACAAGATGCAAAAGGTCGTCAGGGAAATCGACACTGCGGCTGCCGAAGGAAAGCTCAGCCAGCCAATTTCCTTCAAAGAGTCGACCAACCATCTGCCATACATGCAAGCTGCAATCAAGGAAGGTATTAGGATCCACCCATCAGTCGGTTTGCTTCTTGAACGCCACGTGCCTCGAGGCGGCTCTGTCATTTGCGGAAAGCATATTGCCGAGGGAACAATTGTCGGAATAAATGCATGGGTCACTCAGCATGACCAAGACGTCTTCCCAAACCCAGACGCCTTTCGGCCAGAAAGATGGATGGATGCTTCCGAGGAGGAGTTGAAGATTATGGAGCAGTCATTCTTCGCCTTTGGCGCTGGAACTCGCACCTGCATTGGGAGACACATTGCCGTGATGGAGATGGCAAAAATCATTCCGGAGCTTCTAAGGACGTTTGAGATATCACTAGCGGACCCCGGCGCAGAGTGGAAGACGAAGAATATCTGGTTCGTGCAACAAGAAGGGCTTATTTGCAACTTGAAGAGAAGGGTGAAATCTTGAGATTGTTATTCAGGAAGGAGGCAGTATCGCAGCACTAAGCTAAGGGTTAATCGTTTCGTCGTTCTAATATCTCGCAAGTTCGATAATGATCCATATTCAGTTTGTTCTCCATCACATTCTAGTAGCTATATGTGATTCCATACATAAACCATGACATTTATAAACTCTGTATCAACGCCTCCACGAGTGCCACGGCAGTTTTTGGCATACGCGTTTAATAACCTGGGAAAAGAAATCGAAGCGGCTTCCCTTCCAAGCTACTTGCAGTAGACCTTGCGCGGATTTAATTAGAAAGACTTTAAACCAATGTAATGCCTTCACACAGGGTTCCGTAAATAGCCTCACAAAGTGGACAAGATCCAGCGCTTTTGTTCATATTACCAGCGGTGTAGGGTAAGCTGAAGCCGCAGTTGCCGAATTCCTGGAGAGAAATATTGCAGCAGGTAGAGCAGAGGGGCCCTTCTGTTCTCATATCATGCGTAGCTAAAGATTCAAACATGTGTCCTTGAATATTGGCTTGTGAGTCATTCTGTCAGTGAAGTCCAGATACTAAGGCCATTTGCATTCAGAACTTGAACGCGCCCAGTATTTGGCCGATCCTTCTCGATCAATCTCATCCATTAGGGAGGTGCATCAATCTGCTATTCGGCCCGTCATTCTTCCGATTTGGTTCGGCTGTGTGCTGATGTAGGACACCGGCCTGAGAGATAACAGGAGACGGATGACCGGCTGTCCTATAACGTAGGACCTAACAGGGCACATTGGTACCTTTGTCGCCCCACTGTAGGACACGATGACCCAAACTGGCTGGTGCTTGAGGGTGATTTATCACGGATGTTACATGTCTATTTAAAAGGCAACACATTTCTTCTTGTTCAACTCTTGTCCTGTGACCTGTACGAGACTTGACCGCAAAATGGCCACTGATAGCAACAACCCGATACGCCGCCCGCTTCCGCCGGGCTTCACAGATCACTCGTTCCAGTCCAAGAGCGGAGCGGAGCTTAGTGTGCGAGTTTGGCCGGCTGATCCAGCTCCCACAGAGCCGGCGCCCTTTGTCGTCTGGACACACGGCGGTGCGTACATGGGCGGACATCACTTTCTCCCTCTCTCTTGGCTGGGACCTGGCTTCCTTCAGCGCGGATATCATCTTGTGTCACACAATTATCGCCTCGGACCGCAGGCTCGGCTCGACGATGAGTTGGACGACTGTCTTGAAGCCGTAGCATGGTGTCGCTCCAACTTGGCGGATATTCTGGGGAGTGACCTCGTCGATGTCGACCGCTATGTCGTCTGCGGCGAGTCCTCTGGTGGCACTCTCGCTGGCCTGATGGGTCATCATTTAAACCCGCCCCCCAAGGCCGTCATCGACGTTTACGGCATTGTCGACTTTTTGGCGCCCGACACCAAGAAGAAGCTCTTCGGCGTCCCCAAGTCCGACAAGGACCTGCCGCCGTGGGAAGGCGAGTTCTCCGCCGAAGAACTGGACGCATTCCTCAGCGACCGCGACCCGGCCAACCTCATCACAGACGCGCTAGACTGGGACGAACAGGACCTAATGTCCGACGACGATCTTTCTGCGTATCTCAAGACCGAGTTCCGGTATACTAAGCGCATCCGTCTCCAGGCGGCAATGCAGTTGTGGAGGGCCATGCAGCGGCCGCCTCGGTCACTGTTGAGGGCCGTGTTCCACGAAGACGACTTTACCGACGATGATGCTTTGAATAAATTCATCGAGTCTATGAGCCCTCTGCGCCTTCTTGAAGCTAAGACGTGGTATCCACCAACCGCCTTCCTCCATGGGACAGGCGACTTCAACGTCGAGGTGGAGCAGAGTTACATGTTCGCCAAGAAATTGAAGGAGATGGGTGTACCAGTCGTCGAGTGCTATGAGCCCGGCGAGACGCATGTCTTTGACGACAAGTATACAGTGAGTGAAGTATGGCAGCTGAAAGTAGAGTGAAGCTACTAACTATACCTTAGGGTCCTGAGGTTCCCGGCTGGGATCTATATATCCAACCGATCCTCGACTTCATCGACGAGCATGTTGACAAGTAAATGATTCCCGAGAACAATGCGAAGATCTAAAAGTGGGAATCCAATCAACTAGACTGAATAACTTGAAAAGTCTATACCTAGGCCGTTGAAAACATACTAACCATGTTACCGGTGGAACATATAGCAGAGGAGAATAGATATCAGAAGGAAAAGCAGACTGCCTATTCAATTGCGTAATTATCTAAGGTCATTCCATTTGCCCATCTAGCTGTCAATATTGCCTGCCACTGGATTCAGGAAACCCGGCTGCATCATGGCCGTCAGAAAGAGGGTGTCAAGCTGGATCTGGTCGTTTGAGAAAATGCACCCACCAACCGACTTCGCTTAAGTTCCCTCTTTGAGTAGTACTTAGCCATATTATACAGCGCTAATAGCTTTACTCTTGTCTGATTAGGCTCCCTCAGGTATTGGAAAGGGCAGAACTCATCTCTCAAGGCAAAATGCGTTCCCTCAAATGCAGACGCCTCAGGGATATAGCGGCGTGAATCATGTCCAGTGATGGTGTTGGTATGGGAAAGCCAGATTGGGTCATCCAAGTCTCGCCCATAGCCATAGTTCTTCCAAGTGGTAAGCACCATCGCGGACCTCATGCCTTGTCTTTCGCAGCATGATATAATGAATGCGGTACAGCAATCATCACACAATGTACCCTTGTTTCTTGTTGTTGTTCCATAATTCGGGGGGGATGCAATGCCTCGTGGCGTTTCCTTCTCTTGCCAAACGCAGTCATGTGCAAATCGCGTGACCACGTCCCGGTCCGCATTGGGCTCGGACCCTTTCAAGACGTGCTACCATTCGTGATGCTCGCAGATATGCATCAAGTGGTGGTTGTTCTTCAGAAACTCCGTCAAAAGCGGTACAATGATGCTCAAATCTCTTTGGTAAATGTTAATATTCGATTCCACTATGAGCTGGTCGTGAATGACCCTGGCCCGCCCCCTGAAATAAATTTTCCCCAGAAAATTGGGTCCTGTCGAGTACTGTTCTACCGTGTATAGCATGCTGGGACGATAGAAGCTGCTTTTATGCCGGTGGCTCCTTAGAATGGCGGCAACCATGTCGAATCGCAATGGCGCCATTTCCCCGTACCCAATGGCTTGCATTCTTTCGGTTCCGCGACTCAAGCAGGCGCGTTGTCCTTCAAAACGGGACGGTTCCTCTCCGGGCCTGAATCGAGGGAGATGGGAGTACTGGCACACGGGGCATAATATCTCTCCCTTCTCCATCTGGTATCCATCGCTCTCAAGGCGTTGAAGGAGCAGGAATTTGTCCCCGGCATGTAGCCTCAGGGCACCTCTCCCGATCGTCGAAAGGGCCTGTCGGCATGAGAGAACAAGAGCGGCACGGTCGACGTCGCTAAGGTGCCGGCATGTCTGTGAGACGAGGTGATGATGGTTGAAAAAACTTGAAACATTTGTTGGTGCACCATCCCAGCGCCTCCTTGCCTGCGCCAGTCTCTCCCTCAAGCTGACGAGTTTTTTCATAGCCGATGAAGCCCAAGGAAGTGCCATGATGAGACCAAGGGGATACTGGAGTCGGCTGTGGGCGCCTCAGGGTGAGCAAACTGATCTGCAGAGGAGAGATGGGTGGATTTTATTCTCAGTGAAGCATTTTTCCATCTATTGCTGACTTATATTTTAACTCCTGGATTTTTTCAACCTTTATGGGTTCCTCGTGATCGTCCATGTGGATTGTTTAATACGCGTCTGCTCCGCATACTCCAGATTTTGGGTTAAGGATCCACAAACTATCTTGATAGAAATCACAATATTTTCACCAAGGAGTACTTAAACCCAATGATTCCATGGCTACTATGAGAATGCACAAACTATAATAAATAAAACACCAAGTCTATCTCAGGCAGTTTGACGAGAAAAACCTATGACAATTTGCTAGTCGATGATAAAGTCGATCTCCTGACCCCCTAATTGGGCTGCTATAAAGTTCACTTATTAAGACTGACGGATAATAACGACTAAAAGTATATTATATGTTTATTAAAACTGACAGATAATATCGACTAAAAGTATATTATAGGTAGTATTAATTAACTAGATAAAATAGAAAAAGCCGAGATAGATATAGTTATATTAAGAGATTTACAGTAGATATTATAGTTAGTATAGTAGACAGTAGGAAGCTATATATTAATTACCTTAATAATTTAATCTATTAAGATATTATAAAAAGTAAAATAATAAATAAAATAATAAATAAAATAATAAATAAAATAATAAATAAAATAATAAATAAAATAATAAATAAAATAATAAATAAATAATAAATAAAATAATAAATAAAATAATAATAAAATAATAATAAAATAATAAATAAAATAATAAATAAAATAATAAATAAAATAATAAATAAAATAATAAATAAAATAATAAATAAATAATAAATAAATAATAAATAAAATAATAAATAAAATAATAAATAAAATAATAAATAAAATAATAAATAAAATAATAAATAAAATAATAATAAAATAATAAATAAAATAATAAATAAAATAATACCCTGGATGTCCCGTGGCGTCGGCCTATATTAGAGCTCTCGTATACATAAGAGGAAATTTCAGCTGGCAAGAAAAGACTAGGTCAGCTTTTAGGAGCATCGCAGAAAAGATTCGAATCAAGACATAGCGACTACGATAACTACGGAACAGGCAGTACAGGGCGGCATTGGGGACTCACTGCCGCGTGACAAGGCAGATATCTCAGCACAGAGCGATAACACTTCACCTTCGCCTTTCGAACTGCATGTACAAAATATGGTTGGATAATTGCAACATGAGCAGTTTACGCCTAACACTAAGTCCCTTTATAGATATGGTCTTCCCTTCTGGGGCAACGAGAATGGACAAAAGTACAGATGCAACTTTTTCCGCTCCGTCGCAAGTAGGAACGAAACTAATGGTGATGCAGCCACAGGATGACACGTATTCAGAAATAGTCGTATACATAGCATGCAAAGGTTGATGTTGTGACAGTACGGATTAATCATGGCTCCTAGGATGCGTAAGTTTAAGGGGCGGATCCATTGGGCTCCCGACTGCTGTTTGCGTCCGCCAGCACGTGTGGGTTCAGGGCTAGCCGTCTCAATGCCTTGGCGGTGTCAGAGTTCCCGATTCTTAGCTTCGCAACTTTACCCATTTTAGAAACGATCATACGTGCATTTGCAAATTTGGCTTCCCGCTGAATCTTATCGAGATTGATATTGCTGCCCTGGATTGCGTGCTATTTCATTTCGGCCTTAGTCTCTCGGCCGCGCAAGCGATCAGGTTAGATCCGAACTGTGTGGTGTCATTTAAAGTCTGGGACTATTTTTCTTCGCCGGGGCAACTGTCCCTTCAGCTATATTTAAATGTGGAGATATCATCTGCGGGTCTCACATTGATGTCTACGATTGGCTGTCAAAGATTTGCAACTAGTGATTCCCTAATGCAAGAATGGGACGACTTGCTTCTGTGGCGGACTTAGCGTCTCACTGAGGTGCGCCGCTTATCATCCCTGAGTAGCTCTAGAACCCTCACCGCCAACATCAAGTTACATTGGTGGCTAGCCGAGCCTGTCAGTGAGGCTGCAGTCATTCTGCAATGCACTAGAGCACATTGAGAGGAAGCAATGCGGGTATATGAATCAGCAACCTGCCTGCAAACTTCTGAGCCTTCGTCCCAACTATCACCTTCTCAACCTACGACACACAGTCACTCTCGCCGTTTCTTATCAGCTTGTTCTTTGCCACATCTTCTCCAGAAAGTAATTTGGATGGTCACTCGGATTCATCTGCTCCCAGGCTTCCCATCCACATCCGGCCCCGTTGCAGCATTTATTCTCGAAACACTCACAACGGCATATCATCATGACGCCAGATGAGAATAAGCTTGGGCCGATCCGTGCAGTAGGCCATGCCATTGATATGGATACCTTTGAACAGATACTTCAAATGGATGACACTCCCGAGCACGAGTTCAGTGGTGCGATTGTTTTCGACTTTCTCGCCCAAACAGAACAGTCTTTTCAGGCTTTAAATAGACATCTGTAAGTCTAGACACGCTATTAGTTGAAAAGGAGATCTTTTGCAACTCAAAAGATCTCATTGTTAAGATGACTCGTGCCTGCATGGCCTGGCAGCATTTGCTTTCGGAAAACTGACTGAGTATCTCTTCGCGTTCTTGACAGGGAAGAATCAGATCTCCCCAGCCTTGCTTCTCTCGGAAGTTTTATGAAAGGGTCCGGAGCAATGTTGGGCTTGATGAAATTTCAAGAGAGTTGCAAGAAAATTGAACAGTATGGAAATCGGTTGGATGACGACGAAGTTTCCGGCCTGGACGAAGAGTTCTGCTTAGATCAAATTCGTGAACTCTCTGGTCGTCTCAAGACGGATTTCGTTGAGATTGAAGGGCCTTTGAGAGCATATTACTCCCAGTTTAATTGGCAAGGGGATCACTAGATAATGTCGCCATTGGTAATCGCGATTGATAATCGTGGTCGAGCTACGGCCTAATTTTGAGCCAATAATCAACCTACTATTAGAAAAGAGACGAAGATTATCTACAAACACGATATATAGTGTATATACTAGCTCAGTTGACCACCTAAGGAGTACTTTACCTTCTTTACATTATTGTCGAAAGGCATAGCACCAAATATTACCCATATTGGACGACTCAGCTTTTTTAAACCCTGCACAAGTTTGCATCGTCCTATTCGAATGCGACCACCTCGTCGCATCAGCAAGCCTGGATGTCTCCCTTCTCGCAGAAGGAAAGTGTTCAATACTTCTTGTTATAATTGTCTATAGGGTACACTCGCCAGAAAAGCTAATCACTTTCCAGTATATGCCATATTTGCCACAACCTGCGCCGCAATATCACGCCCTTTGCCCCGGCTTCGAACCGTCGCACCTAGCTGTCTTGCAGTCTCTCGCATAGAGATGCTCGCCTCACTACCGTCTACTACCTCGAGGATTGCTTGCGTAAGACTGTTAACTGTCCAGCCTGGACTCGTTTGCCGGCAAGCCCAGACGCCAACACCGATTGTCTCTGCAAGTGCAGCAAAGCCATATAAATCGGCCCACTGAGGCAAAATGATCTGAGGAACTCCAGCACTAATATTTATCAGCGATGCCACATTGTTACTCCAAAGCATAATTTAAAACTCACGCAATCGCTTCATGGTAGCAGTTCGATCCGCCATGGTGGATTGAGGCGATGATGTACCCTGTCTCCAGTAGAGACGAGGGGTCCACAGTCAGCCATCGCTCCATTCTGAGTCGCCCGCTATCTAGGTGTGGCTTGAGTGCTGACAAGTAATCGTCGGAGTAGTTTCCGACCTTGTTGAATTTCCATAGGATCTGGACATTAGTCTTGTCGAGCACAACTGCGATAGCCTCTGTCATTATCGTTGCCTGGGTCTGTGTCCACTGAGAATCGATTAATTCGTTATTTCCATCAAGGCATTGCTTCATGTATGTAACATGTCGACGTAAATATGTAGGAAATGTTTAGTTGTTGCGGGGCCATGATATTGACTCACTATGACGCTACTTCCGAGGTTGATAAGTATGGTTGGGCCTTTCGTCAACCAGTCAACCATATGAGAATCTTGCTCGATGGCTGTCGCAGCTGACAATACCATCGGTCCAGCGCAGGTAACATTCGGCGGGATGAAATCGACGGGAATAGTTGCACCTTCTGTCGTCATGGTTATCCAAGGAACATCCTGACGGTATATTTTATAAAAGTTGATGGGGTCGAGAAGGCCTTTCTCCCTGAGTAAGGCCTTTTTCGCGTTGAGGCCCGGCATGAACAACACGCTGTAGATGAAACGCATGTTGAGATATATGTTTTCGGGGATATTCCGCCAGGGGACCGGGAACGAAAAACCGGAGGCAACACTAAAATTCAGATTAACTGGAAGCCTCGTCACCTATGATCCTGTGCGGGGCACCGCTTACGCTGGATACTTCCAAAACATGCTACCATGCGGTTGATCTGCTAGAAAATTGTCGATGACCGTGTTTGGCGTGATGATGGCATGGTGTCGATTGTTATCACGCGTCGCGTCAATTGCTGGACGGAACAATGTGTCCAGGACTACGACAGCTGGGTCGACCTCATGAATGATACCAGTCAGCTCTTCGTAGACTGCCATGTGATCCTCGACAGTCCAGGGCGATATCCAAATCAACATGTCTCTGCATAAATGCGCGATGCCAGCGACGCCAGGTGGGTGAGGGATATTGAGAATGGTTTTCCCGGCAGCGGCGATTGCATCGCCGTAAGATGGGCTCTTGAGCTCGTGAAAAATCACATCCTGGGCCCCCGCCGTCTTGGTGCGTGCAAAGGCCGAAATTCTCTGCAGTTTCTTGCCCAGCTTGGGGAAAGATGCGAAATGGACTTCGATATCGGGATGGTTCTCCAGCAATGAAGATGCTGTCGCAACGTGGGCGTTTGACAGGCCAGGCTCAATGTTCACTAAAAACAAAACCGTCTTGTTTCTGCCCTGGATGTAAGGAGGGTGGTCTGAGACATCTCCCTGGGAAAAGAAAAATGCAAGGAGCGCAATCAGCGCAGAGCTGGCAAGTAGGATGCGCTTGTACATATCATAAACAGCGCAATGGTGAGCTAATTAGAAGATGTGTGAAGGTGCAATGTGAATGAGTCCTACGAGCGGTTTTATTGTGGCGTACCCCCGATATTGAGATCGTTCTCAATAAGCCCGTCATAGTTAGCGAAATTATTATGCCTTTAGCGCGGTTTTGCGATCCAAGCCTCTGGGCCACTCATTAATGTGATAAAGAGCCCGAGCTGGAGGAAGTTTCAGCTTCATGTACGCATCAGATACTAGGTAGCCCTGTCCAACCGAGCTGACGTCACCCGCTAGCGCTTACTAGAACTCCAGTTGCATCAGGAAGCAGCCCCTGATACCCTCAACCTGACATTGAGATATTATCGCAACGACGTGGGTGAGGTTATTTCCAAGCTTTGGGCTGGCAAAATGCCTTGCTTCCAGCCAGTTCTCGATCGAGCTTGGGTTGCAGTTCATCGATCCGACCATGGAGTAAAGAGTGACTCAAGTTAAATTTATGAAGCTATCCATAGTTGTATGATAGCCACGTGCACGTCAGGAGTTGAGTAATCAATTGAGTGAATAAACACTCTGATTCACTTCTTGTAACCTGAAATTTCATTTATAGAGCCAGATTGGTTTATCTTCCCCGTGGGGCTTTTACTCAAACTTTTGCGCTCTTTGGCCAACCTAAAGTCCAATTAGTATGATGCATGGGCATGTAACAAGAGAAACTTACATAAAAGGCGCAACCGCCGTTCTCACTCTCAAAGGTGACTGGACAATGGTATTAGCTTGGTGTATAGTCACAAATCCCATCGCCTTTCCACTCACTGGTAGCTCCCTTGGGGAAGTACAAAACATCGCCAACTACCGCCTGGACCCTTTGTCCCGTACCGTCGGACACGATCAAATCGCCCTCAACGACAAGCTTTACTTCGAAGTAGGTGTAGGTGCTGGTGGCTTTCTCGCCTGGAGCAGCCCGGAAGAAGCCGCTTGTCAACGGGGAGATTGCGTCATCTTTTGTGCTAGTGTCTGTTAGAATCGTACAACAGAGAAAGTCAATGTTTGTAATTGTATACACACCTTGAAACCGTATCGCCAATCCAAAAGTTCTTGTGATTACCATAGAAAGGCAACTCGGCTGCTTGAGCCTTGGAAAAGTATTGCAGAGCAAGAGAAGACGACATGTTTAAGAATGATTATATCCGAGGAGGAGAGGTATTGAGAATGATATTCGATAGGTGTATGTTTGAGATTTCAAGCACTCAAGGTTGTTCTTTATAACCATGATACTAATCTGTCATATACACCAGCTATCAGTGCCATGTGAACTAAATAATTCTAGTAAGCTCGAAGCGTATGGGATCATGGGAACCTCGGAGTCACGGGAACCTCGGCGTTGTTCTCTCGGGGTGATGCGTAGTTCAGTTCTGTAGCAGATCAAACAGCACGCAAAGGAGAGCATTGACGCCGCCGAGACTACATCGACTTCAAACACCGACATATCACCATTTCCTCGGCGTGGTTAAATCTGATGGAGATCAGGCAGGTGAAAAGAGAGCCATGCATCATTGTGTATTATCGTCATCGTTTGAATATCCCATATCGAAATCCAAATTAGGCAGGAGAAAGGAGAGCATCACGACGGTTCGTCATGGCGGTTCGTCATGGTCAATCCGGGCTTAGCGAGGCTGTGATTACCCCACGTTTCTCTCCATAATCTCTAGTGAAGATCCAGGCATGGCCTACTAAGTATGGGAAGGTGAGGTGAGAACACCCTGACTAACGTATTGGGAAGGCAAAAAGAGAGCAGTTGAAATACGACTAGGCCCATTCTGAGCATGGCTGCCGGCAGTTCGTGTGGGTCCTCCGGGGAATTTCGTCAAACTGAGTGTTTTTGAACAGACAATTCACTCTCGGTACTGCACTTAGAACTTGGATGCACTCGAGTCTCGAGATAAGGGATTCTTCCCGGTCTTGATGATGTGTAATAATATAACCCCGCATGTTGGTGGCGCCGAGTATCACGGCGTGATCGGAGTTTGCCGACCCCATGACTCCAATTAGGGTGGGTGAGGGCCGTTAGGAATCGAAGAAATAGGACGAGTACATAAACATTATTGATATGAACGCCGAGGAATTTCCCTCCTCAACTCTCAATTCAGTGCTTTACCTTGGACCACACCTTTTACCCATACCTTTCCCAATGGATTATTTTCAAGGCTGTGAGGCCATGACCTCCGCTGCAGTCACCGCGGTCGGTGTCCTTGCGCTCATTAGCGCCTGGTTACTTCTTGTGTCTGTAAGATCAACGCCATAGTTCCAAAGGAATTCCCCGTATCTAATCATTCGCGTAATAGGTTCGGGCACGGGTGAAGCGATCATCTCATTTGGAGATTGCACCTGTCGAGAAACCTAACCAAAGAGCTATCGACATAGTCAAGCCACTTGAAGACTTTGACTGGAAAACGACAAAACCCATCAGATTCCACCCATTCAAGCCGATATATCACATTACGATGGGTATGGAACCTTGTCTCAACTTCGAGGCTCAAGATCCGGAAACGAAGACCGAGTTGACATTGAACATGGCTAACGGGAGCGACGCATAGCGATAAAGTCAGACACCCCCTCTGAACTGATCACGATTGACCGGGATTATCTCGATCGCATCACGCTGCGGAAGAGCCTCATCTCCGAGCATGGACATAAACTCCACGGATCTGTACCCTCTGGCGAGGACGCAGTGCAGGAGCTTTATACGTATCTCCTTAAAGACTACCTCGCCAATCGCTATCCGACAATGTTTGAACTTTCCGAGGATGGATCCGCCTTGACTAATCTCATCACGGGCGCCAGTCATCCTACAGCACCGCCACAGGACATCAGCGCGGCTCTTCGTGTTCTGGGAACAACTGTCGAGGAGGACTTTTTCTTCCTCAAACATAGTCCCGAGGGACACCAATGTGTTGCATTTGTGTGTTGCTTTCCGTCAGGCTGGGATCCGGAATCGAAACTTGGTAAACACATGAATCAAATCCACACCACAGTACCCTCGTACGACAAGATTGGTCCAAGCATGGAACGCTTCTTTTGCAAACTCGAGGTGGGAAATAATGTCAAGAGAACCAATGTAAGCCATACCATTCTGAATTCTTCTAAATCCTTTACAGCTAATTTCAATGAACAGTGGACGATTCAAACGCACTCTAATCTCTTCAATGCAAAGGGTAATCATGTCACCGAAGGCGAGAACATTGAAGAAGAAGAGATCGATGTAGAAACGGCAAGTTGATCCAACCTCCATTGTTTGCAGTCTTTTTCTAATACGGATCCTCTCATAGACCTTCGTTCGAATTGAACTTCAAACTCTCAGCCGGCTCCCAAAAAGCCACACGGTTCTTTTCTCGTTCAAGAAATATCTGTACCCAATTCGCGATCTCAAAAATGAAGGATTGGGACCCGAGTTGGCAGATGCAATTGAAGGGCTGAAGAAAGGCAATGCGCCTGGAATGTGGAGGTATAAGAGTGCCGTTCGATGGGGCAAGAGCGTCTGCGAATATCTTAGGTCGTAGCTTATGTATTATGGCCCCATAGAAGGTCATCCTGAGGCGTAGCGACTTAGACCTAATGCTTATTTTGCAGGTGGGCTTTCTTCGTCCGAGAGACAATCTATCCATAGAAACAACCAGATTGCATTTAGAGTGTGATGAATCAATCATCAGCCAAGAATTCTGGTTCAAATTCAGAGTGTAGATTCTAATGGTTTGGGTAAAATATCATGGCATAAAACCTCGTGTCATGTACCGTCAAGTCTCCGTACATGCCCATCTAGCGGGTAGCACATTCCGGCATTCCACCCATGCATATTCTCAACACTACCGGTATCTCACTGTGAATGGCTCGTTTGAAAGTTTTATTCGCTTCAAGGATTGAATGCGGAGGCGCGGACGCTTAATTAGTGTCAGACTACGTAAACGATAACAAAAAGCTAAATTGCTTGGCGTTCTCGTGCTGATGAGCCACAGCCAGCTTTCCTGGACATCCCTTGCCTTAAGATTCACCTTTGCTTCGTTAAGCATTTAAACAGTCCCTCTGCTGACTTTATTAGCAGATTTACGATGGCTTGGCAGTACTCCCTTTCCTGACTAACGATTCACCGTTCGAGCTCATCGCAGGTGCTATCACGATTAAATTCGGGAGAGAAAACTTGAACATAGAAACTTGGGTCGCCGCATTGCTCGCTGCTCTCACTATAGGGCAGAAATTTAGGATGAATGGTTATGGTGAGCAACAAGGAGCGATTTACAGCCGCCTGATGAATCGGTGTGGTATGACCAAAGAAATCATCTTTCTTTACTATCCAACTTGTTCATATACGCCTTCTTCGATTTCCTGGCTGATGGGCTTGTACCTCCATCGGCCAAAATAGGCAGGAGTTTGACCATCCCCACCATTACTGGTTGCATATGCTCCAAGCAAGGACCCTACAGCAGGAAATTATGTCAGTCAAACATTCAATATGAAGATGGAGCATTCGAAAAGGCATTTGGCACCGAATATTTACTCACCGTGGAACGGGCCGGATCCTCCAGAAACAACCTCCGCGCTCACTTTTCCCAACACGATCTGCTTGTGCGGACTATCAGTGGATGCAGCTGATAGCACATAGTATGAGTCCTTGTTCGCTGATATGCTTAGTCTGATGGGTTTACGAAGCCAGTGTGCTGGGACGTCAACCGTCTTTTCCTTTGGCACAACGGTGCCTGGCTTCCCACTGGCTTCGACATACAACTTGAGCTTCAGCCCAGATTTATTGCCCTTGATGATGCTGATGTCAATGTGTTGGTACTGAGTTAGGAACACCGTCAGGCCGGCCTCCTCGTGAACGTCCTTGGGTTCAAAAGAAACGTCAACAGTGTAGGTGAAGATGGAGCTGGACTGTTTCCGTGAAATGAGGGCAAAGCCATCAGTGATTGGTTCGAACTGACTGTCCGCGGTCAAGTTGACTCTAGACGGCGAAATCCGTAGCGTATTTGGGTGTCCAGGTGGCGACACAGTGAACAGAGAGGTCTTGGGCGGGCGCCAATACAAGAAATGGCGAGGAATTTGAGAACCGGGCTTGAAGTCCACGCGATCTCCATCTGTAGCCCAAGGGCCATTGCCAGGAAGCTTCTTGTTGACTCGAGGGAGAGGCCCATGCATGGTGCCTTGAATCCGCTCCACCACTGGCCACTCACCCTTTTCCCAGGTCATCGGGGCCAGTACCGCTTCTCGACCCATGGGATAAACTTCCCAATCAGGCCCAGATCTCGTCGCGAGTGCGACACACCACCAGTTGCCTGAAGCATCCTGGAAAAAATCCGTATGGCCGATTGTCTGGAAAAACGAATCCGTGTTCTTGGCGGTCAATATGGGGTTTCCTTCATATCCCTCGTACGGCCCTTCGATGCTGGTGGCGCGAGAAATGACGGCAGAGTGATTTGTTTCCGTGCCTCCTTCGCTAATAGAGAGGTAGTAATATCCATCCTTCTTGTACAGCTTAGGGCCTTCGGGATTGCGGTCGCCTGTGCCGTTCCAGACTGTCAAGGTCTTCAAAACGGACCCTGTGGCGAGGTCAACCTCGTGGATGAAAATCCCCCTTGCAACCGACATGTACACTTTTCCATCGTCGTCCCAGAAGAGGTCTGGATCAATCTCGTTCTCTGGGTTCTCAATATGAATAGGATCGCTCCATGCGTCATCGTCGTATGGGTCTTCCGTCGTAAAGAGGAGAATCTTGGGACCCCAGGCCTCGTACCAGGACACATACGACGTGATCAAGTAGAAGAGGCCATCGTGATACCGTATTGTCGACGCCCATATTCCCTCGCTTTGCTGGCTATTTCTGAACAGCTCAGGCACCTGGTCGGCGCGGTTGACAGCGTGGCTGGCAAGCTTCCAGTTTACAAGATCTTTACTTGCCCAGACAGGAGCACCAGGGAACGTCAGAAACGAGGAAGTGGTGCAGAGGAAGGTATTATCCCATTCGGGCACAAAGGTGCAGCTGGGGTCGGGATTGAACCCGGGCAGGATGGGGTTCGAAAACGCGCGACTTGCCGCACCTATTGGTAAGACGCTCATCACCCAAGCTGACCAGGAAATATGGGAGAGTAACATGAAGAAAGAATGTGTCTTGGGATGTTTCGATATCACGCTTCCTCAAAGACGTCCCCAAATGGTGCTCAGTCAAGTAGAATTTATAGGCCAGCTTTAGGAGCAAATACCGCCTCCGCTCTCGCTTTCGCTTTTTACCGAATGAACATTAGCCGCGAGCTTTAACCTTAGTCTCAATCCTGACGTTGTTTCCATTGTCATTGCCCGTGAATCCATGGCAGAAAACACTTTGAGAGGCGGGGTTGTACATTATTTACCCAGCGTCCCGTATTCCCGCCATAATCGGACGAGCAGTACTTTAGCCGGTCGCTGTGTCGGCGGGATAGCGAGAGTTCAAATGCGGGGTGTGGGGAGATGGCATAGAGTAAGTTTAGAGCTTGTCATGTACGATTACATAGCCAGACTCAGATATTGAACTTGGGTGCTGTAGTGCCCATTATTAATTCCAGAGAAGTAATTACTTGCGGCTCACATTTTATCAACACCACGCAGAATCACTGACTGTTGGAGTAAGTTAAATGCCAATTCTTTCTCATTATATTACTTATATGGCTGCATAAGCATCTCAGTTGCCGATGGCAATGACTGAGAAGATATTAGAAGAGACAAAGTTGCTCCAGGTAAAAGTTCAACGGCTTAGGAACTACATTAATGGCGATACGGTCGTAGTCGAATTGGAGTGTATGATAGCGCTTAGCAGGACCGAGGAAAGGTGTTATATCAGGGTGAAGGAGGATAAAATAAGCCCTCTGCGATATATCCATAGCAATAATATAAATACGCTGCTACGATGTGCACCTCTGTAAATGTACTTGCGTGAATATCTTGTGATACGTCTCTCTCCGATACGCCACATTGGGAGGCTGGGTGGATCTAAGTGAGCTATTCTGATGCCAAATCCGAGACTCCCCGGTGGAAGTGCAATGACGAAACAAGCTAATCTTAAGCTAACCCATTCCAGAGATTCGGCAGGGTATTCCCCGAAACCCGACATCTCGATGGTTACTCCCATTGGTTGAACCCCACCAGGACTGATTTAACCGGACAGTTAAAGTGGCAAATTCTCCGCAGATCCGGGGACTCGCGGGTTTACTTAATGTGATCTATGAGGGTTTGGGCTGATTAATTGCCAACTAGCTGCGGCTGATCCTACCGCGATTGCTGAAAAAATGGGCCTCTGAGCATCACGATGGGAGCCATGAGTATGTTTAAAGTGGTACAATCCCCTCCATACTTGACACAAATATCTTTCCCAAACCTGATACCCCGAACCACCTTTTACACTACAATCACCACTCGTCCGAATCACAAAACACTCACCCGCTTCCAGGATGACGACAACTCGGGAGATTCGATGGGGTATTCTGGCGACTGGTGCCATCTCGCAGACGTTGTAGGTTCATCTGTTTAATCCCTCAAAGCCAATCCACCCGCTCATGAAAGTCACAGCACAAAGGATTTACTCGTTGATCCAACCACTCGCGGCGTCAGCAATCTCAAGCACACAGTCGTCGCTGCTGCCTCGTCTTCGTCAAGTGCCCGCGCCGAGACGTTTCTCAAAGACGTCGGGGCTTCCTCCGCTGCCAAGGCGTACGGCTCTTACGAGGAGTTGGTCCAGGATGCTGACGTCGAGATCATCTACGTTGCAACGCCGCATTCACATCACTACCAAAATGTCATGCTCTGCCTCGAGGCTGGAAAGCATGTCCTTTGCGAGAAGGCTTTCACCGTAAATGCCAAGCAAGCGCGCATTTTGGTAGATAAAGCCAGAGAGAAGGGACTATTCCTGATGGAGGCGTTCTGGACGAGATACTTTCCTGTGACAGACTACGTTCGAGATGTCATTAGCTCTGGAAAGCTGGGTACTGTTTATAGGGTCTTCTCAGACCTAAGTGCCGGAATGTCTCCAGAAACCACATTCAAGGACGGAAAACATCGCATGGTAAACGCAGACCTCGCTGGTGGCGCGCTGCTTGACCTCGGTGTTTACGCTTTAACGTGGCCGTTCCTAGTATTCTACAAGGACCTTGCACCAGGCGAAGGACCAAAAGTTCTTGCTTCCATGAAGAAGGTACGCCACCCACCGCTGCACCATCTAGTTTGGGACGACTCGTGTTGACTTGATGATCATAGTACAAGCAAACTTCTGCGGACGAGACTACGACTATTCTTCTAACCTTCCCTCGAGCTGAGTCTGCTGGTGGCGACGCCCACGCCGTGGCCACCACCTCTATCCGGGTCGGCAGCCTACAAAACGATCCCACTCCCCAAGCAAGCGTGCGGATCCAGGGCGAACTGGGAGAATTGCAGCTCTTCCCTATGGCCCAGAACCCCAGTGCCACCAAGCTCATTCTGAAAGACGGAACAGTGGAGGAAAAACAATGGCCCAAGCCGGGCCCAGGCAAGGGCAGTGGCTGGTACAATGGATTCTTGCACTACATGAACCCGGAGGGTGAGGGTCAGGGCATGTTCTGGGAAGCTGACGAGGCAGGCTTGGCGATTATTGAAGGTCGAAAGGAGGGCAGGCGTCTGGACTTGACTGAGACCATTGCCGTCATGGATGTCTTGGATGAGGTTCGTCGCCAGGGAGGCCTAGTGTACCCGGAGAGTATCGAAACCGTAGACTATCCGGCCAAGGCTTAGGGATCTCACCTAGCAAACCTCTAGTAGCAAAGACATCAGCTTCAACCAACTTCAATGTGCAACAACCTAGATTAGACGATTGACGTGTGCAGGTAACGTACGAAAACGTGAAATCGTTCACCATTGTAATGTAATCGTGGGGGGTCAAGGGGAGGTGTATCCAAGGCGAAAAGAACATAACAGAGAAAGGGTTTTTACTGTTTTACGAGGATTAGGAATTTCAAGTAATATTCCAAACTACCAAATCCTCCATTCTTCATTAAAACTTTTGAGTCGGCATCAATCCCTTTTGCGGCGATTAGCAGCTCTACAATAGCCATATTAGCATTTATAGCAGCCTCGAACAGGGGTGTCTGACCGGAATGACCCGTCAAGTTGACATCAACCCCTTCAGTTGCCAGTAAAAGCTTTACAATAGCCTTATTGCCATTCTTTATTGCTAAAAGCAGCGGTGTCTAGCCGCCTCTGTCTTTCGTGTTCAAGCTGCATTGCCCGAAATTCCAACATAACATAATAGACTTGAAGAGCGACAAGGAGCCATTTGCGACAGCTCAATGGATCGGTGTCGCAGGGCGATAGAGACGATGGAAACCTGACCGACAATCGACAAGTTCCAGTGTAGTTTCTTGAAGACTGGCATCTTGAGAAAAGAGTGCTTTGATCGCATCTCGATTGCGATTGACCATGGCACCAGCCAAAGGATGCCTGTGTGGACTTCCCCAAAAGTCAAACCGTTCTTTGTGACGAACGGCAGTGCAGATAAGTTCTGCCCAGTTGTTTCTGGCAAGAATGTAGATGATGGATTCATCGTCAACGTAGTCCTCATCTTCCCTCGCAAATATGTTGAGAATATATATCCAAGGTTTGAGGGCAAAGTCTCTTAGGAAGTCGTGCTGTGGCAGAAGCTTCTTCGGCGTGATAAAAACGCAACGATTTGCATACTCAAGGAATGGAAAGTTGTGCACGCCCTCGAGAAGTTCTCTCCTTGTACGCCAATAGGCAGGTTTGACGCATGTCGATCTTAGTGTAGGCGTAACGCACTTTTTAATGCGTCGTGGCTGAAGCTCTCAAAACCTTCCGAAGATTCTTCCCATAAGTTTGCGATACCATTTTTCCTAGATGAGAAAATCGCGTACTAACTCGTGAATGAACTGGATTTCTTGGTCCTCCCATGGCCATAACCTAGTTGTCTCGGCAAGTCCTTTAGAAGAGCTTACCA
The DNA here is from genome assembly GCA_020740775.1 of Ilyonectria destructans. Classification (NCBI taxonomy): domain Eukaryota; kingdom Fungi; phylum Ascomycota; class Sordariomycetes; order Hypocreales; family Nectriaceae; genus Ilyonectria; species Ilyonectria destructans. Next base: position 2,387,886 of record JAHEWK010000014.1, read on the forward strand.
CGAACTGCTCCATATCCTCAAGGGCAATGACGTCGCGGTCCCATTCAACCCAGTTGTCAGACCGTCGCACTCATCAAGGGCGTCGATGAAACAAGTCAAACTTCGCGGCCCGAGGTTTCCAACCGCACTGCGGAAAACGGCTTGGAATATCTCGATGGTCCAAGTAGTAATATCATCTTGCCCTGAGCTACGGCAATATTATTCCCGACTCACACCTTCGCTATCTCGTTGCTCTTAATGTCCAAAATCACGACCCGAAATGGCGGTTCAGTTGGATGTACTCGAAACAGGTTGAACAAAGCTGCTATGCACAGAACGCCTGTCACGGTACCGAGGACGTCCGCCATGACTGGTGAGGTGCGGTTGATCAGAACGGGGTTTTCTCATATCCCACTGGGCGGTTGTTGGTACAAATTGCGCCTCGTGAGGAGAGAGGGTCAGGCTTGGGCACTAACGCTGCACTATGATCTCCCCTCCTCAGCTACCACAACCTCGTTTAACCATTCGCTGTCTCTTCTTCCGTATGCCAATTATCTATCGATTATCTGCCGCATGTTTTTAACGCGCTGCTCAAATGGACCCTCTTTCAGTCACAGCATCTGTTGTTGGTCTCCTCGCCGTAGGTAGCAAAGCGACCTCCTCGCTCTTCGCTATGGTCACTAAATACAAGGTCTCTCCGGCTCTTACATCTATAGTTATATGTAGCTGTAATATCCAATCCATTCTGTAGAAGAAGCTTCACGACCTCAATATATCTATTACCTGATGCTGCATTAATCGGTGTCCATCTATAGTTGTCTGCAACTGTAACATCCGATCTATTCTCCAGAAGGAGCATCACGACCTCGACATGCCAGTTGCCTGATGCTGCAGTAATCTACTGTCTCTGGCTTCCATCTTCGCTTCGTCGACACCAGCTGAGCCGACGGACGTCGAAGTGGCTCCAGCAGCATCGCTCTTTCAATATCAATCATCATGAAGCCATTGATCTCCACATTGAGCAGCATGTTTGCCTTGCTTGCATCCTTGTGGACAACTCCCTGTTGATGCATTGCGCGCAACAACCGCATCGCCTTCCCTTAGAGCTGTTCCTCCGCACCATCCACAGCCGAGAGACTCCGGATGCTTCGGAGTCTTTGGCTTTCGCTAGCTATTGACCTGATCAAAGGAAAGCTAGGTTGGTGACGAGGCCGTTGACGAGGCAGGTGGCGATAGACGCCTATGACGATAGAAGGAAAGCTTCACTTCCGCAATAGCCGTTGAAATCCGATATCCCGATATGTGACAGTACCCATCCCGTAAGTCCCCTCGATCCCACCCTTTTCTTTTCGCACCCTTTGCCAATGAATGATGCAAGTGCATAGCGCCTTGCGATGAGGCGCGCCAGCTAATTGAGACTGTAAGCTACAGTCTTATGGACTTATGGATGGCAAGGATGTAGTTGACCTCGTCGCTTTCAGGATATGGCTTTTACGGTTCAGCCGCTGCACAACGTGGGAAAGAGCCAGCCGTTTGGAAGTCGATGCTAGTATTAACAACTTATAATCGACTTCTTGAAACAGGGAAGGGGTAAAGCGGGGCACGTAGAGGCGCAAGTTCAATGTAATGCGTTCTGTGTGCTGTGTGCTGTGCGTAGATCTACTGCAACCTCTGGAGGAGGCTGGGAAAGCGATTCGTAATGGATCAAAATTGACAGGAAATTAGGCGTTTGCAATCAGGGTGTTTCGTGGACGGATAATAATATGATGTCGATCTTATGCCGATTCCGAGTTTGAGCCCAGGGGCCTTTGTTCGGGAGCGAGCGAGTTATAGGCGACGCATACGATGACGTGGCTCTGCTGTTTTAAGTTCATGTCTAGGCTATGCAAATTATTATCCGTTTCATCCAGAGTGTTTTGTCACTCTAGCGAAAGAGACTTGTACAGGCGGCCTGATAGGTAAAATACGAGGCTTCAGAATTGGCTGTTGGAACAAGCATCATCAAATTATCGCCTGTCTCTAATGCTGTTAAGCGGTTACTCCTAGTGCTCAATTAAGCCTACATCGAAATTTTATTACTTTGAAGGCTTTTTCCTCCACAAACTTGGAGCGTGATGTTGAGCGACCACTCATTTCTACAGAAGAAACGAATTATAACCAATAATTACAAAGCAACATCATATTATTAAAAGTAATTGAAGCCTCATCCCTAATGCTTCATTAGGTTCTATAAGCTGCTCACTCTGTTATTATGTGTGCCAAGGTTTAGATGACGATCTCCAAGTTATGGATCTGCCGCCTTTTCATGAAACATGGCGGGTCCACAACCCCACAAGGGCGTCGTCACCCTCTACGCAACACCCACCAAGAAGCAGATCTACGTATTTCGTCGTTAATCTTTGAACACTCATATGATGAAAGATCAAATATGGGACGGGTATAAATCTACATACCCCAGTTTGCCAAGACTATGCAAGATAACCTTACGGCAGACTGTACTCTCATCCTCCTGAACTAAGACATCTTGTACCATGGCCACGCAATTTTTCCTGCTTTCTTTAATGACATTTATTGGTCATGTCTTGTGTGACACTCACAATTTGTTATCTGGGTTCTTTTCTGGCGACACTATAGTTGCCCTTGAGTTCGATGACGCAGCATTTACTTTGTCCGTCGTGAACAATATTACTATCGACGCCTCGACAGGGTCCAAATGGATCGCCCTTGATGTTAGTTAAGCCTTTAACTACATAACTCAAAGAGGAATATACTAACGGTGACCACCAGAGGAGTCATGAGAATCTATATGTCGCCACCACTGGATACATTCAGAGCTATAGCATAACCTCTGATCTTGACCTTCAATATCAGAGCAATATCAGTCTTTCTTCTGATTGTACGTTGAGTGTTTACACAAGTATCTTATGTGAACTCGGCTGATATTGAGACTCTATCTCAAGGCACGAATGTCAACTTCATTGTTGCCTCAACCGCTGAGCCCTTTACTGTCTTTGGCGCTTCTTACAGCTCTGGCTGCTCATCCCTCGCCATATCAGTTGACTCGGGTGCCCTGAACGCATCTTTTGCAAGTGTGGAGTATGACAGTGCGGCCGGAATCCATGGTCTCGCGTTAAGCCCGGCCAATGACTTCATTTACTCCGCGGACGACATGGGCGACGCAATTTGGGTCCATTCTTATGACAGCTCGTCTGAAGTAATTAAAGAGGTGCAGCACATCTCTGCCCCCACTGGTGCTAACCCTAGACACTTAGCCGTGCACCCGAACGGCCTTCTTGTTTTCGCCTTGTACGAAGAGCTGAGCGAGATTGCTGTGTACAGCAGAGACATGGCGAGCGGCGAGCTTACGGACACAAACACTACATATCCTCTTATCCCTTCCAGTGAGTACTTACTGAATGAATGGTGGTAAATGTTGAGGCTTATTCTATTCCAGCATTTACCAATACCTCATCCTACTGGGCGGACGAAGTTCTCCTTTCAGTGCCCAGCACCAATGGCAGTACTACGTCACCCAAGTATCTCATTTGCAGTACGCGCTCTCGAGAGACATCAGCTCCTGGTTATGTGACGGCATTCTCTCTCGATTCTGCCACTGGCAGCATCACCGAACAGCTATTCATTCTACCTACGACTTCCAGCGGTGGGTCGGCAAATGCCGTCTCTCCCGCCAAGTTCAGTGAGGACTACTTTGCCATCACTGATAGTGCCTCCAATTTTGTGGAAGTTTGGAAGATAGAGACAGAATCGGGAAATTTGACGACTTCAGTTGTTGCCCATTTAGGCCTGGATTCCGGCCCTGCGAATGCGGTGTGGCTGAACTAAGACCAAGTATTACAGAAAATTGATACACTATGTTAAAACATTAATGCCCGGACTCTTGAATTGCATCACTCTACATACATAATGACAATTATTCCTTTTGTTGGTGTCACCGTCCTTCAGATGATTGAGGCTCCAAGCTGCTAGAGGCATAGTTAGGTGGTGATTGAACACAAGGTCGGCTGCGGAAGTTGGCGCAGTTGTGGCTTTGCGCTATCGATGCGGCACCTTACTTGATTGAGTCACAACCCGTAGCCACATTTCCCCCCGCGCACGCTCCTTCTGCGCAAGCATTTCCCGTGCGCACCTTCTCTGCGCGCCCACTTCCTCTGCGCAGCATCTCCTTCCTCTGCGCACCTGCGCACCTGCATTCCGACCGTACCTTCCTCCCGTGCGCATCTCCTTCCCTCCATATATTTTTTTGCTCACCTATTTCCCGTGTGCACAATTCCCTGCGCATCCATTTCCTCCACCGACCTGCCCTTCTTGCGCACCTTCTTCTTTGCACAACCTCTTTCCCCACGCACCTTCTTCGCCCTCTGTTGATCTTTTTACCCGCGCTTCCCCAAGTACGCACCTCCTTCGCTCCGCAAATATTTATTTGCGCACCTGCTTTCCATGTGCGCACAATTTCCCTGCGCATCCTTTCCTTTGTGCATAATTTTCCTCTGCGCGCCCATACATCATCTGCGCACCTTCTACTTCTGCGCACCCTCTTCCCCCCGCACGTTCCTTTCCTGCGCGCACGTTCCTTCCCTGCGCACGTTCCTTCTCTGCACACCTTCTCCCTACCTTAGGTAGTAGATCCTTATATCCGCGCTTCTCCTTCGACATACCTAGAAGATTCCAAATGCACTCTACCCATTTGAACAACTCACCGGGTTCTTTTTATTTTATTTTATTATTATTATTTTTTATAAAAAAAAACGAGGTAGAAATCGTGGCAAGCCTTGAGTAATGGAACTTCCCGTCGTCGTAGAATCATGTGGCAGTACCACTGAGCGACCCCTGTCGTTCAGCGTTTGATTGTAACTGTGGGGACGGAACACACCTTGGCTTAGCTGGTTCTCACGAGCATCCATTGCAAGCCTACTCAAATTGTGTACTTTGCAGACTCGACAGAGCACAATTGAATGGCGGAACTGTACGCCCTCGTACGCCGTCTCTGACCTTTGAACAAGTGAACATCTGGCGCATGCTGCTAGTAGCATGGAAGCCCCTGTGGCCTCTGCATAAACGGGCTGGAGCACATTGGGGCCAACTGGTGCCCACTGAAGCTCCGGCCGCTCTTGAGTCTCGTGATCCTCACATCTCACACCTATCCTAAAAATAGCACTTGGTTTCCTCAAATGGCCAAGGTCATATCATTGACCCATCGTAAATTAATATGCTTATCAGGCAGGGAACTTGCGTAGATGTAGTTAGAGGATCTTGAGCCAATTTTCAGCTCCCCCGGGGCCAGGGATCTCATCCTGTTCAGTTTAGTTCGACCCACAAAGTGTGATAACTACAGCGGGGTTCCAAAAGTCTTGCAACAGCCCCACTTACACCCACCACCCTCACCGGAACGCATGCAATAAAGATACCAATTAAACAGGCCACAGACTAGCTGTAATAAAAGTAACTACATTTTTGGATTCCTCAGAGGCGTGGCTTTAATATTTTGTATACCAACCCCTAGCTTTACGGCAAGCCTCCACCCTACGCGGCATAGACTCCAGCAGGCCCCGAATGAAGTCTTGAGGGATAGCTTCCCACGCCGCTTCCAAGCACACTTTAAATTTAGCGATATCGGCTGCGTTTTTCTTCAATTTGGAGACCCAAGGGAACATTCTATAGAGATCTCTCTTTAGTCTGGCCCAAATATACTCGATGGGGTTCAGATCGGGGCTGTGAGGCGGCCAGTCAATAAGAGAGATCCCGTGCTTGAGCAGAAAGCTCATCGAGACCTTTAATGTGTGAATTCCAGCATTATCCTGCTGAAAATGCCGGGTGCTGTTATAATCAGGAAGAAGCCCAGAAGTCAGAGCTTTAATATAGCTCTTTAATAAGTAGCCTCTGCGCTTAGAGGCTGTATCCCGAGTCATAATAACCAGCTTACTTCAGCTCCTCTTATAAATTGCACCCCACACCATTATCGTCACATCACCCTTGCCATAGGCCATTTTATTGACGAATTTTAGGTTATAGATCTTATAGATAAACCTCCAGACCCAGGTACCTGGATTGGCGCTGCCATTTACAGCAGAACATTTATCAGAGAAGATAATCTAAGGGGTGTAAGTAACAGGTATAGTAGCAGACAGGAACATCTTAAACACTCGGCCATACCTCACTCAATTCTTCCTCTTTTTTCGCCCAATCGCGTATAAACTGAAGCCGTTAAGCTGCATCTTCCTTTCGTAAAAAGATCCTCTTTCTAGCTTGCCATTTGCATAAGTTGACCTCATTTAAAGCCCGGCGTACAGTCGTCGCGCTCACCCCAAGACTCAGGTCATCCACCAGATCTTTTCTTGAGACGCCTTCATCCTGTCGTACAGCGTGAATAATAGCCCTTTTCGCCCGAGGCGTCAGACTTGGGGGACGCCCGGACTGAGGGTTAGGATCGATTGATGCAGTTATCTCGAGCCGTTAAAGCAGACAGCTAATTATGGCTGTCGTGACCCCAAAACGCATCGCAACCACACTCCTTTTTTCTCCAGCTTGCACGGCCGCAATAATAGCCGCACGAAGCTCGGGGCTAGTTCGTTGTTTTCCTTGGCGATTTCCGGATATTATGGTCCCAAAAGATCGTAAATTGGACGTCATAATAAAAAGTTGTGAGATGTTGAAGATGAAGGAGCAAAAAACGCGGTTCGGATCCTTGACGCTGGTCGCGAAAAAGTCGCGTGGCGTTGCAAGACTTTTGGAACCCCGCTGTAACTAAAAGAAAACCACGACGGTCCCCTCACAGTTAATTTCATTGGCATTTACACAACCATTAACACCAACAAATTGTGTATACACGTCTTGATTCACCTTCTGCTGAACCTAACCTCAGGAACGTGAGCGCCGACACGGCCAGTAGTTTTAATGACTCAGCAGGTCCGGCTTATCGATTGGAAGGTGAGCGGACGATTGATGCACCAGCAGCCATATCGGTATCTCGGCATAAGATTCAAGTCCCCTCTTGAAATGGCCAGATGTACCACGAAAGGTATTCTCTTACTAATACCTAAAATATACCTCGTCTGGGATATTCACCATTCCCACAATCATCACCTCCCTTCTTCTTCCGTATCAAGGCCTCGGGCTTCGTTTGAAGTATCAGCCGAATGGGCTGACACCACAGGTAACCATTTATGGTTAACACATCTGCATTCCGTATGCTGTTGGTTTGTCTGCAAATTGCCCTCGTCCAATAACAACGCGACACCGCCGCAAAAAGTGAACAGTTGGACATGGTACGGAGACCGGGATCTCGGTTTGGTTCACGAATGATTGCGGTTCGCTTACCCGGCCCGGCTGCAGCCAGCTCGAGTATAACCGCCGCGGCCGAGGCGGAATATGAGGTGATGTTTCCCCTTTACACTTGGCGTTGCGGGGTTCTCATCTCTTCTCAATCATTCCTATTTTGCTCTCTTTCTAAGATCCTTTCAGTTTGATCGTGGCATCGTGTTTGCCCAAGTCGAGATCCATCATGGCCGAGAACGCGCCCCGGTCCTACCCGAGCCCGCCGGCTGAGGAACGACGGCCAAATACCGCGGCCGACGTGAGTGAAATATCCGACGCATTCTTCCTATTCTGGACCTGACCTTTCAGCCGGTACCTGACGATGGTGACTCTGTATTTGATCAGGTGAGAGGGGATTGGCTAATGCTGGGCGAATGGGAGGGAAGCTTACAACAGCAAATTAATCACAGATTTCAGCCTACAGTGACACTACGTCTCTCACATCGAGCATCCTTAACTATCGCAAGGAGAATGGCCGCACATATCATGCGTACAAGGCAGGATGTGAGATTGCCACGCCCCCGCGGAACGCCCTGCTCACTGACCATCGTTAGCATATATTCTGCCGAATGACACTGTCCGTAATCCTACCTCTGTCTTGAAACGAACCACTCGCTGATTTAGAGTCCAGTTAGAAAACGACCGCCTAGGTAGCGTCAAGAAATCGTGTTGATGCGACCAGTCTATCTAACAATATCACAGATCAGCAGCATCACCTGTGCCTACTCACTCTCAACGATCGTTTATTTATCTCTCCCGTTGGAAAAGATAAGCCACTCAAGCGTATTCTCGATGCTGGTTGTGGAACGGGCATTTGGGCGCTAGACATTGGTATGTTGGAAGTCCTCGCAATTACGTCATAGTCTAACAATAGCA